>CM059197.1:25270963-26470963 GCA_030323885.1 Branchipolynoe longqiensis
TTCGCCTCAAGTAAACCACTTCGCGAGGTAGATTAGATGAGGCAAACTAGCTTTAGTCAGCCTAAGTGGCATGTGTGAATGCAACTGGTTTAGTTGAGGTGGTTTAAGCACATGGATGGACACTGCTTCCTAACAGGTAGTTGCTTTCATAATGGTTAGAACACATGTTTGGACCATCCTACATGTTTGAACCATCCCATTTCTTCATATATGGAGACTGCTTCCTAACAGGTAGTTGCTTTTGATAGTGGTTGGAGCACATGTTTGGACCGTCCCACTCTTCCCATCTCTTTGTTAGGTATGCTGTTTGTATGGATGTATGTGTGGATGTGGATGTATGTATGTGTGGATACCCATCCTGATATGACCATAGATGTAAAACAACAACAATGTAAAGGATGTACAACAACAAACAAGGATGTAAAACAACAACAATGTAAAACAACAACAGGATGTAAAACAACAATGATGTAAAACAACAACAAACAAATGTAAAGATGTAAAACAACAACAAACAAACATCGATCTGAGCCAGTGTCTGAACCCGACACACTTTGAAAACTCTGTATGTGTGAACGTACCGCTAGTTCGACTCATGTAGTTTGCCTCATCTAAGTCGGGCTAACGCTGTACATGTGACTACGGCTATATACTCCAATGAATGCATAGCACTTTCGAAAGATAAGCGCCAACCGAGATTCGATCGTACATATCCGACTTAGATACTGGTGCAATCATTAAACATTCATTGCAGTTTGGTGCTCATGTGCTATGTCCGAAATCAGGTAACTAAAGCCTGTAACATTTCGGTGTGCATAGTGAAAAAGAATTTAGCACGTTTTCACTTGAAATAAATGACTTCAAACTAAAGTCAAGTGGGTTATAATGATCAACCTAATATATTGTTATATTTTAAATATGGCAGTAATTAAAAATATCCGATTTGTCCATCTCGGCCCTGGTAGTCGGGGAGTCGGATATAAATCATTGTCGTGTGTGGTTTATGGTGAAATCGTTAGGGGGCTGGTTGTGCATATAATCAGCTTATTCTATGGATTGATGTATTGTACTGTTTACACTGATCGATATTATTTATATTATTTCGCAATTAAAAGGCAGAGCTAATAACGTTTGATGTAGCGAACTCTGGACGGACCCAATTGGTCATTCCTTTAATAAATTTTAAAAATCCGTGCGAGTGGGGTTTGGTAGTTTATTATCATTTGATAGTTAGTTATGGTTTTAATAACAATAAGTTTGTTTGTTGGGGTCTTACGTCCTCGCGACATCTAAGGCCATATCAGGACAGGTATCGACTTTATAAGGCTGCCCCACTGGAAGACCGTACCTATGGCACCATTCGTGACGATCTCCCACTAAGTACAGTCAAACCAGTCCTTGCCTTATCGTATTAATGGCCGAGCGCCAGGATAAGTGGTGACGACTATTAATATAATATACTCTGCCTGGGGAATAATAAGGTAACACTAAAGGTGCTTCAAACACCAGGACGTCCCGTGGTTTATTCCACTGTGGTCAGAATAGAACTGACCTGTGGCTGCTAGGTCGAGTTGCCGGTAACCTCTCATTGGTGGTGGGAGGTGACAGCGGCTAGCCATGGGTAGAACAATCCACTGTCGGCACTGTCCCTGCGAGCATGCTGCCATTTGCTGATACTTGTTGGCAACGGTCAGCGTAGTTGAGACCACCACCATGTGGCAGCGTGGGACTCATAATGAACTACTACCAGTACTAGCATAGGGCAAGAACTGGTTCTCTCAGTATCAAGATAATGGTCATGGTCTGCAAGTCAGCACCCATCATGGTACAGGGTAGATAAAAGATTCACCCCGTTCTTCCAGTACAGGGGTGAACGACAAGGTAGTCTAAATACGGGCGAAAATAGCTTTAGTATGAAACAGGAAGTAGAATGCCTGGCACCAGTGTCAAATGGTTACTTATATCAGCACAGAGTTGGTGAAATGGGAGAGAATGCAAAAAAACAATGGCGGCCAGAGAACGCCGTCGATTTCACTTTTAAATTGCATTAAAGTATATGTTTTATTATATTTTCCAACTCAAAAGTAGCGGGTAAATATGAAGACATACATAATGAATATATTGTGCTTCTTAAATTAAGAATTTACCAGCTCAGTTAATTAACCCAGCATGTCAAAAAAAATCGCCAGCTTTTCTAATGGGTTGGTTTTCACCCCTGTACTGTAAGTACAGGGTCAATCTTTTATCTAGGTACAGGGATGAAAGATCTCCGCAGTTTCGTGAATTTCCGCCATTTCTTTTTATATTTACCGATTAACGTTGAACAAATTTTTTTTAAATGGGATGTAGGCCTATGTGACAACAATTGGCTGGTTCGAATGCCATTCTTATATGACCGTATCTGTTGCTAGAACATATGCTCAAACAAGAACGAGTTAGGTATGGGCGATACTACTGTCACACGGCTAGTTAGAACCTAACTTCAGTCATTTCCCTGCGATTCCTTCACTAAGTCTATGAGAGAAGATCCACATTATCGCGGAAATTCGCGGTCGGTATAATAATCTCTGCTTGATTTCCAGGTATTTTTGCTGGACACCACTTTCATCCCTCATGATATGACCTTAGATTTTAGAACGGTGGGTAGGTAAAGCCATGGTATGCACGCGCACAAGCACACAGGCACGCTCGCTCACTATGGTGGCTGTGAGTGCTGAAGGACGAGCAGGTCTGTCCAATATTACAGGCTGCCAATCGGCGAGATTAATTGCCATTCACACTATTTACGCCGCGGCCATGTTGAAACCAGACCGAGGCTAAGTAAGCATCTGTGAGGCGCCGCTGTATGAAAAGTAATGTGAATACCTTTTTGTCGACCAATACCTCTCGAAATCACTCAAATTTGAGGGTATTCATTTTTTAAACTACCATATTCATCTTTGCATACCTGTTTTCTATCTATTGGCCAATTTTTACGAAGATTGGGTGACCCTTGCATGGTGCTTTTCCCATTCTTTAACTACAATGTGACTGTCAACTTCAAGTCTGCATACTTATGGTGGTATCATGTATTGCAGCACTGTCAGCATAGTTATCTCTGTAACACAGTTAAACAACTAGTCTTAGTAATTACAAATTACTAAAAGCTTTAAAAGGGTTAAAATATATTTGGAAAATATATCTATATTCAGAAAGTTATGCAATTTTGAATTTAAGAAAAGATTGGCAGCCAAGGTGAGTGACTTTGTTGACATTGCCTACTGAAATGCATCTGATCATCACTCAATCTTCATGAAAATTGACCAATACATAGAAAAAAGGTAAGCAAAAATGATTATGATAGGTTCAAAAGTCAGTATCTTCAAATTTTACTCCTTTAATTCATGTAGTAGTTCATACACATCGGCACACAGTAGTGTCTTATGGCCATTTCCAATACCGGCACTTACTCAGACTCGTTCTGATGCCGATTAAGGTCACGTGTGAATAACCAGTTTGTGACCAGGGATTGGTTTCCACATTCAACTAACCCCGTGTCGTTTAAACGGAGGTCATTGTCTGAAAGCATCTTCTTGCCGCGCTCCCACCCTCTCCTCCCCTCTGTGGGGACCGGAGGAAATTGTCGATCATTGTCAGCGTCCTCCCGGTGTAACGATTTCAACTTCCCCCCTTCTCAAGTTCCCCCCCGGGAATCTGAAAACGTTTTCAACTTCCCTCCGGGGAACTTAAAAACAGTTTTCAGATTCCTCCCCCTATTTTCAAATTCCCCCCTCCAGGAATACAATTTTCAACTTGCCCTTCCTAAGATCGTGGGTTCGAGTCCCGGTCGAGTCAAACCAATGACTTTAAAATTGATACTTGTCGCTTCCTAGCTCGGCGCTCGGCATTATTAGGATAGGGCAAGGACTGGTGTGCTCAGTGTCAGGATAATGTGACTGAGTGGGATACCAGGTCATGGTGCCAGTGGCCTGGTTTCCCAGTGGGACAGCACTATAAAGTTGCCATGAGTGCGCACTGTCACAAGTCGGTACCCGTCCTGATATGACCTTAAATGTTGCTAGGACGTAAAACAACAACAAACAAACAACAACAAGTTTCCCCCCCCCCCCCCGGAATCTGAAAACGTTCTTAACTTCCCTCCAGGGAAAGTAAAAACGTTTTCAGATTCCCGGGGGGGAATTAAAAACAGTTTTCAGATTCCTCCCCCTATTTTCAAATTCCCCCCTCTGGGAATTTAAAATTGTTTAAAAATAAAGAAAATTCCACAAAAATATAAAAGTTTTAAAAAGATCAGAAATTTATGAAAAATAGTAATATTAGTCACCAAAATTTCCCCAAAAAGATTTTTTGTTAATCGAACAATTTCATGCCAAAAATTCACCAAAAAAATGTATATTTCACGAAAATAAAGAATTTCACACAAAAATTCTATATTTTTTTAATTATTCAAAAAAGCCCAACAAATTGAAAAGTTAAACAAATCGAAAATTTCACGGAAAATTTAAAATTTCCAGAAAAATAACAAATTTAACAAAATAAATTTTAATTCACAAAAGATCTAATATTTCATGAAATTTCACAAAATAAGAGATTTTTGTATGTCTGTGTGTGTATGTCAGTACGTAGTTCATTTTTATTTATTTAAGATGGTGTGGATTATAATTCCCAGGGGGAGGGAAAGTTAAAACGAGGGAGGGAACTTGAAAACGTCTTCAAATTCCCCTGGGAGGAATTTGAAAACGTTTTCAAGTTCCCGGGGGGGAACTTGAATATGGGGGGAATTTGAAATCTTTACACCGGGTGCCATGCGCCCAATAGGGCCCGTTTTGCTAATAGTTGACCGATTGTCTTTTTGCACACTTCGGGAGTTCTTAAACTCAATCAGATAGATAGGCTCGGAAGCCTTAAATATGATACGCCTCCCTGCTCCGTCGCCTCCAATCAATCTATATCTTTTATACTAGATGTTATTATTGTTGTTGAATCGGTAAAACTAAGCGTTGACTGGCTTCTCATGTGGGAGGTGGTGGTTCGAATCCATGGTGAGTCAAACCCTCATACCTGCCGCTACCTAGCCTGGCGCTCTGTAGTATTATGATAGGGCAAGGGATGGTTTCCTCGGCATCAGGATTATGTGGCTGAGTGTAATATCGGGTCATGGTGAAGGGGGCCCAGTATGTCAGTAGGGCAGCAATATCGAGTTGTCATGAGTGCGCATTCTCACAAGTCGGTGCACGTCCTGATTGACCTTAAATGTTGCCAGGACGTGAAACACCCAATAAACGTTTGTTATTGTTGTTGTTATTATTATTATTATTATTATTATTATTATTATTATTATTATTATTATTCACAACCACGCCATGGATCTGCGACATAACAAACGGGGTTTTGTTAATGGTTTAAAACCCGATCGGCCCCACGTGGTGAACGGCGTAGATACCGGTCATTACCTGAAGTGCGCTTATCAGTCGCTCACAGAGTCAGAGGCCGGCTGGATATGGAGGCGGAGGGGCACCTCGGGTCTCCTTCATCTTATGTATGTCAACAGTTGAGCTGGGATCGTCCCCGGCTCGTTGAGCGGCCCGCCAAAAATATGGTCATTGTGCCCTGTAAAGCTCGTTTGATGGCCGACTGCCAGCTCTTCAGGACGCCGGGCATGTGTGTTGGTTGTTGGTTGTTTGAGTTTTATATCCTGGCAACATCTAAGGTCATATCAGGACGGGTACTGACTTGTGACAGAGCACACTCATGGAGGCTTTATAGTGCTGCCCCATTGGGAGACCAGGCTGCCAGCATGATGACCTGATATCCCACTCTGTCATATTATCCTGACACTGAGCCAACCAGTCCTTGCCATATCGTAATAATTCCAAGCGACAAGCTCGGAAGGGACAAGTATCAATTTTGAAGTCATTGGTTTGACTCGACCAGGGTTCGAACCTGTAGGTTCTAATCCCACGATCTACCAAAACGGGGCACGGACACTCAACTCATTCGGCCATCCCGTCTAGTCTTGCCAGGATCAGCGTTCGTCGCATAGGATTTATGTTTGTTGTGTTTGTAAGCACAAACAGGGCTAGATGGCGAAGCGGGTTCAAGATGGCAGTCTGATTGAGAAGGGGAGTGGAGTATATCGGAACGATGCTATAAATACAGATATCAGAGGACCTGCTATCGGACCCCTGCAGTCTTTTTTGTGGGGTGGATGGTTGACTAAAATGCGATGGAGGATTGTATTCAAACTGACGCCCTACTGATGTGATGTGTATAGTAGTATTTAAAGTAGCATGTAAAGATTACCCAAGGTGGGATTGGATTTTTGTTTGTTATCGACTTTATCGATTAATTTATTTAATTGGTTATGTTAAGGCCGTCACATTACGACGCATTTCGCAAGTGCGCGGCCAATGTTCAAAATCACTTTTTTATGTCGAGAAGTGTCAACTTTCGGTGTGGGGAACAAAGTTGGACGTATACATACTGTATACATAGCATATCGTATGGCTAACGCGCTTCCAGGTGAAAAAACGCCCGACTTACGCTCACAGAATGCCGATGAACGTTATATACGTTATTCGATCGCCAGAACTACGCCTCATACGTTACATACGTCAAGACATGCTGGAGAAATGCTAAACGTACATTAGACGCACGTTATCCATATGTTGTCAGTACACGGACTGTACGTTCCCACTGCCTTTAATGTAAGGCAACATAGTGAACAATGTTTGTCTAACGTACATCGACGTATACCTAACGTATACATAATGTACGTCAAAAGTTTTGTGCATGCACAAAACTTTGCCGACATGTGACGCCGTATCTCAATGAATGGACATATACTAACCAGCGCCTAACACACACGTAATGCATAACGATGTGTCCCGACGTAGCGGCCAAAAATGACATACATCGGCATATGTTGGCGCGATGCGTCGTAATGTGACCACCCCTTTATTGGCTTACTTGGTTATGTTGGCTGTTAAAGCTGCGTAGTCCGATGAAAACAAACCAAAAGGCCTATCTAGATTTGAGCCCAAATGTCCAACTTAGCTACAAGTGCACCTTGCCCACCCCCATCCTTTAAACAAAATTTTACTTAATACTAACTCAGCTTAATAGATCATGTCAAAATTTATTTGGGCCTGTTTTCACTTTTGCACTTTAAATAAATCTAATTATATGCAGTAAGATAATTTTTAATGATCAACCTAAAATATTCCTATATAAAATGACTACATCTGTTGATGTTTGTAATAAGCTTGATCAAACAAGGTTGAAAATCTTGATAACGCCTCCCAGATACTGGAATAGCTTTCTACGATTGACAATTTTATTTATTTAAAAACAATTCCTTGAGGAATGCTCAGCTATAGTAAACGGGTGGTGTCGAAATGATTCAGGTGGTTAGCTTAGTTGGACGTTATTTACGTGGCATATTGACCATGAATAAGAGTAGAACGGAACCAATGAAATCGTAAAGAGAATGAAGTAGATTTAGTGTGGCTTTGTGGTCAACGTAAGGGCCTGTCACTCTACGACGTATAACCTTAGCCTATGCCGACGTATGTGATTTTCGACCAACATGTCGGTGTAAGCCGTCATACGTTAGGTATACATTGGGTTCCGCTAAAAAATGTTGATGTGTGGCTTGTACATTGAACGTACGCTGCGTGTATGTTCGGGATACGTCTGCGTATGTTATGGATATGTGGCTTGTACGTTGGTCGTACATTCAGCCGGTGGGAACGTGCAGTCCGCGTACTGCCAATGGCTGCATTACGTACTACGAACTCATGCCTGCGTATCTCCAGCATATTTAACGTATACGCCATACTTCTAGTGATGGAGTAATGTTGGTCAGCATTCCATGAGCCTAAGTGAGTGTTTTGCGATGCACATGAACGCTCTCATACACTAGATATAGGTCAGAGTTACGCTCTGCATACGGTGTGTGTATGTTGTGTATACGCCCATTTTTTATCCCCCGCCGCTGAAAAGTTTGCGAAATGCTGACATACTGTCAAATTTTCTAACCTTGCGCACACGCTGACGTCGTAGTGTGACAGGGCCTTAACAGAGTGAATGGGAACAAGACCAAGCACATACAAGTCACTAATCGGATAATGTTAATTGCCAATGATGGCGAATTAAATATTTTCCTGTAGTTTCAGTGTTAAGATGTAACCATTAAATAGCCTAGAACTTATACCAAGTAAAATGTCTGTAATAAAAGGAACTTCTTTCTATGAAGTTGAACGTGTACAATCGGATCGCATTAAGCGTTTCACAACAGCGCCTATTAGTTCAGCACTGCACTAGCGCAACTTCTTTATTTTCCAACACTTTTCCAGTGGTTGCTACCGTGACAGATTATTGTGATTGTCTTTCTATAGTTACTGGATTGTTAATGTATGCCTTATTTTCCTTCTGTGATCTTTTATAGTTCAGGGATGAAAGATCTCCGCAATTCCGCGGATTTCCGGGATTTTTCAATCCCGCAGCACCACCAGCGTATACTAATAGGTGGTGCAGACTCCGCAGCACTATCAGCGTGCACTACTAATACATGCTTCGAACGGCGCAGCACTATCAGCGTATACCAATATATATGAAACCCGACCTCCTGGAATTTTCCACGATTCCCTGACAATGCTAAACCTATTGGAGAATATCAGCATTTCCGCTTTTTCCCCCGGAGACCACTTTCATCCCTGATAGTTGCATAGTTCGATGGTTTTGTGTTTCTGCCATATTTACTTTAGATAAATATAAAAGATTGCTCAAATATGAACTACCTTACTTTAGTTTGAACTAATATTTTTCTTAATAACCTTAATAATAATAATTGGCTCACTTTGGGAATGTTTAAAGTGACAACATGCTAAATTACTTTTGGTGTGCACACCGAAATGCTGGACACCTTGATTGACATCAGTCATTAAATTGACTTAGTTTTCCCTTCTATGCAGCAACAAATGGGTTATAAGTGCACCGTAGCTAAGGTGGAAATGTAGGATGAAATCTAGCTATGTGCTTTCCTTTTGAAAATTGTATTGGACTATGCAGCGGTACGTTATTTTCAATGTTTTTATAATATAAATATCCTGCCTGTATATGCGCATGTTTGGTGTGTGGGGGAGGGAAGTAGGAGAGTGGTTTTTGTTGGTTTCGGCTTAAGGTCATAGCGACATCTAAGGTCCTATCAGGACTGGTACCGACTTGTGGTTGTGCACTCATGGCGATTTTATAGTGCTACTACGCTGGCATGTACTAACTTTCTATTCATTGGTTTGGCACGGTCGGGGCTCGAACCCACGTCCCATATGGGAATCTAGCCAGTGCTCTTATCGATTCTGCTATTTCTTCGAGTGCGTCAAACGCTGAAGAGGGCTGTGACTGGTTCGTTATCGACACAAGTCTCCAGGAGGGGCTATATTCACACCATGGTGAAAAGAATTGACGTTACTGCAATAAAACACACAAAAGAAACCTCATGCACACACACAAAACAGAAAAGCTAAAACTTTAAATATTCCAAATAATCACTTAGAATTGAAGAACCATTAGGTCACATCGAGGGGAAATATAATTCCAGAGTAGGAAAATTGATTTTTCGATCAATTACGGCTGGTTATACTGTCCCAAATGACGAGCTGCTGCTGAGCAATCAACTGCTGCAAAAACGTGGGGAAGGGGTGTGAAGTAAACACGGTGATGTGGGAGCTGCCGAGCCGACACATTGTGCCCACTCAACAGCCCGAGCTGGGGAGAGCAGACGCAGCCGTCGATTCATTAAAAAGGTTGGTTGGTTGTTGGAATGTTACATCCTGGCAACATCTACAGTTATATCAGCATGGGTTCCAACTTGTGACAGTGCGCACTCATGGCAACTTTATAGTGCTGTCCCACTGGGAAATAAGGCCCCCAGCACCATGACCCGATATCCCACTCAGTCATATTATCCTGACATTGAGCTCACCAATATCTCCTAAGTTAGTCATTCTAGAGCAAAGTTACTTTCAACTAAAGTAAGGAAGATAATAACGATCAACCTAATATTTATCTTTGAAAAGAAACTCACAAACTCAAAACTATCGGATTATGCAACTTTAACAGTAGTTGGAGTGAATTAAAAGTACATTTGTGTGTACTCTATTAACGCAGGATTTGATGTGAATTAACAGCATCAAGGTATTTTTATTATGAGAGTTTGACTTTGAGTGAATTAAGAGTGTTGCAACATATACATTATGATCAGACTAGTTGAGGTGAATTAAAAGTGTCCTGGTACGTAGTATACTATGAGTGCTATCTAACTTCCAAGTGGAAAACGCTATTACTATTCTACTAATGTTTGGTTTAAAATTGTACTGTGGGGTGTGTGGATATTTGCTCTAAATGTCGGTACAAAACACATATACACACACATAGAACATACACTCCTGGTGTACACAAAAGAGTGTTTATAAAAAGCGAGTTAGTTACCCTGTCTATGCTCAGTCTTTTAGTTGTACAACATTCTAGGGTTACAGAACACACTCAGCGTAGATGATATTCTATTAGTATTAGTAAACAAAGATTCCAACACACAACCCACGTTAGTACCGAAATATTCTTAACAAGAAAGGTGACACTAAACTAGTAGTAAACTGAACCTCTGACATGAATGTGTTACGCCGACCTTGTATAACAGCCGCGTAAAAACAAATGACATATTGGCGTCAATGAACCAAAAACAATTAGTTGGAGCAGCCTTCATTGACTTCAGCAAAGCATTCGATACAGTAGACCATAACATACTATTGGAAAAACTAGAATCCATGGGCATAAAATCCAACACTATGGACTGGATAAAATGCTACCTGAAAGACAGGCAACAGAGAACAAAAATAAACAATACACTATCAGACAACCAACCTGTCACATGTGGTGTACCCCAAGGGTCAGTGCTAGGGCCACTGCTCTTTATAATCTACATAAACGATCTTGAAAAATGGTTACAAACCGAATGCCTCCAACTATATGCAGATGACACAGTCATATATGCAAACGGCACCACAGAAGAGGAGGTAATAACTAAACTAAACAAGCTCCTACTAAAACTGGATGAGTGGTGTGAGTCCAACAAAATAACCATCAACACAAGCAAGTCAAAAACAGTTCTCTTCTCGCATAAACAAATGCCAGAAAGAAAACTACACTGTAAGCTAGGAAGCCAAACACTAGAAAATGTAGACCATTACAAATACCTAGGCCTTGAGTTGGACAGCCAACTAAACTACAACCTATGTATAAACAAAATTGTCCAAAAGGTAAACCACAAACTGTGGCTATTTGCAAAGCTAAGAGACTACATGACACAAGAAATGTCAATAAAAATCTTCAAGGGCATGGTGCTACCCTATTTTGACTATGGAGATGTAAACTACATGGGTGCAAAGAAAGAACTTCTAAAAAAACTGCAAACACTACAGAACAGAGCCCTGAAAATCTGCCTCAGAGTAGACAAGCTGCACCCCACCTATGACATACACAAAAGAACCAAAGTAAAATTGCTAGAAAATAGGAGAATAATTCATCTGAAAACATTAGCATACAGCTATAGTCAAGACAATAAACTCCTAACAAAACCACAAAGGGCAACTAGAGCAAATAATGCGCCACTACTAAAGCAGACCAGAAGCCAAATAAAAGCTCACGAGAGAAGCACGCTAGAAATGGCTGCCAAGGTGTGGAATGCCCAAACAGTAAAGGAACGACAAATTCCTGACCTAAAAACATACAAAAAATATCTGTGCAAAATAAGGCTAGGAACCCCCAACTAAGCTGCACCGCAAAGGGGCAGGTGTTACAAGTCACGGCCCACCAGCGAGACGCCCAATGGAAGGTAACCATACCAAAAGCACCCAGATAACACACCTCACAGCTGCGTACAAGCCTATGATATGTAAATAGGAGTAGGCTAGTCTAGAAATAAGAGTAGAAAAAATAAAGCACATATATGCCAAGAAAATCCAAAAAAAATTAACATAGACTACTATAGTACTAACCAGACCAACCAACTATCTATCTGCTACTGAAATACAGGCAATCAAATACCTTATCAGCAGCTACTGTGTGATAAGACAACACCAACACTACAGCTGGCCAGCATTGAAAACAAGCCTGAATACCCAGGCTTATATGCTATGGACAGTATAAATACAGCCTCAATAAAAAAAAAAAAAAAAAAAAAATTCTCAACCAACTCTGGGGCAAGCTTCACTATACGGTGAACGCACTGACATTTCACTTGCACCTGTAGGCCACTGGAGATGGCCGACAGCCAGCCAGCAGGCAGGATACTCGGAATATGAAAGTACAAGAACATACCAAGCTTTGCCAAGTTGACATTGACAACACCACATTAAAGGGGCATCAACATGACCAACATAACTTAAATTATTCATAATTATCATTATCGAATATGATGAGTCATGGTTGGTGTATCTTGAAACAATCTACTCAAGTTATCGAGGCCCCCATCAAGGCTGAAAGCTTATGGGGCTATTACAGGTATTCTGCTCTGATGAATTTTCTCAGCCCCATCCTGATATGATCTAAAATGGCGCCAGGACGTAAAACCCAAACACACACCTCTACTTGAGCCCAACCTAGTTAGTAGGTGCTGATCTTTTCAAGCCTAGTTAGTAGGTGCTGATCTCTCTCTCTCTCTGTCTCTCTCTGTCTCTCTGTCTGTCTCTCTCTCTCTCTATCTGTCTGTCTTTCTTTCTCTCTTTTTCTTTCTCTCTTTTTCTCTCTCTTTTTCTTTCTCTCTTTCTCTCTCTTTCTCTCTCTTTCTCTCTCTTTAAATAAAATAGATATCACCTTAGATGTTGCCAGGACGTAAAATTCAACCAACTAACTTAAATAGAGCTATGGCTTTAAATGTCGATAGCAGTAGTGTTTTTTTTAACGACGGGTGGGAAGCTGTGGTGTGAGATGACTTGTGAACGATTGTGGTGGTAGGTTTGGAAGTGGGTAGCGGCAGTTGGCTGGCGGCGATTAGGTATTAATTTAAGAGGATGTGGACCCGGGAAGAAGCAGCCACAAGTAAAGTAAGCTGTTAATGGAGTGGCTGCCGTGAGGAGAAGCACTTGCTGGACACTTCTGATGGCGCTGATCTACTGGCCACAGAGTAAAGGTTGTCGGGAGAGCGCAGCCTGCTCACACACACACACACACACACAACTCCCACTGGGCCCTACACAAGGACAATCGGCGCTGTTACCACCATGATTGATCGAAATAACCCGTGAGTCTGGCCGCTAGCTTAGAGCCCCGTCCCATTCCCCATTTTCCCACATCTCCCCTGAGGATATCGGGGCAGTGGAATCTATGGAGAAACGATAGCTAACAGTAACTGCATAGTCCGATGAAAGCATATCATTTTCAAAACAAAGACGTGATCGTATATATACAGCTAACTTGCATACTGATCTACTGATTAAACTTTTGTTGTCGTGTAGACTGGAATACAAAGTGAATTTAATAGAGCGTGCTATTGCTGGAGTCTATGGTGCCCATCATTTCCAAATGCACGCCAAAATTAATTGGGCATATTTTTACATCACGTATCTCCAAAGTTAACCATTTTTAATCAAAGTTACTTTAAACTAAAGGTATATTATAATAACCTAATAAGTTTTTTTTGTTTTTTTTTAGATGTCAGAAACGCCACCAGATCATACAATTTTAAGGCAAAGAAGTGAATGGGGAGGTGTAGTTGGGAATGGCAGTTTCTTTCTCCAGGACGGGTTAATTAGCTGAGGGAAGTGGACGGCTCTAGCACGACCAGTGGGGAATTAAGCATGAACAATAGGGCTACAACTACACACACTGCCAGAAATTGGAATGAAGCAATAATTAACAGCGAACAACATAACTTGCTGAATAGAACACGCACTACTAATACTGGTGAATAATTAGTGCACCCACTACCAGTGAACAGGCTAGTTGATTTGTGCACACACTTAGTGACCAGACTGGTAAATAATTAGTGCACCCACTTCCAGTGAACACGCTGATTGATGACTTGTGCACACACACTTAGTGCCAGGCGGGTGAATACTTAGTGCACCCATTACCAGTGAACAGGCTGATTGCTGACTTGTGCACACACTTAGCAACCAGGCTGGTGACTACTTAGTGCACCCATTACCAGTGAACAGGCTGATTGCTGACTTGTGCACACGCTTAGCGACCAGGCTGATGAATACTTAGTGCACCCATTACCAGTGAACAGGCTGATTGCTGACTTGTGCACACGCTTAGCAACCAGGCTGGTGACTACTTAGTGCACCCATTACCAGTGAACAGGCTGATTGCTGACTTGTGCACACACTTAGCAACCAGGCTGGTGACTACTTAGTGCACCCATTACCAGTGAACAGGCTGATTGCTGACTTGTGCACATACTTAGCAACCAGGCTGGTAAATAAATAGTGCACCCATTACCAGTGAACAGGTTGATTGCTGACTTGTGTACACACTTAGCGACCAGACTGGTGAACAATTAGTGGACCCATTACCAGTGAACAGGCTGATTGGTGACTTGTGCACACACTTAGCAACCAGGCTGGTGACTACTTAGTGCACCCATTACCAGTGAACAGGCTGATTGGTGACTTGTGCACACACTTAGCAACCAGCCTGGTGAACAATTAGTGCACCCATTACCAGTGAACAGGCTGATTGCTGTTGTGCACACGCTTAGCAACCAGGCTGATGAATACTTAGTGCACCCATTACCAGTGAACAGGCTGATTGCTGACTTGTGCACACACTTAGCGACCAGGCTGGTGACTAATTAGTGCACCCATTACCAGTGGACAGGCTGATTGCACCCACTCACATTGATAGTATAATATTAGTATATATATGTGATGTCAAGCATGAAATTATTGGTGATGAGCAGGCGTGAAGTTAAACATGTTGGCTGCAGGCTAACATGGATAATTTGCAAACGAGGCTGTTCTATTTTTAGCTTTCCTGTTGCTGCCCAGCCCTCCTAGCCCTCACTTCGCTGCTCGCCGGTCTTCGTGCAACACTGCTCACTGCTACTAGCTGCTATCTCAGACCACGTGTTTCGAGTTTCATGTACAGTGCTCTAACGTGTCATGCCACCTATCAAGAAGCGGCGAGGTAGGCCTCCACTTGTCCGGACACAGTCGCGCTCTCAGCCCCACAGAGCGGTCAGGTCTTCATGTGACCCGTTCCTTCAGCCTAGCTCACCGTTGTCTATGACTGATTCGTCACCGGTGAGACCGGAACAGCCACTCCCCTCAACGTCAGTTTCCTCGGACCAGGAGTCAGACCAGGATATCGTTCGGCGTGCTAGTAGTGAAAACAAGAGGTATTCGGACGTTGCTGCAAGGCTCAGTGCATTGGAGAAAGTTGCGGCTATTCCGTTTCGGAGATTGCCACCGGCGGTTTCTCCTTCTGTGTCGCTGGCGGCTACCCCAGTCCGCCCACCTAATACACGTGGACGCCCGCATTCCCCTGTGTCGGTGTTCTGCCCGCCTCCCCCGGTTCTGACGCCTATTGCTCCGGTTCCTGTGCTGGGGTTCGTCACGCCCTCTCCGCAGTCACGCCCAGTTGCCTCGCCACGTGGTCGGGTTCAGTCACGCCCAGTTGCCTCGCCACGTGGTCGGGTTCCGCCACGCCCTCAGACACCTCAACGTGTTGTCACTCCACTGCCACCACGACCGGTACGAGTGTTTCCAACAGATGCCGCTGCCTTCATGGAGGCCACGCCTGCATTGCAGCGACCGAAAGGTATGACATTTCACCCCCATAACTTTATTACTCGTGGAGATGGGTGTCGGAAGATTGGGACTGGGGAGGCTTCATGGCCAGAATACTTTGTCGCTCTGAGGCGTATTGCTGCCCACCCCTCGTTCCCCGAGGAGTGGTGGCCGCCGTTTCTGCATCATGAAGAAGAGCTAGCGCGTATGGCTATTATTTGGGACTGGGCGACATGCAGGAGGTGGTCCGAGCGCATCTTCCTCATGGTCGCGGATGGTCGTCTTCCAGACGGGTGGCTCGACCCAGTAGCGCTCAAAGATGTTCAACGTGAGATTTGTTCTGACGCGGTAAGGGCAGCCCCTGCCCGTCCCGCCTTTCACCCCCCCCCCCCCCCCCCCAGAACCCCGCCCTGCTCAGCCTGTTCCTGTTCAAGCCCCGGCTGCCGCTGTGTCCGCTCCTATTAACATGAGGGAGGACTACAATAAGGAGGTGGACGGTAAAGCCTGTTACCAATGGAACTGGGGGAAGGAATGTGGGTTTCAAGGCCCCCATGGTGTCCTGCCAGAGAAGTTTGTACATGTATGTGCGTACTGCGCGTACAGCTTCAAGCGCAGTCTGCCTCATCGAGAGCAAGATTGCATGAAAAAGAGGAAATTCACCGATAAAAAGCTGTCTGAGCAGTCTGCGGCAACAGCGGCAGTAAGTGTTTCTATTGTGCCCCAGTCACATTTGCCCCCCCAACTCCCGCCCTCCCCGTCCTCGCCACCACCTGCCCTGTTGGTCCCGCTACCCATACCAGGTGCTGCGCACGTGGTCGTGGACACGCCCCCCCCGGCCTGTGGTCTCTGACCTAGTTCTGGGAGCCCCGCAACTTGAGATACCTGTTCCACTGGTGCTCGGGCAGGTAGTCTTACCGCCTGCGGCACCAGTGTGTGTGCACACGGCGTACAGCCCGGTTCCCCCAGCCCTTGTTACTGCGAGTTTGTTTACCTCTGATGTTGATTTGTCATTACCCGATGTCGTGTTTGACTGGTTTAACATGCCTGTTATGCCTCCTGTTGATGTGTTGTTGACTAGCAAGCTTTCCCCTCCGCCTTCACCTACTGTGTTTAGGGATAGTTTAGCTGCTTTCTGGCCGGTGTTGACGCCGTCTTTGTGGGTAGATTTCCAGTCATATGCTGATATCTTCCAGGTAGTTAGAAGAACCGCGCTACCGAACTATTTAGAGGCACGTATCCCAGTTCCGTCCGGTCTTAGAATACCGGCGTGGAGGGCTCTCCTCCTTGACTATCCTGATACATTGCTGGTAGATCATTTAGAGTTTGGGTGGCCACTCGACTATACCTCCACATCTGTTCCTGTTCCTACTCTGGTGAATCATACTGTGGGTGCGGAGTCCGATATTCATATTAACACGTTTGTCAGTAAAGAGGTTATTTTAGGGGCGCTCCTTGGTCCTTTTTCAGCTCCGCCTTTTCATCCCTGGTGCCAGATTAGCCCATTGATGACCAGGCCAAAAAAGAACTCGGTGCTAAAAAGAGTGATAAATTTCTCTCTGCCTTCCGTATCTACCCTCACAGATAGGCTGTCTCTCCTCGGGCCCTCGGCATGGTTCTGGGGAGCGGATCTAGCAAGAGCCTACAGACAGCTCCGTCTCTGCTCCCTGTCGGTTCCGCTCTTTTGCTTTGGGTGATAGGTTTTATATCGATATTGCCCCACCATTTGGCTGTCGTACGTCAGCATTGGCTTGCGCACGTACGACGCGGGCTCTGGTCTGGTTGCTACGTAAGGAAGGGTATTTCGCATTGTGCTATTTGGATGACTTTGTTGGCTTAGAATCCTCGTTCGATAAGGCGGTTAAAGCCTATGAAAGGTTTAATGAGTTAGCGGCTATACTTGGGTTGGAGCTCGCATTAGAGAAGTGTTCGCCTCCGGTGTCGTCCATAGTCTGGTTAGGTTTTCGTATAGATGCCCCGTTGTTGACAGTCTCCCTGCCCAGCGATAAGTTAGCCGAGATTCTACAAGAGGCAAGGGCTTGGAAAGAGAAGGTGACAGCCTCAAGGAGGCAGCTACAGAGCTTGGCTGGGAAGCTCCAGCATCTTGCAAAGTGTATCAAGCCGGCAGTGAGGTTCACTAATAGGGTCCTCGAGGCGCTCAGGAATACCCCCTACTCGGGGCAGCACGTGTTCGCAAGGGATCTCCTTGATGATGTAGAGTGGTTTGAAAGGTTCGCGGCTAGTTACAATGCTCTCCAACTGCTGCCGGGGGCGCCTCGTAAGGAGTTTCTGATAGAATGTGATGCTACGCTCACAGCAGGGGGAGCGTTCTCTCCTTTCCAGTTCTATGCTGTCGAATTCCCGGAGTCAGTAACAGTTAGGAACTTAACGATCGCACAATTGGAAGCGCTTAACTTGGTTCACGCAGTGTCAGTCTTGCTTCCCCCGGCTCCTCACAACTATTCTATTTGTGTTAACACTGATAATCAAGTATCACAGACTGTCCTGTCTGAAGGTAATGGTAGAGATAGGATCTTATGTGCGTGTGCCAGGCAACTCTGGTTAATGTCAGCTTCCTACAACTTCGAGCTAATTATTAAGTACAAACCAGGGAGTACGTTGGTAGTAGCCGATGCCTTAAGCCGATCACTCTCGAATGTTCCAATGAAATTGAAAGCAGAAAAGTTTTGCATGGCACGTAATCTAGAGCGAGTTACTCCTTCACTAGCACTCAATATCCTAGATTTCACTCTGTAATTATGACATGTACTGGAAGATAGCTTTATTTGTGCATCTATCTTCCAGGGTACTCAGTGAGCCATCACAACGACCTGCTTCAGCTCTACAAGTCCGGACTCGCCCAGCGCACATGGCAGAACAAAGCGGCACATGTTATTAAATATTTTTCGTTTTGTGCTAACAATGGCGTTTCCCCGTTAGCTCCCTCTGTTTATGATTTGCTCTCGTTTATTATGTTTCTGGCATCTGTTCTTAAGTCACCGGGTGCCGTGTTCAATTACTTCAGTTCCGTTAAGCTATGGGTCTCTGGTAGTCCGGGTCTTCACCCCCAGTTTGATGCTCATGAGTTGATAATTATGAAGCGAGCAGTTATTAACTCCTCTGCCCATGTAGTATCTAGAGCTCCACCGATAACTCCTGTAGTATTAAGCCATATTATTCGTTTCATGGCCACCTTGCGCCCAACTCCTCATGCAGTGATTGCTGCTCTTCTGATAGGTTACCTAACCTTAATGCGCCAGAGTAACTTGGTATCTCGTTCACGTTCAGACCCTGGACCTCATGTAATTAAGTTTAGTGATGTAGTAATTCGTGATGATAACCTGATGGTAACTATTAAGTCTTCTCGCTACCCTCTATCCCTAACTCACACTGCTGCCCTGTGACTGCTTGGAGGCAATATGCTCGGACAGTCTCGCTAGCCGCTGATTCACCTGCCCTGATGCAACAAAAGGGACTCCCGCTCACTGCCAGAGTGCTACTTCAAGCGCTGAGAGCTGCTGCTATCATCCTGTTTCCGACCAAGGACCAGTTTACGCTCCATAGCCTGCGCCGTGGAGCAGCCCAGGCCTGTGAACTCTCAGGCTTGCCACTTCCGGGAATCATGCAGGCCGGTACCTGGAAGTCAGCTAGTGTGAATACATATCTTTCCTGCCCGATAATACGAGCGGCTCCTGCAGCACTCACCTCTTTATTGGCGTGAGTGCTGCTCAGAATAGACAAACCGTTCTCCGCTGAACTGCCTGATTGACCTCTCATCAATTCTCATGTTGCTATGAACTGCTCAGGATATGGTCTCTGTACCGACTCCTCACTTACCTGCTAGCTGATCCGTCAGCCATGATTAATTTTATTTAAATTTCCAAATAAATATAACTTTAACTATGTGATGCCTTGTCTCCTTAATTGTACGAGTGTGTGAATTAAACATGTTGGCTGCAGGCTAACATGGATAATTTTCACACGAGTCTGTTCTATTTTTAGCTTTCCTGTTGCTGCCCAGCCCTCCTAGCCCTCACTTCGCTGCTCGCCGGTCTTCGTGCAACAGTGCTCACCCACCCTCCCACCCACGATTAAGTGGCGTGAGTGCTGCTCAGAATAGACAAACCCTTCTCCGCTGAACTGCCTGATTGACCTCTCATCAATTCTCATGTTGCTATGAACTGCTCAGGATATGGTCTCTGTACCGACTCCTCACTTACCTGCTAGCTGATCCGTCAGCCATGATTAATTTTATTTAAATTTCCAAATAAATATAACTTTAACTATGTGATGCCTTGTCTCCTTAATTGTACGAGTGTGTGAATTATTGTTAACATAAACTTATCCGTGTAAGTTGATGTTATTAAGATGAATTAAGAATAATTCAAATACGAAGTTCTACTCACCCTTGCCCACGAATTTGACAAATTCTTAATAAAAAGAAAGAAAGAGAATAAAATTGTGTTACTCGAGCATGAAACCCAAAATTGCTCTTCGGAACCCTTGTGAGACCCCAACAACGAATACTGAGCTTACTATTGGTACACATGGACGTGTCGCTCTCCCTTGATTCTCATCTTCGTATTCAGAGATCCATAAAAGTGTTATATGTCAACTTACTAGAATAAGTCTAGTTTAACTATATGTCCGGGCACGATTGCCGAATCGGTAAGCGGGCTGGTTGGCTTCCCGTGTGAAAGGTCATGGGTTCGAGCTCTGGCCAAGTTAAGCAAATGACTTATCAAATTGATACTTGACGCTACCTAGCCTGACGCTCAGCATTACAGCGAAATGGCAAGGACTAGTTTGCTCAGTATCACTATCAGGATAATGTGACTGAATGGGATATCGGATCATAGTGTCGGCAGCCCAGCCTCCCAGTCGAGCAGGACTATAAAGTCACCATGAGTGTGCACTGCCACAAGTCGGTACCCGTCCTGATATGATATGTTGCTATGATGTAAAACCTGAAAAAAAAACCCATCTATTGTTGATATTCCTGCAATACTGCAATCCAGTTGAACTGTCGTTGCTGATAGGTGAAATAATGAGAATTTTGGTCAGTTCCGTCTATTGTGGTTCAGCTACAGTGTATGTCAGTCTCTGATAATATTCGAGAGAAATTCAAAAGAAGAAGAACAGGGATGGGGGAAGGAGGGGGGGGGGGTGTCATCCTACTCCCTCGCCCCGCCAATACACACAGGACAACATGTGATTCGTGTGAGTTAACCGTAGACAGGCGGGTGTCATGATTGCTTAGATGGTATATATACTGTAGTGATACGCCACATAATCTAACATGTCTTACCATGTAATGTGAAGATAATTTATGATTGAATAAACTGGTGACATATGAAGGTCACGTTCATAATGATCATAGTCCGGTCCTGCTTTCCACATACTTTGTTTGTGACGTGGAGCTAGATCTTATGGGCCTGTCACAAAACGACCTATAGCGTTAGCGTATACCGGCGTATGCGGTTTTCGACCATGCGCCGTCATAGGCTACGCATAGGTTGGGCATAGGTCATATACGCTCTTCATAGGTCGGCATAGGTCGAGCGGCAAAAAAGAATTGTGCCTGTTCAAAATGTTCAACGTATGCCTCATACGTTGCTCATACGCTAGGCGTATGCCAGCATAGGTTAGGGGTAGGTCGGCATAGGTTAGCCGTAGGTTGAAGCGACACCCTCTGGGTGTCTCTGGCGTACTCACAACATTCTGTAATGGGTGCTGTCACACTACGGCGTATGGCGTTTGCGTATGCCGGTGTATGCGGTTTTCGACCCATATGCCATCATACGCTAGGCATAGGTTGGGCATACACCGTATATGCTCGTCATACGCCCATCCGCCCAAAAAATGTTGTGCATGCTCAAAATGTTCAGCGTATGGCTCATGCGCTAGACGTACGCTATGCATACGCCAGCATAGGTTACGCATAGGTTAGGGGTAGGTCGGCATAGGTTACTGATACGCTAGACCTGTAACCATCAACAAACGTCCCAGTACGCCGTGTATAGGTCGTCATACGCTTTGCATACGCCGTCATAGGTTACGTATAGGTTATGTATAGGTTACGCATATGCTTCAAAGGCGTCTGGAGTGCAAAGAGGTCGGCTTACGTCGACCTATGAAGTTTTTCAAATTATTGCGACACATTATGCATACGCCGCTGCCATAGGTCGTAATCTGACAGGCCCTTTATATCTATACCAGTGTAAGCAATGGTATGCCGATGAACCATTGTTCTCCCTGCTGGCACAACACTGGTCACATTTTTCCCTCATTCTCTCATTGCTTACGGTTACCTTACACGAAACTGGACGCGGTGGCCGAATCGGTAGAGTGTAGGCATCCCGTGCGGAAGGTTGGGAGTTCAATTCCGGGTCGAGTCAAACCAATGACGTACAAAATTGATACTTATCACTTCCTAGCTAGGTGCTCGGCATTATTTGGATAGGGCATGGACTGTTTGGCTCGGTGTCAGAATAATGTGACTGAGTGGGATATCTGTTCAATGGCCGGAAGACCAGTGCATCGGCGTGGGGGGGGGGGTACTATCAAAGGGAATAAATATATTTACCCTCCCAAAACAACAATACTGATCTCGCTACGATAAACGAGCCATCGTGGGTTGTTTTTTCTCAGAATTTAGTCCATTCTAATTTCTATCTATATAATTATATATATAAATTGGGCTACGACATAGGAGACAATAAAGAGCCAAGAAGAGGAGTGGTGGAAGCCTAACTTTATTTACCGAGGCCCATCTGGCTGAGCAATAAACCGCCCTACCTACAGAAAAAGTTTAAAATGGCGCCGATGTGAGTCTTACAAGCTCTGACTGGCATCTGGCGAAATGGTGGTGGCGCCAGGATAGCACAGCGGGAACCGGCCCGCAGCAAATAGCACAATAAATATATATTGTTATTAATAAATAGCAGCATTAAATGCAAGGATCCTAAACCCATATAGGATAGAAGCTCCGCCCCTTTATATTCATAGTAATAAATTATATATCACATAAATGAATAAACTAGTGGGTGTGAAATATCTAGAGATAGACTGGTGGGAATAGACTTCCACCTGTGGGATAGGCAATAGACGACTTCCATAAGTGGGAGTATTGGGACATGGTGTACCCTATAGGTCACGTGTCTTCATTCTTCACTGCCAATGAGGGAGATCTTCTCTAACTATATGTCTATTGAGTTATTAATACAGCTACTTATAATAACAGGGATGCTCGGCCGCGTTGAGCACCCCATGCTACTACAATACTCTTCCCCTTCATATCACTTATGATGCAGTCATACTAAACCAATAGTATCAACTTATCAACCAACACTAACCAATACTAAGGAAGAAAGGAAAGCAAGTCACACAGATAGACAGTGAGGGTGTTGTGCTTTAATGACACCAACGCCTGCTCACCTACCAGTGACACATCAACCTCACCCCTCACCTTCTACTGTCCACACTATGTCTCTTTATCAACTTAGCCTGTATACTGAAAGCAGTGCCTACAGCTCATGGGACAGGAGTCCTATGGCTGTGTATACACTCAATTTGAATAGGTGAATTTGGCTAGCATCAGACAGAGTGTCTGGGGTTCCTGTCTCAAGAGTAGGTCTGTCTCACTCAAGAGCCAGGAGTGATCCCTCTCCAGAGTGTCTGGAGAAGCTTCTTGAATAATTAATTAGAATGAGACTTGTGTGGCCATGATAGGCCAAGGGGGGGCAGGTGACCAGATCTCCCACAGACAGCCAATCAGACACTCCCCTACAGACTGGTCAGTGCAATGCCCTAATATGGGGGAGTTGCCACCCAAACCAGCCTGCAAGGTGTGGCTCTAAGGAATGTGATATGGCTGGTGTGCTGGGCCCTGGGTCCGGTAGGGGCAGGTAGTTGTATACAGTTACAATTAGATATATATATATATATGTATATACCAAAAATGTCCTTTTTCTCCAATTGCATTCTTTATGAATACATAGAGGAACATTTCATCAACCTTGAACTGTTCATATATAAGAACATCTCTTCATTAACTTTAGACATCATGCATGAACATATATCTCTCATAGTTTGTATCATGTCATCATGTGAGTGTGGGCACCATTGCTTTTAGATTACATAACCTTCTCTCTGTGCATATATAATTCTTTACCGAAAATCCGTATATTTTTACATACTGTTAGCTTTTTTTGTTTGATTCGTTCCTCTTTCCCTTTCCCTAAAGAAGACAGCTCCTCATAAGCTTAATACTAATGGAAATAATCGTGGTTGTTTTTTTTAGTTTTTTTTTATATATATTGAAAATAAGGTCAACAAGTTAACGCCCCCCCCCTTTCCTGCGTATAAAATTGTCTCAATTCACTCACCCTCTTTTCTTTGTTTTGTAGGTAAGTTCGCTTTGTCAACGTGGATTACGGGATTATCGGGGTGGTGAGTTGGCCATCTACAGAAGTGTGTGTTACAAGTTGATGTGTTGTGTGTTGGTGTGTGTTATAAGTTGATGTGTGTGTTATATAATTTGATGTGGCTGTGTTACAAGTTGATGAATTGTGTATTTCAAGTTGATGAATTGTGTGTTGCAAATTGATTTTTATGTGTAGTTTGTGTGTAGGTGTATCGCGTTGCGGCATACTGGTGTGGCACGGTTAATATAGAACACCACACGAGTTGCTCATCGGGCACCCGGGCAATATCACGTACTACTACTACAGTTTCAGCATCATCTCGCACCATCATGGTGAGTGTGGGGTGGGGGTAGAGGGGGGGGGGGACACCAAGGCTGGACACACGCGCAATTAATACACATCTGTGATGTCGACTTGAAGAGTCGAGGAATTTTGTTGCTGCTGTGTTTTTGTAATTCTTATTTCTCGACATGTTTGTCGTCGAAGTGTTAGTGAAGCGATGCACGGATCAGATCATGGGTGCCTCCACACGGCTGTGTGTTAATCCCGGGGGTGGGGGTGGGGGTGGGGGGCTCTAGGTCAGGATCATTGCATACACGTCCTATAGAATAGCGGTTGGCGGGGGTAGGGTTGTGTCTACGTTTTAATCATGGAATACGTCATGTTTCGGATGCTTGCCAATTTCAAGGGTAATATGGATGTATGCACCACCCCTCCCTGTGAAAGTACAACGTCTGAACACTTTGACTTCTGGATACTGAATGGTTTATTCCCATCCAGGGCTCACTGAACCGCCGGCTAAACTTTCCATGACGTCATCTCATTTACATACTCCTTAATTAACATATATTATCCAGGGGTCTGGACGTCTATTACGCATATATCACATCCACCAATGAGGTCCCCTAATGTGTATTTATTTACAAACATTGAGGGGACACTTTCGACGGTGATTGTTGTCAATCACTGTGTTTTTTTGTTGGGGTTTTACATCGTGGCAATCATCACTGAGCAAAGCAATTTTGACTGTCCGAATCTAAATAGTATCCATCCAGTATTTATAATAATTAGTCAAAATACATTTAGATGTTGCTGGGACGTAAAACAACAACAAACAAACAAACTTGTCTCACTCACTGTCTAGAACATCATGCATCTCATTAACATATATTACCCACGTGTCTGGACGTCTATTACGCATATATCACACTCCCTACTCCATTCGCATTTATAACCAACATTTGAGGAGGCTGTAAACGCGGCGCCTGTTGAACCTGCGGGAGGGGGAGGGGGGGGGGATATCGGAAGAGCTGACTTGTATTGACATCTGGTTGTTTGGTTTTACAAGGCTTCCTGCGCAGTCTATCAATGGCAAAGTCTATCTGGGGGGAGTAGGGGTCAATTATGGATCAGACTTTCCCTGTCGCTTGTAGAAATATGAGTAATCGATTTAATTTGATGTATTTTCATGGTTATTTCTATTTATTTTCCTATTATTGTAATTTAAACAAACAAAAAATCCCTTTTAGATGTTTTTTTAATTTGTTAAAATTTTACCTTGACTCTACTGTGCGTTAAGTACCTAGCTTTGCGCTTATTTTATTGTCAAGAACCCTGGGCATAGATGATCTGCCTCGTAGAAATCTATTTATAGTCCTCTTCCTTCACATCATTTGCATGGTTCCCTTACATTCTTCCCCAGAGTCCCGTCCCCAACAAAGAAACAAAAATAAACAAACAGAACAACCAACCAGAAAAATAACCTAACAAGCAAACACAAGCAAACACAAATCCACTTAGTCGGTATGGGATCGTGTGATGCAACCAATCCGATTTAAGTGGAAAATATAATATTACCCGAACCCAACTTCGGCAATCATTTGTTTGTTTTACCACTTTTTTTCCCTGGGAAGTGGATCAGACGGGATGGCCGAATGAGTTAGAGGGTCCGTCTCCCGTGTTGGTAGACCAGGGGTCGTGGGTTCGAACCCTGGTCGAGTCAAACCAATGACTTAAAAATTGATATTTGTCGCTTCCTAGCCAGGCGCTCTGCATTATTAGGATAGGGCAAAGACTTG
Organism: Branchipolynoe longqiensis; assembly: GCA_030323885.1. Lineage (NCBI taxonomy): Eukaryota > Metazoa > Annelida > Polychaeta > Phyllodocida > Polynoidae > Branchipolynoe > Branchipolynoe longqiensis. Next base: position 25,297,256 of record CM059197.1, read on the forward strand.
TGTGCTCAGTGTGAGGATAATGTGACTGAGTGGGATATCAGGTCATGGTGCTGGCAGCCTGGTCTCCCAGTGGGCAGCACTATAAAGTCGCCATGAGTGCGCACTACTGTCACAAGTCGGTACCTGTCCTGATATGACCTTAGATGTTGCTAGGACGTAAAACAACAAACAAACAATCCCTTGGAAGTTCGGAAGGAAATAACTAAACCTTCCCCCATCACCCCTCAGATCTCGATCCTCCCTCTCCTCCACTCCACCGACAGCCCCGCTCCCCCACTGATATCCCCCCCCCCCCCCCCCCCTCCCCCCCCCCCCCCCCCCCCCCCCCCATGGGCACACTCCTTAGATACCCTTCAAAACAGTTGACAGTCTGGCTTTTGAAGGCATCCTAAGTTCAGTATATTGAGTATGAAATTACAAAAGAAACCTAAGAGAAATTGTAAAAAGTAAAGCAACCCCCAACTAAACCAAGCCTAAACCAATAACAGAATGGATACAAAAAAAGTTCAGTCAGAAACACATCGTCATTCCACTGCTCCTTGCCCTATCGTAGGAATACCGAGTGCCAGGCTAGCTAGCGAGAAGTATAGCTTTTTTAAGTAATTGATTTCACTCGGCCGGGGGTCGAAGCCACGACCTGCCACAGGTGAATCGGGCGCTCAACTAACTCATTCGGACATCCAGTCTGGTCTCTTTGCAGTCTTGTCTTGTGTCATTCAGTGAGCCGTTAGTAGCCTGGTTCCTGGCGAGCAGCTCTAAGCTGGCACGCATGGAGGCCGAGCTCATCAGCCCCCTGCTATGTTTGTTATACGTGTGAGGTGATGTCAGGGCCGCCCGATACCACAGGTCCCGGGGTCTACCAACCATTTATCACATGCACGCTTTGAAATTAGCGAAATTTGAAGTAACATGTTCCTCTAATTGTGACGGTGCTCCATAGATCATTCTCATCCACATACCTTTCTCTTTCTCTTTCTTTTTCTCTTTCTCTTTCTCTTTTAACATTTTGTTGTTATTGTCACTAGATGTATTTTATTCAGCGAATAATGTCTTTTGTCAGTGCCAGAGAACTGCTCTCCCGGCCATTCAATACAATTTGTTGGTACATAAATATATGACAATATCAGTTGCAATAATAACCACATGAAAATCCTGTTCGATAATAGAAGCATAATATAAATGAACTATTAGTTATCTAATTGTAACTGCATACAATTCCAGTTCAACATATGTATTATGCACTTGGTGAATATGCATCACATGGTATTGCATGATTCTAGAATTGTCTTTAAACACTTCTTTCTTCCTTTGTCTTTCTCTCTTCTTTTTTCAAAAAGATATAGCATATCTCCAGTACACATATATATATATATTATATTGTAAATATGCAAATCAGTGGATCCAGTAACCAATACCAGATGCGAGAAACCTGCCCATTGTTGGATCCCATCACAAGTGTTTTGTATTGTGTGGCCTAATGATGGGATCGGGAGTCTGAAATTGCAGTGGGGATTTACATCACACAGGTTTTATGTCAATTTCAAGGAAAATGTTAGGTAATAGGTTTTGAACGAAGGTGTAGTAGGGTGGGGTAGGTGGTGGGAAGGGTATTTATCAGCATGCAGGGCCGTGTAGTGCATTTGAGAACATTTCTATTAATATATATATGTACAATGTTCAGGGCAAGGATGACCCTTCTCTTTCTTTCTCTTTTCTCTTTCTCTTTCTCTTTCTCTTTCTCTTTCTCTTCCCCTTCCTCTTTCTCTTCCTCTTCCTGGCGTAAAGCAATCATCAATCCTCCTCTTCGGCCTCCTCGTGCTCTTCCTCCTCTCCTTCCCTCCACACCTCCCCACTATCACAGGTTCGAACCATGGTCAAGTCAAACCGATAACCTAGTCAAACCGATAACTTAAAAATTGATATTTTCGCTTCCTAGCCAGGTGCTTGGCATTTTTAGGATAGGGCAAGGACTGGTTGGCTCAGTGTCAGAATAATGTGACTGAGTGGGATATCAGGTCATGGTGCTGGAGTCTGGTCTTCCAGTGGGGCAGCACTATAAAGTTGGCATTAGTGCGCACTGTCACAAGTTGGTGCTCATCCTGATATAAACTTAGGTGTTGCCAGGACTTAAAACTCCACCAACCATCAATCCCCAATCACTACCTCTTCCTCACCAAGACCCTCTCCCCATTGCAGATATGGCCTATGTCAGAACGGCTTTATTTAGCAGGGATGAAAGCACTTTCATCGCTGATTTAGTGAATGACTCATTTACAAGTGAGTAGGAACATAAGCCCTGTTTAAACGGGCAATTTAAAACGCCACATATAAAACGCCTTGCCTAGATCGACTCACATTTGCCGTGTAGACGCGACTCTGTGGCGTTTTAGGGCTGAATCGATTCATATGAAACGGTTCATCTATACCACCTCGCGAGGTAGTATAGATGAAGCGATTCAGCTGGTTCCCGGCAGTGTTAGGGCCCGATTAGGCTGAAATCTAGTGAATGCGATCATATTTAACAGGATTACATACTCAAATAATTAAATTTAATTAAATTAACCTTAAATTCCAAGCGATATTAACATAGCAGCTACATCTGCGTCAAATCGACGAGGGTAAACTAAACACATAGCAGTTCTCGCCGGCTACTGGCGCACCACAGGCTGCTGGTTCCCGGTCGCCGACACACTTTCAAACTCGCTCGTGTAAACGCACCACTACATCGCTTCATATAAATCGATTTGTCTAGATCGTTTCACAATTCCCCGTGTAAACACGGCTATAGATGGATATCAATCCTGACATACTGAAAGAAAGAAAGAAAGAAAGAAAGAAAGAAAGAAAGAAAGAAAGAGAGAGAGAGAGAGAGAAAGAAAGAGAGAGAGAGAGAAAGAAAGAAAGAAAGAAAGAAAGAAAGAAAGAAAGAAAGAAAGAAAGAAAGAAAGAAAGCTGCTTCTGAAAGCATCTGTTGTCACTGCGTTAGTTAAGTTGACCAAACCGTATATACTTTGGACAATGGTGTCTACTTGGGACTACAGATCAAGATAATTCCATCTTTGAGTGCAACTGTGGTCTGCGAGCTGTTGGTTAACGTTGCATGGTCCGATGGCGTTTGAATTATTTTTTTATTTTTTTAAAGATAAATATATCAAATTGATCGTTATGAGCTACTAATCATTAGTCAGTAATCATTTTGATGAAAAATGACTAGTTTTGAAGCAATTTGAGCTGAAAGAACCCAAAATAATTTTGACAAGCTTGCCAAAAGTCCTGTGGCTATGACCCAGATGGTCATCTCGCGGTGACCATGTTATGTGAGATGACCTACTAATCCTGGAACCTAACCGAGCTGTAGGTAGGTATTTCTGTTTGGGTTGTGAACATTCTGGGAATGGATTGATGACATAGGCCCGGGGCACTAGGGTTTTTAACTAAATATTATTTTGTTGAAAGGATATTTTGATTTTTGTCTATTGAATTGACAAAGTAGAATCGAATATCCAACATCACATATACAACGGTATATGATTGATATCGTCCCAATGGCAGAAATGAGAAAACATCAAACTATGCAACTACCCACCAAACTGCACATTCTATCATTCAGCCGGTCCTGAGCATTAATGGTTTGACGGGATCCGCCACAATTGCACAGGTTTCTGGGTTTACTGCTATGATTGCAGCAGCCGTCCTGGTCATGCCTATGTGTTATCGTTTGGGTGGGTTCCGTCGCAAATGTGCCTTTCCACAGCGTATGCATCAAAGGGCGGCCTGGGGTCGTATCACCATATTAGTTTCTACACTCACCTATGACAAACTGCATGCTCTGCGATCGCGAGGTATCTGCCGGCGCATACGCTGCGGAAGTCTGCTGTCGTCATAGCGTTAAGCCCAGAACCCGGCGCATTTGCGATGGATCCTGCTCAAACGATAACGCAAGACCAGAACAGTTCCTGCCATCATAGCATTAAACCTGGAGATCTACACATTTGTGGCGGATCCCGTAAAGCCATTAATGCGCAGGTCCAGATGGATCGTAGAATATAGCTGCTGCCATCGTAGCATTAAAACCAGAAACATGTGTAGTTGCGGTGGCCTGGCTGAAGTGGCCAGCATGGAACAGCTGCTGCATTAGCTAATACAAAAGTTCTGAAAGTCAAAAACTTTCAAATTGCACATATCTCACTATATGGTTCACTCCTTTTTAATTCAATAACAAAAAAAAACATTTTCCTTTTATATACAGTGTAACTGACAAATTTCAAATTGATGTGCGCAAAACACATGCGTGCACATCCTCACATACATTTACACCACCAAGGATATGCATAGTGCTTGCATTTCTCATGTACATATTATTGCTCTTTTATTTACTGTTATGTCATCCATGTCTCATCCTCCCTCATACCATACATAGTCCCGATGGCATATGCAATTTTAATGTAAAATTTTCAAAATTTAAATTACGCAAATTGATTAATTATATTTATAGAATTGACCAAACAGCATTGAATATCCAGCATAGAGGGGATGGGGAAACATCCACCTCATTTCCCCTTACCCTCTATGGCCCTGCACAGTAGGCCTACTTGGTTGGGGGGAGGCTATTGAGGTCACGAGATTGGCCTAATTGGTTAATGGCCTCCCTGCATTATGGGTGTTTCAAAGTGAGTGTCCAAAGGGGTGAGGTTATAAATTCACTGGTTATTCTGTATATGCTGTCCCAAATCATTAGCTAATGCATGAGTATCTAAGTTGGATATACAGGATCTGATGTAAGTAGTTTTAATTTTGACAAAATTATATTTCATCGGACCATGCAACTTTAAACGCAGCCCGTCAAGCAGATCACTGATATGCACGAGCAGTTCACAGCAGCAGCTGGTGTCCTTTTCGCACATGACACCCTCTGACATCACTCTGCAGAGACCCTCACGTGTTGATAGTCTAGCAGATTATAATATGCTAGATGTCACACCAGACTGTCGGCTTTGTGAAGCTGTGGTCTGACCATGGAGGTAGTGGTGAGACTGACAAAATTGTGGCCGTGTATGTCAAGGGTGCCAATCTTGCACGGCTTTCATGATTTCTTAAATTTCAATTCCAAAATTTACTTTAGCTGAGAAAACAAAGCTGGATGAAAATGTGAAAATTGCTCTAGAAAATGTATTCCTTTATCTTTTCCCGAACTCGTATAGCTGCCCCTGCATCCCCGACCCATGAACCTATACAGCAGTCAGTGTAAGTCAATGCTTTAGTCTTATAGATTATTGTATTCTTATCAGCAAGAGATGATGAACCGTTCCACACTTGGCCAGCACCTCTCTCCCGTGAGAGCCTACTTGTGACCCAGATGGGCAGTGGTGGTTCACTTCACTTCTATTCTGGCCTTGTCGGAATAAATTGGGGGGGGGGGGGACCCTGTGGTTTGAAGCAAATAGTGTCATCTCTTCATTCTCCAAGCATAGCAGAAATTGGGATTTCCCTGCCTGATATGACAAAATATGTATATTTCAGCTTCAACTAGCGGGGAAAGATTGTTCCTTCCATTACCATTGGACAAAGTATCCCAATGATCTTTTTCCTTTAAAAAAAAAAGAAGAAAGAGTTCTATGTTCATATAGTCGATATTACTTGAGTGTAAATAGTTGATTAATATATAGCGAATATCCATGTAAAGAATACAAGTGGCCAGATTTGTAATGGAAGGCATATAGACCAATAGTATGCGTACTGCTCCTGTGGTCCCTGGAGCAAGGGGGTGTGGTACACAATGAGTAGTGCTGACTAGCAGTGGAGACGGCGACCCTGGCAGCATCCTATTTGTGACCAGGAATCAAGCTCCCGTATTCAGCCCCCCCACCCTTACCTCCCACTGCATTCCAGCTAGGCTTTTATACGTAGCCTATTACTTACTGTGTATTAGTTACGGAAATAACACCTGAATGAGGTAGCCTATTATGTAGTCCTGGTCCTAACTGTATGCATGCTTCTCCCTGTGACCAACCCGAAGGTATATTTGTGTGTGGTAAATATAGTTTAATCATTGAATAATGTTGTCACCACGGGGGCACTGGTATTCTGGCTATGTGACAATGCGGTTATTAACAATGTATGTATGCGTAGTCTTATCGTTGTATTCGTAGATTCGTAAGAATCTTAGTAATACCACAACTTACAAGTAAGTTGTTATACATGAAGTAGTTTGGGTAAATGGGTTGTTAGCAAACTATAAAACATCGGAGAGACGAGTAATTAATTATCACTGCAGGCTAAATTAATTGCTTTTCTACCATTAATCTGGCAGATTCGCTATCCATTAGGTTTTGTGGACATGTTTATATTTGTCTGCGCAAAACTGAATAAGCTGCTCATAGAGCGCCGCTGTCACCATGCACCAAGAACCACCCTTCCTCTATTCCCCCCACCATCATTTCCTAATGGCCTAGCTTACCGGTGTAGCCTAGCTTACCGGTGTAGCCACTCAGTGACAAATGTGGTAAATAAGCCATTCCCAACCGCACATGTAGGTATGTGCTTTATATATTATCTGACTCTATTAGTCTATCTAGACCAATTTTGTCCTGGCATAGCAGCAGGAATGAAAGATCTCCATGATTCTCCGGATTTCCGGTGACACAAAAAGCCACCTAGTGTCAGATTTAGAACAAGACCCTTAGATTTTCCTAGTACGGTTTTGAACTGCACTCACTAGGAGTAACTAAGTGGAATTTTATCAGGGTCCATCCACTTGAGAGTAGAACAGAGGACTTATAAAATTGTGACACTGAAACATGCCTTACATGGAAAGGAAAAGTTGTTCCTTCATGATGAAACAAGCACCACAGATGATAAAAAAGTATTTATGCTTATTAGTTTTTGATGCTGTGGGCATATTTCAAAGTAATCTTGGAACACTTCCCTAACTTCTGATGTTCTTGGAATTGTAACACATGTTTCATGTAACATGTAATGCTTGTTTCATGTGACACTCAATAATGACTTAGGTTAGACAATGCTAATAGCATGCAAAAAATTTATTTGTTCAGGGCATTATTTGTACACATTACATGTATGCAAATATTTCTTTTGAGTGTTATAAGTTTTCTTATGTAGAAAAAGATATTGTGATGACTTAGAGGATGAAGATGATAACAGGTGAACGCGTGTTTCTTCTTCATCGATGTGTGACACCCCACAGTAATAGCATCATAGCACAACATCCTGTTTATGACTTGACACCACATCATCAGTAGGTGTGTAGATGCCCACGGTATATTTGAAAATCATGGCGAGAAGAGATTTGATCCATTGTTGGATTTTGTATCACAAAATAAATTTTCGACGTTAGGCGTGTTTCACCTGTGACACAGTTTTTATTTCACTTTTAATGCATTTTAGGAAATAATATTATAACTTTTGTGTTCAGAACATCTCATGAAACACGTGTTATGCTCACTTTCAAGCATCATTGTTTTACACACGGACACTCAACAGTCCTAAAATTAGTTTTCTGACATTTTTGCATGTTACAACTTTGCAAATAAACTAGCTATGTTTGAACATTTTGGTCTACAATGAAGTAGTTTCCAACACAAGCAGTACAGTTTCACCATTCCCATTTTTAGCTGTCATATTTGCATGACAAATGAATCTTTTTATGCAATAAAAAATAAACCAAACATTCTTTTCTCACTGGATTGCTGTCATTGCTTCTTTGGGGTATAATGAAAGGAATCTTCTTCATTTGGTATGAAAAGGAGAATTAATTTAGACGAAAACAGTTACAATGTGAGGGGCCAACCAATTAGGACCAGCAGCAAAGAAGAACCCATATATATATATGTCAAACACCTGTGTTGTGGCTTTTAATTATAGACTTTTTTAAAAAAAGAGAAAAAGATACAGGCCAAGAAAAGTAATTTTCTCGGCGTCATTAGTGATGCCAGTGAGTGTGCGAGTAGGGGATCTGAACCAATTGCACACTGGCAGCTACTTCCGTGTGCTAGGTGGCGTATTTATCGTTGCGGTGTCAGCACCTGACATTTAATTATTAGATTTACAAACAAGTGGTGGCCGCCTCACGAGCGCCGTCTGCGCCCCGGCTCGATTCATTACTATGCGCCTTGGTCGTGACGGAAGTGACGTCATTGGCCGGCGCTGTTTGTCATGCGCAGTTTGGTTCTGAGCGCGCCTTTTACCTGGTGGTGTGGGTAATAAATGAGGAGATGCCGGCAGATATAGACTCACCATCTCGGCTCCCTGCTTATTCCCTCCCCCTTTTCTACCCCCCCCCTCCTTTACAACACCAAAAGCGAACACCAACAACAAAAGCATGCACAAGCAAAACTATTGCATTTACACTTAATTGTATTGTGCATATTGATCAAACGGATAATAGAAGACCGATTTGCACCATGGAATTGCTTATTCTGATTCTCGGGGAGAAACGTTTGGGATTTGTTTAATGGGGCTGGTTTCAGTAACTGCATTGGTGAACACGGTTTGAGGAGTGTATATTTATTATTATTGGTGGGGGGTGGGGGGGGGGGGCGACTTGTTGGAGTATTTACTAAATGTTGGTAAGTGCACTCAGTGAGGGGGGCTGTATGTCGAGTTGGGAGAAGGCTGTGCTAGAGAGGCTAGCTATACAAAGCTGTTAGTCACTGGAGGAACGTTGCGGGGGGTGGAGATACCAGGGGATGGGCTGGAGGATTGAGGAGGGGGGAACTGGGTCAGCTCTGAACGATAACACCGGGAGAGGCGAGTACTGATCCAGGTAACAGGCGTTATCATCACCCGCTAAAGTAGTGTGGGTGGGAGGGGGGGGGGGGCAACATGCTGTGCTGCTGCAGCTCACTCACTCACTCACGCACTCTCACTCACTCACTCACTCACTCACTCACTCACTCACTCACTCACGCACTCACTCACTCACTCACGCACTCACTCACTCACGCACTCTCCCTCACTCCCTCACTCACTCACTCACTCACTCACTCACTCAAGCGATTCGAACCCATGGGTGATGTTACTGAGTGGAGTATCAGTCATGGTGCTGGCGGCCTGATCTCCCAGTGGGGCATCACTATAAAATTGCCATGAACGCGCACTGTCATAAGTCGGTACACATCCTGATATGACCTTAGATGTTGCTAGGACGTAAAATGTAAACTCACTCAACCACACACACACACACACATCCACACACACACACACACACACACACACACACACACACACACACACACACACACACACACACACACACACACACACATTGAAAGGACCCCCCCTATCAGTGATCTGACTCGGCATATTACTCCCTAACCGTCGCCATGTTGGCCTGAGCACAGATTCACACCTGAATTGCGAGCTAATAACCGCGCGTGTTGCCTGACTCTTTAAAACTGCCTAGTCGGAAGCTTCTGCTTCTATGTCCCGAGCATCTTGACCCGATATCCCACTCTCACATCACCCTGACGTGTGCACCAATCAGTCCTTTCCCTATCCTAGCGTGGTACTCTGCACTGTCCTCACAGACAAGGAGACACGTGAGACTGGGTCGAAGATTCCGTCCTTCCTGAGAGACCGGCGAAACTTGGAACGCTCGTATTATATACCGGCATGTGTGAAGTTAATATGCAAATGTGATAAGAGTAATATTTGCATTGGCACTGGGAGTTTGGTAACCAAGTCCGACTGCCTCCTGTGCTACCTGCACGCCCCCTGGTGAGTTCTGTGCTGCCAGCTCCTGTTTCACGCAATGAATAAATGAGGCCGCGCAGGGCGGGCTCGGGCACGTAGATAAACGGCTAATCAATTGCCATATCTGTTTGTTCCTGTTTGTTCCAATGCAAGGGAACGGGAAAAAAAACAAATGGCATGTGATAGTTATTCACTGACTAAAACTAAAAACTTAGAATGTAGGGAAGTTGTGTTGGACAGATTTTGAGATCGATATAATTAATTTTAATTAAAAATAAAGCAACGGTGGAAGCAATAGAAGTTATTCTGATGACTTGTGAATCACTGGTGGAAATAGTTTAACACAATGTGCGCCATTTAGCTTTAACAATGACATTTAAACTGGAATTAAAGTTAATAAAGTCTTCCTTCATAAGGCGCATACCAAATATAATGTGACTGAGTCGGATATTGGGACATGATATTCCATCCTGGTGGCACTATGAAGTCGCGATCCACCCTGATATAACGTCTGATGTTTTTAGGATGTAAACCTCCAGTCATTCACCAACATTTGAGACTATGCTCTCTTCCCCTCTGCATATCCTAAATGGCGATTTGTCGGAGCGCTAGAAAATTTATGTATATATATATTTAAACAAGATTTGTGTGTGTTTATATATTACCTCGGTACTACGCCTCTAGCTACTCGTAGCTCAGGGAGAAGGAAGCACATGCGGATCCAGCAATTAGCATAATCAGCTCACAGCAAGAGGACGTTTGTGAGCAGATCCAGCAGTTTTTCTACATTTATTACAAAACCAGACAGGTTACTATCTTTCAAACTCGATATGTTGGTTCAGTTCATTGTCATTCACATACAAAGTTTTTTTTAAACTTTTAGATAAGTTATTACTGTTTTCAGCTTAGGTTCGATTGTATTTGACATGATCGATAGAACAGTGCCTCCATTGTTCGGTTATTAATTAAGTCGCCCATTGTCGAATGGAGAGATGTTTGGCAGGAGCCAGTTACATCATTAGGGATTCATTCCCTGGGTTTCATTAAGATTTCCCATATGTTATTCTCGTTAAGGCGTACCTCCTAGTCCTATAGTATTTTCTTCAACTTGTTGGTCAAGGAAGCCACAGGTAGGAGAAGTTTAGAGGTACTTAGAGTGAGGGAGGGTACTGTTACACTGGTCCCTACCCCTCGGTTGGTTTGGTTGGTTACCCATACCGTCATCCTGCGATTGTATATTAGCCATAAATACACACCTAGTATAATTATATTCTAGTGAGGGAGGGTACTGTTACACTGGTCCCTACCCCTCGGTTGGTTCGGTTGGTTACCCATACCGTCATCCTGCGATTGTATATTAGCCATAAATACACACCTAGTATAATTATATTCTAATTATCAGTGTGCTATTCAGCCTAAGACAATGCCTAAACATTGTTTTTCATTTTTACTCACAGTCTCAGAGCCATGGCTACAAAGCGGAGTAAGGCAGAGGCAACTCACGTAATCAGTGCTGATGATGACACCACACCGCCGGCGCGGGTACAAAGGTTGCCATCGCCAGAACAAAGAGATTCTGAGGAGGTGGGGGGTACCATACCGGCCCCAGCCCAGCTGATCTAGACGAGCAGGTGGCTAGACTGGTTCAGCAGAAGATGGAGGAAATGTTACTTTCAAGACCGGCTTCCTCCAAGAAGCGAACTAAGGTTCCACTTGACTCAGATGAATCTAAATGGGAGGATCTGTCAGAGGATCAGGCCTCAACTGATGATGAGTCAGAGGAGGTGTTTGTATCGGCACGAAAGTGCAAGCACAAGAAAAGAGACCACTCTTCCGGAGATGAGTACACGAGGGCCCGTAAAAAGAAGTCCCCCGTGAAGAAGAGCAAGAAGATGACTAAGGAGAGGTGGAAACACTAATCTTCCTCCTCTGACTCTTCGTCAGACTCTTCAACGACAAGCTCTGACTGAGATAGTAAACACACGGGCAAATACGCTAAATCGTATGGGAAGGAAACGAAGAAGTGCAAAGTGCGGAGGTCCACATCACAATGCTAATGAGAAAGACCATTCAGAGGCACTTCAATACCGTTAAGACGGCCGAGGTAATCATCAAAATGGCCGAGAAGTTTACGGCAATTAAAAGTATCCCAGAATCTGCCATCAAAGCGATGGATCCTGAGCTGAAACTCAGCGAGGAGCGTAAAAAGTTTGATTCGGCTCTCCATGCAGTACACAAAGGGCTACTCTCGGCCCTAACAGCCATCGCGCCCATAGCGAACAGGATGATGGCGGAGAACAAGTTCTTTGCTTACAGTAACAAGCAACTTCCTCTCCTACAGGAGATTCGAGAATGTATTCAAGGCGGTCTGCACTGGCGCAGGCAAAGAGGTGGCTCGGTCCAAGAAAATCACGGACAATGATCGGAAGGAATACACACTATTCCTCGCACCAAAGCCCATCAAGAGAAAGCTACTAGACTAGGGGGGGGGGGGGGCTACAATCCCCAAGACTATGCTACCCTCCAAGCAACTATAACAATTTTCTCTGAAGAGGCCTGTCTAGACACCTACTCCTTCTCTGTCACTCACTCCGCAGTTGAGGGTGTACCTTTCTCGCCCTCCAAGGAGCGTCCATTGACGAGATCAAGGTCCGCGGCGACTGGTCCTCGGACTGCGTCTATAAATACATTGCTCGACCTCTAGCCGACAGGATCGTTGCGGATATTAAGGTTGCTACAGCTCTTTCCGTCTTGATCTAATTATTCTGTCTGGCTGTGTCTCTGACTTTGGCATTTGAGGCCCAGCCAGGTGCATTACTCTTCTTATACTATTGTTATTTACTGTTATAAACGATGTAACCACCAACACTGTGTTGCCGTGCTATTCTTACACCCACGTATATACAACATATATGCGGATGTAACGGAATTGCATTGTGCTGCCACCCAGGGGCTCCTGGGGGTTCACAGGATAGTACGCTGCCAACCCACCAGGTGGGTCCGGGTCCTCCCTACACCTGTTCCTGCTGGTCGCCTCAGTGTGTCACGACCAGTCAGTGCAGCCACACTACTCTTTCAAAACTTGTTCTTTTATTCTTCATATTGATTTAGGTACGGCATTTGAGGCCTAGCCAGGTGCATTACTCTTCTTATACTATTGTTATTTACTGTAATAAACGATGTACCCACCAACACTGTGTTGCCGTGCTATTCTTACATACATAGTATGGTTACAATTAAATTATAAAAGGATAAAACATGAGATTACGTAAAAGTCTCCCTGGGCTACGAGTATCCAAAGGCGTAGTACCGAGGTAAAATAGTATACTTTTATGAATCTTACCTGGGTACAGATGATGGATAACTGGTGTTTTCCCGAGGTACTAGTCTCGGATAGTCGTGGGTCAAGGCCCTCCTACCCTACCCTACCCAACCATGACTATCATGTTTCCCTGGAACCAAATCGAAAACACAATAAGTATCCATAAAAGGGTAAAGTAAGCTTTTAGTAATGAGCACAGCCAGACACACATCATTCGAACTTTGGCTGTGGGAGGGAACAGTTTCTGCTACATTTCCCTGCTTCTCGATATAAACAGCCCGAGCAGTATTGAGCGAGAATCCAATGCCACTCAGTTCTTCACACAAATAATTTTCCCTCGGGGAAAAGTCAATGTTACACAACCGAAATGACAAGCACCTTCACATTACTGCTTTAGGCACGTAATGCCAGTCCTCTCATTGTGATTGTGAGGTTGGGAACTGTGTATTTTTCTGACATCTATAATCATGGGGCGAAGGATACGAAAATGTGTACGAGGGAGTAGTACATGCATAATTATGTGGGCAAGATACGACAGGAAGGATGGCATAGACGATATGGTATTATGATGCACCGGTGTCTGAATAATGAAAGGACACTGCAGTTGCTTCCAACGTCAGGGTCCTCCCTTGGTTTATTCCGCCATGGTCAGAATAGAAGTGACCTGCCACTGCCCAGCTGGGTCACATGTAATCTCCCGCACGGGCGGGGTTCTCGGCAATTTGGAGTGCCCATGCTAGCGTATCGCCACCTGCCGATCCTTCTGACTGACATGGATCAGCACAGTTGAGACTGCCGTGTGGGACTGGGACTCATTATGGACTACTACACAATGTAATCTCTAAGCAAACACTAACTACATGAATGCTGACCCCATGACGAAATGCTCCACTGTGATTGGCTAGCAGTAAAAACCGGAGTCGGGTTAGATATTTGTTAAAACATTCAGCAAGACAACCAAAATGGGAATGAATATCAGTCACTGTGACTGGCCCCAATTATTCCACCGCCATTCCAGTCTTTCCCGAATCGGATTTTACATCTCATGCTGTTAAAATCTCATTAAAATACAATAAAGCTAAGATTCCATATACACGGTATGCGGAATGCGAATGCGGCAAAAAATCGAAAAGCATGTAAAGGCACAGTAGTGCTTCCATAGTCCATACGTCCGAATGCGATTGTGGCAAATGGATTGACCCATCTGCGGGTGTGAATGCGAATGCTGCTGTGTTTGGCATAGAAAACAATAGCAACTTTGACTTTCCATCACAAATTTGGAGCAGAAAACTAAAAAAAACGGATGGGTATTTATTTTATTTATTTTTTGGTTTGTTTGGTAACTCCGAAACACAAAAAGAAGACATCGACTATTGGAGGTCGGCATGGGTATCTATGGCGCATGTCACATTCGCATTCGCATGCCCCTTACCGCATACCGCGTATATGGAATCTTAGCTTTAGCTTTTCCCACCCTGAATGCAATAATCTTGCCACACTGAGAATTGACTGACCCCGCACTCACACCTAAGTCGAAAACAAGGTTAGTTGTACAACTAATCCTCATAGAGCCAGAGCAATGTCATGCATACAGTGGGTCAGGTTATCAGAGTGTTATTCCAATAGATTGTCATATATTTCCAACAAGGATACATCCAGAAAGCTTCCTGATGTGGGTGGTGAAATTTAAACATGATTTCGGCACAAATGGTTTAGTGGGCACTTCTAGCCGTTGCAGATTTCTCAGCACTGTCGGGAAAAGTCTCACAGCTGTGCTAGTGCGCATGTGCTCCTGCAGTGGTTCACTGGGCACTCAATGCAATCGCAGATCTCTCAGCACTGACGTCGATTGCATTAGAAAGCAAGGCTACATGAAATTGATAGTGGTGCCTCTCACGTGTGAAATTGGGTATTGCCTCTTGTCACTAATATTGTGCATGCCTACAGGAATGTAGAGGCATGGCTTCTGTCACAGTATTGGTGAGTATGGTTATGTGCTAGTACGACTTGAATCGTGTCGTCCCAATATGTGTTCCTCTGATCCCTGAGAAAAGACTGAAGCTGCGACCCATTATGTCAGGTCGCAGATTCAGCTTAAATGGCGGAAGTTGGGGTTGCTGCCCCTCACAACCCTATCCTTCACTATAGATGATATGGTATTATGATGAACCCACGAGTTCGAACACTGGTCTAGTCAAACCAATGTCTAAAAAATTTATACATTGCCATGCGCTCAGCATTATTAGGATAGGGTGAGGACTGGTTGGCTCAGTGTAAGGATAATGTGACTGTGTGGGATATCAGATCGGGTGGCCTGGTCTCCCAGTGGGACAGCACTATAAAGTCGCCATGAGTGCCCACTGTCACAAGTCAGTGCCCGTCCTGATATGACCGTAGATGTTTCCAGGACTTAAAACTCCAACATTTTCATCAGCATTGGGAGTATGTGTATCTGTGTATGTGACGACTTTTGTGTATGTGTATGTGTATGTGCATGTGTATACCTCATGTGTGTGAGGCGCAAGGGGTGGGGCACCCGCATACATTGACTCCCCGACAGAGGCGGGGGGGAGGCACTCCCCCAATGCGCAGTAAGGAGGAATAATAACAATACATTGTTCCCATAGGAACAATGTATACATAGACACCACCTGACTACGGTCAGATGGTGTCTATTGCCCCCCCCCCCCCCTGCACGTGTCACTGTAGAGTGTACAGAACCATTGTTAATGGGAAATTAAAGGTGATCAACAGCGACTTTTGTGGTCGATATTTTGCTACGAGTATTGCTATTAATAATAAATGACACACGAATCTTGAGTTATGAATATTATCCCATGTGCATGCTTCTCAGCAAGTAGCATGTACTGCATGACTTGTGTGCATCGATGCCTAACAAATATTTTAATTCGTTGGTGGGGTTCATGGTTGGTTAGGTATATGACACATATATATATGCATGCTGTGAATAATAAAGGTCCCCAATCCCTTATTCGAAATTCTAAAATCTGAAAAGCTCTGAAGCAATTTTTCTTTCATACAGCATATAATTGAACTAAAAAGCATTAGTACCTATACTGTTATAGTCGTTATTTATACCACTTTATGTGAATATCCATACGTTTCTCAGTAGAAATGTTAATGTGGTTCGTAACGTTCATTGGAAACTATATAGTATATGTATTTATATACTTCAATTTTACCAAATGTTTTTGTTGGAAATAAAATGTATGGGCGTAATTGTAGTCTAATTATCCCATTATTTCACTCATTCGAATATTACTCTCTGAATAAACTATTACTATTATAGTATTTGTAATCTTTGTTTATCCCATTTAGGGTGAGTATTCATACATTTTTTGTGCCGTATTAATGTTTGATTACTACCTCTATTTTGAAATCCAAAAGATTCTTAATTCCGAAGCACACCATAGCCCCAATGATATCGGATAAGGGATTGGGGACCTGTATTTTCGGAATTAAGGGATTCTTTCCCCCCAGTTATAATCAATGGTGCTTGTTGTACACATTGACTTGACAATGGCGGTGAATTTGCACTCGATTATTTTTTTATAATAATGATCATGATTTATGACTGGGAAGATGTTGGGTACTTGACAATGGCGGTGAATTTGCACTCAATTATTTTTTTAATAATAATGATAATGATTTATGACTGGGAAGATGTTGGGTTCGATCCCAATAGAAGCCGGTATTATTTTCACAGATATTGTGAAAGAGGTGATATGCAGACACTTAGTCACGCATGTTCATATAAGCCCCGTCCTGATGTGACCTTAGATGTTGCTAGGACGTAAAACAACAACAAACAAACAACTGTTCATATAAGCAGCCGCGTGCATGGGCTTGCGTACACACATTGATGTTATTACATGGAGTGATGTTTATGCGCATACTACATTATTATTTAGGTTTGATCCTCACCAACGTTCAGTAACACTGCTACGATGTAGAAGTAAACTACCTGGCTGCAGTCATTGCGAGTGCGTTAATTTGTTGTCTGTCTTCATCCTACTACCATTAAACGTAGCCCTGTTCTTTGTGTGGAGCATCAATATTCTAACCTTTTTTTCTTCTTTTTTTCTCCCCCCCCCCCCTTCTCCTATTTCCCTTGTTTAGATTCTTTGATTACACAGTGGCGGGAGGGGTTTCATTTGTGGACAATTGCACTTGCTCATTCCAGTGCTCCTGTCTCTAAAATAATAGCGCCAGGCTAGGATATGTAGCGACATGTTTCCAATTGTATAACTATAAGTCTGGTTTAACTGGGCTGGGTTTTGCTTTCTCAGCAAACTGACAGTCGTGAGCATTTTGTAACCGTAGCAATTTTGGTCGATTAAAGCTGCATAGTCTGATGAAGCATTACATTTTCAAAACTAAAATAAATATCTAGAATTTATTCTACATATGTAACTTAGATACTGAAGCATTTGTTGCCAGATAGAAGGGAATACTGGGGCAATTTAATAGAACCTTTTACTGCTGGAGCCTATGTTGTCATAGTTTTGCACTTCAAACATCTCATAGTCATTTAATATAAAAATTACTTCAAGCTAAAGTAATGTACGTTATAACAATCAACTTAATATATTTATCCCCGAAAAATGACAGAAATTCAAAACCGTCGGACTATGTAAATTAAACAAAAATCTACAATTGCTCACAAAATCTGGGCTGGAAATCTCGACACGACTGTTCAATTGATAAATACATAGCAATAGCAGTGTCTGTGTCTAACTAACTCCCTCTTTCTGTACGAGGTGCTGGTGGCTTGGTCTCCCAGTTTGAGAGTACTATAACGTCGCCATGAATGCGCACTGTCACAAGTTGGTACCCGTCCTGCTATAACCTTAAATGTTGCCGGAACATACAGCTCCAACAAATAAACTCCATCTGACCCCTATTCTGATTCACTCGACTCACTCAACTCACTCAACTCACTCAACTCACTCACTCACTCACTCACTCGCTCGCTCGCTCACCTCACCTCACCTCACTCACTCACTCAACTCAACTCAACTCACTCAACTCCTGTGGGTTCCCCCGCCCCCCTCGCCCCCCCCCCCTGCCACCACCCTTAACCATCATGAACAAACCATCAACACACCGAACATCCTACACAACTAACAATCTGTTTAAACACATTGAACATTACATAAGACAGACAAAATGTCTTGTCAACTATAAACTTAGCTTGTTTTATAAGAGAAAAAATGTAACCCACAACGATTGTTTGAGTTGCCCCGAGTATACATCTTCTACTCGGTGCTGCTCCCCATTTTTGTATGAACCGCAGTGACTGGTGCTGTACATTATACAGCAGGAGCCACTCCCTTAATTCTACAGGATCGGTGCTGTGACTAATACAGCACTGATCAAACTTAGATTATTTAGAATATCAATTCCAATAGTAAGATGGCTGGAAGACCAGTGCTCCGGCACTGACACATGTCATATTCAGATGAATAAATACTTTACCAAAACAAAACACCCCAAAAAACTCACTTAACTCACTTACTCACTCACTCACTCACTCACTCACTCACTCACTCACTCACTCACTCACTCACTCACTCACTCACATGGAGATGGAGATGGAGATGGAGAAGCCGGGTGGGAGGGGCTCGGGCAGTACCTGTGTGTCGGACTAAAGGGCGCATTCCATATACGCGTAATGCGTAATGCGTTACGCGTTATGCGTGATGCGAATGCCAGCATTCCATATACGCGTAATGCGTATTGCGTATTGCATTATGCGTTATGCAGTGAAGTATATAAAAAGTACATGCTAGCCTTTAGTCATTTAGCTAGCCTTTGGTCATGTCCACTGCATAAACCTACATGTTTGCACCGTCCCATTTTTCATATTTCATATCAGTCGCCTCCTCCAGCCTTATATCAATGGACAAATGCGACTGATGCTTTTCTGTTCGCACCACCTTGTCCCGACTGTCCGTAATTATCAGTCGCCTCCTCCAGCCTTATATCAATGGACAAATGCGACTGATGCTTTTCTGTTCGCACCACCTTGAAGACTGCTTCCTAACAGGTCCGCTGCATAAACCTACATGTTATGCAGTGAAGTATATAACAAGTATATAAAAAAAAAATGTGTGTGACTGTGTCTCTGTGTGTGTCTCTATGTGTGTGACACACACAGAGACACACACACAGACAGACACACACAGACACATACAGAGACACACACAGAGACACACACACAGAGACATGTATACACACAGACACAGAGACACACACAGACACACACACAGAGACATACACACAGACACAGAGACACAAAGACACAGACACACACAGACACACACAGACACAGAGACACAACACACAGACA
Organism: Branchipolynoe longqiensis; assembly: GCA_030323885.1. Classification (NCBI taxonomy): domain Eukaryota; kingdom Metazoa; phylum Annelida; class Polychaeta; order Phyllodocida; family Polynoidae; genus Branchipolynoe; species Branchipolynoe longqiensis. The sequence goes on from CM059197.1 coordinate 25,316,662, forward strand.
CACACAGACACACACAGAGACACACACAGACACAGATACACACACAGAGACACACACAGAGACACAGAGACGCAACACAGAGACACACACACAGACACACACACAGAGACACACACACAGACACACACACACAGACACACACACAGAGACACACACACAGAGACACAGATACACACACAGAGACACACACACAGAGAATGGGACGGTCCAAACATGGCTCAGTTTAGCTTGCTTTGAGGGATGTTAGGACCGTCCCAAATATGAAGACTGCTTCCTAACAGGTCCGCCGCATAAACCTACATGTTTGCACCGTCCCATTCTTCATATTTATCATGAAGACTGCTTCCTAACAGGTCCGCCGCATAAACCTACATGTTTGCACCGTCCCATTATTCATATTTCTCATGAAGACTGCTTCCTAACAGGTCCGCCGCATAAACCTACATGTTGGCACTGTCCCATTATTCATATTTGTTATGAAGACTGCTTCCTAACAGGTCCGCCGCATAAACCTACATGTTTGCACCGTCCCATGAAGACCGGCTGTCCGTAATTATCAGTCGCCTCCTCCAGCCTTATATCAATGGACAAAGCGACTGATGCTTTTCTATTCGCACCACCTTTACGCATTACGCACCGATCGCTACATGGAGCGATCAGGATAATGGATTTCTGTCGCATTCGCATTCGCATTACGCATTACGCGTGTATGGAATGTAGCTCATAGGTTTTCGATTTTTTGTCGCATTTGCATTCGCATTCGCATTACGCATTACGCGTATATGGAATGCAGCCTTAACGCAGTCATTCCGTCTACCATTTGTTTATAGCACCTCAGTGATACATCTATATGAACATCCGGTGAAGAGCTAATAGGGTAGGTAAATAAAGGTGCCCCTCTGCCAAATTAGATAAGACAGTTAATAGGATCAGTAAACAAATATACACATCGGCCAAATTAGACAACAGTTAACAGGGTTGGTAAACAGAGGTGCACATCTGTCAAAACAACATGTTTTTGTATATATCGTATGTTAGTTGATTGGGTATTGGAGTTATACGTCCTGGCAACATCTAAGGTCATATCATGACAGGTATGGACTTGTGACTGCGCACTCATGACAACTTTATAGTGCTGCTCCACTGGGAGACTGAGCCACCAGCAGCATGACCTGATATCCCACTCAGTCACATTCTCCTGACACTGAGCAAACCAGTCCTTGCTCTATCATAATACTGCCGAGCGTCTCGCTAGGAAACGACAAGTATCAATTTTGTTAAGTCATTGGTTTGACTCGACCAGGGTTCGAACTATGAACCCGTGGGTTCGAATCCCGCGATCAACTAAAACGGGAGACGGACGCTCAACTCATTCGGCCATCCCCTATTATTGTATTGTATGTTACCTTGTGTGTGTTTTCAATATCAACAACAATAAATAAAAGTTGTTGCCGAGCATTGGGCGCGCCTGTGCGTTTGAGGCGACGGTGAACGAGTACCACTCTGAGCGCAAATAAACGCCAGGACATCTGGTGCACATGCGCAATAAAATCCCAACTAGTACTAGCATGTGCCAGATTGCCGCGTGAGCAAGTTTAAGGTGGGGTCGGATTGTTTTTTCTATGGATCAAAGAAGAACAACATTTTGGCGCGGTTTTTTGGTTAAAGCTGTGAGCTATAAAATGGCTTGTTGGTAGGTGTTCTATACATCATACATTTTAGATCCAGTGGCGTTGTTTTTCTTTTGGGAAGTTGGAGACCTACGTCTCGTGCATTGCTGGTATTATTGGTGTTTTTGTTTTGGTTATTATTATTAGTATTAGTATTAGTATTGATATTTAGCTACTTATGCTCTAGGTAGTCCTCGTGGTGATTTAGGACATTTTATGTTGTCAGGACGTAAAACTCCAACAACCAAGCAAGCCTCTCCTATGATTAATCATCACTGATTTCTCTGAGTCACTTTTGTGATATATAGAGAAATAGTGTATCAAAGGCTGAGCAGCCGGGGAGGTGTAATCTATGTGTATCTGTGTGCCACATTAGTTGTGCAGTGGGCCTTTGACAATTCATATGAAACTGATCTTTACGCTACAGATGCATTTTTAAGATGGATGTTCACATATTTTAAGCACCGAATGCGGTGGACGAATCGGTATAGCGTAGGCCTCTCGTGCAGAAGGTAGGAAGTTCGATTCCCGGTTGAGTCAAAACCAATGACATACAAAATTGATACTTGTCGCTTCCTAGCCTGGCACTCGGCATTATTAGGACAGGACAAGGACTGGTTGGCTCAGTGTCAGGATAATGTGACTGAGTGGGATATCAGGTCATGCTGCTGGTGGCCTGGTCTCCCAGTGGGGCAGCACTATAAAGTTGTCATGAGTGCACACTGTTATAAGTCAGTACCCATCCTGATATGACCTTAGATGTTGCTAGGACGTAAAACAACAACAAACAAACTTAGAAGGAGGTCAAGTAATACTACTATATCATGCGCCTTCTTCATTAAAGATTTCCTATCTTGACACATGTTTCTGACAGCCTTAAGAAGTGTGCCCTATTGGTGGGTGATAAGCGCTTAGGTGTAGGCTAGACTACACTAGTTGAGCAACGTGTCTAGACTAGACTGAACGGGATCTAAACCTGTTCCCCTTGGTCGATAGCTCAATTCCATTTCCCAGTCCATGACATCCTCCGACCGTCTATCTAAATATAAAGCTATGAATGTAGACAGCTCTTTCTGTTGTCGTAATAGATTACTTTTTTTAATTATTTTGTTATCGCTACGATTGCTGGGTCTCGGACCACTCACCTCCCTGGTAAGACGGACAACTGGGCGCCCCGATTGGACAATTATGGTGGGAACGCCACTACTGGGCACCAACCGGCGCTGTGATTGGTGGTACACCTTGGACGGTGGGCACGCAACCCGAAAGTGAAAATGGCCGAGTGGAAGTGTGATGCGTGATGGCGCTCACAGTTCGGGGGAACTAGACGCTGGGTTCCACCATGTCCCTGGTAGCCGACATGGAGTGTGCTATGACTTGTTTATTGATCTAAGGTCATTAGCAAGATCTAAGGTCATTTCTGGAGGCGGCGTCGACTTGTAACACCGCACACTGGTGGCGACTTTATAGTGCTACCCCGTTGGCAGACATACCTTGCCACCAGCACTGAGTCGACATCCCACTCAGTCACATTATCCTGGTATTGAGCAAACCAGTGCTTGCCCTATCCGATTAATGCTGAGCTTTAGGCGATAAGTATAAATGTTTGTAAACATTGTCGGTTTGACTCAGCTAGAATGTGTGTACTGTGAGTTATGTTCGATGAAATGTCATGAGAAACTCAGTCCTCAGATGCTGACTCAGCTGATTTCTTTGGGGTTTTTCCTGTTTACTTCATTTTTGTTCTCGAATTTCTATTAAATCCTTATTTGATAGCGTTCAACAAACCTTTAGGAAATAACTGGAATGGAAACTTGATTTGAAAGGCGCTCACAAATTCATGAATCTGATATAGAGAGATTGACTTGATTAATGGATCATTTCATTAAATTGATTAATTGCCAGCTTGTTGAATGTCTAACGCTACCGCCACCAAAAATAACAACACCACCACCTCCCAGCTCCCCTCAATTCATCATTACATGGGTTAAAAAGTATTGATATGCTATGCATCCAATTAATGGTAATAAATTTAAAAAAATTCTCTCCTGGGACGGTGTAGTAGGGATGGGAATGTAGGGTACGGTGGTGACGAGCTCTGGTGCTATCGATGTTTGGTTGGTTGAGAGTGCGCAGGCGCAGCACGACATGGTGGACCTGTCTAGGATGAGACACACACCCTCACCCTGCATAGTCTAACCATGGCCCATGCATGCTGTGCACACAACAATTCAAAAGATGTATGCAATTCAAACCGAAACCGAAGGGGCACAACAGCTGTGGCCCGCATGGATATTCCGAGTTCCGCTGGTCCCTCAGTAAGGACTCAGGCTGATAACCCAGCATGCCGGTGTCATGGTATAAAACCCCGGCCCGATCGCAGCCCCTGCCGTGGCTTCTGCGCATGCGCAGAGTTTGTAAACAGGCGCAGCTTGGCTGCAGAACGAATACACACTGCCAGTGTCTATTAAAGATTAATAGAAATGCACAACCCTAACCATATAAATTTAATATAATCTATCCGTCGAATATGTTTTCTATATGTGTACCAAGCAGCTTGTTTCTAAGTGGTGTAGCTTTAGAGATATTTCACTTTTTCTGTATGAAGATTGCACTGACACTCAGAATATCCCAACTTTCACTATTATCTCTGTTTTTAATACTTTCAGCATAAATTGCTCTTAGGTTACATTAAGTACTTCAGATCTTCCTCTTCAATCGCGCATTAAGATATTTTTAATCGATCCAATGAAAGCTTTTAAATTTATTTTACAAAAATAAATGCTTAGTCAACTGTCTTCACGGCAGGGGCTGCGATCGGGCCGGGGTTTTATACCATGACACCGGGTCACAGCTTCAGCTTATACGGTGGAAGGTTGGGGGTGGGGGTGGGGGTGGGGGGTAAGTGGTGAAGACACATACACCGTGATACAGGAAGTGGTGTTTTATCTCATGTTAAATAGTAGCTAGGCCAATTTCACTGCAATCTACATAAGAAACAGATGTATGGCAATGCTCCTACAACATTTAGTCATCGGGAGACATGGTTATAGGTGCAAAGTGAGTTTAAAGTATAGGTTCTATGCTTCTAAACTTTTGTAGAGAAGGATAGCGGTGGGAGGGGGACCATCCCCACCTTCCGCCGTGTAAGCTGTAGTTGTGACCCAGAATGAAGGACTGAGCTTCAAGCATCAGCGGCACACGTATTGAAGTTGCATAGTCTGGTGATTTTTAGTTTCTGCCATTAATCAAAATGACAAGGATTGATCATTTATAATTTACTTTACTTTCAGTTTGAAAACACTTTTAGTTTGAAAACACTTTTATTTGATAGGATTACCTTGGAAATATTTTAAGTGAAAACATGCAAAATTGGTTTTCTTATGCACTCTGAAGTGCTGGACATCAAAAGGCTTCAACAGTGACCGGTTCTTTTAAATTGACCTAGTTTACCAGTATCTAAGTTGGATATCTAGGTCAGTGTTTTGGGACCAGACGGGATGGCCGAATGAGTTAGAGCGCCCGTCTCCCATGCTGGTAGATAGTGGGGTCGTGGTTTTGAATCCTGGTCTAGTCAAATCAATGACTTAAAAATTGATACTTGTCGCTTCCTAGGCAGGCGCTCAGCATTAATAGGATAGGGCAGGGACTGATTGGCTCAGTGTCAGGATAATGTGAGTGAGTGGGATATCAGGTCATGGTGTCGGTGGCCTGGTTTCCCAGTGGGGCAGCACTATAAAGTCGCCATGAGTGCGCACTGTCACAAGTCGGTACCCATCCTGATATGACCTTAGATGTTGCTAAGACATAAAACAACAACAAACATCAATGTTTTGGTATAGAAAATTTGACCATGCTGGTTTAACTATTTCGTTTAAAAATAATAAGATTTAAAAAAAAGTTAAATTGGCAGATTCCCAGTCGCTCACAAATACCCAGACATTCAGTCCACCACCGCCATCTGTCACATCTCCAGTTGTTTCCGTCGGTCGGTCTCGGCTTTCCTTAGGATTTGTCGTTTCAATCCTAATTGGCAGATTTTCACTTTTTCTTGCACATGAATCAAATGTCTATAGATGTAAGTGGTTCTTGGATAGTCGTGCAAATCTCTGGAGCCGTCTGTGAAACTGTCAACAGTAAGTCCCTAACATAATTCCATGTTGATATTGAGCTATGTTTAGGACATTTGCAATTTTGAGGGTAATCTTTTGGACGAACTGTCCTGGGGAAAATATGTATCAAAATAGGAGTATTCTGAGTTACTGTTCGGTGGTTCCTGACGAGGGACTGAAGCTACAACCGAGTGTGTTTACATGTAAGAAGTTGTGCTTAATGGTCCTCCCAACCGTAGCCTTCATTATAAATCCTTTACTCTCCACTATGAACCCATACGTTCACAATCTTTTCTTTTGTTGGAAGTGAGATATGGGTCGTTCTCAGAAGTTGTGTACCAATACTGTGACATCAGTACCACAAGATCAAAATACTGTCAATCTATATATACAAGCTACCTGAAAGTGTATGTCCTTTTGCATCTGAATAATTGAAAATAAACATATTCTGACATTTTTAAGTAGGTCAAGTGATGCTCACACGCAATAAATAACAGTATAGCATGGAAACCAATCTGACTCCAAAATCAGATATTTTCCATACAAAGCTTGACAATTTTAGGAGATTTCACTTGCCACTTGCTCTATAAACAGCAGTAATAATAATTTAAAACCTCATTGCTATGGTTTTGCCTCATTTGTGATGATTAAAGAGAAAAACAGAAAAATATTAGCAAGGTAACAAGTGGAATCAACAATTTTACACAAATGTTTGGCTCAAATTTCAATGTTTAGGGGCAATTTAAGGATTGATCTTTTACTACACCATAACTGGGTCCATGCATAGAGTGTGAAATGGTGAAAATAGTTCCTGTACTGTATCTGTACTCAGTGTTTGATGCAGAGTTTGATAGTACTTGCAAGTGGAAACGAATGTTACGATGTTAATGACTCCAGAAAAGGTCAACTTTTTCTTCTTCTTTTTTTAAGAAATAAATATTTTCAACTTGAAGACATTGTATATGACCATTTGAAGTGAAATGAGTTGTTGTTCAGAGGTTTTGATTAAGTTTGTGACATTTTATTTTCAATGCTGTTGACAATGTCACAAATTAGTGATGTAATTTTCTATTTATTTAGCTACATCCATCCCAATAAGATACATAATACACAATATTAACATTTACTTTTGATCTAAAATATCTCCCACATTATTGGGCTAAATGATGAAATCTAAATATTGACATTCCAATAATGGGTTCCTCTGAAATATGCATTTCAAGTAAACTACCTCAAGTGGTACACAGTTTCTGAGAACGACTCGTATATATAAAGAAATATGTACGAAGTAATAGATCAGAGATAAACGGTAGGTAAGCCATAAAACATCAAAAACGAATAGGGGACACCATACTAAACAAACTATGTACAAAATATTTTTTTAAATTAAAGAAAGAAAAAGGAAACTCTCCGATTTTACACCGTAAACAAGTTTACAGAAATTACTGATAAGGAAATCAATCCATATGGATTATAACCACTACGGCACAGCGGCGAAAACAAGTGTACACACTTAACTGTTATGAGCAGAATAAACAATCACAAACAAACACATATTTTTTTAATTAACCACATGCTTCTTGATGACCTAACTTGGTATGGTCTTGTCACGCAGTTGTTTCTGGTGTAGATTTTACATTCGGTAAAGTACTTCTTGTTGCATGTGCGTTTACTCTCCACTAAAACTACAAAGAGCTCACTCTGGTTACCCACACCTTGTTCTAATGTAAAAATAGTAACCTACCTACCCCTGTGTGTTGGCAGCAGGGCCCACTGCTACCCTACCAGTAACACCTACTCAGTCTCACTCACTCACTCACTCACTATACTCACTCACTATACTCACTCACTCACCCACTATACTGACTCTCACTCTCTATACTCACTATCACTCACTCACTATACTCACTCACTCACTCACTCACTCACTCACTCACTCACTCACTCACTCACTCACTCACTCACTCACTCTGGTTACCCACACCTTGTTCTAATGTAAAAACAGTAACCTACCTACCCCTGTGTGTTGGCAGCAGGGCCCACTGCTACCCTACCAGTAACACATACTCAGTCTCACTCACTCACTCACTCACTCACTCACTCACTCACTCACTCACTCACTCACTCACTCACTCACTATCACTCACTATACTCACTGTCACTCACGATACTCACTCACTATACTCGCTCTCGCTCTGTCTCTCTCTCCTTTCAACTGTGGCTCCTCTCTTCTTTCCCCTCTCCTCTCTCCTCTCCTGCCTCTTCTCTCTCACCCTATCCACTGTGTGTGGTAGCACTGTGTATGCCCCATATATCAGGCATGCACACTGCAACAATTTTCTGGATTAATGCAGGGTGCCATAATTATTACCATAGCATGATCGGGATCCTGATGAGTGGCCTGCTTGATCCCAGCTTCAGTATCTCTGAAGACGTGGTATTTCGGTGCATGGCAACATTGATGATCTAACTGAACCTGCAGTTGATATATTGCTGGCAAAAGTGTGAAGCCACTAGCTCTGCCAACTCCCAGGAGGTGGTGTGCCCTTGTCTCCTGGTCTGTAGTCTCCGGCAACCTCCGCTCATCACAGGCATGTCTCCTTTTTTTTTTCCCCCTATTGAGGCGATCAAATTGGCTCGTCGACTTGGCTGTCAGTTGTTGACACCATCCCAGCTCCGCCCCCCCCCCCCACCACCACCACACAACCAAGTGGGGGAGACACCTTCCCAGCTCACACCCCCACATCATTCACCCCCCACAAGCAGGTTGGGGAGACACCTTCCCAGCTCACACACCCACAACATTCACCCACACAGCAACGTTGGGGAGACACATTCCCAGCTCACACCCCTACAGCATTCACCCTCACAACCACGTTGGGGAGACACCTTCCCAGCTCACCCCCCCCCCCCCCCCCCCACAACATTCACAGCCACGTTGGGGAGACACCTTCCCAGCTCACACCCCCACAGCAGTTACCCACACAACCACATGGGGGAGACACCTTCCCAGCTCACACCCCCACAACATTTACCCACACAACCACATGGGGGAGACACCTTCCCAGCTCACACCCCCACAACATTTACCCACACAACCACATGGGGGAGACATCTTCCCACCTCACACCCCCACAACATTCACCCCACAACATTCACCCCCACAACCACATGGGGGAGACACCTTCCCACCTCATGTCCCACAGCATTCACCCCCACAACCATGTTGGGGAGACACCTTCCCACACCCACAACATGCACCCAGACAACCGCATGGGAGAGACACCTTCCCACCTCACCCTCACAGCACTTAACTCACACAACCACGTGGGGGAGACACCTTCCCAGCTCACACCCCAACAACATTCACCCCCACAACCATGTTGGGGAGACACCTTCCCAGGTCACACCCCCACAACATGCACCCACACAACCACGTGGGGGAGACACCTTCCCAGCTCACACCCCAACAACATTCACCCCCACAACCATGTTGGGGAGACACCTTCCCAGGTCACACCCCCACAACATGCACCCACACAACCACGTGGGGGAGACACCTTCCCAGCTCACACCCCCACAGCAGTTACCCCCACAACCATGTGGGGAAGACACCTTCCCAGCTCACACCCTCACAGCAGTTACCCACACAACCACGTGGGGGAGACACCTTCCCAGCTCACACCCCAACAACATTCACCTCCACAACCATGTTGGGGAGACACCTTCCCAGCTCACACACTCACAACATGCACCCACACAACCATGTTGGTGTAGACACCTTCCCAGCTCACCTCTCACAGCATTGGCCCGCACAAGCACGCGGGGGGCAACCTAGTAATTCCGGTTTGCCGACGCAGCAGTTGGTCAGCATGTACCACGCTCGTGCCATAGGGTAGTATTCTGAACTAAGTGGAAAGTTTGTTTGTTGGGATTGACGTCCTAGCAATATCTAAGGTCATATCAGGACAGGTACCAGTCATTTGTGACAATGTACATTCATGGCGACTTTACAGTGCTCATCAATATATTACAACTGGAAGACCAGGCCGTTGGCATCATGGCCCGATATCCTGATCAGTCAAATTATCCTTATGTTGAGCAAACGAATCCTTACCCTATACTTTTAATGCCGATTGCCAGGCTAGGTAATAGTTAGATAAAGGATTCACCCGGTACTCGCAGTACACGGGTGAATACCAACCCTATATAAAAACGGTCGAAAATGCGGGGAAATGAAATGAGGGCCTAATTTCACAATCTAAGAAGCAACAATTATTCTTTACATATGTTTTATTATTTCCCTGCTACCTTTGAGTTGAAAAATATAATAAAATATCTAGTTTAATCAGATTTAAAACTGAAATCGACGGCGTTCTAGAGCCGCCATCTTGTCCTTTTGCATTCTCGCCCATTTCACCAACTCTCTGCCTATACGGGTAGCCATTTGATACTGGAGCCACAGTTTCTAGTTCCTGTTCCATACTAAAGCTATTTTCGCCTGTATTTACAGTATGTTGTCCTTCACCCGTGTACTACAAGTACCGGGTGAATCTTTAATCTAGGTAATAGTAAGTATCCATTTTTTAAGTCATTGGTTTGACTTGGTCGGGGTTCGAACCACGACCTCATACATGGGAAACTAGCCACCGCTCTGACTGATTCTGCCATCCCGTCTAGTCCGCGTGGAAAGTAAATCCTTACTTAAAAATGTGAATTCAATTACTCTGGGCTTTCTAGGCCCCATTCACCTTACTATGTTTACTACTTAAAGGAAAAAAAAGAACAAAAAAAAGAAGTGTTGCAATAGTGAGGAAATGATGTCGGAATTTGTTGAAGAACTTGTAACTTGCTGTCATTTCACCAGGCCCGCTGCGAACATAAAAATAGGATTGACAGTATAGTAGTTTATAAGTTAGTATGGGGTGGGGGAGGGGGTGGGGTGAAGGGCCCCTGAGGTGAGGATAAACTGGATTAGACTTGTATTCACCCGTTCATGAATGTTTACACGACACCTGGTGTAGATAGCAACAGGTGTTCACCGTTTAATGGGGGGGGGGGCGGTGGACTAAAGCTGAGATTCCTTCTACGCGGTATGCGGCATGCAGCATGCGGTATGCGAATGGGAAGATTCCTTCTACACGGTATGCGGCATGCGGCAGACGGCACATGACTGGCTATATTTAAAAAATAAAAAATAAATAAGTATACTCCATACTGCACTGTATATGGCCTAATATGGCATGTATATCCATGTACCTCTTGGTACTGCACATGGAGGTTCCTACCTTTATAATTACCAAATTATAGATAAGTATTCATATTTTTGTGGCTCTGGTAGCATTTTTACCAACCCGAACCCCACCACAACCACTACCATATGTTTCCACTCAGCAGCCTTGACAACCCCCCTCCCTGACCCTTGTCCCGGCTGTCAGTAATTATCAGACGCCTCCTCCAGCCTTATATCAATGGACAAATGCGACTGATGCTTTTCTATTCGCACCCCCTGTCGCATGCCGCATGCCGGACCGATCGCTACATGGACCGATCGAGTTGTCGCATTCGCATTCGCATTCGCATACCGCGTGTAAGGGTTGCAGCCCATTGACTTCAAGGCGTTTCGATTTTTTGCCGCATTCGCATTCGCATACGCCTAACGCATACCGCGTGTAAGGAATCCTAGCTTAAGTATGGCTATTGGGATAGTGTGTGCGCAACTGGAGGGGGGGGGGGTCTCTCCGAGAAAATGAGATGATGGGGTGGGGGTGGGGGGGGGGGCAACAGACTACATCACGGTTCCAGCGGCGCGGTGCATTGTGGGATGCATCAGAGCAAAACAACCCCCCCCCCCCCCCCCAAAAAAAAAGCACATGTCACATGCTAATACACTGGGTGCAGCTATGAAATGTGCTAGGTTCAGCTCATCTCAGCTCTTGTTTGAAACAGAATACCAACTAAAAAAATATACATAACAAATTAAGATATTAATCTTTTATCCAGCATTGCATTTACATCAATATAATCAGGACATCTTATGCCATGTGCATTTAGATTTAGAAAAATCTTGGCACTCAGACTAGTGTTAGAGCCATAGCCAGAGTCAGTTTTACTTATTTTATTCATGTTTTTATTTATATCCTATGGTTAATGACATATGTAGAAATAGAAAATGAGTAGGGTTAATCAGATATTGGTTTTATATTTCTTTGAAACAAGTTTTTGTTGACACATTTGACATTTTAATATTTAGAACAAGAATTACTTCTGGCTAATCAATGGTGATGTAAACATCAGCCTGTAAGCTGACTGAAATTGTATGTTTCTTAGCTCAAAATGGTTAATTATGGAGAGTTGTGTCTTAATCATATTCATTATATTATTATATTATTATATTGCACCCTTCCCTCCATTTTTTTGCCAAATTGTTATGTATTTCTATTTATTTTGAATAATATGCCAGTTTTTCCCTACGCGTATCGGGAAACTCAATGGCCATACGCTGTACTCAATGCATTGTCAATGGCAGTGAGCAATCTCCATACAGAAAAAGTAAAATATTGATAAAACCACACCACCTAGGCAAAACTGCTTGGAACACATATAGAAAACATGTTTAACAAAAAGATTATATTAAATTGATACGGTTAGGGTTTTGGATTTCTATTAATTTTGAATAAAACTGACGTTTTTCACTGCGCGTATCGGCAAACTCAATGGCCGTACGCCTTTGCTTTGCTCCCAAGGCCATTTTCAGCGCATGCGCAGTCGGAACCGTGATGTAGTCTAAGACTACATCACCATTCCAGCGGCGCAGTGCATTGTGGGATGCGTCAAAACAAAACAAAAACCGCGAGAAGCACATGGCACATGCTAATACACTGGGTCCAGTTGTGAAATGTGCTAGTTTCAGCTCATCTCATCTTTTGTTTGAAACATAGAACACTAACTAAAAAATATATATATATTAATCTTTTACCCAACATTGCATCTAAATGTGCGGGTGGGGGGGGGGGGGGGCATTTGAAGTAACGGCAAAGAAGGTTGGGTGATGGAGGCTGGGATGTGCTCATATGTGGCCATGGGTGATGGATTATTATGACGAGGTTTGGCATTATGGGTGTGGGGTGTGTGCGTGATGGATCAGTGTCCTGATGGTCTAGTGCAGCCATGTCTACTCCAGGTGGGAGACGGTGATGGACCAGTGATCCGGGGCTTATAGGTATTTGGCACCTGGGTGGTGGTTGTACATGATTTTTGTGGGTGTGTCTGTGTGTCTGCATTGGTTGGTATGAGCGCTGCCTTTGATATCTATCATATGTATGTATGGTTTTGATGTGTAGTCATGTATCTGGTTATATATTTAATTTGTTTATATGAAGACCTGTGATGCGTACGTGTGTTGGTGTGAGTGTTGATTTTAATGGGTGTGTATGTATTTGGTTGTTGATTTTAGTTATTTCGTTGAGAGGAGGGACAAATGTAGGTCTGTTATCCACTTGTGGTGGGTGTTTGCGTTGCTTTTGACATTGGTGGTGTGTATTTGATTTTATGTTATTTGATTTATTTATTGATCCGAATGTATGTATTTGATTTTAGGCGTTATTGATCGATTTATGTTGGTGGAGATGGGGACAAATGTCAGCCAATGCTCCTGGGGTGTGGGGGTGGGTGGGTGGGTGGAGTGGGTAACGAAGTAGCAATGTTTGGTGTCTGTTGGTGTGTGTGTGTGTGGTGGTGTGGGTGACGAAGTAACAATGTTGTGTATGTGTGTGTGATGGTGTGGAGTGGGTGATGAAGTAGCGATGTTTGGTGTGTATGTGTGTGTGATGGTGTGGAGTGGGTGATGAAGTAGCGCTGTTTAGTGTGTGTGTTGGTGTGGAGCGGAGTGGGTGATGAAGTAGCAATGTTTGGTGTGTATGTGTGTGTGATGGTGTGGAGTGGGTGATGAAGTACCGATGTTTAGTGGAGTGGGTGATGAAGTAGCAATGTTTGGTGTGTGATGGTGTGGAGTGGGTGATGAAGTAGCAATGTTTGGTGTGTGTGTGTGATGGTGTGGAGTGGGTGATGAAGTAGCAATGTTTGGTGTGTGTGTGTGTGTGTGATGGTGTGGAGTAGGTGATGAAGTAGCGATGTTTAGTGTTTGTGTGTGTGTGTTGGTGTGGAGTGGGTGATGAAGTAGCAATGTTTGGTGTGTGTGTGTGTGTGTGTGATGGTGTGGAGTCGGTGATGAAGTAGCGATGTTTAGTGTTTGTGTTGGTGTGGAGTGGGTGATGAAGTAGCAATGTTTGGTGTGTGTGTGTGTGTGGAGTGGGTGATGAAGTAGCGATGTTTGGTGTGTGTGTGTGATGGTGTGGAGTGGGTGATGAAGTAGCAATGTTTGGTGTGTGTGTGTGTGTGTGTGATGGTGTGGAGTAGGTGATGAAGTAGCGATGTTTAGTGTTTGTGTGTGTGTGTGTTGGTGTGGAGTGGGTGATGAAGTAGCAATGTTTGGTGTGTGTGTGTGTGTGTGTGGAGTGGGTGATGAAGTAGCGATGTTTGGCCTCTATTATGTGTGTGTGCGGGTGGGAGGGGTGGGTGGGGTGCTGGTGTAGTACAGCCGTGTCTACCACATGTGTGTCTGTGTCGGTCGAGCATATTACAGTGATGTATTCCCACACCGCTCTGTACACAGGCCACCCTCACTCACCGAGCCACCCTGTTCAGGCTATGTGTGTTATAGCAACACCTACTATTGGCCACATTAAAGTGAAAATCATCGTGGTGTGTCTTACTGTAATTGTTTAGTCTTCTCCATTCTCACCGCAGTCTGCTGGCTGCACCCCTTTCCCCTTTCCCCCCTCCTCCCTCTCCCCTCCGTCTACCCCCTCCCTCTACCCCCTCCCTCTACCCTCCCCCTCCCCCTCTCCCGCTGCCGCTCCCTCTCCCTCTCCCTATCATACTCCCTATCATACTCACTCTCTTACTCACTATCATAATCACTCTCACTCTCCCCACCCCTCCCCATCCCTTTTCATCTCCGTCTCCCTCTGCTTCTCCCTCTTCCTCACCCTCTCACACCTACCCCCCCCCCCCCCTCCTCATATTCTCCATCCTCCCCTGTCCCTTTTCCCTCTTTATTGTCCTCCTCTCTGCGCTCCGCTTTACCCTTTCCCCTCCAAGCACAGCGTGCCCGGGTGTCGGGATAGATGGGCTTAGTGCTAAGTGAGGTCTATGCGGGTGGAGAGTGGAAGTGAGAAGGTGGTGCTAGTTCTTATGTATGTATATATATATAGAGAGAGCGGTAGTTATCATCATCCGCACTGGGCGTTACCATGGTTCCCCTCAGCAAACTCCTCCCAGAGGCGTTCCTCAACAACTCTCTCCACTCTCCAACCGGGGCTTGGTGAGTAACCTGCCTCACTCTTCAATCCAAGGCGTTTGTGAACAGCACAACCTACCTCGACCCACATTCTCCGGATCAACTCCTAGACCTAGATTTGATCGGTTTACCAACTTACAGCTGCTATTTCCATCAAATGTACCCCAACTCTGAACCATTACCGTTTCGAGAAGAGAGGCAACAATTAAATTTGATACATCTTCCACAAATTGTGTGCAATGTATGTAACTCCCGTACTATCGTGGGTTTGAAGCCATTTCAAGTTAAACCAATGACATAAAATTGCGCTAGGCATTACTGGGATAGGGCAATGTCTGGTTTTCTTAATTTTTGGATAATGTGACTGAGTGGGATATCAGGCCATGGTGCTGGTGGCCATGCTTCTCACACTCACAGTCTCAATAATCGGAAGCAACTTCAGTGGGAATGATCCGTGATATGACCGATTTAATACGGCCTAGCTATAAATTCTTGTCAGTTATTATTAATGAAGCCAGTGGTGATATAACTGGAAGACAATTTCACATATATACGTAGGCATATATATGTAACAGTCTCAAGTGAGTGGGTGAAGTGATTAATTAAAGTGGGTCGAAACTGAGGACTGACCTCATCTTGCCGTCGATTTCCGTGTTTTTTTTCTCCCTCCGCGATCACTTTCATCCCTGAAATAGTGTAAGGCAGTCTGGCCGGAAAGTGGTGTGTGTGTGTGTTGGGGGGGGGGGGGGGGCTCCTGGTGCGAACTGACGAACACTTAACTAATCAGGCAGACATGTGCCCACTGAGTGGCATAATTAAAGCACTGCCTCCCTAATTGGATGTGGACGCCGCATCCATAGGGATTGATGATGGTATGTCTCGTCATTTTACACAATTAGAACAGCCGTGTTGTAAGTACCTGCAGGCCCCGCTTCGTGGCGCTGAGGTAGGCAGTAACCAGTGCATCGAAGTCAGCCTGGTTAATATTCGAACACTTCAGCTTATTTAAAGTAGCATAGTCCGACGGTTTTGAGTTGTTGTCACATTGTGACAAAGTATGTGACAACAACTTTGGACGTGGTTTTGCTTAGTCATTTTGCTTAAGCACAGGAGCACTAAACTGCAATTTAGATGTTTGATGCGTACACCCGAGTGTAAGTTCGATTGTACAGGACACAATCTAGGGAAGTGTTTTGGTTTAGAAAATGTGATGCTTTCGTCGGATTGTTCAGCTTTAACGAGAGGTGTTCATGAAATGGTCCTAGTGTGCAGAGGGGACTGTGGCTTCAGGGCCGTGAGACTCCTTAGAATACTAATTTAGCAGGACAAATCGGTGAATTATTTACCACCAGGAATAGCCTTCCGCGGTGTATATTAACATAGTTTATCCAGGTGAGTTGCTGGGCTGTTAAATTACTTAGGTTAATTGTGAACATAATATACTGATTCACTCCAGCCAAATAATACCCACTTAATGATATTTTACGACTCTTTTACACATTCTGTCTGGTGTTTTGATCGTCTGAATCACTTTTTTTCCCATCAGTATAGACTTGTTTGTTTTCTTTAAGACGGTTGCTAGCAGGGCTGTTTAGCGCAGTAGGTATGAAGATGCCTGCGTCAGTGAGTCAGCATATCATGCATTAAAGCTGCATAATCCAACAAAGAGTTAATTAAATAAAAACAAAAGCGCTTAGATAGAATTGATCCTACATATCCAATTTAGATACTGGTTTATTCAGCAGAGATGTATTACTGTTTGGTCCTTGAATGCTCTGCTCAAAATTGGCACATCACGCAAATGTCCAGCATTTTTGTGTGAACACCGAAATGAATTTTATCGCCCAAGTTAACTCTTAGACGTTACTTCAATCTAAAGGAAAGTAGATTATTACAATCAACGTAATATATTTATCGACAACGATATTGCACACACTCAAAATAATTATGTGGTTAACGGATTAAGCCACTATTAGCGTCATGTGCCCTAGAAGGGTCACGTTTACACAACTCGGCCCGCGCTGTGCGCTTCCCGTGTGTGGTGACTAGCCTAGTAGTAGCTGCGGCCATTTCCTGTGCGTATAGACGGCAGGCAGTCACGTGACCTGTGCATCGCCACCTATGTAGCAGCCAGTCTCACCTTTTCAGACACCTCAGCCCCGCCCGTCTACACGCACGTGTGCTCGCAGTCTCGCCGCCTTCCTTTCTGTAAATTCAAATAGTTCCGTTTGCATACAATCTGAACGGGCGGCAGGCTCCCACTACCAGCTAGG
Source organism: Branchipolynoe longqiensis (assembly GCA_030323885.1). Lineage (NCBI taxonomy): Eukaryota > Metazoa > Annelida > Polychaeta > Phyllodocida > Polynoidae > Branchipolynoe > Branchipolynoe longqiensis. The sequence continues at coordinate 25,334,078 of CM059197.1, forward strand.
TCTATCTACCATCAGGTCTATACCCTGATGAAAACAGTCTGGGAACAAAAGCCCAGCCTCCCTCGCCCGTCCACACTCACTCTCACTATTCCCCCTCTCCACTATACCCCATCTCCACTATCCCCCCTCTCCACTATCCCCCCTCTCCACTGTCCCCCCTCTCCACTATCCCCCCTCTCCACTATCCCCCATATCCACTATCCCCCATCTCCACTATCCCCCATCTCCACTATCCCCCTCTTCACTATCCCCCTCTTCATCTCGCTATCCCCCTCGCTATCCCTCTCGCTATCCCTCTCACTATCCCTTTTGCTATCCCTATCCCTCTCACTATCCCTCTCCCTCACTCTCCCCCTCTCTCTCTCCCCTTCCCGGGACCAGACGGGATGGCCGAATGAGTTAGAGCGTCCGTCTCCCGTGCTGGTAGATCGTGGGGTCGTGGGTTCGAGTCCCAGTCGAGTCAAACCAATGACTTTAACATTGATACTTGTCGCTTCCTAGCCAGGCGCTTGGCATTATTAGGATAGGGCAAGGACTGGTGTGCTCAGTGTCAGGACAATTTGACTGAGTGGGATACCAGGTCATGGTGACGGCAGCCTGGTTTCCCACTGGGACAGCACTATAAAGTCGCCATGAGTGTGCACTGTCACAAGTCGGTACCCGTCCTGATATGACCTTAGATGTTGCTAGGACGTAAAACAACAACAACAAACAAACAAACAAACTCTCCCCTTCCCTCTCCCGCACCCCCACACACTACGCTCCCACCCTCACCGCCGTCGGTGTTTACATGGATTATACGTGGACAACGTTTGTGTATCGTGGCCTCTTTTTGTTAGTAGCCATGAATGGCTACGGGGTGTTGTTACTGTGGGCAGCATAAGCGTGGCAAATCAATTTTGGGATGGCTTCTTGCTCGAGACATTGCGATAAATAGAAGCCGTTGAACTGACAACGTCTGTAATGTTTTTATCGCCACCCAGAATAGGTGTCTCTTCCCACAGGTTGCATTGATAACAACGAAATTTATGATTTCGATCTCGGTGTGCTGAGAGCAACATGTCTGGTAAGTACTGTCCATCCATGTTATGTATGTATGTATGTATGTATGTATGTATGTATGTATGTATGTATGTATGTATGTATGTATGTATGTATGTATGTATGTATGTATGTATGTATGTATGTATGTATGTATGTATGTATGTATGTATGTATGTATGTATGTATGTATGTATGTATGTATGTATGTATGTATGTATGTATGTATGTATGTATGTATCACTATCAGGGATGATATTTTTCCGTTTTGTAAGCGGATTCTGTTTTTCTCATAGCCGGGGGGGATTTCTTTTTACTATATCCGTATGGGGGATCGGTAGCTAGCCTCTAGGACAGAAATTTGCCCTCGGTATAATAATCTCGGCTTGATTTCCACTTTTGTTGTTGCCTGAAACCACTATCATCCCTGATTTATGTAGGTAGGTGGGTGAGTGGAAAACTGCCGTGTTATCTCTGTAGCTTCCCCACCTTAGGAATCTTATCCGATAAGGTGTGGCAGGTCCCTGCTCAATTTCTACCGACGCGCCAGAGAAACTCCGCCAGTTCGTTAGAATTAGCCTCCATAAGACAGTTTGCATGTTTGTCAGTTCACGAATCAACCGGAAATTGAACTTTTTGCTTCTAGTTTTCTTGTGCGGTTTGAACCGGGGATCAACTGGTTTTTGTTGATCTGACAACCTAATCCCAGTCTTAATACCCATTCCACACACTCTAATAACGAATTCCCGCTTTAAAAAAAAGTTCTTATGCTTACATTAAATTGTTTTTTTTTAAACACGTGAAAAAGCAGGGAAACAATGGTGACATTTTCTACCACAATGTGTTACAGCACCTAACACCAATCCTCCTGTAACTTCTATCTGTGATGCCCTCCTGTGACTACCTCCTGTAACTTCTATCTGTGACGCCCTCCTGTGACTTCTTCCTGTAACTTGTATCTGTGACTCCCTCCTGTAACTTTTACCTGTGACTCCTTCCTGTAACTTTTACATGTGACTCCCTCCTGTAACTTCTACCTGTGACTCCCTCCTGTAACTTCTACCTGTGATGGCCTCCTGTATCTCCCTCCTGTAACTTCTACCTGTGACACCCTCCTGTATCTCCCTCCTGTAACTTCTACCAGACGGGATGGCCGAATGAGTTAGAGCGCCCGTCTCCCGTGCTGGTAGATCGTGGGGTCGTGGGTTCGAGTCCCGGTCGAGTCAAACCAATGACTTTAAAATTGATACTTGTTGCTTCCTAGCCAGGCGCTCGGCATTATTAGGATAGGGCAAGGACTGGTGTGCTCAGTGTCAGGATAATGTGACTGAGTGGGATACCAGGTCATGGTGCCGGCGGCCTGGTTTCCCAGTGGGACAGCACTATAAAGTCGCCATGAGTGCGCACTGTCACAAGTCGGTACCCGTCCTGATATGACCTTAGATGTTGCTAGGACGTAAAACAACAACAAACAAACAAACAAACGTAACTTCTACCTGTGACGCCCTCCTGTATCTCCCTCCTGTAACTTCTACCTGTGATGCCATCCTGTATCTCCATCCTGTAACTTCTACCTGTGACACCCTCCTGTAACTTCTACCTGTGATGCCCTCCTGTATCTCCCTGTAACTTCTACCTGTGACACCCTCCTGTATCTCCCTCCTGTAACTTCTACCTGTGATGCCCTCCTGTATCTCCCTCCTGTAACTTCTACCTGTGACACCCTCCTGTGACTCCCTCCTGTAACTTCTACCTGTGACTCCCTCCTGTAACTTCTACCTGTGACACCCTCCTGTAACTTCTACCTGTGACTCCTTCTTGTGACTCCTACCTATGAATCCCTCCCTTGACTCCCTCCTTTGACTGCTACATGTGACTGCCTCCTGTGACTCACACACCCTCCTCTGACTACCACATGTGACTCTTAATTTTAAGCCGCCTAGGCATCGACTGCCATTGTCGTGGTGAAAATTAATAGAATTTCGCGACAATATATTCTACCCTCTTTCCGCCGTGGGTGTGGGCCTTTGTTGTCGACACTGTATAAACATCACCATCGGTCAATCAGTGAATGAACCTTCCGTCCGCCCGGGGCTTGTGGTCATCGCTTGTCCAGTGATTGGCCACGCGCTGCCCACGCCTTATTGTGGGCCCCCGAATGAGGCCGTCCAGGTGAGATGTGCCCCCCCCCCCCCACCCTCCCTGACCGAACCAGCAGCTTCTTTCCGAGCTGCTGTCAACTATGCTCAGCTGTTGGGTCCACTTTGCCGAGTTCACCTGATTCCCTGTGAGTGCCCACCAATCACAGCCATTTGTAATAACTACCTAACTGCAGCCCGCAACCCGCAACATTCGGACGCGGTGGCCGAATCGGTAGAGCGCAGGCCGCTTGTCCGGAAGGTCGGGTGTTCGAATCACTACCTAGGCTGGCATGCGGCATTAATAGGATATGGCAAGGACTGGTTAAGCACAGTGTCAAAATAATGTGACTGTGTGGGGCATTGGGTCATGGTGCTTGGCAGTCTGGTCTCCCAGTGGGGCAGCACTATAAAGTCACCATGAGTGCGCACTGTCACAAGTCGGTATCCGTCCTGACATGACCTTAGATGTTGCTAGGACATAAAACAACAAACAAGCAAAAATCAAACTAACCCGAAACCCGTGGTTAGAGTGCCCATTTCCCACGTGGGAGGTCTCGGTGTTGAACCTTGGTCGAGTTAAATCAAGGACATTGTAGGGTCGTGTACATTAATATAGTACTGGTTGGATCAGATATGACTGAGTTGGATATCAGGTTATAGGGCCTGCAGAATCGTATGCGGGTGGGGCAGCACTATTAAGTCGCCATGATTATGCACGGTCAACTGTTGGTAACCGTTCTGATATGAACTTGTTGGTAGGTCGTAAAACCATATCTATACATGCGTGCGTGCGTGCGTGCGTGCGCGCGCACACACACACACACACACGCACGCGCACACACACGCACGCACACACACACACATACACACATACACACATATACATCAATCAATCAATAGTTCCATCCTCTAGTCGAGGGTTGGATGCAATGGTTCTCCACTTGTCCCGATGTTGTGCTGTTCTGATAGACTGTGAATAATTCAAGCCTGTCCACTGTGAAATATTTGTAAACCATGATGTTCTTGGTCTCCCTCTCCCTCTGCTGCCATTCACCTTCCCTTCCAACAATGTACGGTATATTGAACTCTGACGAATGATGTGGCCAAAATAAATAAGTTTCTTTGTCTGTATAGTGGCAAACAAGCTTTTCTTATTTTTAATTTTTCTGAGAACTTCTTTGTTGGTGATCTCTTTGTCCATGATATTTTCATCATCCTTCGATAAGTCCACATCTCAAATGCTGCTAAACGTTTGTACATTTTCTTAGAGATTGTCCATGTCTCTGCCCCATACATTAGAGTAGACCACACATAACACTGAAGAATACGCTTCCTTGTTTGTATTAATATCTTACTTGATGTTAACACTCTATACATTTTGGAGAATGTTGTTCGGGCTATTGTTATCCTTCTTTTAATTTCTTCCTCACATCTCCCATCATTTGTATTCTTTTGTCCGAGATATATGAATTCGGATACTTGTTCTATGTTTGTGCCATCTATGGTTATATTGACATTTGGTTTATCTGTCTTTTTACTTATAACCATTGTTTTGGTCTTCCTGGCATTCATCTTCATGTTGAATAGTATTCCAGCTTTATTGATTCTATTCACTATATCTTGTAGGTTTTTCTCACTGTCTGCTAGTATTACACTGTCATCGGCATATCTAAGATTGTTGATGTTCATGCCACCTATTGTCACTCCCTTGCAATCTTCAATGTGTCTGAAAATCATCTCTGTGTACAGGTTAAATAGACCTGGTGACAATACACACCCCTGTCGAACTCCTCCTTTAATCATAACTTCATCCGATAGGCCCTGCTCCATTTTTATAAATGCACGTTGTGTCCAGTATAAGTTCACAATTAGTTTAATGTCTTTGCCATTGACACCAATATCTTGTAAACATTTGATTAACAGTTCATGATTGACTCGGTCGAAGGCCTTCTCATAGTCAATAAAGCAGGCATAAACATCCTGGTTCACTTCACAATAACGTTCACAAATCATTCTCATATTGAAAATCCCTTCACGTGTACCTCTTCCAGATATAAACCCACTTTGTACGTTACTGATTTGTTCTTCAATTTTCTGTCTGTTTCTCAGTAAAATTATTTTCAGGATCATCTTCAAGATATGACTCATCAGGCTTAGTGTTCTGTACTCAGTACACAATGTTGGTTTTAGCTTCTTTGGGAGTCGTACAAATATGGATTCATTCTACACATATACATACAAAATTGATATTTGTCACTTCCTAGCTTGGCGCTCAGCATTATTAGGATAGGACAAGGACTGGTTAGCTCAGTATCAAGATAATGTGACTGATTATTTCATCAAGCCATGGTGTCCCATTGGGGAAGCACTATAAAGTCGTCATAAGTGTGCAATTACAAATCGGTACCCGTCCTGATAGTACCTTAGATGTTGCCAGGACGCATAACTCCAACAAACAAAGTACACTGTATATACTGATCTAGTAGAGTGGGGTGTGCTATGTATACCTAAACATCACCCTCCCATGATATTGTCTTTGTATATGTTTAGGATAATTTTCGCATAGATTACTGACCTGACCACAGAAGGACAGTGCTGCAACCCTTGACCCGTACGTGCCAACGAGGGGACTGGTCAATGTCGGTCTGTTATGGGTGATATGCACAAAGTCACGTCCACCGACATGAGCACTGCGCCTCGCCGAAATATATCTCAGCTATAATTGACGAGTCCGGTGATTTGTCGTTTCTGCTCCTTTAATATTTGGTTTATATAAATATATATCAGAATCATCATTGTAATGTACTTTACTTCAGGTTGAAATAACTTTTATTTAGAAGATTTTATCTATGAAAATATTTGAAGTAAAAACATGCAAGATTAAAATGTTTGCAAGCATTTAGAAATTCAGGATACTATATGCTTCAGCAGTGACAAGTTCTGTTAAATTGACTTAGTATTCCATCTATGCAACAATAAATTTGAGTGCAAGTTTGAATTATGGGTTCAATTTGAACCCATAACTCAAACTTGCACTAAAGTTTGTAGAAAGCATCACATTTTCTAAACAAAATTATGTACCTAGATTTGAAGTTCAAATCTAGGTACATAATTTTGTTTAGAAAATGTGATGCTTTCTACAAACTGCAGCTTTGTAGTGGTGTCTTATTGACTACTCAACTCGGGATTTAAAATGTAAACTATTGCCTGACTGCGTGTAGGTTTTCAATCTGAAAGTGTTGGCACTACGCCCTCTCAATCACCATAATCTCTCAAAAACCATAATCAGATGAAGGCATGAACATTTACAAGTCCAAGCACTTATCTAGACTTTATCTATCCTGTTGAACTCAGATACCGGTGCACTCATTAAGCATTTATTGCAGTTAATGCTCCTGCGCTACACTGCTACGCTTGAAAATGGATAAACTATGACCATGTCCAGCATTTTCGTGTGCGCACCAAAGATTAATTTAGCATATTTTTCCTTCAAAATCTCTAAAGCTAATCCTTTAAAATAACTCCTTTCACACTAAAGTAAAGTAAATTATAACGGTCAACCTAATATTTAGCTTATTAAAGAAATATGGGTGAAACTTCAAAACCATTGGATTGTGCAGCTTTAGATCTCATCGTATGATCTTATAATTTAGCAAAATGTTAACTACATTGCACTTGGAAAGTTCTACCATGGATCCTTGGTGTAATGATTCTAGACATATCAATCCCTACCTTCTGGGTTGGAGCTCAAATAGCCCATTCTGTGATGTCATACAGAGATGGGACAGGTGGGATTACATAGGCTATAAGGCAGAAGCAAATGGATTAAATGTCACTTACTTAAAGAAGGGTGTGGGCTGCTTTTCTTGAGGGTTCCTGTCTGGGAAATGCTTCTTTGTCAATTTTCTCTATAAGGCCAACAGAAATACCAAAAAAAAAATTGTTTGATTGTCCCTGCCCGTGCCTGAAAAATCGCCCCCTCCCCTGCATTTGTGTAAATCTTTAATTTGTCAGAAAACCGTTAAATGGAGAGGGCGGGTGGAGTGAAAAATGGAAAGGGGAGTGGAGAGTGGCGTGGATGGAGTGAGAAATAGAAAGGGGACAATGGATATGGCAGTGGGGGGGAAGGGATGGAGAGGGATTTGAGGGGTGGTTAGGAAGGGAAGTGGGAAGAGAGGGAACAGGGTAGAGAGTGGAGGGCGAGTAGAACAGTGAAATAACAAACAAAAAGAAAATCTTAATATATAAATATAAACCGTCCGTCCTACCTTGATTTTTTATTTTAAAAGGACGATCGTCAACATTTTATTTTTATTTGGCCTAATTAGTGACTCGTGGGTCTAACTCTAAGCAGGTTTCAGTTCTATTTCATTTTGTGTATAGATATATGTATTCTTCAGGGATGAAAGATCTCCGCGATTTCTTCGGATTTCCGCGATTTTGGATAATCGCCGAATGCCATAAAATGCCAAGGGTATATATTGATAGCAAATGGAACAGTCTGAATCCCGTTACGACATAAAACTCAAGCAGAAAAGCAAAGGATAATTGTGGAGACAGAAAGGGAATAGGTGACATCGACTATAATAGTCACATGGACCATGGAACCTTCTCCCAAGGATAGTCTGTACTGACTGATGTGTGGAATGGAGTTAGGAGAAACCTGACTATGGGAGAATATCCTCGTTTTCGTGGAAATTTCATGATGTTGGACAATGTTACAAGGATAAGCATACTATTATTGAATCGACATTTTGCTTTCAGTGATTTGATTATTTACAGATTCCTCGCCACACATTTCCGCCTTTCTTTCTTTCTCTTTGATTTTTGCCATATACTGCTTTCATCCCTGATTCGCTCTTAAATAACCGAGAAGGGTCTTCAGGGCTGAATGAGTCTAATAGTCATAGTTTGACAGATACGCTCAGTCTTCATTAGACCATAATTAACTCCAGAAAAAGGGTAATTCTAACTTAGTCTTATTCGGTCATTATAATTGTCAATAAAGTTGTGTTTCCCCTGTAATTGCTTCTAAGTTCTAGTTTTGTTAAATAAATAGAGCTCACTGAATATCTATTTATGAGCATGTTTTGAGACCTTAGTAAGTTATATATTGTGCTCCAAATATATGAAAGAGACTGGGCTTAATTGTTACGGGAAGTTTCCTTTGTAGTGAGTGAAGCAGGACTGCCTGATACACATAACAGTGTTGTAATCATGTATGGTAACGTGGTTCTGTGCAGTTAGCATTGGTATCATGCCTTCAGCATTAGCCTTTAGCATTAGCGCCCATCGTTACCATGGTTTCCTGTCGTAAAGCATGTCGACATTATGCAGGGAGCCCGTTACCAGACTTCTCCGGGTCGATACATAACGACGCGCTGTACTGGCGCACCACCTCAGAAGCACCCGACATGTAAGCCAGTCTGCAGACAGCGTTTAATTACGTGCCATTTTAGGCAAATCCAGCGTCCGTATGGGGCCTGGGAAGTCTTGCAACTTCATTTGATCTATTTCAAGGCCTTGAAAAGCCTTGAATTTAACATATTTGGGTAATGAGTCTTGAAAAGCCTTGAATTCCATTAAACTGTCCACCACTGATCTAAATTAGTCCGAATTCGCCATTGTTTTTTTTTCCCTCTCTTGCAATCCAAATGAAAATAGTCTTGAATCCTATCAAAAACAGCCTTGAAATGGATACCTGGAAACTTAGACCATACCATGTAGCCCTGGTCAATGTTTGAGAAAATATGCGGTGAAATCTTGCATGCATTCCGCTGAATTCGTTCTAACAGTAATGATACTAATAAGGAGGTAGTGGCGCCCCCTAGTGGTTGGTGTGAGCATAAGGAAACCGGCCTCCCATCAGCATGTCGTAAAAAGGGCGAGGAGGTGATGTAGAACCAAGTTAACATTGCTAAGTACTCCCCAGGTACGGCTGTGGCAGCGCGTGTAAAGGCCGTGTTAGATTTACTTCTAGACAATGCCGATAGCAAGAAAGTACAGATCTATGTTTATATTGCAGCTACACGCAAACCTAATGGATATGTTGCGTTAAACCTAGGTGATTGTTCACAACTGGCTTTATTTTGTTTTGTATGTGTTATTTTGTTGTGTCGCTGCTGATCTATTTTTGTTCTATTCGTGCTGTTGTCTTACCAACAAATTTCTTCTCTTTACAGGTAGGTTCGATTTATCCACGTGGAGCAATCCCTATTAGTTTGACTGGTGAGTTCACATGTTTTTCCCCTGTCCTTATATGACCTTAGATATTGCCAGGACGTAAAACTCCACCAACCAACCACATGTTTGTACACATGATTTGAGCCTAATTATTAGGAGAATCGGGGAAGTGCGGGTCTAGCACATCGGCTTCATGAAATTCTTGACTTATGAGAATTTAGATTGTTTTACGGTGAAAATGTATTAGAAAATTTAGTGGCTAAATATCGGTTGGCTTCATGAAATTCTTGACTTATGAGAATTTAGATTGTTTTAAGGTGAACATGTATTAGCCAATTTAGTGGCTAAATATCGATTAATTTTTTTATCACCAGCTAGGTAGTGACAACTATCAATTTTGTATGTCATTGGTTTGACTCAGTTGGGGTTTAAACTCGTGACCTCCCCACTGGGAAGCCAGCCAGCGCTCTTATCAGTTCGGCCACGCCATCTGGCGATTGCGGATTGTTGTGTGGCTGACGAGTGTCTCACTCACCAGTAGTTTGTAAGCATCCTAGTGTTTTGGGTGCAACTAGAACCCGCGGCCGCCCTCAGCTCTATAGTAAAAACTAGCAACTTCGGCAATCATCCTGCATGGCGTTCGCAGTGCAAAACACTGATCGCGCGCCACAATTAACTTGATTTCATTGCTGAACATAGATCAGTACAAGTATGGTGCACGGTCATTTTAATCTAAATGAGACAGATCGACTTAAACTTTTACATCTTCCAGTATAATTCCTATTAATTATTATGAGTGAGGTTCTTCCATGTGCACTTAGGAAATTAGATTAAGTCTGATGGTGCATAGAATTAACATGTACATTAAACTAACTGGTCTATTTATTATAACGACAATATTTGGCCAATTCTTTATTTAAAAATAAATAATTTGACCAATATGTGATTATTCCAATATGAACTAATGAAGTGGCATGCGTTTAATCTGAACTACCTATATTTAGGGTTGTTTGTTGGTTGGGGTTTTAAATTCTAACATCTAAGGTTACCATTCATAGTTTGTATATATGTTGAAATAAGCTATTCCATATAAGTTTGTTTGTTGGGGTTTTGCATCCTGGCAACACCTAAGGTCATGTCAGGATCCATATGCGTTACTTAGGGCCCTCTCAAAATAGAACTAAGTTATTTTGTAGACACTAATTTCAGAGAAGTGCTATAAAGATCTAGGACATTGCAACAGAGGTCCCTAAGGAAACTATCACAAACCTACTTTGACTAAAAGTGAATTTGAAAACCGTTGACTAGTCTTTGTAACTGACACATCCCGTCGGGACCTGCATAGTGTCAGGTTTTGGGCTGACCGGACGCGGTGGCCGAATCGGTAAGAGCGCTGCCTTGCAGTAGGTACCCCAAGTAGAGCAATTAAGTTAATGGAAAATGCCTGCAGGCACACACAAACTGACAAATCTAGGTTTTTCCATTGATCATACCTCCTCACAAAGTCACTCCAGGATTCAAATATTTATATCAGAATAAAGCTGGGCCTCATTAAGTAACAACCTAAAAACGCCCATATATTCGTTAATATTAGAGCGATTTTGACAAATGAAGTATCATTTTGTTTCAAATTAAATATCCTAACAGATGAAATCCATTAAATTAAGCTCAGACCTGTTTTTTTAAATCACTTGGGATACCTACTTGAGGAAGGTCGGGCGTTCGAATCCCGGCCGAGCTAAAGCAATGACTTACAGCATGGATACTGGCCTGATCTCCCAGTGGGACAGCACTATAAAGTCGCCATGAGTGCGCACTGCTACAAGTCGGTACCTAGAACATAAACCCCAACAAACATCCTTTAAAAAATGGTATATTTTAGTTTCAACCCTGTTCATAGGAACGGATGTATCCAGAGCTGTTAGACCGAGTATCCCATGGCTGTTCTTAGTAGTTCTAAGTACAATACAGTTAATATTTGTAGAATTTGGATATGTTGTTAATTAACATACTACCATGTAAGTGTTGAAAGTGTGCCCGACTATTCTGTTGTTGCAGCTTCAGTCCTTGCTGAGGGACCAGCGGTACTCGGAATACCCGTAATGTCTGCTATATAATTTATTATGTGACCCGGTATCCCTTTCATGTTTCTATTACATTATTCCTGTAATGACGCTATTCTTGAGATTAACCCTACACTGGCGCCACATATATGGGGGTTTGCCTCACTAATCCGGCTCTATGGCTCCTCGCAGTCTATGTCGAAAAACTATATATCCATGTATCTGTAATGACAGATGGCACTAAAAACCATAGCATATTATGTAAGGACCATCTGGTACATCGTACCGACATGGATGTTAGAATACAACTCTTCATGATTGAGTAGTGCTTTGTAAGTGAAATGACAAATTACCTCCTCATGCTGACGTTGGTTACGATACTGAGGTAATACTCTAGGCCATGTCTGGGTTTGTGTTCGGTTTGTCAATAGTGCCAATGTGGTTGCGTCTCAATTATGCAAGTGGATGTGACATATGGGTGTAGCTATGAATCATAAATTTATATGATAAACTTAGGTAGTTCCTCATCATCTATGCATATACATAGCTAGTATAAGCTAAAAGCTACATGTACTAAAATAAATGAATACATTTATTAAATTCTGGTGTGCAAATTCTTATAAATTATCAATGACAATACGTTTCAGTGAATACCGTGCTTTATTATTCATCTGAATATTTGTTTTCACACCTTAAACTTAGTTAAAGCAATAATGAGTGCTTATACTAAGTTATAGGGCGTAATTTTGTCGGGCGTGACAGCGTGTTGCGGTGTGCTTTAACCCAGACCCTGCCTAGTGTGAGCCAGCAATCTGTGACAACCAGACACCCTTAAGCCGTGTTCACACATACAGCGTTAGGCCGACTTAGATGAGGCGAACTACATGAGTCGAACTAGCGGCGTGTTCACACATACAGTGTTTTCAAAGTGTGTCTCGTTCAGACATGTGCGTTAAACCGGCTCAGATCAATGTTTGTTTGTTGTTGTTTTATGTCCTAGCAACATCTAAGGTCATATCAGGATGGGTATCCACAGATACATCCACACGCCACACATACATCCACAGAAACATCCACACGCTACACATACATCCACATGTACATACATACAAACAACATACCTAAAGAAGAGATGGGAAGAGTAGGACGGTCCAAACATGTGCTCCAACCACTATCAAAAGCAACTACCTGTTAGGAAGCAGTCTCCATATGATATATGAAGAAATGGGACGGTCCAAACATGTAGGACGGTCCAAACATGTGCATTAAACCGGCTCAGATCGATGTTTGTTTGTTGTTGTTGTACGTCCTAGCAACATCTAAGGTCATATCAGGATGGGTATCAACATATACATACATCCACACATACATCCACATGCCACACATACATCCACATGCATACATACAAACGACATACCTAAAGAAGATATGGGAAGAGTAGGACGGTCCAAACATGTGCTCCAACCACTATCAAAAGCAACTACCTGTTAGGAAGCAGCCTTGATCCATGTGCTTAAGTCGCCTCAACTAAACCAGTTATGTTCACACATGCCACTTAGGCCGACTCAAGCTAGTTTGCCTCATCTAATCTACCTCACGAAGCGCTTTACTTGAGGCGAACTAGTTGAGTCGACTCAGCCCTAATTCGCCTCAGCGGTGCAGTCACATGCCCAATGTGAGTCGACTTAGATGAGGCGACTTAAGGCCCGTGTGTGAATGGGGCTTTAGATGCAGTACGGTGCTCCTGTTTGAACACACTAAAGCTGATTACACGCAAAAAGGCATAATTAATTAATGCAGTGTATTCTGTTAACTATCTCAGCTGACAGAATTAATTTGTTAAAGAGTGTTTCCATAGTTGTCACAATGAGCCTTCCTAAAGACCAATTTACAAAGGTACAAGGCCAGGTCTGTTGACTTCACAACGCAACGTGCGGAGGTGAGGCGTGTGTAGTGGGGGGTGGAGGTGTGGGCGTGGAGTGTGGTGATGGAGTGGCCCTATAGTGCAATTTAATTCTTTGTTTGTTTTTTTGTTGTTTTACGTCCTAGCAGCATCTAAGGTCATATCAGGACGGGTACCGACTTGTGACAGTGCGCACTCATGGCGACTTTATAGTGTGGCCCCACTGGAAGACCAGGCCACCAGCACCATGACCTGATATCCCACTCAGTCACATTATTCTGACACTGAGCCAACCAGTCCTTGCCATATCCTAATAATGCCGAGCGCCAGGCTAGGAAGCAACAAGTATCAATTTTTAAGTCACTGGTTTGACTCGACCAGGGTTCGAACCCACTATCTACCAACACGTAGTGCAATTTAATGACACTGAAAATGTCACAGGTTAACTCCAATGCAACTGCAGCAAAATGAGACGGAAATCTTCCGAGATAACACATTCCCATTGAAGACTGTACAGAATCAGATAGAGGAGTAGAAGTAAAGCGATATCCGGCTTTATCTGTACGAGTCATTCATTACCTGCGGAACTTCCCATTGCGGGTGGGGGGGCATGTTCCGATAGTCACATATTCTCACTGCATCGGATTGAGTGCTGATGAGGTGCTAGCAATACATGCCCTGACCATGTGGCCCTGGACTGTTGTTGTCCTGCCGGAAGTGCCGTGCGAGCTGACCCGACTAATGAAATAAGGGTTACCTGATCCCGCACTACACCATGCATAAAAGCAACTCTTTCAATTCAATTTGTCGATGTCGGTCTGAGAACATCAGCCGGCATCTGGAGTGTTGGCTGCAGACCAGAGGTCTACTTGACAGGCTTTGTAGACTTGTATAGACCTGAGGAAGTTTTGTGTTTTTGGTGTGCACCCACCACCATCCTTGTTCATAACTGGAAATATGGCCTTAAGACCTCAAGCCAAGGGCTTCGCACGTGCCTTCGTCAATTGTTACTGCAAGAATAGCGATATCTTGTGTACTATTGGCAGTTATGGTATCTGTCAATGACGCTAATAATGGCTGCGGGGAGGAGCAGAGGAGGTAGACCAGGCTTCCCTCCCCCTCAACAAAGACCCTATAATACTAAGACGGCTCACTCCCTATCTCTCCCATGGTAATACTAAGACGGCTCACTCCCTGTCTCTCCCATGGTAATGTAAATTTTGCAGTACCACCTTGTGGTGGGTTCGATCAGCCCGGCTGCTGGTTGGTGTTTCACATGTAAACACATACAATTATATTATACATGAAATAGGTAAGTATGAATACACATCAATATGAAATTGCTATGAACAAATACACATCATCATCAGCATCGCCATCATCACACATCTTTCACATTCATATATACATTTATACATAATATAGCAACCGTTTAACCAAGAGAACAGCCAGTGTGCCAAGTGGTGGGTTTGAATATTTTGATTACACAGTACAGGCTGAGTGAGCCGTCTTAGTATTATAGGGTCTTTGCCCTCAACTCCCCCTGCAAACACAACAAACTTGGCTATATCAGGTTGTATTGTCTGTTGGGGTATTGCGTCCTAACAACATCTAAGGTGCACACCTGTGACCGTGTGCATTCATTCCGACAGCCTGCTACTGAGCAAGCCAACATTTACTGTATCCTATGCTAAGTAAGCCAATTCTTGTCCTATTTGAATTTCTTATCAATTCTGAATGCCAGGCTAGATAAAGAGAAGAATACATTTTGCAAGTCATTGGTTTGACTTGGCCAGGGTTCAGACACATGGCTTCCCGCATGGAAAACCAGCCAACACTCTCACCTGTTCAACCATCCGATTCCATCCCTCTGTTTTAAACTTTTATAGTTATATGGAATTGTGTAAATGTGTGATGTTTCTTATACATTTAAAGTGTCTCGTTTTCACATATCATCATCCTTCACTGGATGTGAGACCACTGTGTGCTGCTAATATTCACCTAGTTAGGGCTTGGAGAAAGGAGGTTGTGGTTAATGGAATTCATTTCGTTGCAATGGACATTACTATAAATAATGTCTTCGCAATAGGACTTGGGCGTTTAGTTAGTTAGTGGTGGTTGCTTAGTGGGTGTTTAATAATACTAGTTCTCTACTCTACTAGAGCCATCTCCTTACCCTCCTACTATGTCCTAGAGTTCCATGGCCTTATCCCTCACATTCTTTGAAGCCAAAGGCTGCGGTCCATTTGACATGACTCCGTTCTCCCACTAGGCATGTTACGTATATATATAGACGGAATGGCCGAATTACGTTTTGGTAGTTCATATGACTCGAACTCACGGGTTTGAACCCTGGTCGAGTCAAAGCAATGATTTAAAAATTGATACTTTTCGCTTCCTTGTCAGGCGCTCAACATTATTAGGATAGGGCAAGGACTGGTTGGTTCAGTGTCAGGATAATATGACCTAGTCATGGTGCTGGTGGTCTGTTCTCCCAGTGGGGCAGCACATGTAGATTGTCTTGCCATTAATATTATTGCACGTTCTAAGGCACCTCAGTAGTCAATGCCAACACTGCTTCGTTTGCCTCACTATATATTTACGATACCAGCATCATACAGCACTCGCGATCTAAATACTTGCCCGTATATGTCAGTGTGAACGTTGATTTATGCTGAGAACTGCTGACCAGTATGGCCTACTGTATGGCTTCAGTTTACCACCTTTAGAACTACTGCTACCATAGGTCAAATATCCTAATTCTTGGCAGTGTCTTGTGGGTATAGATCAATGAGGTTCATTTTTGCTAACACATTGCCTGTCTTTGTGTGATTTTTCTGTATTTACTGAGAACCTCCATATATAGGCTGCATTCAAAGCGTCCATATATCACGCTTGACTCTAACCAAACTGCACACAGTAGTTCAGGCAACGCATTAACTGCAAACCTAGCTAATTTATGTCTATGCTAGTTTTCAGTTGATGGACAATGTGAGAGTTAATTAAAGCTGCATAGTGTAATGAAAACATCAAATTTTCAAAACTGAAACAATTATTTTAATTTGATTCTACATATCTAACTTAGATACCAGTGCATTTATTAAGGATTTGTCACCATATAGAAAGGAATACCGAGGCAATCTAATAGCACCTGTTACTGCAGAAGCCTGTGGTGTCAGAGTTTTGGTGTTCTTGCCAAAATTAATGTAGCATGTTTACAATTCACATACCTCAAAAGTAATCTAAAATAAGTTACTTCAAACTTAAGTAAGATAGATTACAGCGACGAACCTAATATAATTAGCTTAGAAAATGACATAAACTGAAAACCATTGCACTAGGCAACTTTAAACAAAGATTTGACGGCGATTGGGTTAATTAGTGGGCTAGAGATAACACAAATAGCTAAACTGAGCCAGAGGCAGGGAATAGTTGCCCTCAAACAATTACTGCTTTTAATAACCAACAAGTACACCACGAAAACAGCCGAAGCTATCCAAAGCCATTAAAGCTGCAGTCTGAAAGCATAACATTTAGAAGCCAATTTGCTCCTAGATATCCAGCTTAGATACTGGTGGACTTATTAACCGTTTTTAAATTTCTTTTTATTACATTTGTTGATTAAGCATGGGGAAATTTCAATCACAGACAATTGGTCTTGCTCATTTCACTGCTTCTTTCCCTATCTTAGTAATACAGAATGCCATGCTAGGTAGCGACAATTGTAGATATTTAAGTCATTAGTTTGACTTGGCCTGGGTTTGGAGTAAACTAAATATAAGCTACTACATAATTCTATGAAGTAGTGTCCAGTATTTTGGTCTGGACACCATAACTTTGCATGTTTTCATTTCAAATATCTTCAATAGTAGCCATTTATAAAGAGAGAAAAACTATAAGTAAGGTAGATAGATTATCACGATCAACCTAAAACTATTTATACAAAACAAGGGCAAAAGCTCGAAACCATCGGATTATACAATTTTCAGAGTTACTACAAGATGTCGTCTTTGTCCTCAGAAAGTAGACTATTGAGCTGTTATTTATATTACCGTAATGTTCCATTAAGGACGTCCATGCCAATTAGATGGATTTTTGGTTCTTAGCAGATCTGTTCCGTGTGAGAAAACGCCGACATCAATATTGATGTCCATATTCTGCTATGCATATATAAGCAACTCTTAGCGAGAATCGGCATACCTGTCCCCAATGCGACCACAGATCCATAGCAGCATTCAGTCAATTGTGTCTGTCAATTGGTCACGGATGATATGAAGAATTCAGATTTCCACGTATTCAGGGACAAATATCTCACCAGAAGTGGGCATGGCACTTCATAGTTCTAAAGTGAATAACAGGTTGATTATATTACAGGAAGTGGCTTATATTTTAATATCAGTTTATGGATGAAGAATCGCGATTTGGAGGATTTCCGCTATTGTTGGTAGTCACCAATTTAACCATCACAATGAATAAATGACGGCAGTACTGTTGGGGAGGGTACGGTGCTGCGGTAGTTGGTCATACAATGATACAGTGACCGCAACCAGTTGGGGCAGTCTCCTTTGTGAAAATACTGAGAGCTTCTCATCTAGGATTAACACTACTGCCAGTACTGGAATCGTGGTTGTGAAGTCAGGTTTAATCAAATTCTCCTATCACAGTCTTAGCACTATGCCTGTGCCCGGTCATTACACACTAAAGCCGTGTTCACACGGGCAATGTAAATCGATTCATAGAAATCGACTTGTATAGTTCGGGTTACATTTTGCGTGTGAACGGGTGTCTGAGTCAGATTAGGGCTGAATTGATTCCTGTGATGCGAATTCTGTAAACCACTTGTCGAGGTAGTGTACGTGAATCGATTTCTGTGAACCGATTTATTTTGCCCGTGTGGACGCACTGAGGCGGATTAAGGACGTCACACGCATGCGCAGTCGATGTTAGTTTGTTGACTTTCCGGTCGATCAAAAGCGCATATTATATAATTTAGTCTATGAAACCGCTAGCTGTGCAAAAAAAAAATTTTCATCATTTATTTTTAGGGTTTCACTGCCCAGCAGAAGTTTTGACCCTTCCAAACCAATACGATTCAGTCCATACATATCTAGGTCGAACCCACACTCTCTCGTGGCGATGTCGACTAACCGAAACTGGCGCTGGTTAGTATCGACTTGCTCATGCGCTGATATCGATTTCCGGCCCAAGTACTGCCCGTGTGGACACGACACTAGTTCGGTTCATATTATCCGCTTTATATAAAGCGGCGTAAACTTTTCCCGTGTGAACACGGCTTATGCCTGGAGAAAGTTCTGTCAGTTTTTGTGACTGTCATTGCCCACCTCCAAATCAGATTTCCACTTTTTTTTAAACTTTTTCTTTTTCTGGAGAAATTTCTGTCAGTTTTTGTGACTGTCATTGCCCACCTCCAAATCAGATTTCCACTTTTTTTTAAACTTTTTCTTTTCGAACCCACATTAAAGTTGCATAGCCCGATGATTTTTGAGTGTCTGTACGATGTAAGTTGTATACAATATCAGTTTGTGTGCTATGTGGGTGATGCTTTATTATTTATGTAGCTTCGGATTGATCCAAGGTGCACATAGTATGCCTGGTCAGCCAACTCTCAGACTAAACCTGCCCGGTTGGTTGGTTGGTTGGTTGGTTGGTTGGTTGGTTGGTTGGTTGGTTGGTTGGTTGGTTGGTTGGTTGGTTGGTTGGTTGGTTGGTTGGTTGGTTGGTTGGTTGGTTGGTTGGTTGGTTGGTTGGTTGGTTGGTTGGTTGGTTGGTTGGTTGGTTGGTTGGTTGGTTGGTTGGTTGGTTGGTTGGTTGGTTGGTTGGTTGGTTGGTTGGTTGGTTGGTTGGTTGGTTGGTAGGTTGGTTGGTTGGTTGGTTGGAGTGTACGTCCTGGCAACATCTAAGGTCATGTCAGGACGGATACCGACTTGTGACTGCGCACTCATGGCGACTTTATAGTGCTGCCCCACTGGGAAATCAGGTCGCCAGTACCATGACCCGATATCCCACTCAGTCACATTATCCTAACACTGAGCTAACCAGTTGCAGCCACAGTTGGGTGCGCAAAATGAATTAAGGTACGTAGTATGACCGGCACTGTGCACGGCATAACTCGGAGCATGTATAATTAATTAGACGTGGCCAATGGCAGTAACTGCGTTTCCACACTTTCAAATTCATGTCATTGTTTATTTTCCTACCCAGGCTCTGTTTCCACATACTTTTAAGTTAAAGCTGCACAGTGTGATGAAAACATCACATGTTTTATACCAAGACACTTGTTTAGGTTCGATTCTACATATTCAAGTTAAATACTGGGGCACTTATTAAGTATGTATTGCTGTGTAGAAGTGAAGTCAATGTAATATGACCCGTTACTGCTGAGTCCTCTGGTGTCAGAATTTTAATGTGCACACCAACATTAATTTAGCATCTGCTCACTTCAAATATCTTCAAAGTTAGCCATTTACATTAAAAGTTTCTTCAAATTAAAGTAAGGTAGACCATAACAATCAGCCTTATATATTTATCTTTTTGTTTGTTTTTTAAAACAAACTGAATACCGTCTGACTGTGCAACTTTAATATCATCGTCAATGTTATGGTTTTCCTACCTTGATCGAGCAGACCAAACTGTAATTGATTGAGGATCATGCTCCAGTGTAAATTATTGAATTCAAAACGTGGCCTTTATAGTAGGGTGTGGTCAAAGTATGTCAATACTGTGCTCATATTCAGAACTGCTGGTTTGCATTTCCCCATGGAGGCCACATGTTGCATTTCCCATGGAGGCCACATGTTGGATATGATGAGCTTGCTGCCGCATAGTTTCATTGGTGGAGCGAGTATTGCTCATTTTGGACATACTATAGTTGTTTTACAGCAGTTGAACGCAGAGGCCGTGCTTAGTGCTTGTGGTCAATAGCTCCATAGTGACTTATTGTAGGCAACAGGCTTGTTGAGTTATGGATCTGTAGTGGTATGATTGTAACCGCTAGCGGACATGAGATATTACCACAAGTCAAGCAACTGTTTGGCTGTGTATTGGTATCCAACCTTGACCGTGTGACCAGGAGAGTCCTGACACTTTCACCATTGTGGTGCCATTCACTAATGTCCGTCACAGTGTCGTGGGGTAGGCGCAAACAAAGGCAATATGGCGCCCGGAGTAGGATTAGAACCCCTACTTCTTGGCTTTCTGGCGCTACCATTCTGACAAATCCACGTCTACCTGTCTATGTGGCGACTTGCATGAGAGGTTAGCGCAAAATACTACAACAGTATGGTTTATATACCAAACCATAGGCTATGCTGTCAGGAAGTCAACAACTATTAATTTATACTCGAGGTTCTCTGTCTACATGACTATTGTGTAGTATTGAGATACTTATACCTTTGTTACACTTTCAATACTACTCAGACCTATAGGCTTATTGCGAGTTTACATTAATACTCTGAACAATTCTAGTATTGTCATTTTAATAGAGTTAGTATTACTGCTACGAGCTTACCATGGCAGTTTATATGTATTTGTGTTGATACAATTTTTGTATTTACTAATGCCATTATTACTTGTGTGATTTTGAAATGGTACATTAATATTCTTACAAATGAACAACAGTACATTGCTTCACTAATAACTTCAGTTTACCATAGTAGCACTTTATAAATCTGTTCACGAGTGGCCATATATCTAATTCTTCAATAGAACTATTACGAGTTTACAACAGGTCTGCTTTGACTAAACCAGACGGGATGGCCGAATGAGTTAGAGCGTCCGTCTCCCGTGTTGGTAGATCATGGGATCGTGGGTTCGAATCGTAGTCGAGTCAAACCAATGACTTAAAAATTGATACTAGTCGCTTCCTCGGCATTATTAGGATAGGGCAAGGAGCAGTGAAATTTCCTCTGCTTAAACAACTAATGTACAAAAAAACAACAACAACAAAAAAAACAAGAAAAAAAAATAGTCAAGGAGCCACATAGGCAGGCAGGCGTTGATAGGGTGAGTGTATCAGGAGCTTAGGTAGGATAACAGCCTCAGAATGGCAGAAGTGTAGGTTGGACTCACGCGCCTGGTGCAATGTGTCCTTTGTTTGCAGCCCCCTCCCACGTCAATAGTAATATGTTGTTGCTAAGACGAGTTTTTGTGTGTTTTCATTTTGTTATTGGTAATGCTATTACAAGTTGACACACTAATGTAGTTCATGAGTTTACGGTAAATAGATGTGGCAGAATGAGTACTACTACTTTGTTCCATTAGGCGTGACGTGAATAGAGGCTTGTACCCGTCGGGCTAGTCAGAATCAACATCCAGAATGAGAGCTCACGGTCACTATAGGTCAATGTCAATATAGGTCAAGGTCTTGTTGATCCTCAGTCGTCTGATGTATCGACCCAGTGAGGCGATCGGTGTCACGAATAAATTGCCATCTATCTGTTAGAAACTGGTAACCTGTCTTTGAATATCATAGTTTGTTTTTCTGTCCTAGCAACATCTAAGTTCATATCAGGGTGGGTATTGACTTGCGACATTGCGCATTCATGGCAACTTTATAGTACTTCCTCACTGGGAGACCGTGCCACCAGCACCATGACCCGATATCCCAGTATGTCATATTATCCTGATATTAAACAAATCAGTCATTCTCGCTACCTCGCCAGGCACTCGGCATTACTAGGATAGTATCTCATTGGTTTGACTGGACAGGGTTTCGAACCCACAACCGGCAGCATAGGCAGCACTCTGACCGATTTGGCCAGCTTTTATTTTAAAATCATTTTAATTTCATTGTTTTAATTTTCTAATTTAAAAAAAAGTTGATTTGTCACAGAAGGCCTGATTCTCCAATGATGCTTGCAATTAAATTTTACTGTGTGATTAAAGTTACAACTAAATTTCATCCTACATAGACATTTAGAGAAACTGTAGGAACAGGGTAACTATTAATGGTTGTCTTCCCACTGCCCTTAAAAGCAAATAATATGTAATGCAAAATCATGAACCCTGGAGCTGATATTCAGATAATCTACTGGCTGCTCTTTGAGGAAATTTACTGGTATGTTTATTAAATTTACTGGTATGTTTATTAAACATTTGTTGCTGCATATAAGGACATACAAAGTTAATATATTAGAACCTGTAACTGCTGATTCTTCTAGTTCATATGTGTAGCATACAGAATAGTTTTGTATGTTTTCACTTCAAATATCTCCAAAGTTAGCTATTTATAATCAAATCTACTTCAAACTAAACTAATATAGATTGTAACCATCAATCTAATATCTAAGCAAAATATGACACCCAATACCATTGGTTACAGCTATAAATATTGCTACTATATGTACTGCAAGCTGTATAGCCGTTACGGGTGTCTACTTCTCGTCGTAAATATCGCTTTTGCTTCCGATACGGCGTTAGTACATCGCCGATCAATTACCGTGTGCATTGGGGTAATGGGCGGTGGGGTGGGGTGGGCCATGTTAGCTGTGATGCCTCACACATACACCAACAAAAAACCTTACATTTTTTGTTAAACACGGGTGGGGTGGGATGGTTTGTTTGTTGCTTTTGGGTGAATCTCATTCTAACTAACCCTTACCTATTGTATCCTGGCCCCCAGTGATGCTTCGTCCTCAATTCATAGAATTTATGATCTTTTCTCTTCTCTGTTGAACCATAAAGATGGGGTTTGCTAGATTAACAGTTTATTAACAATTGTCTTGAAAATATAGTCACATGCAGCACTATGTCACTCCATTTTCACCAGCCTTAAGTCACTTCATTGTCACTCATGTAATTGTTGTAATGGCCTTATGTCACTTCATTGTCACTCATGTAGTTGTTGTGATGCCTTTATGTCACTTCATTGTCACTCGTGTAGTTGTTGTGATGGCCTTATGTAACTTCATTTTCACTCAAGTAGTTGTTTTGATGGCCTTATGTCACTTCATTGTCACTTGTGTAGTTGTTTTTATGCCATTATATCAATCACTTCATTGTCACTCATGTAGTGGTTGTGATGGCCTTATGTCACTTCATTGTCACTTGTGTAGTTGTTGTGATGGCCTTATGTCACTTCATTGTCACTCATGTAGTTGTGATGGTCTTCTGTCACTCTATTGTCACTGATGTAATTGTGATGGACTTATGTCACTCCATTCTCCTTCTTGTGGTTATGACAGTCTTATTTCTTTCCATTGTAACTCATGTAGTGTGATGGCCTTATGTCACTCCATTGTAACTCATGTGGTGTGATGGCCTTATGTCACTCCATTGTAACTCATGTGGTGTGTCCCTTGAGTTTCAGTCCCATAGATGTGTGTCGTCTTCTGTCATTCTCAACAGACGGTGGAGATGGGGATGTTTTCCTAATGTGATTTGAGAAAATCCGCGTCCTAGCCTCTTAGCTGAAAATGTTCTTTTTATCGTTTTGTTTTGAGTCAAGGCTGAGGAACTCTGCAATGCAGCCCCCCGCAGCCCCGAAACGATGTTACTGTTTAAGCATCAGTCATTGCAGTGTGCCCATATGAGACGGATGCCAGTAAATTGAGTAAGGGTGTGTGGGAGGTTGGAGGGGTGGGTGGAGGTGGGTGGCGGCACAATGGAGACGGGGCACCGACAAGCCGCATTGTGGGCTTGTCACAACCTCTACATAGTAGCGGTAGGCGATTTAGTTATCTGCTCATCTCATTCTGATATGAGTTTATCCTATGTTGAGCCGTGTCTGGGTGAGGTCATCTAAGTGAGAGTATATAGCCATGTCCAAAATGCCTGTTCGACTTCTCGCAATATATCGATGTCTGTCCTGGCCGTCTGGTCTGTATGAACCTAGTCAAATGTCCCCACAAGTATGGTGGTGTTTACTTCAATGTATTTAATTTATTGTCCAACTAAAACTGGAAGCAATTTACCGTTGTTTGGAACCAATGGCTTCTGTTATGTAGCAAACTGCTTTAACTTATTGCTGAATGACCGGTGCCTCGACGCTGACGAAAGATATTCAATGAATAACATTACATTTACCACCACCAACGACAAACAAATAAAAAAAGTTACAACAAAAGAATAACAACGAGAGCAAGTGACCTTAGGGCATGTCCATATAACGAATCTGACACATGGACTATCTGCATTGGAACAGTCTGACCTTTCTTACCATGAAGATATATCTCCCTGTATTGTATGTACATTCACCTCCCCCCACCCCGCAGTGTGTAAGATGAAGCTGCGACCCGTGTTTGCACGCTAGACCACAACTCAACTCCTTCAGAGGGACCAGTGAACGCAAGCCCTGAAGACCCTTATTTACCCCCATTTCATTACATTACAATATCATATAAACCAGCAAATAAGTTGAGGGTATGCAGAACAGGGGTGGGGGGGGGGGCTATTGAAATTAATATACTATTTGTATTATTTATGTACTGTTGGCTACTGTGTATATCCCTAGATACAAAATATAATTAATGCTAAACTTAATTTGGGTATATTACTATTAGGTTGGATTGGACTTAGATACCCAAACAAACCACTCTTCCACCGTGTACTAGAGTTCTTTTTTAATGTTAGCATAGTATAATGCAACTTGTTAAATACTATCACTTGCTGAAAGTGCGATAATATCCCACAAGTGGGATAGATCAAAATAACCTTTGTCAAGGCTTAGTCAACCATCAGACTGACTGAAATCTGATCCTGATAAGATCTTTAATTAAAGCGTTTTATTATTTAGTTAAGTTGATGCCACTCAGGCAACCCATCTTATGCCACGGAACAAAAAAGTGGATAAGCTTGGGCAAGCCATAGTCAAATTGTTGTTGTCCAAACAGGCAATTCTATTTTCACATTAATCTCGACCCTTGTATACCTGTGTAGCTCGCGTTCAGATGCCTTCCACCTGAGATGGCAATTCGCTCCGTGAGACATGGTGCGGTTCTAAACAATAAACAGCTCGCAGTTTTCGGATCCTCTTATCCCCCCCTGAGCAGCTCAGACACGTCAAGCTGAGCCTCTCACATCTGCCCTATCTGACGCCCGGTGCACAGGGGATTTGGGTTGGCACAACTCACACATATATAATTCCATTAAGAAATTACCACTCCCGTGACCTCCAGGGTCGAGCTAGTACATTGCAGTGCAAACATACTTCTTTTTGTGAAGCTTAAAGCTGCATAAATAGAGTGTAATACTGGTAGTCCATCAATTAGCCCCACTACTGCATGGTGGTGGTCTCGGCTATGCTGGCTCTTGTTGATAAGCATCAACAGTTGGCAGCACGCTATCAATGAACAATCCGCTAGCCACCCATGGCTAGCGCCTCCTCTCACCCGCCCCCCGCTCCCTCCAAGGAAGGTTACCTGTGGCCTGGCTGGGCAGTGGCAGGTCACTTCTATTCTGACTTTGGTGGAATAAACCAAGGAATGCCATGGGCTTTGAAGCAACTTCAGCCCAGGGAACGCCCTGAGGTTTGAAGCAACTTCAGGGTTATTCATTGTTCAGAGTAGGACACTGTCCATCACAAAAACCATCAAATTTTCTAATCTAAGACACTAACTAGATTTTATCCCACACGCTGAACTTATGCAATGGTGCAATTATTAAACATTTGTCATTAGTCTGGGGTGTATTTGGAGTGGGTGTGGAGGGCAAAGGGAGGAGAAATGGTTTAAAGGCCCTGTCACATTACGGCGTATGGCGGGAGCGTATTGAAAACCTACGTCGAAAATGGGAAAAAGCTGCGCGTGCTGGCCTATCGTGACCTTTGGTGACCTATCGGGTGTTTTTGAGCGTATGCGTAACCTATGAGGAGCGTATGAGAGCGTACTGTGACATTTTTTGACGTCGCGTATGCCGACGTATATGACGTAATGCGCCTACGCCGCCGTACGCTCCCGCAAAAAACCCTAATGTGACAGCCCCTTAAAATAATATGGCCCAATTGAGGCACTCCTGATTGCTCAAACGGTATTAATTATTACCGAAGGCTGAATAAAGCTCCACCCTCATTGATGATGGTGGTTCAGGACAGGTCTGCCGCAAATTGCATGTCGTAAAACCAGATTTATGAGGCACCGGTGGAAAAAGACCACTTAGTTATATGTAAGTGTTGCATCTTAATGTAAACGCAGAAGTGTTAAGTTAAAGCTGCATAGTCCAATGGAAACATACACTTTTCTAAAGTGAACACTTACGTGGAATTTGTTCTACTTAACCACTAATGTACTGGTCCACTCATTAAACCGTTATTGCAGTTTGTTTTGTGTTGCGTTGCTACCCTTTAAAATGGATAGATAAAGCCCATGTCCAGTATTTCGGTGTGCATGCCTTACTTAATCTTACTTGTTTTAGCATATATATATATATATCTCCAAGGTTAACCCTAGTATATCCTTAGAGACACTCAGTAGGTGCCCTATTGATTACGAGGGAATCAGTTGACTGGTTTCATTTAAAGAAGCTTCTAGAGTTGGGTATAAGTCGACCTCTGCAGTTAATCTCTTGCCTAATGGAGATTGGTCTGGCGATGTGGAGGTTAGTCCAGTGTTCTAAGGGCTCTCGCAGTCTGCTGTGTTGGAAATCTCTATTTGTTGGAGCGTTAAATAGCCTGAGTGAACTGGCACAATGCGGTGGGGCTGCCAGACAGGTGGGCACACATAATATGCACATGGATTTTATTTCCTGGGTGATAGCCTACATTTACTGCCGTTAAAGCATAATCATTTACAGACCCGATATGACATTAGATGTTTCCAGGACGTAAAACAACCAGCGTACACACATATTTCACAATAATCCAT
Source organism: Branchipolynoe longqiensis (assembly GCA_030323885.1). Classification (NCBI taxonomy): domain Eukaryota; kingdom Metazoa; phylum Annelida; class Polychaeta; order Phyllodocida; family Polynoidae; genus Branchipolynoe; species Branchipolynoe longqiensis. The sequence continues at coordinate 25,361,226 of CM059197.1, forward strand.
GCGTAAAATTTCAAATGATAGCTGATGGCATAAAACAGCCTAGTCCGATGAAAACATAACATTTTCGAAACCAAACACTACCTAGGTTTGATCCTACATATCCAGCTTAGAACGTTAAATACTGATGCACTCCGTACACATTTGTTGCTACAAAGCAGGGACTAGGTCTATTTAACTGAACCTGTTAGTGTTACTGTTGAATCATTTCGATGTTCATACCAAAATTAACTTTAGCATGTTTTCACTTCAAATATCTCCAAACTAAGCCATTCATAATAACTTACTTCAAACTAAAGTAAGGTATGTTATAACTTTAATGACAGCTGCTGCATGTAGCGCTGCATGTTGTCTTCGTGGTGTGCGTTATGACTGAGACATTTACCCTTTTAATATAGTGTAGTAGTATGCACTGACCTCTCAGGCAAGTGACCATATAGACAGGTAGGCAAGGGTAGTGTGGTGATATCAGGGAGCCTAGGTGGTGTCAAGTTTAGCACACTGCCCCGGATTGCATAGAAATGTGGGTTCGAGTCCAGTTCTAGGCACCCCCCACTACACTGGTGCCGCGACCAGGATCCTGTACAAGCTCTGCGGTGTATGGTTGTTGAACCTACCCTGTGTATGTACGTGTTAGTAGTGCATTGCCTGTATGTATGTAATTGTAAGCATTAAAAGGGGGACGAGTCTAGTAGTATGCACTGAGACAGGTAGGCGTGGGTAGTGTGGTGATATCAGGGAGCCTAGGTGGCCCGGAATGCAAAGAGATGTGGGTTCGAATATTTCCCATTTTCATCACCCTCACGACAGTATTCATGCAATCGATTATTTTTCCACAGTGCTTTTGGCTTCGCCCACAATATGCACCGTTTTAAACATATATACGTGATTATGGAGTGCAATGGCACAGTGATTATAGTTGCTGGGAGTCGACTAAGTCAACGAAAAATGGCTGAATTTGTGGGATCCTAGTTTCACTGCCCTGGACCGCAGGAAGGACTGAAGCTGCGACCCAGCATATCCGGTCGCAGCTTTAGCTTACACACTGGAATATGTGGGCGGGGTATTTAATATATCATATTTAATCGTTCCACTGCAATCTACATCAGAAACTGTATAGCAAGACCCTACCAAGTTTGGTTATCAGGAGGCATTACCTTCTCTGTCTTGGGCAGCGAGATACTGTTTTGTGGGTGTATGGAGTAAATCAGCAAACATGCTTTTCATAAGTTCACATGGCGGCGCGGACTGTTATTTCTTTGGGTTGTTATTTTTGTCTCACTGTTATTTCTCCTTCTGATGTAAGTAAAGAATTTGGCAACAATCAATGCAGTGGTTACATTCTACGTGAAGCCTATTTGACAGGTTGAAGTGTCTTGTCGCTCATACTGCAGTGTGGCAGCAGTTTTTATAAGTGTGTGTGTGCACGTGTCAGTGTGTGCGCGTGGCAGTGTGTGTGCGCGTGTCAGTGCGCATGTCAGTGTCAGTGTGCATGTCAGTGTCAGTGGCAGTGTCAGTGATACTGCAGTGATACTGCAGTGATCCTTGTGTCTGCGTGTCGGGGTGGGTGGAAGGGGGTAGCTGGGGAGATCAGTGTTCCTTGCAGTGGGGTGGAGGGAGCTGTCATACTGGAATGCTCCTTATATAAGTGTGTTTGTGTGTGGTTATGTGCGTGTTTGTGTGTGTGTGTGTGTGTGTGTGTGTGTGTGTGTGTGTGTGTGTGTGTGTGTGTGTGTGTGGTGATGGGGGAGCGCAGGGGGCATGGGCGGAGATCAGTCATTCTGTAGTGTTCCTTGTGTGTCGGGTGGGGGTCTGTGTGCAGGTGGCATGGGCAGAGATCAGTCATACTGTAATGCTCCTTGTGGCTGGGGTAGGGGGGGTCATACTGTAGTGCTCCTTGTGTGTGTGACAGGGGGTGCAAAGGGTATGGGCGGAGATCAGTCATACTGTAGTGATCCTTGTGTGTGTGAGGGGGTATGCATGGAGCATGGGGGGAGAGCAGTCATACTGTAGTGCTTCTTGTGTGTGAAGGAGCTGCAAGGAGCATGGGGATGGGGGAGATCAGTCATACTGTAGTGCTCCTTGTGTGTGTGAGGGAGGTCCAGGGAGCATCGGGGGAGATCAGTCATACTGTAGTGCTCCTTGTGTGTGTGTGTGGGGGGGGGGGGGGCGGCATGTGCGGAGGATCAGTCATACTGTAGTGCTCCTTGTGTGTGTGGGTGGGGGGGGGGGGGGGGGGGAGGAGCAGGAGCATAGGGGAAGAGCAGTCATACTGTAGTGCTCTTTGTGTGTGGGCGGAGGGGGTGCAGGGGGCACGGGCAGAGATCAGTCATACTGTAGTGCTCCTTGTGTGTGTGAGGCAGGTGCAGGGAGCATCGGGGGAGATCAGTCATACTGTAGTGCTCCTTGTGTGTGTGGGGGGGGGGGGGGGGGCAGGGGGAACGGGCGGAGATCAGTCATACTAGTAGTGCTCCTTGTGTGTGTGTGGGGGGGGGGGGGGGGGGGGGGTGAGCAGGAGCATAGGGGGAGAGCAGTCATACTGTAGTGCTCTTTGTGTGTGGGCGGAAGGGGTGCAGGGGGCACGGGCAGAGATCAGTCATACTGTAGTGCTCCTTGTGTGTGTGAGGCAGGTGCAGGGAGCATCGGGGGGAGATCAGTCATACTGTAGTGCTCCTTGTGTATGTGTGGGAGGTCCAGGGAGCATCGAGGGAGAGCAGTCATACTGTAGTGCTCCTTGTGTGTGTGTGTGAGGGAGGTGCAGGGAGCATCAGGGAGAGCAGTCATACTGTAGTGCTCCTTGTGTGTGGGTGAGGGGGTGCAGGGGGCACGGGGGGAGATCGGTCATACTACAATGCTCCTTGTGTGTGGTAGTCTGGGTGCCGAGGGGTCATACATACCCTGCACTGAGTTTATTTCTTTGGTGATTTTGGTAGACTGGATGGTAGTCTTCAATTTTCAGGTGGATGACCGCTGGTCACCCTAGAGCAACTCTTTGTATTAACCCTTTTGCGTTGGAAGTGATCAGACAATACAACTTTATGATCATTGTTACGAATATATATCTCTTCAGACAAGTCGTATGTGCAGTTCTTTTAACATGTTCTAGTCATAGCGTGCAATATGATGCTACATTATTTGATTACATCTTTGTTTTCGATTATGATGACGATGCTTAATTAACTTGATCTAAAATCAATTGCAATCAGTCTCCGCCTGGTACCTTGTGGGTGGGACGGGAGGTAATTGGAATGAATTGGTCAATATTTCTTTTAGCAGTTCTTTGCACAGTTTCAATTTGTAGGTGCTTCATAGATTCATTGGAAAAGGAAAGGTCCCCTCTTTAAATCCACTCGTCTGTGACAATGTGCTTGAGGACCTCTATTGCTGTAAACTGGTTCTTTCTAGCCCTTCTCTTTAATTGGTGACCCAAAAGTCTGAGGATGTTTCAGTAATATTTCTCATTGAAAGCCTATTTAATGGAGTAATTATTCCCTGGTCTGTCACTCTGAGGAAGGTCATTAGGGCTGAATAACCTGAATAGTCCCATCTTAATCATAGGAACCTTCTAGCATTGACTGGGCTCTAATAACTCCCAGGAAGAGATATGATGTATTCGATCATGATAATTGTGAGTAAATATAGTTTTAGTCTAGTTATTAAACCTACGCTAAAGATTGATGCAGTAAAATGTTATCAAATTCAACTAAATATATTTATATGGATAATATGGTAGACGGTCAAAACCATCTGACTTTAATTAAAACACAAGCATGCAAACATTTGTTTTTTTAATCCCACTAAATTAAGGCGTGCACATACATCCCTTACACCACAACCCCGACCAAACAAATGTATATCTCGTTAAAGTTCTGTCATGGGCTTGATGAAAATGGGAAATATTGCGCCTAGAGCGGGACTCAAACCCACATCTCTTTGCATTCCGGGCCAGAGTGCTAACCATTACACCACCTAGGCTTCCTGATATCACCACACTACCCACGCCTACCTGTCTATGTGGTTACTTGCCTGAGAGGTCAGTGCAGACTACCACACTCGTCCCCCAGGAATTGTAAGTCTTTTAATGCTTACAATTACATACAATCAGGCAATGCACTAACATATACATACACAGGGTAGGTTCAACAACCATACAGCGCGTAGCTTGTACAGGATCCTGGTCATGGAAACCAGTGTCGGGGGGTTGATGAAAATGGGAAATATTGCGCCTAGAGCGGGACTCGAACCCACATCTCTTTGCATTCCGGGCCAGTGTGCTAACCATTACACCACCTAGGTTCCCTGATATCAACACACTACCCATGCCTACCTGTCTATGTGGTTACTTGCCTGAGAGGTCAGTGCAGCCTACTACACTCATCCCCCTGGAATTGTAAGTTTTTAATGCTTACAATTATATACATACAGGCAGTGCACTTATATACATACATGCACTTATATACAACAACCATACAGCGCATAGCTTGTACAGGATCATGGTCACAGCAACCAGTGTCATGGGGGTGATGAAAATGGGAAATATTGCACCTAGAGCAGGACTCAAACCCACATCTCTTTGCATTCCGTGCCACTGTGCTAACCATTACACCATCTAGGCTCCCTGATATCAACACACTACCCATGCCTACCTGTCTATGTGGTTACTTGCCTGAGAGGTCAGTGCAGACTACCACAGTTGCATGATCCGATGCAACCATAGCATTGTCAGAACCAAAGGACTTGCCTGCATTTTATTCTGCATATCCAAATTAGATACTGGTCCGCTCATTAAGCACTTAGTTCTACATAGAAGGAATATTAAGTCACCTGACAAAGACTACCATTTGCTAATGTGTACATTTTGCCAGCTGAGCGCGTGTGCTGACGTGCGCAGGGCATTATGGTTCTGTTACAGGGTGGCCACTTAATGCACTCGAATCCATGCCTCGGGCACCCTGCTGCGTGTGCGTGCGCAGATAGACCAGAAGCACAAAATGTAAATCATCTCGGTAATCTCGGTCATTTAAATTCCATCAGCAGAGATCAAGGATGATGAAGTGGTCATCAGCAGGTGATGAAATATGACCATCTCTCGCTGACTCTGGTCAGCCAGAGTCAGCAGTATTTGATGACGATGTGCTGTCTGTGGTTGGTTGGTTGGTTGGTTGGTTGGTTGGTTGGTTGGTTGGTTTTTTGGTTGGTTGGTTGGTTGGTTGGTTGGTTGGTTGGGTGGGTTGATGGGTGGGTTGATGGGTGGGTGGGTGGTTGGACCGACTTGTGGCAGTGCGCACACATGGTGACTTTATAGTGCTGCCCTCCTGGGAGACCAGGCTGTCAGTACCATGACCTGATATCCCACTCAGTCACATTATCCGGACATTGAGGCAACCAGTCCTTTCCCTATCCTAATAATGCCAAGCACCTGGCTCGGAAGCGACAAGTTTGAACTGTTAAGCCATTGGTTTGACTCGACCAGAGTTCGAATCCATGGGTTTGAATCAATGGGTTCGAATCCCACGATCTACCAAGCTGTCTGTGGTAGTAGGTTGGAATGCAGTTTGCATTGCAAGTGAGAGTTGCAGAATCGGATAAAGCTATGAAACATTCGGAACCAAAGCCTTCGCCTATATTTGATTCTACACATCCAACGTAGGGAGGGGCATTCAATAAACAGTTCTGCATATAAGTATTAAGTCACATCCCCAAAAGACTAGCATCTATTAATGAGTACACATCACTTTCCAGCTGAGAGTGTGTGCTAACGTGTGCAGGTCATTGATGCATGTGCTTCATAGTGCTACCCCACTCAAATACTGTGCCGCAATGTTAAAATATCCCACTCACTCTCATTATCCTGACATATGTGTGAACCATTCCACACCCCGTCCTTGTGAGGTCAAACACGAGGTGTTATAGTACCACACTGTGTTCAATCGATATGGGATCGAACACACAGGGTATTGATTCCACAAACTTGGGAGCGGACGCTCTAACCATTAACCATCCCATCCAGTGAGATTAGGGAGGGGCTAGAATTAGAAGCTATGCTTGAGCGCCCCCAGCTTTACAATATGGGAAGCTTCCTGTTTAGTATGGTTTCTTAATCTGTGGGGACTGGACGCGGTGGCCCAATTGGTAGAGCGCAGGCTTTCCCGCGAGGAGGGTCGGAGTTCCAATCCCGGCCGCGTGAAACCAATGACTTACCTAGTGTAGCCTAGCATTCGGCATTACTAGGATAGGTCAAGGACTGGTCAGCTCAGTATCAGCATAATGCGACTGAATGGAATATCGGGTCATGGTCCCGGTGTGCTGATCTCCCATTCAGACAGGACTATAAAGTCGTTATGAGTGCGTACTGTCACATGTCGGTACCCGTCCTGATATGATTGATTGGTGGTTTCTTTACACCGTGTCGGCAGCATGGGCCATATTCACGGTGAGAATTGTTTGTTTTTTTATTCAACTATCGCTTTTACAGAATGCAAAAGCACAGAATCAATTTTGTGTCAGTACACTGTGGATTTAAAAAGCTCACAGTTGCATAATTTGTGGCTAAAGGAAATAGAATTAAGATAAAGGTTAAAGGTTGTTAATTGATCTAATTTGTTTACGGGACTATATGTGATGATATAAGCCAGCTGCCCTTAAAAATGTGAAAATGTTTTTTTTGTTTTACTTTTGTGAAAATGTTGCGCATGCTGCTTGCAGTGTAAAACTGTTGGCGCAGGGCCAAGAAATCAACACAACTCAACAAAATATGTTTGACTGTAAGTGGGGACTGACACCCAATACATTCAGGGGAGGGTCCCCTTTGAACAGAAAAGCATGTGTAAGCCGCGAGTGGCCAATATGGCAGCGGCTAAGGACCACTTGGTCCCGCCGACCTCCCGCATGAGTCTGTGGTGGTTTTCCCACAGATGGTTCAATTTCTTTAAGTTTATTAATGTTTTCATCCCACTCATGTTGCCATTTTGGATTTTATGTGGGTGGCTATTAGTGGTTTCAGATCAGAGTGAGGGATCAGACATGGTTCAAGATCACAGTTCAGGGCCTTCTTCGCAGCCCGATCATCTCGTTTGTTTCCTTGTATGCTGGCATGGCCAGGCACCCAGCACAGATGGATGTCATACCCATCCTTTGCCAGTTGGTTCATTTTATAAATGACCATTGCTAGAATAGGGTGATTCGTTTTCAGTCCAGCAACAGCCAGGAGGCCGGAGAACGAATCACTGTATATGACATAGTTAGTGTGGTTGGATACCCCGATACACTGCAACACGAGAAGGAGTGCTCGGGCTTCTGCAGTGAAAATTGAGCTGTGATCGGGCAAGCGTACGCCAAATTTTTTCCCTCGGCAGACTGCTGCAGCAGCTACCCGGCTTTGGTCTTTCGAACCATCAGTGTATATGGAGAGGTGGTCTGCAAACTGGCCTTGAATCTCTGCATGCAGTCCTTGGTATTCGAGTGGATGTGTCCCAGACGTCCTCAGTTCCGTGAGTCGGAGGATAACCGACAGCTTCCTCAACAACCACGGGGAATGTTCTGGGACTTTGGCATCCTCCAACACATCCAAATCCGACTAGGTGTTTGCTTGTTTGTTGTTGGTTTACGTCCTAGCAACATACATGGTTATATCAGGACGGGTACCGACTTGTGACAGTGCACACTCATGCCGACTTTATACTGCTGTCCCACTTGGAAACCAGGCCGACAGCACTATACCCTGATATCCCACTCAGTCACATTATCCTGACCCTGAACCAATGAGTAGGCTAGATGTTGCTAGGACGCAAAACCCCAACAAACAAACTATTTAATCCGTGGGTATATTTAAAATGGGATTGTTGGGCCCGCTTCTTGAGTCGGCCTTCCTGGGTGGCGTGGAGTAGTATTGTGTGAGTAGGGTTAAGCACACCGACGACACACCGAGTGGACAGATACACACCCCATAAATAAACTTCACCAACCTACAAGGCGGACGCACCCCTCACTGTGTGCTTTATGTATGGGACAGTGTCAATACAGAAAGTAAAATTATGTGTTTGTGGTGGGCGTTACGTGCTGGGCCGTTTTGGGTGCCGTACGAGGTTGTCAATCGTTCCCTCCTAATCGTACAGACCGGGTTCGGTTGTCGAATCGGTAGAGCACGGCCCTCGGGTGCGGGGGGTGGGAAGTTCGGTTCCAGGTTGAGTCAAACCAATGACTTATAAAATTGATATTTGTCGTTTAATTAAAGCCTGGTGCTCGGCATTAAGCAAGGGCAGGGACTGGTTAATTCAGTGTTGGGATAATGTGAATGAGAGGGATGTCGGGGCAGGGTGGCAGTGGCCTGATTTCCCAGTGAGTGCGACAGCACTATAAAGTTACCATGAGTGCGCACCGTCACAAGTTGGTACCCGCCCTGATATGTTGCCAGGACGTAAAACTTCAACAACAAACCAACCAACCAACCAACCAACCAACCAACCAACCAACCAACCAACCAACCAACCAACCAACCAACCAACCAACCAACCTAACGGTACTCGTTCTGTCTGACCGGTACTACTTTCATTTAGGCCAGTTAGGACAGGAAGCAATAATGCACATGAAAGAAGAAAATAGCCTGTCTTCTTTCAGTTACCATAAATGTCCACTGCCACAAGTCGGTACCCGCCCTGATATGACCTTAGATTTTGCTAGGACGTAAAACAACAAACAAACAAACCTTTCAGTTACAGGAGGCTATATCACCCCGTGTAATTTGGACCATTTCTTTGTGAGTTAGATTTCACTGCTAGTTGACACAAGTCTAACCACTTCAAAATTGTATCAAGAGTTGGTTTTAGCTATTGTTTGACATGGATATGAATGACCATTGCAGAATTTGTATAAATCATAAATGTCAAGGTAGGCATGTGAATGTGATGACAAGATACCACTAGCTTTTCGCCATGAATATGACCCTTGTTGCTAATACAGTGTTAAGTCATCACTTAAATACTTTCAATTTAAATATTCAATCCCAAATGAATTATGACACATTTAGCGTTTTTTAAACATAATATTACGGTGTAATCAATAATTAATGTTGTCTTTCGTCTCACAAGATATTATATCATTCCCTGCTGTTGGTACTCGTACCGTTTGACTGGTACTAGTACCGTTGACCGGTACTACATTCAATTTAAACAAGTTCTACCTGAACTAGTGTAATAATTCACTAAATTCGCAATGGATTTGGGACAAGAAACAATCTCAATGCATGGCTTTGAGTTGGCATGTAATTTAAGCAAATGTCATATCTTTACTTTTATCATCAAATTCATCTGTAATGGTAATTAACTTAGTTTCACTTCAATTATCTGCAAAGTTAACCTTATAAAATCAGTCACTTCAAGCTTCAGTATAGTAAAGTTGATTATAGCGACCAACTTATATATATCTAAAAGATATGGCAGAAACTGAAAACCATTGGATTAAGCAACTTTAATAGGTTATATTTTTATAACAAGCTATTAAGTACTTTAAGAAAAAAACCTAATTTTATCTCAACGTAATTTACATGTGATGTATGTAAATTTTATTTCATCACGCGTGATTTAAACCCTGAATCAACTGTAATAATAACCCAATAGCTGCTTGTAAACAAGAATATAAACCCATTTTCGATCAGGTTGTCGATCAGGAGGTTGTTAGAAAACACTCAAGTGCCAAAAAACAAGGGGGGGGGGAATCTGCGTTAATGACGCTTTTAAATATAATAATGACTGCTCGAGCCAGACGCCCAGACTTGCTTGACGGTGAGAAATGGATGAGTGTTGGAGCGCCCAACATTGTTACTGAAACAGTGCGGGTCGAATGAGTTGAGCGTCCATCTCCTGTTTTGGTAGATTGTGGGATTTGAACCAACTGGTTTGAACCCTGTTTGAGTCAAACCAATGACTTAAAAATTGATACTTGTTTCCTTGCCAGGCTCTCAGTATTATTAGGATAGGGCAAGGACTGGTTGGCTCAGTGTCAGGAGAATGTGAGTGAATGGGATATCATGACATGGTGCTGGTGGCCTGGTATCCCAGTAGCACTATAAAGTCACCATGAGCGTGCACTGTCACAAGTTAGTACCCATCCTGATATGACCTCAGATGTTGCCAGGATGTAAAACTCCAACAAGGAACCAACCGTTACCGAAACGGTGCGCAGTCGTGCCACCAAGCGCACACTTGCAAACCGGCAGTACCGGCTAGGTATCACCAAACATCAATTTGTATGTCATTGGTTTGGCTCCGTGGACGTTCGAACCCACGACCTCCCACACGGAAGCAAGCAAGTGCGTTGCCACTGCATCTGGTCCTACAAGATGTGTAAATCGGCTAAAGTTCTTTAATACTATAAGAGCCTGAACCATAGAACAAAACAGAAATATGAGGTACAGTTCAGGAACATGTAGAATCATGCAAATGTGTAATAATATCCACCTTAAATCTACCTATTTAAAACATTTGTTAAAGACCCGTTTTTGTATGTGTCCTTAGCATGGGCTACTCTGAAACCAAAATTTGGCAGATGTTTTTGGACTGCATTAAAAAATAATTGCCCATGGAAACAAAAGTGTAACACTTTCTAAACCAAAACACTTCGCTAGATTTGATCACATTTATCCAACTTAGATACAGATGTTCTCATTAGCATTTAAGTGACACATATCAATTTTGTACCTTATTGGGGTGACTCGGTGGGGATTCGAATCCACGATCTCCCGCACGAATCGCTATCTGGTGCGCTTATCGATTGGGACAGTCGTGCTGTTTTTTCTGATTGATTGTGAATGGGTAATCAAAGTGCGCAAACATGAAGAATTGCGCTGTGTTTTTGGTGACTCTTGATGTTGGATTGATGAATGGTTGGGCCCATGAAAGGTAGGGTGATAATGAGAAATGATGAGTACTTGCACAAGAACCGGACGGCATGACCGAATAGGTAAGAGCGCTGGCTAGCTTTGCGTGCGGGAGGTTGTGGGTTCGAACCCCGGTCGAGTCAAACCAGTGACACAAAATACTAGTCATTTCCTAGCCTGCAGCTCAGCTTTACTAGGATAGTAGGATAGGGCAAAGACTGGTTTGCACAGTATCGGGATACTCTTGAGTGGGATATTGAGTCATGGTGTCCGTTAGCCGGTCTTCCAGTAGGGTACCACTATAAAGTCACTACTATCAGTGTGTAACCTGTACACAGAGATGATTTTCAAACGCATTGAAGATTGCAAGGGAGTGACAATAGGTGGCATGAACGTCAACAATCTTAGATATGCCGATGACAGTGTAATACTAGCAGACAGTGAGAAAAACCTACAAGATATAGTGAATAGAATCAATAAAGCTGGAATACTATTCAACATGAAGATGAATGCCAGGAAGACCAAAACAATGGTTATAAGTAAAAAGACAGATAAACCAAATGTCAATATAACCATAGATGGCACAAACATAGAACAAGTACCCGAATTCATATATCTCGGACAAAAAATTACAAATGATGGAAGATGTGAGGAAGAAATTAAAAGAAGGATAACAATAGCCCGAACAACATTCTCCAAAATGTATAGAGTGTTAACATCAAGTAAGATATTAATACAAACAAGGAAGCGTATTCTTCAGTGTTATGTGTGGTCTACTCTAATGTATGGGGCAGAGACATGGACAATCTCTAAGAAAATGTACAAACGTTTAGCAGCATTTGAGATGTGGACTTATCGAAGGATGATGAAAATATCATGGACAAAGAAGATCACCAACAAAGAAGTTCTCAGAAAAATTAAAAATAAGAAAAGCTTGTTTGCCACTATACAGACAAAGAAACTTATTTATTTTGGCCACATCATTCGTCAGAGTTCAATATACCGTACATTGTTGGAAGGGAAGGTAAATGGCAGCAGAGGGAGAGGGAGACCAAGAACATCATGGTTTACAAATATTTCACAGTGGACAGGCTTGAATTATTCACAGTCTATCAGAACAGCACAACATCGGGACAAGTGGAGAACCATTGCATCCAACCCTCGACTAGAGGACGGAACTATTGATTGATTGATTGATCAGTGTGTGCTGTCACAAGTCGGTACCCATCCTGATATGACCTTCGATGTAGCTAGGACGTAGCGCCCCAACAAATAAACAAGACTTTCAGAAGCCATTTCACGCACTCCCCGTCGAGTGTACCCCTGTCATACAGTATTAATCTCTTACTAGTAGTCTTGCATCATTTTCTAGTCCCCCCCCCCTCACACACAGGTATACATACTATTATGTCTACGTGTGCCTTCTCTAGCATTTACCTACAAATAAACTAAAGAGTAGAGCTTCATTAAGATTTATTTCCAAAGATCTATTGACTTCTTAATACAGGTGTCCTATTAATGAGCAAACAGTGCCGGGGTATTTATAAGGAAAGAACTCCCTTTCAATGCATGATTTCCAACCTGTATCTCAAAAAGAGAAGCTTTTTAACTGGTGTTTTTCTGAATCCAATCATGACTCCTCATTTCACACATATCCATCACACAGGAAATGGGCTCCCGTGTGTACATTTCAGAGATATCTTATCAGCACCTCCTATCTCCAAAGCATATTAATAAAGAGCTCTATTAAAAGCGCTTAGTTCTTTTACTATGCCAACCGGACGAGATAGCTGAATCACTAAGAGCGCTGGTAGCTTCCCGTGTAGGTCACGTGTCTGAACCCCGATCAAATCAAACCAATGACTTACAAAATTGATACTTGTTGCTACCTAACCTGGCACTTGGCATTACCTGGCTAGGGAAAGCACTTATTTGCTCAGTGTTAAGATAATGTGACAGTGGACTGTCGCATCATGGTGCTAGTGAACTGGTCTCCCGGTGGTCTGGTCTCCCAGTGAGGCAGCACTATAAAGTTGCTATGACTATGAGTGTGCACAACATATATTACCTTGGATGTTGTTAGAATGCAAAGATTTCTCTGCCTTCAAGACAATTCATGGGACCCTTCAGCAATTTATATTTTCTGTCTTTCCTGGAACTTATTGCAATGATCCAAAGTATTTTGTGATCAAATTGATGGGTAGACCTTTTAGTAAATGAGTTGTGCACACTCATTGCTATGACTATGAGTGTGCACAACATATATTACCTTGGATGTTGTTAGAATGCAAAGATTTCTCTGCCTTCAAGACAATTCATGGGACCCTTCAACAATTTATATTTTCTGTCTTTCCTGGAACTTATTGCAATGATCCAAAGTATTTTGTGATCAAATTGATGGGTAGACCTTTTAGTAAATGTAGTTGCGGCTGCTGCGATCAGATAGTGGTGCCAGCATTGTGGCTGTGTGAACTGGGACTGCTGGTACAGATGCACACAGTTTCGAAGGGATTCGGTGAGATCGGGGTGTGAAGGGTGCCGGTGAGAGGGAATGAGGGGAGGGGCAATCAAATAAAAAAACAGAAAGCTATCTATCGTATGTCAGCCATGCTCTCCTCTCTCCTCTGCTCTCCTCTCTCCTCTCTCCCCTCTCTCCTATCTCCTCTCTCCTCGCTCTCCTCTCTCCTCTGTCCTCTCTCCTCTGTCCTCTCTCCTCTGTCCTCTCTCCCCTCTCCTGTCCTCTCTCCTCTCTCCTCTCTCCTCTCTCTCTCTCTCTCCTCTCTCCTCTCTCCTCTCCCCCCGTTCTCCCCTCCCCGTTCCCCCGTCCTTCGTCCGTTGTTAGTTGCTATTAAACTGAACCAATAGTGTCTATACACCCAAATGAATTTCTACTAACTAACAATAGTTTACTCAAAAAAAGGTAACTTATATGGAATTAATCCCCACTAAATGGAATGCTTGACTTGACTAACTAGAGACTGATTGCATGTGAGAGAAGGGATGGGATCTCAGTGGAGAGATTGACGCCGGTGTTATGTTGTGGTGGCACTATCTGTTAGACTTGAATTAAACTGAACCAATAGTGCCTATACACCCAAATGAATTTCCACTAACTAACAATAGTTTACTCAAAAAAAGGTAACTTATATGGAATTAATCCCCACTAAATGGAATGCTTGACTTGACTAACTAGAGACTGATTGCATGTGAGAGGAGGGATGGGATCTCAGTGGAGAGATTGACGCTGGTGTTATGTTGTGGTGGCACTATCTCTTGGACTTGAATCTGATCATTGTGTGATTGCCTCTCGCACCCCTCCCCACATTCCCACCCCCTATCGCGCATGACAATGAGATGCCGATTGGTATTACTATTAGGCCGATGGAAATCCGGGCTACGTGGAGGCCACATTCATCACACCTGGTCATCATGTACATTTTGCTATGCATGTAAATGAGGTGGGTATAATCATTTCACCAACAACAAAAACGCACACGCACTCGCACTCGCACTCGAGTGCGTTTACAATACCCCACCACAAGGGTTCCTAGCCTTGTGGTGGGGTATTGTAAAACAGAGGGAACATTGTGCCTATAGTGGGATTCAAACCCACGCTATTGCCATTCTGGGGCGAGCGTCATAGCCATTAGACTGGTTTGCTTATAATCGGTATAATATAATTGAGTGGGATTTCATGTCATGGTGTTGGTGCCCAAATGGGGCAGCACTATAAAGTCAGGTTCAGCGCATGCTGTCACAAGTCATTGCTCATCCTGATATCACCTTAACCTTTCCTAGGATGTAATGCCCCAACAAGCTCAATGTCCTACTCAGTCACATTATCTTGTCATTGAACAAACCAGCTCTTTCCCTATCCTAGTAATGCCGAGCACCAGGCACGTATTAATGTTGTACCTCTTCGGTTTAACTCGGTCAGGGATTGATCCCAAGACCTGTGGGCTACTCTAACCCGCACCATTCTGGGCGGTCGATGGTTCCGTGGCTATGCAATTAAAGCGACTGTTCGGGCCTTTTTCTGCTACGCGCCATGTATTGACATTTACTAGTAATACTACTCTGTGTGACAATGCAGCAAATTTCCCGCAGTGCCATATTAAAACTGCACAGTGTGGTGAAAGCGGCAACTTTTCTCAACCAAAGTGTATATCTAGATTTGACCATGCATATTCAGTTAAAGAACTAATGTTTTGGGTAGCACCAGCACCTCACTGTGCGTCATGCTTTACAGTAAAGGTCTTATAGAAGATTTCCACCACACATCCATTTTCTGGCAGCAGTGAATGTTGCGGGTAGCAGCTCATGGGTCATGCCTCACGAAAATGGTATATTATTGTGCGCAGAACCTTCCTGGAATGACACCGACTTTACCCTTGGAGGCCCTGGGGCACTTAACCTTAATTACGCATGTTTACAGCCCTATTTGCGCTCTCCTGTCTGTGTGTGTTTACTAACCATGTTCTTATGTTTTCCAGGTGAGTTCCGTTGCCAGAGGGAATGTCGGAGATACCATTACCCCGACAACTGTGAGGTCTTTGCGTGATAAAAGTATGTCGGCAACTTCCAGAATATAGCTAGCTATAAGGGGCAGTAACATGACCCCAACATAGCTTTGCTTATTCAGGAGTATCATGATCCAAAATGATTATCCGTATTATGTTTGGAGTTCTTTAGGGTCCAATCAATGCTGGGGAGCTCTTTGATCAATCTCTTACATTTATTCAGGCCGACTGGGAAGCATAGTTGAATCAATAAGAGCGCCCGCTGACTTCCCATAATGATGTCGTGGGTTCAAACCCAGGCCAAGTCAAAGTTACTTGTCGGTACTTAGCCTTAGCGCTCGGCATTAATAGGGAATGGACAGGTTTGCTCAGTATCATTATCGGGATAATGTGACTGTGTGGGATATCGAGCCATGGTGCTAGTGAGTGGCCTGGTCTTCCAGTGGGGCAACACTATTAACTCAGCGCATATATATGCACATTGTCACAAGTTGGTACCCATCCTGGTATGACTGTAAATGTTGCTAGAATGTAAAATCTCAACATGCAAACGTTCATTCAGTCCTAGTGAAAACGATTGCGACTCAAGGGCCACTAATTATGGAGAATGGTTGTAAAATAAACAAATTTAAGAAGCAGCTGCTCACTACGATGTAGTTCCCCATTGAAAGTGCCATAACGCCTACTAATACTAATACAGTAATAGTAATAGTGAATTTGAAGCCCATTTGCTGCCTTACAACTTTTGTAATTCCACCTATCCCTTCCCTGCCTGATATCACAAAATGGGCTATTTGAGCACCAACACACCATTTAGGGACTGATCCATCAGCGTACATTAGACCCGAGTATCCCATGGCTATTCTTATTAGTTCTAAGCGCAATGGATGTGATGTTGCTAGACTGAATATTTTGTGAAGATATAATCGTATAGTGAATAGGCATATGTGAAATAGACATGATTTAGGAGTCTGTCATTTATTAACAGTTTGTGTGACTCGTATAACCATGTCACTAACTAATATATATATATATATAGTCTCTTTGTTACGAGAACCGCAGCTTTATAGGCATACAAACTTTAACTGGAGTGCTGCGTTCCATTTGACTTGGCCGTGGTTTATAGTGTGTTTTAGATGTACTGCGATTTGTGAATACTGACTTGGCTAGAAAATAGAACTAGTAGATGCATATAATATCGGGAACAGTGGGTTTTCAACCAAAGTGAAACCGCGAGTCGTTCAAGTCAAATGGCTAATTCAGTTGAGTATTTTATTACACCGCCGACACTGAAAATGACCATTTTCAGTGCTGTGTGAGGGTGGTCAACCATTCTCCCCTAACGGTACCAGTACTACTTTTAATTTAGACCAGTTGGGACAAGAAACAATAACAACAATCGAGAAGGAAGACACTTTCCCATGTATTTCATTATGGGTCTTTGTGGTGTTTACAGGTGTTAGCAGCCAGCATTAGGGGGGGATGGGTGTTATTTACACCCCCTCCCACCCCATCCGCAGTTCCACCATAGCTATGCCATATCTTCATTTGAACCTATTTGCTGTGTGGTGGTAGATAAAGCACCAGTAGAGACTTAGGATATTTGGCCCTCGTGGGAAAGGGGGGGGGGGGGGGGGGAAGAGTCGCTTCCAAAAAAATAAAATTGAAAAAAGCGGAAATCTGGTCAATTTGAGTGACGAGAAATTACCCATATGAATGAGAAATAAACCAGGAATGTGCCGTGGGGAAAACACATCATCATCATGCTGTCGGTCGCGATGCGACAAAGACTGCTTTCATTACTTGACTGCCGCTCTCCATTTAGCTCTCTGCTGTGAGAGTGATGTCCATGAGTCGGTCTTAATGTCTCTCAGCTTCAGGTTTCTCTTGATGGTATCCTTGAACTGGAGCCGAGGGCGCCCTCTCTTTCTGTAACCAGAAGACAGTTGAGAGTAGAGGATCTGCTTTGGTAGCCTGTCTGATGACATCCTCATGAGGTGTGCAGTCCACCGGAGATTCTTTTTGATCAGAAGATCTTCCATAGAGGGCAGCCCTGTCCGTTCGAGTATTTCCTTATTTGACATTTCATGAAAGCTGCCTGCAAAAGTGTTGAAGTGCTGCTGGCTTTTGCAAGTTACCAGCGATAGACAGGCGCAAGACTATTTGTCCCAGCAGTGGCTGGTTGGAAGATGTTGGGAGTTCCATACATCAACCGCCCTTGATGCTGCCACAGTGACATGGTTTTCTGTTCAGGGTTTGCTCCCTTAGCCTTCGGTTCTGTCAAGAACCTGTACCACAAGGCAGTGGTTTACAACTCTGCAGGG
Organism: Branchipolynoe longqiensis; assembly: GCA_030323885.1. Classification (NCBI taxonomy): domain Eukaryota; kingdom Metazoa; phylum Annelida; class Polychaeta; order Phyllodocida; family Polynoidae; genus Branchipolynoe; species Branchipolynoe longqiensis. The sequence continues at coordinate 25,378,940 of CM059197.1, forward strand.
CAGGGGCGTCAAACTCCCTGAGGTATTGCATACCCACAAGCCTAAAACACCTATATGACCAACAAATTAATCGGAAATCCGTTGAAAATCTTGAAATGTCTCCTGACACAGTATTGGTTCTGTGGCATTTGTGAATAGAGAACTTGATGCGTCTTCCCTCCTTTGCCTGAGAAAGAGCCCTTGCTTCGAGTACCAATGGATCTTCCCCGACGCCTATTTAGCAAACTGGCTCATTTAGCAAACTGTTGCTTGCCCATTTCCGCACGACCGGATGTAAAGCAGTGTCTTTGTTTCGGACTAGTCATAAGCTACCCAACCATATTTATTTCCGTGGCCTTTTATTGCCCACTGTTTACGATAATGGAGCGGTATGTCAACCAGGGTTTATGATGATGAGTGTTGCTAACAAATATCAAAGATGTCTTTTGAGCAAGTTGGATGGACGTACATTGGGGACAGGCTGGCTAAGTCTGGTTGGGCCTGATGTACCGGAAGTGACATAATGAAGCCAGTGCAGTGCTGCCACTTTGCACTTTAAAAAAAAAGTATTATACCATTTTCATGGAAAGACTCCTTTTAATACTTTTTTAATACTTTTTTTTTCAGGTGTAAATACTTGTTTAATACTTTTTTTTCTTCAATAGAAATTGCCAATCTGGTAATTGAAAACTCATCAGACTTAGAATTAGGAATTTGCTAGTCTCTTTGCAGGAGTGGTGTGCCAACCCACACTTCTGCCATTGAGGGGCTAGTGTCCTAACCATTAACTTATCTAGGTTGCCTGGTGCAATCAACTTTCCATCCTTCCTGTGTATGTAGTATTTCACCTGTGAAGGTGAGTACACCGTACTAGATTTGCTAGTCACTGCAATGTGGGTGATATCGGACGGTACCGTACGTGACATGTTTTGAAATTGGCCTTTTTTGCTGGTTCTTTTTATGTCTCTGGGGTTTTCTGTTTTGGGTCACATCTGAAACCATATTATAATGGCTATCTACATACAACCGACAGTGTGCGCTCATGGTGACTCCATAGTGAGTGCAGAATTTTGATACTGTTTTTGACAGATTTTACTCTTCTTTTTTTGTGTAAAATCCAAACTGCCAGCACTGCCAATTGCATTTTCCATCATTCAGATGTTTTCTGAGTACGCTGTCTATGAACAACTTTAGATTAGCATACTTAGTAGGTGGTGGTTATTGATTCCTAGGTAGCATTCTTTATTCATTTCCGCCTAAATAATATAAAGCCCTTAGACTTAAAACAAACAAAAATTATTTTAGAGCGGTATATTTCGGTCGGAATTTGCTACCTTTTGGGTAGTAAGACTTCCACCGAGCGACGTCACCGATCCGTCTTTGTGATTGGCTGCTTTATCGGGGAGTGGCGCCACCTATTGTCGGACGTGTTGATAATGATGCATCTCAATGTGTGTGTTGGTTGCCTGAACACTACTAGGCAGTCCGTGTCAGGGTAGCTGCACAGTAACTAAAACACATTTTGGCAACCCCCCCCCCCCCCAATAAATCATGCTTCATTTTCTTAGTACTCATATGGAATTTCACATTGTATACCGTTCTTTCAATAGAACTATGGGCGGGGGGGGGGGGGGGGGGGAGGTGAACTAACCAACCTATTTTGTTGAATTTGTTGATTAAACATGGGAAATTTGTGCTTGGACAATTTGGTTTTCCCTCATTCCCTGCAGCTCCTTGCACACTCCGAGTAATGTCCGGTGCCAGGCTAGTATAAATGCTTTAAAATTAAGGTCATTGAGTTGACACATAACCTACGATACAGAAATTGAGTGCTCAACTCATTCGACTATCCTCGGCTTATTTTCGGCTGTTCAGGGCAGCAGCAGGGGGCAGCTGTAAAGGACAGCTGATTATATTTTTTTTATACATATTCACTTTTCGGAAGTGAGCTGTAAAGGACAGCTGGGCAAGAAAAGATGATTATAATTTTTTCGACATACATATTCACTTTTCGGAAGTGAGCTGTAAAGAACAGCTGGGCTAGAAAAGGGTGTTGTAGGCCTTTTAATTATACATGGTTTTATCTCTAACCAAATAATATTCATCTTGTCCTAATAATAGATTGCTAATGCTATACTTGCTTGCCACTTTTCTCAGATATTACCACCATGTCTCAATAGGCTTACAGTAAGGAGCACTATAACTCATCAGATGTGAGTGTGGGCGGGGGGGGGGGGGGTATCAACGCTTACCTAGCACTGTTCTGGTGATCTTTTACCAAAGAATCACCTTCAAGATATGGGTAAGGTCAACGACATTGGGTATACATTTTTGTTGTTGTTTCTTGGGTTATATTTCTGAGGATAAGAAAACACAGATTTGAGCATAGTAAGTAAGTATATTCTGTAAAGCTATTCTAGTGAAAAATAAGGCAACCCGCTGATTTGTATGAAGTACTTACAATGTGGAACGTCTGTACGCTAACGAGTGAGCACAGGGAGTAGTGCTTGTGATGTTGAAAGTATGTAAGCTAAAGAGTGTGAGCACAAGATGGAATGCTATTTGTAATGTTGAGAATATGCACAAGTCCCATATGGCATTTACATGTATGCACAGGTTTCCATGTATGGTCGTCGAATTATTTTCTTTTGTTATTCAATTAGTGTTATTGAGCGTATGTTAAAAAAAAGCAAACGTTAAAATAGTGCTGCGCTTCCTCCACTTGCCCCAGCCTTTCACCACCTTGTCATTAGTTCCTTATCTATAGTGGCACCAGCTAGAGTGGTACAACTGCAAGGCGATGGAAATAATGGCGCTGTGAGCTGTCGTAAATGGAATTCACACATTGAATGGCGAGTTCACCTTTTGCCTTCTCTAAAACATACTCACGTGTTAGCCAACTTTGAACCCTTAACTGTTTTGTGCAAATCTATTTCACGATTCTCAATAGCAAGACGACTATCACTGATAGTATCAGGGTCAACCAGTTTGGGATATGGGATGGGAGTGGGTGTGTGAAGACCCAGGTATTATGCTACTCTGCTTTTTGGAGGGAATTCTGTATGGACGGGCCAGTGTGGTATATAATAATGTACTTATACAAGGACACTGCAAAATGAGATTGTTCAGGATGGGTGTTTTTTTCATACTCAATATAAATCTAAAATACAGTACTGAAACATTGGACCCAAAGCGATGGCTGAATCAGTCAGAGTTCTGGTTGGCTTTCCATGTGGAAGGTCCGGGGTTCGGCGGGAATTATATATATATATGACAGGATCTCAAAACTATCGGAAAATACAACTTTAAAAATTTGCCCTATGATTTATTTGACATCTTTCTCTTTTAGATAAATATATTAGGGTGACCATTAAAATCTACCTTCAGGGTTTCTGGTTACTAATAGCACACATGTTTTGTCTGGTGTGCACACCCTAATACTGGCCCTGATACTAGTGAGTGATAGGCATTACGTTCTTTTTTAATTAACTTGGTATTTCTTCTATGCACCAATACATGTTTAAGAAGTGCATCAGTGTCTGTAGGGAACTGTTCCGAAAAACTGCCTTCATCACACTATGTAGTCTTAATGTATGTCTGGAATATTAATTCTCCCTACTGACTAAGTGGCAAGGGAAGTCTGTACGAAATATAATTTTTAATTGGTCTGGCTTGTTTGACCCTTGGGGAGCTGCGAACTGAATATATTTCTTTTGCCCGATTGAACCTGAATAGGTTTCAATTGTGTGTGTGTTGGGGGGGTGAGTTGAAAGGGTAATTAAAAAGAACATTACCTCGACCGCCTGGTCTGTTGTAAGTAGGTTAAAACTGGAGAAATTGCTTTTACCCTATTGGACATTGATGAGTTTTAATGGTAAGGTGGGAGGAGTGGAGTGTTGTCCCTACCCCCTTTTTTTCATTTTTCATTTGAAATTAAAATGTTGCAGATGCTGTGGCAAAGCATCTTACCTGCTTATAACATTTACTTTAGAGAAGCCTTACATGCCAACCAACCAACGCATGCACGCACACGCACAACCAGACGGGATGGCCGAATGAGTTAGAGCCTCCGTCTCCCGTGTCGGTAGACCATGGGATCGTGGGTTCGAACCCTGGTCGAGTCAAACCAATCACTTAAAATTTATACTTGTCGCTTCCTAGCCAACCAGTCGGCATTATTAGGATAGGGCAAGGACTGGTTGGCTCAGTGTCAGGATAATGTAACTAAGTGGGATATCAGGTCATGGTGCTGGTGGCCTGGTCTCCCAGTGGGGCAGCACTAAAAAGTCGCCATGAGTGTGCACTGACAGAAGTCGGTACCCGTCCTGATATGACCACAACACACGCACGCACACACGCACACACACACGCACACACACACGCACACACACACACACGCACACACACACGCACACGCACACGCACACGCACACACACACCCGCTAGACATGGACCCCATCTACCAGGAGCGAGCCACAGTTTAAGAATTGCAGTCCTGTGGCCATTCATCCAGCCTCTTCCCTCTTGGGATTTAACCAGATAATAATTGCTGCTAAAAAAAAGCGTGGGAACGAAAATAAAAATATAATCGTCTATGTAGACGCACACTGTCACTGATATGGCGGTCGGTTTCCTGATTGTTGTTTCTTTACCCGGATATTTATTCTAAATGTAAAATTGGGTACTGTGAAGACAGATATGATGTATGTATCCCTGGAGCCTGTTAATAGATGACAGTCGCTGATATTACTGCAGCATTGTTTGTAAAATATATTGGTGTAGCGCTACACGTCACCAGCCTTCTCAATAAATGGTTCTTTGTATGAGTGAGGCTTGGGGGTTTGCGTCCTAGCAACATGAGGTTACCAACCTGTGGGTGTGCAGGGATGAAAGATCTTCGCGGATTTCCGGGATTTCTTTTCATATTTACCGATTAACGTCAATCAAAATTGCAAGGAATTGAGATGTATATAAATGCCCACAGTTAGTTAGTTTGAGTCCCATTATTGTTTGACCTTAGATGTTGCCAGAACAGAAAACCTAAACAAGAAAGAGTTAGATATGGGCGATAAATATAGTCACAGCAACGTGAACTCCGGATTTGTCCCAAGATTCCGTGACAATGTCAATGCCATGGAGGGAAAATGCGCGTTTTCGGGGAAATTCGCCGTAGGTAAAAATCATCTCGGCGTGATTTACGCGTTTTTTGCCGGACACCACTTTGATCCCTGAGTGTGCACTCATGGTGGATTAATAGTGCTGTTCCACTGAGAGATGCCCCGCCCCCCAGTGCCCTGTGTTAATAATGCCCCAGGGGCTTTTTAGTAAAACTACAAATCTGAGTGATTGAGTTATGTGCTGAATATAACATTGAAGACACAATGAAAGCAGGTGTGCTCTTTTACTTTGAATATAAATAAATGCCATACGTCGATTCTTATTCACCTAATTCAATGTGAATTGCATTACTACATGGTGTGGGGAGCGGGGGGGGGGGTCATTTATAATGAACAACTAAATTAGCTTAAGCCATCATATGCGCAGTACTCCTCGTGCTTGCCATTAGTATTGATCCATTAGCTTGGTTTGCACAAATGGCTGCCTCTGGATTCTGCTTGTTCACCGGAAGTGCACACATCGGAGCTGCCATCAACCCAACTTTTATCAAGCATACAAAATGAAGTTAGTGTGTACATGCTAACTTCATTTGACATATTTGATACACACACTGTAAGTCACAGCTTGACCACAAATACCCCAGCTTTCAGTGCGCCCTAAATCATTCCTAGGATAAAGCTTGTTTTATCAAGCATACAAACTATGAATAGTCATATTTGATCATGATAATTATTAAAGTCAATTTGTGTTGTTCGTGTTACTGCCCATTCAATGACCCATGTCACCGACTTAGTATTCCTTTCCAAGCAGCAACACATGTTTAATAAGTCCACCAGTATCTGAGTTAGGGATGTAGGATGAATTATAGGCGAGTGCTTTGGTTTCGAAAATTTGATGCTTTCACCAGACTATGCAGCTTTAAATGTGTGGCATTCTAAGCCCCTCTTCCGAAATCGATAAAAAATAGTGGGGTCTTCTCCCATCCCCCACCTCCACCCCCGACGCAGGATAATTCAATGGCCTATCCGGTACGAGCTGGTCTATATAAGCGCTGGCCGGCCCTAGTAGGAACCGACAGGGAGCTGGTCTTATCTTTCGCCTGAGTTAAGCAGTGGTCATCCCTGGGGGCGCTGTGGGCGCCCTTATCTTCTGCTCTCATACCACAGTGCCCCCTAGTGCCGAGGCTCCGAGGTGCCGAGTGACCTCCTTACGCGATTCTTCGTGGCAAATCGCGTAAAGTGAAGAAATCACTGCCCGACCTGAGTACCTTTTCTATCCCTCAGGCTTGTTCACTAGTCCACCCCTCAGCATCGGCTCTTTGCTTGCCAACATCCCACACCTTTGAATCGGGTCTTAAAGTTGCATGGGCCATTCGTTTAGCGTTTTTGTCATTCTTTTGAGAAAGATATATTATGTTGACTATTATCACATATTTTACCTGATGTGATGGTAATTTTTATTTTTTTTATACAAATGGCTAACTTGGAGTGAAAGTATGCAAAATAATTTCCCCAAGCACCAACACTGCTGAGGTTGAAAACTAGTTGTGAACTAGATTGGAATCTCGTGATACACTGACCTCTCTGGATTATTTTATTGACGTCATTGCCGGACATTGTGACAAACGGATGACAAATGGAAATGGAATTCCACATTATCACCGAACTGTATGATGTACGTCATTGGTATAGTGCAGAATAGCGGCATGGATTGTAGCTCGCCTCCATAAAATTTTATGCTTGGCGACATTGACTGTGCTTAAGTGAATCAAGTCGCTACCACCACCGGAAATTCACTACCTAGTGAAGTTTCCCATTCTGATCTCTGACCGCTCTCTTTGCAGTTTTGTGGGGTTTGCCTTTGATCAGTGGATGTGAGTGAGTTCCAAAAACAGTGGCTTACTATTCCTTCACATAATGGTCTTATTAACTCTGTGATGGGTTCTCAATTTTCTAAGTCACAACTGTGTTGTTCCTTACTCACTGCTTATCATCCCTCGTCACTCTCACTCATCCTTCATCACTCACTCATTCCTCATCACTCTTGACTTGTTCTTTACTCTTCCTCTTCATCTGCTCTTCTCCCTTCCCCTCCCTTCTTCCCATTCCCATCCCCCGACCTCCCCCCCCCCCCTCTCCCCTCTCGTCCTCGTCCTCCATCTCCTCCTCCATCTCCTCCCCCTCCCCTCCCTCCCCTCCCCTCCCCTCCCCTCCCCTCCTCCCCCTCCTCCTCCCCTCCCCCTTCCTCCCCTTCCCCCTCCTCCTCCTCCCCCCCCCCTTCCTCCCCTTCCCCCTCCTCCTCCTCCTCCTCCCCTCCCCCTCCTCCTCCTCCTCCTCCTCATCATCATCATCATCATCACCCTCCTCATCATCATCCTCCTCCTCCTCCTCCTCCTCCTCATCACCCTCCTCATCATCACCCTCCTCCTCCTCCTCAGGTTCTCACCCCTCCTCATCACCCTTCACTCCTTTCCCCTCATCCTTCACCATCTCTCACCATGTAATCATCGTTAGAAGGACTGGAATAAAACGCATCACAAGTCACATTTAAAGACAGTCTCGTTACATCTTCCTTTGCTGCCCTTCGATACCGTGACTAAAGCAACCCCCGTTAACCGACATTCAATAAACCCCCACTGTTGCGCCAAGAATGATGGCTGTTCAATTGGTCAAGCCCTATTTAAAGAAGACAATGTATGCATAGCGCTAACTCCTTGATGTTACTCTGGGGAGGGGGTGTATCTGTAAGTAAATACAGGCACAGAGTTGAGGTTCTGTTTAAATAACGGGTGTTTGGTTTATAAACCGGGACTACTACTAACGCTTTCACAGATGCCATTCCCCTTCCTAGGTCGACGCCCATTAACCCCCCCCCCCCTCCCTGCCCCGCATAGACTCTTCTATGGCATCACCTCTTCATTACCTTAACCCTGGTCCCTTTGATAGCAATATTGGAGGGTTAATCTGGTCTCGGGTTTCAGAAATGCAGTTACTGCAGGCGTAGCGAAAGGGTCACCATGTGATCACTGTCCCTCTCTGTGAACACTCTCACTTGCGTTGATTTTTTGCCCCTGCGCCAACAGTTCTATGCTGCAGACAGTATGCATGACCTTTTTACTAAGGTAAAGCAGGAAAACATTTTAGCCTTTTTGAGGGCAGCTGGACTGTACCACCTCATATAGTTTACTAAATAGATTCTATCAATTATTAATAAAACTTTTCTTTTTCTGTGGGAATTTGTTTCCCTTGACCACAAATATATGATTGTGAGCTTTCTAATTTAATGACTGTCTATTGGCACATAATTGATTGTCTGCTTTTACATGTAAAAGCGATGGTTTGAACAAAAAACTAACATTTCTCACCGTGAATATGGCCTATGCTGCCGACACGGTGTAAAGCAACCACCAATCAATCAATCAATCACTTCGCAGCCGAGTTTCACAAATACAATATTTTGATAGACCACTAACTATCCTTCCACGAAAAGTGGTGAACGAACACCACATCGTGCCTTGCTTCAGTCTTTTAGTTCTCTGGGTTGTTCCCAGATTTATTTCCGCGAAGGTAGGAGAATAGTGTGACTTCGTACTGCACATTTGGGTATGCTGCCACCTGCCGGTCCTTCTAAGACAGCAAGGGCCAGTCTCATTGTGACCAGCACCTTGTGGTACTGGGGCTCACAATGCAACTGCTATTATATTCTTATATTACTCTTATCTCACTGCATGGTATCCATTCTGTGTTCTGTGATATGGAAAGGACTTCTGAAAGGAAAAACTGTTAGAAAATATCCAATTAACGAGACATTTCCCACAAAGGCTGCATGCAAATAAGCAAAATTTACAAAGCAGAAATGTTCTTTTGCTGTTTGCATTTGTCATGCCATGATCTTGTCTTATTTGCCACCATCCGAGGAACAGTGGAAGTTTATGCATGCTTTAAAAATGTTACTTCACCATTTTAAAATATACCATCATAAAAAATTATCCTCGGGTCCATTCTACTGGAGGTCAGCAGGAAATGACCTCTCTCACCTCTTGTTGAACTCAGAAGTGTGAAGGGTCAAGCTGGGAGTGGACCGTGCAGACTGACCTCTCTACCCGCCTTGTTCGCAAAGAGCGCCAGTAATGAGGTTCCCTTCTTTTTACATTGTCAAGTATTTCAATAGATTATTACTGTTTTGTTATCTACATTGTTGCACACATTATAGGGCTCCTACCAGAGCGTCTTGTCTGTTGTGCGTTTAAGCTGTACTGGTATTTCGGACACATTTGATGTGCACTGATGTTTTAAATTATTTTCGTGAACATATCTGTTCGAGTTGTGTCTTGAAGTGAGACATGGGTTTGCAATTGCAGGCTATGTTCGTGCAAGTCTTGTGTAGTATTTTGTTTTTTGCAATACCCTGACAGACTGAATGAACCACTGGCACCATGAGCAAACATCTAGGTCACATTAAATTGATTCTTAGCAAACCAATCCTTGCCCTATCCTATTCATGCCGAACGTCAGGCTAGGTAGCAACATGTATCAAATTTGTATGTCATTGGTTTGGCTCGGCCATGGTTCAAACCCACACCATGGTTTTGTTTTCTGCTTTACACAGAGGCAAAGCAAATCTGCAACATGTGATGGACTCAAGCATTGCCCACTAACATACTTGAGGTGGACGGGAAACCTGGGTGACATACTGAGGTTGGCATGGTAACCAGAGGTGCGGGTATTGGTGACTACCCCAAACCTGATAGTTTTGTTTATATGGAAAGCAAGCTTCGCCCGTTTTCCTAGCTCACCTCAGTTGGTTTGGTTGGTTCGTAGTTGTGTTTATATGGAAAGCAAGCTTCGCCCGTTTTCCTAGCTCACCTCAGTTGGTTTGGTTGGTTCGTAGTTTTGTTTAAATATTGGAAAGCAAGCTTCGCCCGTTTTCATAGCTCGCCTCAGTTGGTTTGGTTGGTTCGTAGTTTTGTTTAAATATTGGAAAGCAAGCTTTGCCCGTTTTCATAGCTCGCCTCAGTTGGTTTGGTTGGTTTGTTGGTTTTTTGGTTTGTTGGTTCGTTGTTGGTGTTTTATGTCCTGGCAGCATCTACAGTCATATCAGGACAGGTACCGACTTGCGACAGTGTGCACTCATTGGTGACTTTAATAGTGCTGCCCCACTAGGAGACCAGGTCATCAGTACCATGATCTGATATCCCACTCAGTGACATTATCCTGACACTGAGCTAACCAGTCATTGCTCTATCCTAATAATGCCGAGCATCGCTAGGAAGTGACAAGTATACATTTTTAAGTCATTGGTTTGACTCGACCAGGGTTCAAACCAGTGGGTTCGAATCCCACGATCTACCAAAAACAATGAGGCGGACGCTCAACTCATTCGGCCATCCCGTCTGGTTGGGTGGTTTGATGAATCAGTTGCTGATTTCTCTTTTTTTTCGGGTGGTGGGGGGGGGGGGTACACTTCAGTTCAGAATTAGTCTGGCCGCCTCACGACTGGATTCTACACCGGAAGCAGCACCGGAAGTTGCGGAGGTAAATGTAAGAGTACTGTTAATTCAACTTTTTATAGTGAAATGTACACCCATCATTCTTCAGCACTGCTGGGGTAACGGCATACCTCCGCTGTTTGAGGAAATGTCTTGTCAGTTCTGAAAAACGCCTTAGTTGTACGATACTTTAAATCCCATGTAAAGGTACCAGACGGGATGGTCGAATCGATAAGAACTCTGGCTGGTTGGCTTCCTGTTGGGGAGGTTGTGGGTTCGAACCCCAACCGAGTCAAACCAACTACTTACAAAATCGAGACTTATCACTTGTTCTTTTCCTGTTGGGGATGTTGTGGGTTCGAACCCCAACCGAGTCAAACCAACTACTTACAAAATCGAGACTTATCACTTATTCTTTTCCTGTTGGGGAGCTTGTGGATTCGAACCCCAACCGAGTCAAACCAACTACTTACAAAATCGATACTTATCACTTATTCTTTTCCAGGGATCATGTATTAATGGCATTCTCTGAAACTGGGTACTAAAGTGTGACCTGGAAACCAAAAGTGAAAACCTTCCAAATAATAGGAGAAAACATTCCACATAATACTAGCACAATCCATTTTCATATGAAGGTTTACCTGTTGTGCATATGTCAGAGTTGAAAAAAAGCTTTTTCACTAATATCACTTGTGTAACATGGAAATCAAATACACACCCAGAACATCATTTTAGCATACACAACCAAGTCAAACAAGATTTTATTGATTACAGTTAAGCAAGCAACACTATGTCTTATAAGAAAAGGGTTGACAAAACGTGTGGGTAACTACATGGTGTCAATGTGTAAATTTTCACATTTTCACTTTAGCACAAGATCGTGCAAGCATTTTTTTGCATTCTTGTGGTGCCCAGTTTTAGAGAATGATCCATTAACATCCATTACGGGAACCCATTGGATTACAGCTTTATTAAGCAGGAACGTTCGAGTTCCCGCCACGCCAGTTCCGGTCAATGTCACGTGGTCCCTCTGCGGAGGAGCAGGATCCTGTAGGGGGCACTGCTTAACACCCACCGTTAAAGGAGTGATGGGGAAGCACTGGGAGTAACAGCTGGGCAGGCTTAATGTATCTTTGCTCCAGGAAGGGTGGGAAAATAACCAGTAGATTCATGGCTTCCTCCCGTACGCTGTAAGCGATTTTTATGGATTCCACTCTCTCTACTTACCGCCCCCCACACAAACACATACGCGCAAGCGCGCGCACATACATCATTGCCCTTCGGGAATTTCAAATCGTTTTTTATTGATTGAGTATGCTGTTTAATTGATCTATTCTATGGAAAATATGGAATAAATTCTCAAATTAATTAAATGTTTAAGTTTGATATATCTAAGAAATTATATATATAGGGTTCTCGATGACCTGGTAGCGCGAGTCAAATACAGTTGAAACCGCATATTTGACGCAATGACAAAGAGCGAGTCTCAATGATCATCAAATTAAAAAGAATTATGCATCACTAATACCTGGCACAGACATCAGTATTCTAACAAGATTTCTTTTTTGAATTAAGAAAATACAAATACGATGCAAGGTAGATTGTGGGCGTGGCTGCAAGACAACTAGAAATAACCCCCAAAATATATGCAAAATTAAGCCTGTCTCGATTTAAAAAAAAATTTGTTCCCATTTTTGTGTTTACAAATGACTCCCGAAGACCTGATTCGTTCTTCACCAACCCGCAGGTAGAATTTTCCCACTGAGAGCTGTGAGCATTCCCAATGACTGGCCTATCGGGGTGATTTGTGTAAATTTTTGGTGTTCTCTGTGGCAGAGTGGTTAGAGTGAATGACTTTTTTTCTAGGTCTGAAGGTGGGTGGTTCGATTCCCCATGCCCCCCACCTCTGCCAATTTGGATTTCCACTGCTGTGTATAACTTACAGCGTCATCAAAGGCCGGTTGCTCTCATACCATGTGCTGTGGGAGGTTAAAAATCCCTTGGGTCGGTAAAAGTGTAGGCTCGGGCTTTCTATCGACAAACTGTCTAATGGTGAAAACAAGTCTATTCAGACTTATCCATGATACTTGATAGGCACTATAAATATTCAAAAAATAAAAATGATGCCGCTGATTGCAGGTCGAAATGGGGTTAATGGGGCTGGGTGAGCGGGACCTGAATAGGTGCTGAAGGGAGTGCTCTGAAGCACCCAGACGAACACTCACCCACTCACTGGTCCCTTACTCACCGGGAAGGTACCTGGTGTAGACGCACCAGCCTCAAGGCCACTCTGCTCTGTATTTGTGTGTTCCGAGTTCCACTGGTCCCTCACCCACGTGTAGGTAGGTACCTCGTGTAGATCGACCAGCCCCAGGGGCACCCTGCTCAGTAATATGGGTATTCCGAGTTCCACTGGTCCCTCACCCACCGTGAAGGTACCTGGTGTAGATCCACCAGCCCCAAGGGCACCCTGCTTTGTAATATGGGTTTTCCGAGTTCCACTGGTCCCTTACCCACCGTGAAGGTACCTGTTGTAGATCCACCATCCCCAAGGGCACCCTGCTCTGTAATATGGGTATTCCGAGTTCCACTGGTCTCTCACCCACCGTGAAGGTATCTGGTATAGATCGACCAGCCCCAAGGGACACCTGCTCTGTAATATGGCTATTCCCACTGAGAGCTGTGAGCATTCCCAATGACTGGCCTATCGGGGTGATTTGTGTAAATGTGTGGTGTTCTCTGTGGCAGAGTGGTTAGAGTGTCTGACTTTTTTTCTATGTCGGAATCCTAATCTGAAGGTGGGTGGTTCGATTCTGAGTTCTATTGGTCCCTCAAGAAGATTTGAAGCTTTGACCCAATTCCCTCTGACACAAGGCAACTATATGAGGTATATGTACTCCCAGCAGTATCCTCTCCTCCACACCTCACAGATCTCTACCATCTCTGACCACGGCTGTTGGAATGCTGTCATTTCGGATCCAGTCTGACCGGGCAGCGCTCTTCATGAAAATCATGTCGGTTGGCAGCAGCTATCTTTAGCAGCCTACGACATCCCTCTCTAGTTGGGTGAAAGGGGGTGGGGTGGAACTACCAAAACTCTACCTACAGAAGCACTGCTCAAACACATCATTTCGCAGAACATTGTTATCCATGGATCTATGTGGATGTTTGTTTACAACCTAAAGCCGTGTTTACACGGGCAATTGTGAAGCGAATTAGGCAAATCGATTTATATGAAGCGATGTAGTGGCGTGTTTACACGGACCGAGTTTGAAGGCAGAAATCGATATCTGCGCATGCGTGTGAGGTGGTTAAGCTAGTTGGCTTCATATAAACCACCTCGCGAGGTGGTTTACATGTACCGATTTATATGAATCGATTCAGCCCTAAAACGCCAGAGCGTCGCGTTTACACGGCAAATGTGAATCGATCTAGGCAAGTGGTGTTAATTGACCAGTTAAACAGGGGCCTCCATGAGATTGACACAGTGGGAAGGCATTGTAGTAACTGTTTGGAGGGTGTTAATTGAACAGTTAAACGTGGGCCTCCATGAGATCAAGACACAGTGGGAAGGCATTTGTACTAACTGTTTGGAGGGTGTTAATTGACCAGTTAAACAGGGGCCTCCATGAGATTGACACAGTGGGAAGGCATTGTAGTAACTGTTTGGAGGGTGTTAATTGAACAGTTAAACGTGGGCCTCCATGAGATCAAGACACAGTGGGAAGGCATTGTACTAACTGTTTGGAGGGTGTTAATTGACCAGTTAAACAGGGGCCTCCATGAGATCAAGACACAGTGGGAAGGCATTGTACTAACTGTTTGGAGGGTGTTAATTGACCAGTTAAACAGGGGCCTCCATGAGATCAAGACACAGTGGGAAGGCATACACGATAACACGGTTTGGCCTTATATGGGCATGTCCTAATTTCGCGAGAACGAGGCCACTTCCGGATATAGGTAAACAAAGCCTGATAGCCTTGAGTTTGCCGGAACGCACAGTGCAAAGCATTAGTTTTATTCAAAAATAATAGAAATTCAGAACCCTAACCATATCAATTTATTATAATCTTTTTTGTAAACATGTTTTCTATGTGTATTCCAATCAGTTTGTTTCTAGGTGTTGTAGTTTTAGAGATATTTAACTTTTTCTGTATGAAGAATGCTGACTGCCATTGACAACGCATTGCGTTTGCCGGTACGCGCAGTGCAAAACGTTAGTTTTATTAAAGATTAATAGAAATCCAGAACTCTAACCTTATCAATTTAATATAATCCTTTTGTTAAACATGTTTTCTATGTGTATTCCAATCAGCTTGTTTCTATCTGGTGTGGTTTTAGAGATATTTAACTTTTTCTCTCTGAAGATTGCTCACTGCCATTGACAATGCATTGAGTATGCCGGTTACCAGCAGTGCAAAAACGTCAGTTTTATTCAAAATGAATAGAAATCCAGAACCCTAACCATATCAATTTAATATAATATTTTTGGTAAACATGTTTTCTGTGTGTATTCCAAACAGTTTGTTTCTAGGTGTTGTAGTTCTAGAGATATTTAACTTTTTCTGTATGAAGATTGCTCACTGCCACACTGATGATACTGCCACGTGCGTTTGTGTACCTGCAAACATGAATTAGGTCAAGATGGCCGCCAAACCGTGTTATGGTGTATTGTACTAACTGTTTGGAGGGTGTTAATTGACCAGTTAAACAGGGGCCTCCATGAGATCCAGACACAGTGGGAAGGCATTGTACTAACTGTTTGGAGTGTGTTAATTGAACAGTTAAACAGGGCCTCCATGAGATCCAGACACAGCGGGAAGGCATTGTACTAACTGTTTGCTGTCGCTTTGAGCAGTCGCGATGCCATAGTGAGATCATACCTCTACTTTCATTGTAATATTTTGCTATTTTCCACCCATCTTGATCTGGATGCAGTGGTCGAATCGGTAAGAGCGCAGAGTGGAAGCATAAGAGTGGAAGATATGGAGTTTGAATCCCTGCTGAGTCAAACCAATGATGTATAAAATTGATACTTGTCGGTATCTAGCCTGGTGCTCTGCATTATTGGACAGGACAATGACAGGATATAAAACCCAAGCAAACACCCATATTATTTGTCCCTTTTTTTTTTTTTATAAATAGAAAAAAATACATCAAATTTATCTAGAATCTGCTTTCTTTTTTAAAGACATTTTTACTAAGAGGAACCAAAGGGCCAAACCCAAAACGAGAGAGTTAAATGAGCTTATTTACCGCTCTGCCCTGAGCTTGACTAATCAGAGATCACCCCGAACCGGCGCCCGAACCGGGCAAGACAACGGCCGAAGTGTAACAGAAATATCAGATTAGTGATTATTGATACCCTAGAGTAACCTTGGTTTTAACCCAAAACACTCTAAGCTAGATAGATTAGTAATCATCTAATCAGTTAATTCTTAGAAAGCCCCTCATCCCGCCAACCCACATACCGGTATCTAGTTCTTTATGATAATATTTATTCACCGAATAGCACCTTTGTCTTTGTCTTTGTCTTTTTAATATACATTTTTCCATCTTTGACACATTTAACTATTTAGAATATGGGTATTCTTAAAGCAAATCTCTCAGACAAAGTAATGGGACAACAGGCATGATATTTGTGGTGCCTATTTAATAGCGCTGATGGGGCATTTTCTACAATGCCAGGCTTGTCAATCACTTGGTCAAACAATTCTGACTTTTTAAACATATACATAAACACAGGGTGATAATGCAATGATAAATACACAGATAAGTCTCTGGGAATTTCGCGTATTTATTGTGAACGTGTGGCACACAACAGTGTGTTTGAAAGCCCCTAGAAACTGCCAGGCCGCTGTCATGGGCTCTTTATGTAGTCTGGGTCCGTCCTTTAATTATATGTTTCACACTGACTGCTCAAAGAGGCCGTGCGCAGTGCATTGGTCCTCTTCGGTGACCCCCCTCCCCCCCCCCCCCCCCCTATTTGCAGCAGTGAGATATATAGCTCGCTGACCTTGGGATGCTGTTGGCGAGTGGACCAGTGTAGGTGTGAGCTGTCCGCTCTAGTATCAGTCACGGGGGAGGGGGGAAGCAGTCTAACCTGATCAGTGCACCCTTCAATCACCCGGGCACGCCCCGTCAACGGCGTAGCCAATCACAGCACGCCTGACAGAACGCGGCGGAAGTGCCCTCCAACATGCTGTATAGACTACATCACGGTTCCAGCGGCGCAGTGCATTGTGGGATGCATCAGAGCAAAACAAAGCAGCAAGAAGCACATGGCACATGCTAATACACTGGGTGCAGCTATGAAATGTGCTAGTTTCAGCTCATCTCAGCTCTTGTTTGAAACAGGATACCAACTAAAACAATATATATAATAAATTAAGATATTAATCTTTTATCCAGCATTGCATTGACATCAATATACCCAGCACATCTTATGCCATGTGCATTTAGACTTAGACAAATCTAGGCACTCAGACATAGCCAGAGTCAGTTTGATTTATTTTATTCATGTTTATATTTATATTCTATTGTTAATGACATATGTAGAAATAGAAAATGAGTAGTGTTAATGAGATATTGGTTATATACTTCTTTGAAACAAGTTTTTGTTGACACATTTGACATTTTAATATTTAGAACAAGAAGTACTTCTGGCTAATCTATAGAGGGGGTGTAATGACATCACGAGGCAACTTTCGGTGGCCATATTGGATGACATACAGAAGGCTTGCAACTGCCTACACTATGGTTATTTACTGATTGTTGGTTTATTTGTCACTGTTTTGAGCAGTGTGCCCTCAGAAGTTGTTGCTAAAGTGCTGTAAGTAAACACACTGGATGTAAACTGGCCAGAACCTCCCATAACACAAGAAAACTCTGTTTTACTGCATCTGCATGGCTAGGGAGGGTGCTCGTAATCCAAGATGACATCCCGCTGATCGCTGATTGCTAAGTAATGACGTCACGTGCACTCCCTCTATGGTGATGTAAACATCAGCCTGTAAAGTGACTGAAATTGTATGTTTCTTAGCTCAAAATACTTAATTATGGAGAGTTGTGTCTTAAACATATTCATTATATTATTATATTGGATCCTTCCGTCCATGTTTATGCCAAATTGTTATGTATTTCTATTTATTTTGAATAAAATGACAGTTTTGCCCTACGCGTATCAGCAAACTCAATGGGTGTATGCCTTTGCTTTGCTCCCAGCGCCGTTTTCAGCGCATGCGCAGTCGGAACCGTGATGTAGTCTATAGCACCGTACTAGGCACTGGCGTGACGGACGACGCATCTAATGGCGTCAGATGGCGATGATGATTGACACCGAGAGCTTGTACGGCTACTGTGGCGTAGGACGGGGTTGACAGTATGTCACCTTGACGTTGCGCAATGATGCAATGAGCGGGCCACCTCCTCCTTCCTCCCCCTTCCCCTTCCCCTCTCCTCCCTCCTCCTCCCTCCTCCCTCCTCCCTCCTCCCTCCTCCCTCCTCCCTCCCTCCCTCCTCCCTTCCTCCTCCCTCCTCCCTCCTCCCTCCTCCCTCCTCCCCTCCTCCTCCCTCCTCCCTCTCCTCGCCCTCCTCCCTCCTCCTCCCTACCTCCTCCTCCCTCCCTCCTTCTTCCTCCTATCTCCCTCCTTCTCCTTCCTTCCTCCCTCTTCCTCCTCCTCTTCCTTCCTCCCTCTTCCTCCCTCCTTCCTTCCTCCCTCCCTCCTCCTCCCTCCCTCCCTCCCTCCCTCCTCCCTCCCTCCCTCCCTCCCCTCCCTCCCTCCCTCCCTCCCTCCCTCCCTCCCTCCTCCCTCTCCCCTCCCCCTCCCCTATCTCCCTCCCCCTCCCCTCCCTACCTCCCTCCCCCTCCCTCACCCCCTCCCTCCCTCACCCCCTCACCCCCCCCCCCTCTCCACTCTCCTCCTCCTCTCCTCCTCCTCTCTCCTCTCTCCTCTCTCCTCTCTCTCACCTCTCACCTCTCTCCTCTCCTCTGTCCTCTCCCTCTCCTCTCTCCTCTCTCCTCCCCCTCTCCTCTCTCCTCTCCCCTCCCCCCCCCCCCCAACCTCTGACCCCCTCCCCCCACATCTCTCCCCTCTTCATCCCTCGATTCCCCTCCTTCCGTATTCCCCTCCCCCTATTCCCCCACACAAAACCATTATCCTAAAGTTGGAGTGTGGATTCTAGGAGAGTGTTTTAACTAAAAACCTCCAAGTCATTCTATAAACTGTTTAGGAATGATAAGTGAGAGGGCGGTCTATATGTTATAGCTATCCATCAGATTAATAGGGAGGATAGGGGACCCATGATATCCTGCTGAGCTTACCAATAGAGGTGCGTGTGGGGGTCACATTTCTAGTAGAAGGTAGGGGGGTGCTTATGACTTATTCCATATCGAATTATCACTTCCTGCTCAGCTTACCATAGATGCTGGAGGAAACCTATAACCTTACCAGAGTGTGGGATTGGTGGTGGTATGTGTGTGTGTGTGGGGGGGGGGGTGTCATTATTTGAGTGTTTTACCAGCAGTCCCCAATACTGGGTGAGTCGCCCTATGTGTCGCTTTTCCTCCATTCTCACCCAAAGTGTGTGTGTGTGGGGGAGTAGTAATCCTTCATCCTGTCCTACAACATTGCTTCCCCAAGCAATACCGTTTCTCCTCCTCTACACTCCCCTACTCTATAGTTACCGTATATTCCCGCATATAACGAAATATCCGGGCTTGTTTTTGGTACAACTATTTAGGCGTCTTTTCTGGTGCTGTCCTTAATTAATATCTACAGTACAATGAGTGGAAATCGCTATTAGGTTCGCATTGTTGCCCGAGTGTGGCAGTGTTGTGGCCGTATGCACACCTGCTATATCTACTGTGTGAACCCCAGCAGTGTGTTAGACAGGTTGTGCATTAAAAACAGCTTGTTCGCGCATGCATTATTTGTAGCCGGCACTAGCAGATTACAGGGGCCGTATGCAGGAGTCAGTGTTAGCGAGGCAAAACGGTGTTTGTCGGGTATTCCGGGTTATCGGCGAAAAAATGGTATGCACGAGTCAGTGTTAGGCCTAACACCAAAGGCTTAACCGGTGTTACCTTAACCCTAAAAAATATCAGGTTTAGCGAGTTTATTAGGCCCAAATCTATTCAATGCGATCATATTTAACAGAATTAAATACGTAATAAGTGAAATTTGAGGAAATTAACCCTAAATTCGAAGCATTATTAAGGCTAACCGCCGTATTGGCGGCGATATTAATATTTATATGTTCGAATCGACGAACGTAAAGTAAACAAACCGCCGCCGCCGCCAGTATGGAAAGCGGCGGCTGCGGCGATTTGTTTACTTTACGTTCGTCGATTCGAACATATAAATATTAATATCGCCGCTTTTACGGCGGCAGCGTTAATATTGCTTCGAATTTAGGGTTAATTTCCTCAAATTTCACTTATTACGTATTTAATTCTGTTAAATATGATCGCATTTAATATATTTAAGCCTAATATATCGCTAAAGACGCAGAGGGATTTCAAAAATCTATAAATAAATTCACGTTTACCTATAATGAAAGTGTTACGCGCTCCTGCATACGACTTGACACATTTCCCGACTTCGGTGATAGCTAAACGGTAACAGGCTCTAACACCAAAACCCGCTAACACTGACTCCTGCATACGGCCCCAGTTGCTGTGTGTTCTCACCATATATCAGGCATGAGCATTTCCCGCCAATTGGCTAATTTCCGCCAATTAAATGCTTCCTGGGCTGTTCACGAGATACATGTAAATCCGAGAATAAATTTGGGGGGGGGTCTATATGCCTACTCTTACCTTATGTCACAGGTGAAGAGTGAAATTTCTCCCTCCTAAGTGGCTACCAAATTGCACCAATTGTGTCCTACTTGTAAACAAATTTCTCCGTGGGAGGGGGGGGGGGGGGGGCCCCCCCCTCCCTACAACCTCCCACCCCTCCCTCCTCCCTTCCTCCCTCCCTCCCTTCCCCTCCCTTCCCCCCTCCCCATCTCCCCCCTCCCCCCTCCTCCCCCCTCCCCCCCTCCCCCCTCCCCCCCCCCTTACTCGGCCTTCGGCCGAGTTTTGCGGCATACGCCCACAATCAGCTAATTTGTTTTACTTCTCTGCTCATGTCTGATATATGTATGTGCGCGGTAGGTAGCGGATATTTCCACTGTTAGAGCTACGGTATACACCTATCACGCATTGTTATCAAAAAAGAAGAGGCTGCATAAGTGCAGTTTGATATTAATCCGAGATTGCTGTGTCCTGTAACCTAAATGGTGATAAAAACTATCTTAATTATCTATACTCAACCAATATTGTGTTAATTATTAGTTAGAAATACCAAATTTATAATAATTTAATTTTGGATTGAATATTTAAATTACTATTCGAAGAGAATGATTGACCGTCGCATACAGCACCGAAAACGGCCCCATTCGACGTTGACTGTATATGTTATAAAAATGTGTTCAGACCAGCTAGGTTGTCAGATGGAAATGCAAGCTTGACCCAATGTGTGGGGGTGTGGTGACTACTAATGTTATATGTATTTTAAACAATAACGAGTTCTTGGGAGCGGATTTATGGCATAATCCATGATTGCATGGCACCACGGGAGATGTGTAAATCTGACAGTAAGTAGCTTTCACTGTGTACGTAATGGATGGCTGGTTCAATATCTATCTCTAACCCGCCCAGGGATTGTAGGTCGAACAAATCCTGCTCAATTATGTATTCGTGAACCAGCTTCACACACGTTTTACATACATAAATACATATGTACGTACACACACACACACACACACACGCACGCACGCACGCACGCACGCACGCACACACACACACACACACACACACACACACACACACACCTGTGTACTAAGACATGAGTGTTGCATCGTCCAACATCCCTGTGTACTAAAACATGAGTGTTGCACCGTCCAACACCCCTGTGTATTAAGACATGAGTGTCGCACCATCCAACACCACTGTGTACTAAGACATGAGTGTCACACCATCCAACACCCTTGTGTACTAACACATGAGTTTCACACTGTCCAACACCCCTGTGTACTAACAATGAGTGTTGCACCATCCAACACCCCTGTGTACTAACACATGAGTGTCACACGGTCCAACACCCCTGTGTACTAACACATGAGTGTCACACCGTCCAACACCCCTGTGTACTAACACATGAGTGTCGCACCGTCCAACACCCCTGTGTACTAACACATGAGTGTCGCACCGTCCAACATCCCTGTGTACTAACAATGAGTGTTACACCATCCAACACCCCTGTGTACTAACACATGAGTGTCGCACCGTCCAACACCCCTGTGTACTAACACATGAGTGTCACACCATCCAACACCCCTGTGTACTAACAATGAGTGTTGCACCGTCCAACATCCCTGTGTACTAAGACATGAGTGTTGCACCGTCCAACACCCCTGTGTACTAACACATGGGTGTTGCACCGTCCAACACCCCTGTGTACTAACACATGAGTGTCGCACCGTCCAACACCCCTGTCTACTAACAATGAGTGTTGCACCATCCAACATCCCTGTGTACTAAGACATGACTGTTGCACCATCCAACACCCTTGTGTATTAAGACATGAGTGTCGCACCACCCAACACCCCTGTGTACTAACAATGAGTGTTGCACCATCCAACATCCCTGTGTACTAAAACATGAGTGTTGCACCGTCCAACACCCCTGTGTATTAAGACATGAGTGTCGCACGTCCAACACCCCTGTGTAGTAACACATGAGTTTGCTGTTCCACTTGTGTACACACATGGACATGTTAACGGCGTGCTGCGACCAGCGCTGTATAAGGCAACATCTCTGTTGCTAACCTTGGTGCCCCGCCGTCCACCCGAGGCGCCCTATACTACTCACTCCGCTGTGCGAGCCACACTACGCCGCTGGGACCAGGCCTACGTCATCAGTTGGCACCAAATTCGGGCGGGACTGATGCCTAGCATACACACCCTAGTGGTTCGCAACCTTTTGTCATGTCAAAAACACAATTTTGAGAATGAAGCTGTGTATGTGTGCATGGTTGGGAGACTTATATTATGTTACTGCGTGTTGACCCGTGGTTTTTGTTCTTTGTTGGTGCGCTCTGACTAGTGGGCTGAGGTATGGATGATTTTCTTAATTTGTCATAGGTTGCAAATTGAGAATACGAAATTGTAGTTGCTATAAGTATAACAGATATGGGATAATTATAGTGATTACTACAGATTTACTATTGTGGTGGCTACGGCAAATTTAAGATACATGTAGTGGTTATGACAGATTTATGATTTGTAGTGGCTCCAACCAATTTAAGATATTAGTAGTGACTGTGTATATCACACGTATTTCGTATTCTCAATTTGCAACCTATGACAAATTAAGAAAATCATCCATACCTCACCCCACTAGTCAGAGCACACCAACAAAGTAACAAAAGCCACGGGTCAACACGCAGTAACATAATATAAGTCTCCCAACCGTGCACACATACACAGCTTGTAGTGGCTACGACGCGCAGTAATAAGCCAATCGGGATGGTTTCAGTGTTGTGCTATGGCGATCAAGGCATGTTGCTATTTACAAAATAACGCATAATTGAAAATAGGAAACGTACTATTCACATTCACATCACAATGTCGGTAGGTGTAGCGGGGCATAACATGTCCACAGTAGTATAGCGCCGAGAGATGTGGGAGTTGGGATGGAACCTTCCGTTCAAAGCGGGTATACTTTGGGAATAACGGTGGCTTCCAATTCGGGGTAATGCAATAGTAGCCAACATTAAACAACAACAAAATTAAATTAAATTCTCAACATTCCAAGGTTGTTTTTTTTTTCAGTGTAATCTTGCCGAGTAGGTCGTGCATGAATCCCTACCTGTTATCTGTTCCCCTTCTATCCCACACCACTAGTTTAGTAGTACCCACCGTCACCATGCCGCCCCGTTGTTGTCCTACCCACCCCCTGAGACTCATCCTGTGCCCAGCCCCACTTCATCATAAGCCCCTCAGTGACCCCGCCCCTCCGACATCCACCACTCGCGCCTTCATGTCCCTGTCTGCATAACCGCACTACCTTCAGAGATGAAAGACCTCCACACTTTCGCGGATTTCCAGGATTTCTTATATCCACCAATTAACGTCAAACAAAATTCCAAAAGATGGGATGTATATGACAACAGTTGGGTGGTTCGAATCCCATTCTTATATGACCTTAGATGTAGTTAGAACATAAAACCTAAGTAAGAAACTGTTAGATATGGGCGATAATGCAATCACAACAAGGCTAGTTGAGACCTGACTTCCGGTATTTTTCCGCGATTCCCTGACAATGCTAAACCTATGGGAGAATATCAGCATTTCCGCTTTTTTTCACAGAGACCACTTTCATCCCTGCTTTATGTGCTTCGGTACTTGAGTTTGGATTTAGAGCCTGTGGTGTGTGAGGCCTCCAACCCCACCCCTAATTCTCTCTGCCTTATTGATCATACAGCTCTTGGGATCTGCTGGAGTGCTGTAGAATCTTGTCTTTGTGACACCCCCCAACACGCCATTATATATACACGCATATAGATACCTATTCATATATAGGCTCTCCTTTACTTCTCTCCGACACGTAACCCATGTATATATGAATATGGATAATCCTAGATATAATATATATTGTATATACGTAAATTCTTTACCCCTCTATATATGGGTTATTCTCCTAAACTGGGCACCTCATATTATCTCCACGTTACCATGCTGATAATTAAGTCTTTCTTTTATTGATAGAAGTTAGATAATTATTGTAGCCTCTGTTTATTAGGTATGTTACTTGTTACAATGTTAGCAGTTCTACATGTATTGAATCCATCCCACAAAAGAAATGGTTTTGTGCTAGAGCGAAAATGTAGCGAAAATGTAAAAATGTACACATTGACACCATGCATTTAGTAAAACTTGTTTTCAACTTGTTTTCAATTTTTTTCTTGTAACACATAACATTGTTTGTTTAACTAATCAATGAAATCTTGTTTGACTTTGTTGTGCATGTTAAAATGATGTTCTGGATGTGTATTTGATTTTCATGCTCTGCGAGTGATATTAACGTATTGCTCAATTTGTATCAGATCGAAATAATAAAGTTCGATATTTTTTTTTCAACTCCGACATATGCACAACATGCCAAACTTTGTAGAAACAAGGATTCTGCTATTTGAAATGTTTTTTGCTATTACTTGGAAGCTTTTCACTTTGGTTCCCATGTCACATATTAGTGCCCAGTTTTAGAGAATGACCCATATACAAATGATGCACACTGAACATGGATTTGCCTGGCTGGGAGTTCCAAGTACTATCCATGTATGTGTGTATGTATGCATGTATGTATATGTGTGTGTGTGCGTGTATATGTATGTAGGTAGGTAGGTATGTATGTATGTATACCCATTCTGCTGCCCTCATGTGTGGATGAACGTGACTCTTGTGTTTGTGACACCTTATCCCCACCATGTCTGTGTACATGTATGCCTATTCCGCTGCCCTCATGTGTGGATGAATGTAGACCCTTGTGTTTGTGATATCCCGTCCCCTCCCTGTCTGTGTACATGTATGCCTATTCCGCTGCCCTCATGTGTGGATGAATGTAGACCCTTGTGTTTGTGATATCCCGTCCCCTCCCTGTCTGTGTACATGTATGCCCATTCCACTGCCCTCATGTGTGGATGAATGTGAACCCTTGTGTTTGTGAGACCCCATCCCCTCCCTGTCTGTGTACATGTATGCCCATTCCACTGCCCTCATGTGTGGATGAATGTGGACCCTTGTGTTTGTGAGACCCCGTCTCCTCCCTGTCTGTGTACATGTATGCCCATTCCGCTGCCCTCATGTGTGGATGAATGTGGACCCTTGTGTTTGTGATATCCCGTCCCCTCCCTGTCTGTGTACATGTATGCCTATTCCACTGCCCTCATGTGTGGATGAATGTAGACCCTTGTGTTTGTGACACCCCATCCCCTCCCTGTCTGTGTACATGTATGCCCATTCCACTGCCCTCATGTGTGGATGAATGTGGACCCTTGTGTTTGTGAGACCCCATCTCCTCCCTGTCTGTGTACATGTATGCCCATTCCACTGCCCTCATGTGTGGATGAATGTAGACCCTTGTGCTCGCGTGACACCCCACCTCCTGGTCCCGTCTTGAGTGCAGTCTCATCCCAGCCACCCACGCCTACGGGGGACGAGGCGGGGCGGGGGTGTCGAGTGGCACGCCCAGCCTTGTTTCCCGTATTGATCCCCGGTGTGTACAGTGTTGTAGCCTCCTACCCTGGTATGCAGACTGCCCTGGGTGGAAGGAGGCCCATTCCCTGTGTCTGGCGGGCCACGGACCCGTTACATTGGGTCAGTCCATCGTGTGAGCTGGCCGACACACAGAGTTCAATAAGAGCTTTATTCCTTGTGTTTACTCTAGTAACAGGTTTGCAGTGTTCCATTTGCACTGCACTAGTGTACTTTAGTAGTAGTAGTAGTAGTAGTCCTCCTCCTCCTCCTCCTCCTCCTCCTCCTCCTCCTCCTCCTCCTCCCCTCCCCCTCCTCCCGTCCTCCTCCCCTCCTCCTCTTATTCCTCCTCCTCCTCCTGCCCTCCTCCTGCCCTCCCCCTCCTCCTCCTCCACTCCTCCTCCTCCTCCTCCTCCTCCTCCTCCTCCTCCTCCTCCTCCTACCTCCTCCTCCTCCTCCTCCTCCTCCTCCTCCTCTCCTCCTCCTCCTCCTCCTCCCCTCCTCCTCCTCCTCCTCCTCCTCCTCCTCCTCCTCCCTCCTCCTCCCCCCTCCTCCTCCTCCTCCTCCTCCTCCTCCTCCTCCTCCTCCTCCTACTCATCCTCCTACTCATCCTCCTACTCATCCTCCTACTCATCCTCCACATCCTCATCTCACATCCTCATCCTACATCCTCCACATCCTCATCCTACCTCCTCCTCCTCCCCCCTCCACATCCTCATCCTACCTCCTCCTCCCCCCTCCTCCCCCTCCACATCATCATTATCATCATCATCATCATCATCATCATATGCCACAGCCTGAGGGGTCTCCTAACTACAAAACATAGCGAACGAATGTTAAATCAGTAGAGTTGTGTTATCACGTGTATGTTTTATGGTTTTGTGGGGAGTACATAGTTGTGTACTGCTATGTCACCCCTTGTGGTCCACCCATGAACAGAGGAGCCTGTTCCCTGACTAAAGGGCATGTCACACTACGATGTATGGCTGCCACGTGTGTGTAACATTTCGAATTAATTTGATAATCAAAATAGGTCGAGATACGGTGAACTTTTGGTACCAGCAATGTATGAAACGTACGCGTAGCGTATGTCTGGTGTATGGCTACCGTATATATCGATGTATGCAAAGCATATGACGATGTATACTTGTCGTGTTGGGACGTATCTTGATGGTTGGAGGTGACAGGACCAGCATATGAGTAACGTATGCCGATGTAAACCGAACGTGCTCCTAACGTATCCCGACGTACCACTAACATACACGTAGCGTATGAGGAACGTATGAGCCACACGTCGACACACGTTGAAAACTTTGAACATGCACACAACAAAATTTGGAGCCTTGACGCATGCTGACGTAAGACGACGTATGCAAAGCCTACCCGACATATGCCCAACATATACGTAACGTATGACACCATACGCCGATGTGTTGGTCGAAAATCGCATGCGTTGGCATGCGCTAAGGTGACAATTTTGAACATGCACAAACATTTTTTGGCTGCTCGACCTACGCCGACCTATGATGCCGTATGCGTATTTGCTGTATGCCCAACCTATGCCTAACGTATGACGTCGTATACCGACGTGTTGGTCGAAAAGCGCATGTGTTGGCATACACTAACGCTATATGTGGTAGTGTGACAGGCCCTTAAATAGTCAATAGGGGCATGCGCCATACATACGTCCTGGTCAGCTGCCGCTGTTCACCTACTGGCACTGAACTCGCTCCTCCTCTCCCCCTCTCCTCCACTCCTCCACTCCTCCACTCCTCCACTCCTCCACTCATCCACTCATCCACTCATCCACTCATCCACTCATCCACTCCACTCCTCCACTCCACTCCTCCACTCCTCCACTCCACTCCTCCACTCCTCCACTCCTCCACTCCTCCTCTCCTCCTCTCCTCCTCTCCTCCTCTCCTCCTCTCCTCCTCTCCTGCTCCCCTGCTCCCCTCCCTTCCCCTCCCTTCCCCTCCTCTCCTCCTCCCCTCCTCCCCATCTCCCCTCCTCCCCTCCCGTCCATAACAACCCCTGGTCAGGTCCCAGGCCCCCTCCGCTGCTCGCCCCCGTGGTGTATAATACACCGCTGTACACTGTTATTGATGCCTCGGACGTTTTGCACAGTGTCTGTTTGTACATAATGCAGCAGGACGCCCGCCGATACATCCCCACCCCTCGCCCAACTCTGGGCAGGGCCCATTTAATCTAAGCGGGTGTCCCCGAGGTGTACGCGTCCGTTCCACGTACTGCGAATAGCCCTTAATCCCCAACATCCTCGTCCACAAGTAACCTCAATTCCACAAGTAGTCAATTGTCTAAGCTGCTCTGGATAAATTATAGGGTTTTTTGTCTGTACATTAGTTGATGAAGCATGGTGAAATTTCAGTCATGAGCAATTGGTCTTCCTCAGTCCACTACTCCTTGCCCTATCCTAGTACTAGTAGCAGTGTTAAACGCTAGGCTAGGTAGCGACAAGTATACATTTTTAAGTCATTTGTTTTACTCGGCTGAGGGTTCGAATCCTGTGGCTTACCAAAACGGAAGGCGGACGCACGACTCATTTCCAAGGCCAACCCGGTGGTTTGGTACCTTTTGTATTTGGGTCGTTCTCAGAAACTGTGTACCACTTGAGCTAGTCTACTTGAAATGCATATTTCAAAGAAACCCATTATTGGAGTGTCAATATTTAGATTTCATCATTTAGTCCAATAATGGGGGAGATATTTTAGATCAAAAGTAAATGTTAATATTATGTATCTTATTGGAATGGATATAGCTAAATAAATAGAAAATTACTTCACTAATTTGTGACATTGTCAACAGTGTAGTGGTCTGCACTGACCTCTCAGGCAAGTAACCACATAGACAGGTAGGCGTGGGGAGTGTATTGATATCAGGGAGCCTAGGTGGTGTAATGGTTAGCACACTGGCCCGGAATGCAAAGAGATGTGGGTTCGAGTCCCGCTCTAGGCACACTATTTCCCATTTTCATCACCCCCATGACACTGGTTGCCGTGATCAGGATCCTGTACAAGCTTTGCGCTGTATGGGTGTTGAACCTACCCTGTGTATGTATGTGTTAGTGCATTGCCTGTATGTATGTAATTGTAAGCATTACAAGACTTACAATTCCAGGGGGACGAGTGTAGTGGTCTGCACTGACCTCTCAGGCAAGTAACCACATAGACAGGTAGGCGTGGGGAGTGTATTGATATCAGGGAGCCTAGGTGGTGTAATGGTTAGCACACTGGCCCGGAATGCAAAGAGACGTGGGTTCGAGTCCCGCTCTAGGCACACTATTTCCCATTTTCATCACCCCCATGACAACAGCATTGAAAATAAAGTGTCACAAACTTAATGAAAACCTC
The DNA here is from genome assembly GCA_030323885.1 of Branchipolynoe longqiensis. Lineage (NCBI taxonomy): Eukaryota > Metazoa > Annelida > Polychaeta > Phyllodocida > Polynoidae > Branchipolynoe > Branchipolynoe longqiensis. The sequence goes on from CM059197.1 coordinate 25,408,196, forward strand.
TTATTAACAGCACATTTCACTTCAAATGGTCATATACAATGTCTTCATTAAGTTGAAGACATTTATTTCTTTAAAAAAAATTTTTAAATGATGAACTAGTTAACCTTTTCTGGAGTCATTAACATCGTAACATTTTGTTTCCACTTGCAAGTATTATGAAACTCTGTATCAAACACTGAGTACAGTTACAGTACAGGAACTATTTTCACCATTTGATACTCTATGCATGGACCCAGTTATGCTATCGTAAAAGATAAATCCTGAAATTGCCCCTAAACATTGAAATTTGAGCCAAACATTTGTGTAAAATTGTTGATTCCACTTGGACTGTTACATTGTTAATATTTTTCTAATTTTCTCTTTAATCATCACAAATAACACAAAACCATGGCATGTGAAATGTCCTAAAAATGTCAAGCTTTGTGTAGAAAATATTTGATTTTGGAGTCAGTTTGGTTTCCATGCTATACTGTTATTTATTGGGTGTGAGCATAATTTGTTTATTTTCAATTATTCAGATGCAAAAGGACATACACATTGAGGAAGCTTGTCGAGATATAGCGGTCGAGTCGGACATGGCAGCGTTGGGGCGGGAGTGATCACGCCAGGCCGACGCTAAGGCACTGTTAAAGTCACGCTATCCCGACGTCGTGCGCGCTGGAGTGTCGCTAGTCTGATGTTGACACAATACGCTAGCCCGACATTACGGTCACGTTAGACTAACGTCAACTACGCCGCATCGACGTCCAACTTGTGCCGTTACGTCGTAAGGTGACAGGCCCATAAGCCAATATAATGGAAACTTAAGCCTACACTAAACCATCAGATTATGCAACTTTAAATAACACCATTTAATTTGAACCGGCTTAATATAATATTTCATAATTGCCTAGATAGTATCACTCTCGCTATAATTAATCTAATTTTGTTCACAAGTGCTTCGGCAAAATGGTCCGTATTCTCATGTTTGCACTCATGAGAGTTGTGTTTACTGTGCAACACCAAGTGCCCGGTGTCAGAGGCTGGCAGTGGTTTTCTGGGTCCTGCAACTCTTTAGCCCTCCACTTCCAACTATCTAACAGAGTGGGCGGGGGGGGGGGGGGGGGGGGGGGACGTCTTAGCATCAGTTCACCGAAGCAGGCATCTTGAACCCTGTTTTATAGAGATGTCTTTTCAGCTTTCAGTGTGTTGCAACTCAAAAAGAACATGAATGAATGGGAAGTCGATAAATATTCAAGTGAATATTAGTTGTTATTGAAAATGTTACCGTTTCTGACCATACTGAGTGATTATATTTGGCGATCCAGATCATTTGTGTGATTTCCGGGCAATTGGTTCCAGTGGACTCCTTTAATGATTTTATGCTAAATATTATGCGAAGTTTGTTGTTGATGCTGAAAAAGCTTAGGGTATGATTCCGACTTAAAGTTGCATAGGTTTGAATTGTTTTCCCCTTAGACAAGTCTATCGTTATTATAATGTACCTTACTTTAGTTGAAGTAACTTGTATTATGCCCGACATCACAGGTTTCATTCCTAAAAGGTATGTTTAATAAGCGCACAAATATATATTATGATTATATATGATCATCTAGGTTGTCTTTGTATTTAGTAAGATTAGCTTCTTATAAGTGGCATAACTTGTTATAGCAATGCACTAAGCTATTAGTAGTTATAGTCATTACTTAGTATCAGTGATGATATTCTCTGTGACTTAGTATCAATGATTTGTTGCTGAAACTGAGCCATATTGGTATCAATGATTTGTTGCTGAAACTGAACCATATTCCCTGTGTGCACCATTAATATTGGCGAGTCCTCAGTTACGGCCGCCCTATCACCCTCTGATTTCCAGTCTGGGGTATGTGAAGGGCCTGCAGTCTTTGGGCGCAGGGAGCCAAATTGATGCCATAAGCTGATGTGTCTCTGAGAGGCCTGGCCAGATTCAACCACTTCTCTTTGCTCCCTCCGTCCCTCCGTCCCTCCGTCCCTCCGTCCAGCCCTCCCTCCCTCCGTCCCTCCGTCCAGCCCTCCCTCCCTCCCTCCCTCCCTCCCTCCCTCCCTCCCTCCCTCCCTCCCTCCCTCCCTCCCTCCCTCCCTCCCTCCCTCCCTCCATCCCTCCCCCTCCCTCCCCTCCCTCCCTCCCTCCCTCCCTCCCTCCCTCCCTCCCTCCCTCCCTCCCCCTCCCTCCCTCCATCCCCCTCCCTCCCTCCCTCCCTCCTTCCCTCCCTCCCTCCCTACCTACCTACCTACCTACCTACCTCCATACTCCCTCTCTCCTCTCTCTCCTCTCTCTCCTCTCTCTCTCCTCTCTCTCTCCTCCTTTCTCCTCTCTCCTCTCTCCTCTCTCCTCTCTCCTCTCTCCTCTTCCCTCCTGTCACGCTGCTGACATTGACATGCACAGATATCGCCGGTGGGTGAATGGGTGTGTCTCGGCGGTGAGCAGTCCGGGAGCCTTGGGTCTCCTGAACGAGGGAGCTTCTGAACGAGGGGATGCTTAAAGCTGCATAGTCCAAGGAAAGCATATTTAACTAAATTAAAATCTACCTACATATCCAACTTAGATACTGCTGCACTCATTTATTGCTGCATATGAGGAACACGAAGTCAATTTAATTGAACCTGTAACAATTGAAGCTTATGATGTCCACTATTTCGATGTGCATGCCATTAATTTTGCCTGTTTTCATTTCCGATACCTTTAAAATAAAAGTTACTTCAAACTATAAAGTAAACTATACTAAAATGATGAACCTGATATATCTATAACAAATTATGGCAGAAAGTAAAAGCCATCAGACTGCAACTTTAAGGGGGAAGCCTTGGATGGGTCACACCGTGAATGGGCAAAGGCATGGGGTACACATTGAACAGGGCTCCCCAGTTATGGCCACGCCGGAAATAAAGTGTTCCTCTGTGGGGTGTTTTGGTTTCTAATGATATCACCCATATAACACCAACGGCCAATGCTTGATGGTCCAAACTCCAAAACAGTAAATTGAAATATTTTCTTTGTCAGTCTTGATATTGGTTTATTTATTCATGCGTAATTATTTACAAATATTTTGTTGGTACTTGTTAAATTTGTTGTTGGCATACATGGTCGCCGGGGACATCACTTCTCACAGAAGTGTCCTTTGGTGCCCCCTCATTTTGATTGCGGGGATGTTCCAGAGCAGTTCTAAGTATTAGATGCTCAGTCCAAATGAATACTAAAGCAACAACTGTTCACTGTCCATGGTTCTGCAAGCCTGTCTGATAGACCGATCTGAATAGATTCTGCTTTAAGGTCTAAACTCCATTCAAGGTAGTTATGGTAAAGCACCAAATACTAATAGGCTTGTATTTGTGTCCTTAGATCCGCAACTTATTATAAAATTGTTGAGGGAAACTGGTGTTTTACCAAAGATTAATTTTCCATTTTTAACTTAGTCTTTTAATGTTGATTTTATTTATCATATACCACTTGATTTTACCACAGTTGTATGCTCTTTTGGCGTACATTACTGTGCTGTATTTTACCTGTTTGAAATGTAATTTTTTACACAGTTGTTTAACCATTGTATGACCCCCCAATAGTCTGTTTACTTTTTGTGCTGGGTGGGGGGGGGGTCGTTAAACAAACAAAAACAAACACACAAACCAAAAGTATTAATGTCCTTGTTAGTGTCCGTACAAGTGTGCGGATTTAGTTTATTGTTGTTCCTCTTTTGGGTACCTATTCTTTTTTTAAGCAAAAACATAATTGAAGAAAATTGTTGATATAGCTTATTAGAGGCTTTTTCAGTGAGTGCTGGTGGTTGATCTCACTTAAACGAACACCATGGTGTGTGTCGGATGCATCGTGATGTATGTAAGGGATGTGTGCATGTGTTCAAGGCTGTGCACAGTTGGCTTTCTGGTTTCGAATGAGTGTTTGGGATGTTTTTTTCCCCTCCTGGCAACGACATTGCAATTGGGCTCCACATAAAACGTCTTGGTTGTTGCAGAGCTTAATTATCAGTGTGGAAACCACTTGAAGACGTGGAAGCTCAATTGTTAGTGTGGAGGCCACTTGTCAGAGTGGAGGTCATTTGTGGGAGTGGAGGCCACTTGTCAGTGTGGAGGAGACTTAATTGTGTCGATGAGGCCAATTGTCAGTGTGGCGGCCAATTGTCGGCGTGGATCTCAGTTGTCAGTGTGGAGGCCTAATGTTGGTTTGGAGGAGACTAATTGTCTGTGTTGATGAGGCCAATTGTCAGTGTGGAGGCCAATTGTCGGCGTGGATCTCAGTTGTCAGTGTGGAAGCCTATTGTTGGTTTGGAGGAGACTAATTGTCTGTGTCGATGAGGCCAATTGTCAGTGTGGAGGCCAATTGTCGGCGTGGATCTCAGTTGTCGGTGTGGAGGCCAACTGTTGGTGTGGAAGTCAATTGTTGGTGTAGAGGACACCAATCGTTGGTGTGATGAGCACCAACTGTCAGTGTGGAGGCCAATTATCGATGTAGAGGCCCGTTGTCAGTGCTGAGCCCTATTTCTCATAAAGGTATAGTTTCTAGAAGTGTATCTAATATTAGTCAAGGTTTTGCGATATTACACATCAATTGCTGCACCAAGCGGTTGCTTTAAATGGTAAGCCGTTACTGCAATATGTCACGTGACGCACTGACAAGGGCTGCATTGCCAAACAATGTTTTCAAATGGCACACTAATGAATAAAGCCATCACGTTAGGCTTAGCCTATCAGCAGGCTAATCCGCAAAAGCTAACTGCAGAGCCCTATCCATCAGAAAGCCGAGTCGACCAAAGACGTCACTCAGCTCCAAATCTGGCTGCACCTCTGACAGCTAAGTCAGGGTACTCTGACAGCTAATAGATGTGAAAACTGAAGAGGCGACTGCAGTTTAGTGTGGGTGTGGTGGGTATGTGGTCCGGGAAGCTACTTTAGAATGAGGACAAAGTAATATTTGCTGTATTCAATATTACTATTAGGCCAGGTTAGTCTGAAGAGCAAACAATAATGCCCCTTATTAATAGATGAATCAAGGCACTAATGGAATAAAACGATCAATGTGTATGTATATGTGCGACATAATTAATTCTGTAAATATAAAAGAGCGGAGGAATTGTTGGTTGACTGATATGTTTTGATATATGTGAATGGAATATTGTCAAATCCTGTGTATCTACGAGTGCGACTGCGGCATCGGAGACTCAGCCCACACTGCCTTGTGATTTTGAACCTAAAATTTGCGCTACATAAATTAGGTTGATCATTATAAGCTACTTTACTTTAGTACTGGGCGAGGTAGAGTGCCGGCCTCCCATGCGGGAGATCGGGAGTTCAATTCCATGTCGAGTCAAACCAATGACTTACAAAATTGGTACTTGTCGCTTCCTCGCCTGGTGCTCAGCATTGTTTGGATATGGCAAGGGCTGGTGTGCTCAGTGACAGGATAATGTGACTGATTGGGATATGGATCATGGTGCTGATAGCCTGGTCTCCCAGTGGGGTAGCACTATAAAGTCACCATGAGTACAAACTCGGTACCCATCCTGATATGATTTTAGATGTTGCTAGGACGTAAAATTCCGTCAATCAACCAACTTTACTTAAATGTTTGAAGTAACCTTTATTTTAAACCATTAGCTTTGAAGATATTTGAAGTGAAAACATACACTATTATATGACAGATTCTAGTAAATTGACTACCGGGTGGCCTAATCGGTAGAGCGCGGGCCTTGCGTGCGGAAGGTCGGGAGTTCGGTTCCCGGTCGAGTCAAACCAATGACTTTAAAATTGATACTTATAGCTTCATAGCCTGGTGCTCAGCATTACTACGATAGTGCAAGGACTGGTTAGTTCAGTGTAAGGATAATGTGACTGGGTGGGATGTCGGGTTATGGTGCCAGTGGCCTGATTTCCCAGTGGGGCAGCACTAAAGTTGCCATGAGTGTGCAGTCACAAGTCGGTACCTGTCCTGATATGACCTTAGATGTTGCTAGGACGTTAAACAACAAACAAACCAGTAAATTGACTTACTATTCCTGATATGAAACAATAACTGTTTAATAAATGTACCAGTATCTAAGGTAGATACGTAGAATCAAATCTATGTATGTGTTTTTGTTTATAAAATGTTATTTCAGCTGACTGCAGGTTTAAGGTGCCGTTTCAAAGTTGGTGTTGATGACGCTGTGATACGCTCATCCCCTGGGTTTAGTGTGTGTCTTTGGGCGGGGCGGGATGGGATGGGATGGGAATTATGGTGGTAGAGTTTGTTAAAAGGAGTTGTCAATGACTGTGAGAGGCGGGCTATAGGGGGCAGCCTTTCGTTACAGCCTTGAAAGTGGGTACATGGGGTCAGTGCGGGAGGGTGGGGTCAGTGGGGAAGGATTAACGGTGGGTGAGCTTTTAAAGATTTACCTTCAGACTGACCTTCCTGGTCCCATTAATCAGGCTTTAGTTGAGGCGCTTGAAGAGAAGGCTGATGTACGGCGGAGCCCCCCCCCCCCCTCCCCACACTCACACACTTAACCCCCGGACCCCCCATAGGAATTTATCACTACTGCACACATGTCCAATTGCTGACCCCCACCTCTCCGCACACCAGCTGTCACGTCAGCGGCAGTATTCACAACCAGATAATATTATGTGACTAGTTTGGATTATTGGGGATGGGCCAGGGGTGTGTGTCATAGCATCATCTAAGGGCATATCAAGACTTGTATCGACAATGCGTTTGTTTGTTGGAGTTTTACGTCCTGGCAACATCCAAGGTCATATCAGGACAGGTACTGACTTATGACAGTGCACACTCATGGCAACTTTATAGTATAGCCCCGCTGGGAGACCATGACTTGATATCCCACTCAGTCACATTATCCTGACACTGAGCACACCAGTCCTTGTACTATCCTAATAAACCTGAGTGCTGGCTAGGAAGCGACAAGTATCAATTTTTAAGTCATTGGTTTAACTCGACCAGGGTTCGAACCTGTGGGTTCAAATACCACGATCTACCAAAACGGGATACAGACTCTCAACTTATTCAGCTATCCCGTCTGGTCACAAAAATACGTGCTTATGGGGACTTATAGTACTGCGTCACTGAGGTACTGTGCTGCCTGTGCCATGACCAGATATCTGGTATCACTGAGCTTAGAAGTCTGTTTACATTGTTTCCCCTGTAATTATGATGAAACCAGATGTTCGTGGGATTCGAACCCCTAGCCGAGTCAAACCGATGGCTTAAAAATGAATTCTTGCCTCTGGAACCCTGGAATTAAAAAGATTGTTCACAATTGAAATTTACCTTGGTTAATCAACAAATGTATCCCCGCCACCCGCGTTCCACTCCGAATAAATAATGAGAAAGAAACAAATAATTTAATCTGGAAAGAAAAACCTGTAGAAAATCCACCCACCCATCTATAATTCCAATTTTTCAAGGGATCGGTATGCGTTCTGCACTGTTGTGGTTGAATGATGTTGCTGCCAACAGGCTGGGCCTGTTCCATGACGTGGGCATGACGTCATAGTGATGCGTGACGGTGAGTGTGGTTCTTCTTCATCGTGTCCTTCCGCCAGTTATCTCAAGGGATTTTCGTGCAGAGGTATGATCTTTATTCGTGGGACGTGCTCTCGGTGGTGGATGGTGGTAGCAGGATTTGCAATCAGATAGCTGATTCCCAGGGCCGCGATGTGGATGCTCCTGCTGTGGCCAGTTTGTCAATAGAAAGCCCGGGCCTACACTTTTACCGACCTAAGGTATTTTTAACCTCCCACACCACATAGACATGGTATGAGAGCAACCGGCCTTTGACGCTGGAAGTTATACACAGCGGTGGAAATCCAAATTGGCAGAGGTGGGGGGGGGGGGCATGGGGACTCGAACCACGACCCTCAGATCAGGCATCCGACCTAGAAAAAGGTCAGACACTCTAACCACTACAGACACTCTAACCACTCTAACTCTGCGACAGAGAACACCACTGTGGTGACACGGGCCTTCACAGTGCGACTCCATGTTGGGTGTGAGCCGGAGATCGGCGGACATGCCGCCGCCTAGTGGACCTGCAGATCACCACCCCTGGGGACCAGTCAGAGGGTGGGGGTGGAGGTCGGATACACTAAACTTAGCCAGCGCTCAGAGCATCATGTTGTAGTAATGTGTGTTGGACATCACTTCATATATTTCCTATGACTATGTATTGATAACAATTATTAATAAATTGGCATGCCATACAAAGATCAATTGAGGCCGCGCATGTTGCACATGTGTAATTTGTATGGCACACTTAATTTACTAGCTGGGGCTAATATGGATTTTCATTTACCAATGGGGAATGGCGTTGGAGGTGGGATGGTGGGGGTGGGGCGGCCCTTACACGATTATCACCAATCAGGCTCTTGCTGGCCCGTCTAGGATCGGGATGCAACACACTGCACAATGACTTTATTAAACTGATGCCATGTACATGCCAGAACCAAGGGACGTACTTTTGTGGTAGAACAGAAAGTAGTCTGTGTGTGGGGATGGTGGGTGGGGGGGTGCACTGGTGGGGAGAGCAGTGGGCCCTGCTGCCTGCACACATGGGTTGAGGTTACTATGGTTACTAATTAGGACAGGATGTGGTTTGACCAGGGTCAGCATTCTGTAGGGGGGGGGGGGGCAAGTCAGGTTTCATTCACCACTCTGTCTCGTACTGCCCGAGCTCCATTCCACTGATCAGTCAGTACGGACTATCCTTTGAGAGCATTCCAGATTATTCTTAGGGAGTATGCTTCAAGGAAATCATGCATAGATATCATCGTTCAATGTAGAGTCGGATGCGAATATAAAAAGAAGAAGAAAGCCTGTAAATAATTGAGTCACTTCGCGTGATGATTCACCCCCACCTCCTGTTGTAGAAATGATGTTAAATAATGACCTGATAATTACTTGGCACATTGACCAATTTATTTATGGAATGACATTTCGTGTCAGCTGTTCCATATTTTTTCAAAAAAGGAAATTTAGGAAGAAGTTTTTTCTAAAAGAAGAAATTTCTCTCAACATCACATAAAATAGCAATGTTCACTCATCCACCCGCAGTGGTCGCCGCTGAAGCGACACGCTCCGGCTCAATGTAGACCGGAACTGGCGTGATGAGATATGTACCAACGAGACAAAGTGAGACCAGGACTTATTCATGTGCAACACGACCAGGGGGCTGACATGGAACCGGATCCAAGACAGACGGAGACGTTCACTGAGGAGACACCCACACCCACACCCTGACACACACGCGCAAACACACACGCGCAAACACACACACATACTCATAACCATTGACACACACACACACACATTGACACACATCACACATATTCACACATATACTGACACACACACACTGACACACACACACACACACACACATACTCCTAACCATTGACACACACACACACACAGACACACTGACAGACTGACACATACATACACATGTACACATGCACGCACAAGGTCACACACACACTGACACACACAGAGACACACTGACACATGCACACACATTGACACTTTCAGACACACCTACACACTGACAGACACTGAAGTATACACAGACACGCACAGACACACACACAGACAGACACACACAGACACACAGACCCCCTGCCACACATACCAGGAGAGACGCTGTGATTGTCCCTGGCTGACCTTCGTACCTTGCTCATATGTGACCTTGTCAACTGGAGCGCCCGCCATAGCTCTGTCGCCGTTCCTTGCAAATGCGCAGTAGAGCGGTCTTTGAAACTGCACTTTGTGGCCGCGTACTTTGGCCTAGTCGGTGGTAATCACGAGTGGTTTCGTTATGAAGAGGGACCCCGTGACCACAAAGGGAGGCCGTCGGGCCTCGTTCGGTCGGGGGTGCAATAATAGATGGTCTGCCTAATGATATCAGGCCTCTGTTACCCAGCCAAGGATGGTCAACACATATACAAACGTAATAATATAGATCTTAGGGCGGCGGGGGCAACCACCGGGTCAATGGGCTGATTGGAAGGCAGCTGTGGGGGTGGTGGAGGGGTATATGGGGGAGGGGATGTGGAGGAGACAGGATATGGTATAGGAGTGTGTATAAGAGTGTATGAGGGGGCACGCTAAAGCCGTATATACCCAAGGGATGCTATGGAGATGGGGCATCTATATAGAGGAGTGGAGGGGTATATGGGGGTGTGTGTGTGGAGGAGACGGGATATGGTATAGGAGTGTGTATAAGAGTGTATGAGGGGGCACGCTAAAGCCGTATATACCCAGGGGATGCTATGGAGATGGGGCATCTATATAGAGGAGTGGAGGGGTATATGGGGGGGGGGGGGGTGTGGAGGAGACGGGATATGGTATAGGAGTGTGTATAAGAGTGTATGAGGGGGCACGCTAAAGCCGTATATACCCAAGGGATGCTATGGAGTAGGGGCATCTATATAGAGGATCTGTTATCGAAAAGAGTATATTTATGGAGGGGATTTTGAGGGAAGGGGATATTTAAAGGAATTGTTATTAGGGGGAGGGGGTATTTATCTGGGGGTGGGTGGATATAGAAGGAAGGTGGTATTTAATAAGGCTACTATGAGGAAGGGGTATGATAAGAGATGGGGGAGGATGTGGTGGGGGGGGGGGGTCTGAGCTGTACACAGGGGCGGAGAGAGTATGTAGGTTACAGTATAGTCATCATGGGGTGGTGGTGGAGTTGTGGGCAGTATGGGGTAAGGAATACGCCTTCTCCTACCCCTCCCCACCCCCATCACCTGCCGGCGTAGTTGATTAAGACTTATTGATTACCTGTCACAGTACAGACGGAATGGACGTTCATCATGCACTGCGGGAACATGGCGAGCCCCGCTCATTCACAATTTGGTCTGCAGTGTAGGCGTCTGCGGCGCGTTTCTCATGGCGTCCGTGTTGCCATGGTAACGCCGTCGCGACTCAATTACGAGGAATCTGCCACTGTTGCCGGACACTTTGATCTGTTTTCTCATGGCCTAATCACCTGGCGGTATCCCTGTCTACGCTTAATGCTGGGCGCTGATTTCCACCTAATGCTTGCCTGGTGTAAAGGGTGACGCGTGTGACGAGCTGCACCGTTGGTATTGTGTACATCTACTATCGTTAGATGTGACGTATACAGGGATCCCATTTCTCAGTGAAATAATTCATTTAAGGAAAAAACTGAGTTTCCAAGTCAGCGTGGGGGATAAAAAAACGTTTACCTTTAATTATTTGTTAGTCTTAAAACAGTTGGAATTTCAAGGCCAAAATATGTCCAAATAGGTGCCAGATTTCAACATTTTAATCATATGTTTTAAATAATTGGGGAGAGGGCCATGGCTCTGGACGCCCCTAGTTTTATATGGATTTTTTAGTTTTTTTCACTGTGACCTTTGCATATAGTAGTGCCTGTCTTGCAAAGGACGACTCTGTATTCCAGGCCAACATTGGACTAATACAGTAGGTGTCCTGTAATTGGAGTGGCAATCAAATGAGACAAATTGCAGTTCGTTCATTGAAAAATTTTCAGCATAATTTCTCTGCAACCTACTTCAAAAACAAATGTCGGCCAAAACGCCACTAATTTTGGTTCATCAGACACCGTGGATGTATTGATTCAAAGTGACTTTAAAATTGTGAGCCTATAGACTTATACTGAAAGATAGACATGGAAGCACGCAAAGTTACAGCTTCAGTAATCATTTGTAGAAGGGACTGAGTTATTGTTACAGCTGAAGCCTGTTCCAACATTAATTTTGCGTCTTTTCACTTGAAATATCTCCAAAGTTAGCCATTAAAACAAGTTACTTCAAACTAAAAATAAGATATATTATAACAATCAACTTATTCATTCCAAATATGACAACCTCTAAACAATGGGACTATGCAACTTTCCATTAAAGTTGCATGGTCCGATGAAATATAATTTTGTCAAAATTAAAACAACTACTTACATTTGATGCTATATATCCAACTTAGATATTGGTCTATTAGCTAATGATTTGGGACAGTATATACAGAATAACCAGTGAGTTTATAACCTCACTCAGTTTGAAACACCCATTATGCAGGAAGGCCATTAACCAATTAGGCCAATCTCGTGACCCCATTAGCCCCCCCAACCAAGTAGGCCTGCTGTGCAGGGTCATAGAGGGGAAGGGGATATGAGGTGGATGTGTGTGTATGTGTCTGTGTGTTTCCTGACCTGATTTTACAGAGACAGACATACACACAGACATACACACACAGACATACACACAAGACATACACAACACACACAGACATACACACACAGACATACACACAGACAGACATGCAGAGACATACACACATAGACATACACACAGACACACATACATATACATACAGACAGACATACACACACAGCCATACACACACAGACATACATACACAGACATACACACACATACAGACACCCATAGATAGGCACACACAGACAGACATACACAGACAGCACACACATACACAGAAACACACACGCACACACCTGACATACACAGACACACATACACCCAACCTGACTTTGCAGAGAGAGAGCCACACAGACACACACAGACAGACACACACAGACATACACACACAGACATACACACACACATACATACATGCACACATACATACATACATACACAGACACACATAGATACACATACATACACACACATACATTACCACACATACATATACACACACAGACAGACACACATAGATAGACACACACAGACAGACATGCATAGACAGCACACACAGACACACAAACACACAGATATGCACACACCCGACATACACAGACACATACACCTGACCTGACTTTGCAGAGAGAGAGACACACCCACATACAGAAACACATAGACAGCCGCACACAGGCAGAGGCAGACACACATATACATGCACACACATACATACACAGACACACACACATACAGACAGACACATCCATACACACACAGACACACATACACCACAGACATACATACACACATACACAGCACAGAAACACACAGATGGACACACACAGACATACACACACACAGATACATACAGACATACATAGACAGACAGACACAAGCAGACAACAGACACACATTTTTTTTTTTAAAGCCCTAGTGCCATGGGCCTATGTCACTAATCCATTCCCAGAATGTTACCAACCCAACCAGGAATACCTACCTACAGTCCTGTAAGGTTCCAGGTCATCTCACATCACGTGGTCACCGCGAGATGACATCTGGGTCATAGCCACAGGACTTTTGGCAAGCTTGTCGAAATTATTTTTGGTTCTTTCAGCTCATATTACTTCAAAACTAATCATCTTTAATCAAAATCACTCCGGAGTAATGATTAGTAGCTTGTAATGATCAATTTGATATATTTATCTCAAAAATAAGACAAAAATTCAAAGGCCATCGGACCATGCAACTTTAACATCAAACAAGTTCACTCTGGTTAAGTAGTATATGGAGTGTGTATTTGTAGTAGGATATCACTAATATGAGGGCGTGACTCTATGAGTAGTATAAAAATGTGATTTTGTAGCAGGATGTTAGTGATATGGTGGTGGGTTGAGGGAGGAATAGAATAAGAACCACCATTCACATGTCAGTGTTCTATATGTTACCTAGAGTAGCAAGCTGCAAGTCTATATAAACTTATGATTGTTTAATGTACTGCCCCTTTAACTCAAATTACTGATTTGTTGATACTTAATAATCTCACTAGGCCTACCACGATGGCTATAAATATAAGCATTTGGAAGATGTCAGTAATATAAAGATGCTAGGTGCACCATACTGACAGTAGCATTAGTATTTGTATTAAGCTAGGATTCCTTACACACGGTAAGCGGCATGCGGCATGCGGCAAGCGGCATGCGGTATGCGAATGGGAAGATTCCTTACACACGGCATGCGGCGTGCGGCATGCGGTAAGCAGCATATAAAAGTGTGCACCCATGTGTACATTCATTGGTATTCATATTTATGTGCATATGGTAGCATTTTTAGCTTTAAGCTAGGATTCCTTACACAGGGTAACCGTCAGTCTCCCGATTGGGACGGTCCTAACATCCTAAACTGAGCCATGTTAGGACCGTCCTTTTCGGTCAACAAAACCATTATTTTGTCTTTATGTGTGCTATTTCTACTCGTGGGGGTTCCTACCTTTATTATAACCAAATTATAGATAAGTATTCATATTTTTGTGGCTCTGGTAGCATTTTTAGCAACCGGAACCACCACCACTACCATATGTTTCCACTCAGAAGCCTTGGAGACTGCTTCCTAACAGGTCCGCGCTCTACCTTGTCCTGGCTGTCCGTAATTATCAGTCGCCTCCTCCAGCCTTATATCAATGGACAAATGCGACTGATGCTTTTCTATTCGCACCCCCGTGTCGCATGCCGCATGCCGGACCGATCGCTACAGGGACCGATCGAGTTGTCGCATTCGCATTCGCATTCGCATTCGCATACCGCGTGTAAGGGTTGCACCCCATTGACTTCAAGGCGTTTCGATTTTTTGCCGCATTCGCATTCGCATTCGCAGACCGCATACCGCGTGTAAGGAATCTCAGCTTTAGTAATATATACATATATAGGTTGTAACGGTGTGAGTAGTATAAGGGTGTGAATTTGTAGCAGGGACTAGTGCTAGGAGGGCATTCACCGGATCATGGTGGTTGTGTGCCATGAAATCATATGAATCCTTCTAGGCTGTCTTTTCTCTTTTAATGTGATTGCGCTCGAATATACAAATATGATTTTGCAAGTGCTTTTTGTGCAAAATAAATTACCAATCATACTACTTGTCTAATATGTGCTCTTGCGCTAAGAGTAAGATATTTGTGAATTCCATACCAGCTAAAAGTTCTGAATTTAAAGTAGATTATATTGCAACCTTATTGTAATATATATAAGTGGCACCCGAAGACCTTAGAGACCAGGCATTACCCATGCTGAAATGCCCCCACCCCACACACGCACGTATTTTGGGTACAATTATTACATACATGCTTACCATCAATGCTAAACTGAGACATCCACCGCGCTTACCATCATCATAGTACATGAGGTAGATTTGAAAGGAATTGTTTGTGACCTGGGAATCTGGCTTGATCACCGTCGCTGGAACTAAACACTGTCTGACAGATCTGGACGTTCTCACCGGTGCCTGTAGGGTAAGGGAGTTGTGGGTGTGTTCCTTATGCGAAATTATCATAATATCGCCCACCTCTTCATAAATAATTCGACTGGACGGGATGTCTAACTCAATAAGATTGCTAGCTGTCTTGTTGTGTGGGAGGTCGGGGGATTCGAAACCCGGCCGAGTCAAATCACTGAGTTACAAAATTGAGATTTGCTGCTACCTAACATGGTACTCGGCATTACTAGGGACCGGTTTGCTCAGTGTCAAGATAGTGTCAAGATAGTGTGAAATCAGGTCATGGTGCTGGTGGCCTTGTCTCCCAGTGGGACAGCACTATTGTCATCATGAGTGCACACTGTCAGATGTCGATACCAATAAACAAAGAGACATTCATATGTAATTCACTGGGACCAGGTATTGGGAATCTAATAAATAAATTGTGTATGACGCCCCCTCCATGATCCTATCCCCCCTACCCGGCCTTATATTAGCAGTTTCTGTAGGTTAATGTTTTAAATAAATTGCCATAATACCCCCCCCCCCTACCCGGCCTTATATTAGCAGTTTTTGTAGGTTAATGTTTTAAATAAATTGCCATAACCAGTCGAAGGAAACTAGTCGTGTGCTGAATTGAAAATGTTAAAAATATAAATAACCAACAGATCTATTCAATGAACTGCATGATTGATCGAAATAAAAGCCTTTAAAACTAAATCGATGACAGTTTCAGAGTCACGACAAGCCGTTCTATATGGAAATGAACTAAAACCTGAAGTTGCATATCAATTATTACCCGGTCTGCAACCATCCCACTGAATCTAGAGGAGTAAAAACCAACGTTAGTAGTTTGTATCAGCCGAAAGTCCATTGCTTAAAGTAATATTTAGTGGGTTGTCCAGAGGATTGTCCGTGACGCAGTGTAACCATTTCGCTGTCACCAGCTTGGAAGCGTTCAACTCTATTTAGTTGAGTTTTGGTTTGGTCTGTAGTTTTAATTATTCCTAGGCCAAAGAGGAACTAGTTTCCGTTCATTTAGGTATTACTTTTTTCTCTCTTTCTTTCTATATATATATATATTATTTTTTAATTTTTTTTAATTCTTAAATGAGAAGAATTATACCGCCAATGTTTTCAAAGATAAACATTTGTTCCTGCAAGTCATTTCTAACTAGATGGAATTTCAAACAATTAAATACCTTGTTTTAGTGGTCGTTTTATAGGTGAATGTTTGCAAATTCGTAATAATATTTCTATTTCAGAAATATCAACTGTATTGCTCTTAGAACTACTACTAAGAATAGACATGGGATACCTTCAAATGACCTATTCTGTGACGTCATGCAAGGAATGGATAGGTGCAATTGCATAGGTTATAAGGCCTAATCAAGGGGATTTAAGTCGACTGTTAGTTGCACGAGCCTTTGTGATACTTTCCTTCTGAACCGCTTTGCAATGAACGGCTTCTATAATTGTATCGGCCGTAACTGGAACTGGAGGATCAGTAAATTCTCGTTATGTGTTTGACCTTGACTGGAAATGGACTTCTTTTGTAAATCCCCTATTCTAAAAATAAAGTGAATAAAACTTTCTTTCTGGTTGGGGTAATGGATAGTTTTCGACGGGTTTGTTGTGTGACCCCCTTATCAGTGATGTTTCATGTTGACTGTGGATATTTGAATTTCATTTTTTATTGTTGTTGGTTGGGTGCTTATGAATCTTTAATCATTACTGTCTTGTTTGTGTATTATATAATGCTTTCTTTTCATTCCCCAGGTGAGTGACTATGTCTCTGGCTGGAGCTGGATCGGATGCTGGATGTCACTGTCCTGGTTTGTGTTTGTAACGATTAATGGATACATTTCAAGGAGGTGGTTGTGAATACTGTATGCTGTGTGGTATTATGTGAGGTATACCCAATTACTCCTGTAATAATACACGCCTTCGAGCGGACGCACTGACCGAATCGGTAGAGTGCTGGCTTCTCGTGCGGAGGTCGGGAGTTTGAATACCAGCAGGTTACAAAATGAATGCTTGTCGTTACTTAGCCTGGTGCTCGTCGTTATAGGATAGGACAAGGACTGCTTAGCACAGTATCAGGATAATGTGACTGTGGGATATCAGGTCAAGGTACCGGCGACCTGTCTCCAGTGGAACAGCACTATAAAGTTGTCATGAGTGCACAGTCACAAGTCAGTAGGCCTACCCGTCCTGATATGACCGTAGATGTTGCTAGGAGGTAAAGCAAAAACAAACAAACAATCCTTAGTGATTAATCATATGGCTTCCTGTTACTCATCGTATCCAACCAATCGTGACGTTTAGCTGATTTAATAAATTTACATTGCTATGTTGTGAGGCGTAGGAGGTGGGGGTGTTTTTTTTGCAAGAGAGTGGCGCAAACCCACAATTCTGCCATTCATGGGCCAGCATCCGAACCAGTATCCCTTATATATCAAACTACTCATGGCTACCTGTGCATGTGGCCTTTCACTTGGGAGGTCAGTTTACCTCACTACATTCGTCTCCCTGGCATTGTAAGCCTCATGCTTAGAACTACAAACATCAAGGTAGTGTTCACGTACAGTACCTACACAGAGATGCTTCAACGCTGTACAGTGTGTAAATTGTACAGTATCCTATCCTGGTCATGGATCCAATGTTGGGGGGGGGGGGGGGCAAATGAAGGGAAGCTGTCATACCTAGAGTGGGACTCGAACCTATACTTCTGCCATTCAAGGGCTAGCGTCCTAACCATTAGCCCACCTAGGTGTCCTGATGCAGTCTACCCATGCCTACCTGGCCATGTGGCCTTTAACCTGGGGGGGGGGGGGTCGGTGCACCTCGCTGCACTAACCTGGATAGAACGATTCAATTTACTCTCAATACTCTGAGCTGTCTGTGTGACATATTTTATTTCATAATGTATCTCAAATAGATGGTTTGTTGAGTGGTAAATTTATACGATCCAGAACATTCGTTGCCTTTTACACCATTGAACCAAGTTGTGAGGACACCATTTAAGGGAAGCTAATAAGTCATGCCACCTTGAAATCACACTACCTGAAAGGATGATGTCGGAGCTAATGTCGGCAGTGTGTGGCTATTGTCTTGTAAGTATGTTACAAGAAATGTAGGCTCCCTAGACTTCCTATATACAGGGATGAAAGATCTCCGCGATTCCGTGGATTTCCGGGATTTTTCAATCCCGCAGCACCATCAGTGTATATTAATTATTATTATTATTATTATTATTATTATCCTCTTCTTTGATGGTGCTGACGGCACAGCACTATCAGTGTACACTACTAATATTAATAAATGCTCCAAGCATTGCAGCACTATCAGCATACACTACTAATACATGCTTCAAACGGTGCAGCACTTTCAGCGTATACCAATATATTTAAAACCCGACTTCCGGGAATTTTCCGCGTTTCCCTGACAATGTTAAACCTATGGGAGAATATCAGCATTTCCGCTTTTTTTCCCGGAGACCACTTTCATCCCTGTATATAATGCCCTTTATAATCGAAGAAAAGTGCAACTGTGCTTATTCACACTCCATCTGCTGATAGAAGAAAACAGTTGTTTGTTGTTTAGTTTTACCCCGCTCTTACCCTATTGGCTATATTACAACGGTTTTTATATCTGGTAAGCAAGATGCACTTCAATCAGCCAAGATATGTTTCACTCCCAGCAATGTTATTTTCCCTATTTACTTCCACCTGCAAACTCCGATGTCTGTATAGGATGGCATGGCCAAATCAGCAACAGTGTTGGCTGGCTTGCCGTGCGCGAGGTCGTGGGTTCGAACCTCGGCCGAGTCAAACAAATGACTTATAAAATTGAGATTTGTCACTACCTAGCCTGGCAATTAGCATTGGTAAGTGAGGACTTGTTTGCTCAATATCGGGATAATGTGAATAAGTAGGATATTGGCAATTAACGTGCCAGTGGCCTGGTCTCCCAGTGCAGCACCATGAGTGTGCACTGTCATAAGTTGCTACCCGTCCTGATATGACCTTAGATGTTGCTAGGACGGAAATCCCAAATATGCTTGTTTTGAAGGGGCATGGCCCAGTCGCAGTACCTGATAGCAGCCTCAACCATCTGCTCCTCTGCAGACTTTATTGCGTTGTGTACAATGGGGAAGTTCTTGTATCACCCAATAGATTCGATGCCACCCCACCGGCCCGCTCCACTTGAAAACCTATTGGATCTTTTTGAGGGCGGTTATAGGGTTTGGACCAGTCAGTTCTGAAAGTGGTGCCATTTCTTTTTGTTAACAAGGTGGCTGGGGGAGCAATCTTGAAGTAATCTCTCTTCGAATTGTGTTCATTTGAAAATTCAGATCGCAATGTGAATAGTTAAATGAAGTTTACAGCTCCATAATCCGATGAAAGTTTTTAAACACCAAAACGTGTACTTAGATTTGATCCTAAATATTAAATTGATGCACTCATGAAACAGTTATTGTTGTATAGGAGCGATAATAAATTAATTTAATGGAACCTGTCACTGCTGATGCTTATGATGCCCAGCGTTTTCATTTGAGAAAATTAGCCAAATTAATTTGGCTAGTTTGTACTTGAAATATTTCTAACGTTAAACACATAGATTATAAAAGAGAGCTTTATATATTCATATTTTAACAAGTAACTTCCAACTATGAGATTATATAACATTATGTATATATTTTAATATCATACTTGATGATGTTTGTTGTTGTTTTACGTCTTAGCAACATTTAATGTCATATCAGGACGGGCATACTAGAGGAAGGAGTGGGTCTATGGTGTATGCGTGTACAAGTTTGAAATATATCACCCACTGCCACCGCAACCACCACCACCACCGCAACCACCACCACCACCACAACCACCACCACCACCACCACCACCACCACCACCACCACCACCACCACCACCCCCCACCAGGCACTACCATCGCCGCCGCCACTAATTCCCACCACACACGCATGCACACTCCCCTCTTCATGCATGCTTTCGCTCTCAATATCGGGCTGGAAGTAAGTTTCATAAAATGATTGATTCGGGGGAAATTGTTGGTCTGGAATATCGGTGAGGGTGGTTGAAGGGCGGATGTGTGGTGGGGCGGGGGGGAGAGACATTGAGGGGGTAGATGGATGGGTTCATGGGGGGGGGGGGGGCTGTCGGTGTGAAGAGGCTGAGTGAGTGTGGAGAGGGAGGGTGTGTGGGTGTGTGGAGGTTGGGTGCGTGCCTGGAGGATGTGCAGAAGAGAAGGTGTGTGGAGGGTGGGTGGGTGTGTGGTGGTTATGTTGGAGTTTGGAGGGTGTGCAGCAGAGTGGGTGGGTGTAGGTGGGAGTGTGTGTGGGTGTGTAGGTGTGTGTGTGTGTGTGGTGGGGGTGTGTGTGCGCGCGGGCGCGGCCGCGGGCGCGGCAGAGTGGGTAGAAGGTGTGGGGTGTGGGGTGTGGGTGGGTGTAAGAGTAATGCAGTGGAGTTGCGGATAGAGAGATGCTTGGGTGGGAAAGTCGATGGTATGTCGAGCGACAATTTATCGTTAAACTGTTTGCATTGCAGTATTTGGTGTGTGGATACACTATGTTGTTGAGACACTCCCAACTAGTTAGTCGGGTGGCCGGGACGCCTATTTTATGGAGTACTGTGCAAACTATTTATCTCTGGGCAAACTCCAATCCATTTTGCAGTAAGCCGGGGCACAGTTGGCTGCGGGTGCGACCCAGTGCTCGTCATTGAGTGTGGAGAGGTCGCGGTCAATACTCGTCTTGGCGCACATAGAGCTAATGATAACGGAGCATGCGCACTGCCTGTCCTGACTCGAGGCTGAGACCAGTATGTGACGTCACCGGCCGTCAAATCCGGGTATCGTGGGATGCGCAGTGCACCTGCCCTATGTGCGTTGGCAATTGGTGGCGCGGCCATCTTGAGTGCTCTACATATAACAACATTTTTGTTGTAGCAATGCGTAAGGTGCTTACTGTTTTTTGTTTGTTTTGTTCTTTTACCAAATTAGCACATGCGCTAGAAACCCTTTAAAAAAAGTATATATACAGTATAACTCCGTTAAACCAAGTTCGGTTAATTCAAACTTTTTTCGGCGGCCTGGCAAAATACTACTGATTAACGTGCATTGTGCTCAGCAGGGTGTGTCGTGGCCGGGCGTGTGGCTGCACTTCAAACACTGCCACCCACCTGGTCCTTTCCCACGGCCCTATCAATTACACCCCGTAATAGCGGCATCACTCTCACCACAGCCGCTCCTTTCACCGAGCCCCCCCACCCCCACCCCGCACCCCTCCCCTAGTTGTTACAGTGAAGGTGTAGTGTACGGAGGGCGGGCTCGGTATCGTATCTGTGGAAATTTGCCTCATATGATCAGGGATGAAAGATCTCCGCAATTTTTTTTTATTTACCGATTAATGTTAAACAAAATCTCAATTATGTGCTGTATAATCATTATATAAGCATATAATATATGATAGCAATTGATTTGTCTGAATCCCGCTCTTATGACCTTAGATGTTGTTAGGACATAAAACCCAAGCAAGAAAGGGTTAGGTATGGGTTATAATAATATTTTAATATAGTCACAATAAGGACAGTTGAAACCTGACTTCCGGCATTTTTCCGCGACTCCCTGAAAGTGTTAATCCTATGGGGGAAATCCGCATTCTCGCGGAAATTTGTGGTTGGCACCAGGATTTCGACTCGATTCCGGGTTTTTGTCGGAGACCACTTTCAGCCCTGTGTAATTTTTTTCGGAGACCACTTTCACCCCTGTGTAATACTAGGTACCGGCAACGCCATGAAAAACCTGTGGAATGATGCTTTTTTCATCAATATTCACAGGGTCATCACTATCTCTGTGGATTTGATTTTGATGAAATTCATCACTTAGAACATCAACATATGTTCTATCTGTTGTTGTTGTTGGATTGAATATATAATAAGTTTTTATGTAGGTAAAATCCATTTGTATGATGAGTGTATTTAGTGAATATTCCTTCATCACTGATGTAAAGAAAAATGACCCCGAAAACAGGTGATCTTTAATTGGCTCGCGCTCCCTTGCGCTACATCAAAGAAAGTCATAGATGGTACCAAGAGAAGCGTCATGACCTCAGCTTTGTAGCCATATATGGCTTGCACTAGGTCAAAAGAGTCAATCATGGTAAATTTTGCAATTTAAATTATTTTTAAAGTTTAAAACCATGTACTAAATTTTAAAATTTTAAACCTAATAAGATATGGTATGGATATATAGACAATTTAATTCCCTTTTCAATGGTACCAATGTTACTATAGAGCTAGTTACTCCAAGGAGCCGCATACAGAATATTGATACCAACCTCTTTGGGTCTTTGCTGTCCATAGTAGTTTCACAATGATGACACATGTATCTGACATTGCTGTATATTGGAATATATTACAGAATATGTAATCTAATGGTGTGCCAAATTTAGGGAAGATCCAACCATTGCTTTAGATACAGTGAATATTTATAGATTTATTTAAGTCAATATTTTTGGTTTTAGACACTTTTAGTTTGTATTTTAAATCAAAATGCAGGTTTTGATATCTTTAGTTAAATTATTGGTACAGCTAATATGCATTAGTTCCATATGATATGTGTGCAAAATCTAAAGACGGTCCAACTATTGGATGAGCCACAGTGAGTGTTCAAAGATGGATGAATAAATTAATATTTTAATTTGTTGACACTTTTCTTTTGTATGTAATCAAAATGCACTTTTTCTATTTTTAGATAGAATATTAATATAATAATGTGTGTTGGGTCCAGATTATGTACACTGTCAATTTATAGGAAGATACACCAATTGGTTAAGCTACAATGAACATTTAAATATTTTTCATGATATATTTGGTTTTCTGACTTCTGCCCCATATGTTCAATCAAAATTCAATATTTCCATATTTTTAGATAGAATATTGATATAAATAATATCTATTAGCCTCAGTGAATGGTTATTCTCATACTGTGCCAAATATGAGGAATACTCAAAAGAATGTTTTGCTGCAATGAGCTTTCAAAGATTGAAAATTTCACATACAAATGCTGTTTACATGCAAACAATTACACTTTTTCACATTTTAGGATGCAAATATCTTTTGATTCTCTGGACATAGAGGTCTGGGAAAAAAATAGGTTATTACTAGGTGCTCCAAACTGAATTTTTCTTGTTATGAGGTTAATTTGCAAGTGGTACAGTTGGAAAGCTCATCAATCTGATTACAAATATATATACTAATGGAAAATTGGTATATTGGTCCCTGAGTTATGAATTCTTTTAAATTTAATTTGTGCCCTTAATTTTACACACGTTATTCATGATTCTGCAAATGCTTAAATCCTGATGTTTGAAGCTGCCTACTGAAGGCAAATTACATTTTAATCACATCATTATTCTTTTAACTTATTATTTCTAGTAAAAATTCTAATCTCAATTTCTTTCAGACCTTGAAAATAAATATTTGTTGAGCAATTTGACATAAAACATGGCAAATCATGTGATTTTCATTAACTGTCCATGATCAAATCTTTAGAAAATTAATATCTCTGGTTCTATTTAAGATATTGACTTGATTTTTGTATCAAAATGATCAGAATGCAAATATCTATAATGAGATTACATTGTCTTTAAGCTATATCCCCATTGAACAAATCTAAGAAATGTGATTGCTCTAATTAGCATACCCATTCTATGGTTAAGTCCAAACTGCTAAGAGTGAGTGCTAAATGGTGGGTAATAATCTACACAAGATTTGTAGAGAAAGAATTTTTCTATGTAATATTATATTTTTCACAAAAGATATTTTCAAATTTTTCCCACCTGAAGTCGGCCGTAATGGATACAAAACTAAAGCTAGTGATCTCTACTTTACTGTGAAAGTAGTTATTTTTAGCTCCGATGCACTCATTCGCAGCACACAAAGAGGGCTAGTGTGCTGAGAGCAAGTCTCCTATTTTCCCCAATGGCCAGTCAGCATCAGCATCCAGTCCTATGTTTTGAGTACCTACTATTACACTGTTATGAATATTTGAACTATTTAGTATTTATTCAGTCTTGTTGCAGTTTTGGAAGAAAATACCATGCTTTGAAAATGGCTATTTGGCCAAATCATAACGATTTTTTCATTATGAATATCACTTTTTGACATTGTCTCATTAAAAATCTGATTCACAAATTGATTTAATAATTGGCATTTTAAATTCATCTATACGTATACAATTGAAATTGATTAGCAGAACTTCCCTCACATGGTTCCACTGTTTATTATATTTGGTCAAAGTTCCGCTTTTAATTCAAAATTAATACATTTGATATATTTAATATTAAAAAAGTATTCTATCAAAAACAATAATATATATAGCCTAACTGTTTCTGGATTTTGGCTTGTAACTGTAATGTCTAGAGGAAAGAATAAATATATTGAACGATATATCCTATTTTTAAATTTTGCTGCTGGTACCTAGTAATACGTGTAGCAGGGTGTGGCGCTTCCCGTAATGTGCTTGGCAATGTAATGCGGTGAACACCCCTTGCGTGTTCCAGTAAATGGGTCAAGCCTGTGGGCGATAAGCATGAAGTCATCACTGTCTGGCCTATTTTTTTATATATATTTTTTTTTATCAGGCGTTTCAGCTGGGGCCAGCGACATGTGCTTGCTAGCTAGCATTTGTAAATGGGTTACGTCATGTAAAGATGGTGGAGAGGCGAATGTTAGCCATTGTAGTGAGTGTATCAATCCATGGGGTTGGTTTAATGGTAACTTGTAGGGCCTCCTCTAGTTAACAACCCCGTCTGAGCCATGCCAATGACTTTGGTTCCAGGAAGCAAATGTAGTACTTTTCATTAAAGCTGCACAATCCAATGAAAAACATCGATGAAAACATGTTGTCGCCACATAGAAGGGAATACTGAGGCAATTTAATACAATCTGTTACTGCAGAAGCCTATAGTGTCAGTTTTGGCATGTTTGCCGAAATTAATTTGGCATGTTTGCACTTAAAATAGCTCAAAGGTTAGACATTTAAAATAAAAGTTACTTCAACCTATGGCACGGTAGGTTCTAGTGATTAAGCTAATATATTTATCTCAGAAAATGACAGAAACAGACTGTAACGTTTATCTCACAGGCAAGGAACCACATAGGCAGGTAGGCGTGGGTATGGTGATTACACCAGGAAGCTTAGATAGGCTAGTGGTTAGGACACTAGCTCCAGAATGGCAGAGGTGTGGGTTCGAGTCCCGCTCTAGACACAATGTTCACCCTGGCAATACTGACGTTTTTCTTCCATTATAGTCAACTGAGGTAGAGGCGGCTTGAAAGTGGGACCAACAGAAATAAATGACAATCTGTTGGTCGTTGCACCTTGTTTGTGGCTTGTCTAATCGGTTGACAGTGTGAGAGGTGTGGTTCTTGAACAGATTTCCCACTTCCCACCTTTCCATGCACACACAAAAAAAAGCCCAACACGTGTGTCTGCTTTTATGCCACCAGCTAGTACCTTTTGTGTGCGCGTCTGCGTTTGTGCCATACTGTGCCTTCCCACCCTCATCCGGTTAGGTTGGGTGGTTGTTGGAGTTTTACGTCCTGGCAACATCCTGGCAACATATCAGGATGGGTATGGACTTGGGTCGGTGCACGTTCATGGTGACTTTATAGTGCTTCCCCACTGGGAGACCTGGCCACCAGCACCATGACCTAATATCCCACTTAATCACATTGTCCTGACACTGAGCCAACCAGTCCTTGTCCTATCCTAATAATGCCGAGTTCCTGGCTAGGAAGCGCCAAGTATCAATTTTGTACGTCATTGGTTTGACTCAACAAGAGCTCAAACCCATGTGTTCGAAACCCACGATCTACCAAAGCGGGAGACAGACGCTCAACTCATTCGGCCAACCCGTCTGGTGGTGGTATGGTTAGTAGGAAGGAGCTGCGCTATTTATCTTTGTCGCTGCTGTTTGTCCATCTCGTTGTGAGCAATGTGATGATGTAATTTGTTACTTCTTCACCTGGCGATGTTTATGTTAATCAAGGTATGAGACAGACCGGTCATTGGATTTGTTAGCAGGACGACCTACCGTACAGGTTCCTCGCTTGGTTGGTCGGTCGGTCGGTCGGTCGGTCGGTCGGTCGGTCGGTCGGTCGGTCGGTCGGTCGGTCGGTCGGTCGGTCGGTCGGTCGGTCGGTCGGTCGGTCGGTCGGTCGGTCGGTCGGTCGGTCGGTCGGTCGGTCGGTCGGTCGGTCGGTCGGTCGGTCGGTCGGTCGGTCGGTCGGTCGGTCGGTCGGTCGGTCGGTCGGTCGGTCGGTCGGTCGGTCGGTCGGTCGGTCGGTCGGTCGGTCGGTCGGTCGGTCGGTCGGTCGGTCGGTCGGTCGGTCGGTCGGTCGGTCGATTGGTTAAGGTTTTATATCCTAGCAACCTCTGTGGTCGGTTAGCGACTTCTGATGGCATTTTAATGGTTGATTTAGAATGCCGCCACACTGGGGCACCACCACACTGCCAACCAGCACAGTGGTGCAATATTCTTCTCACTCGCATTACTCCGAGCCAACCAGGCCTTTCCCTGTCCTAGTAGTGCAGTGCTACTGCTAGGCAATGTGGCGGCCCGAGTACGGCATTTTGTACGTATTTACGTCGGTCAGGAATTGCTCCAACCACTATCTATATAGTCCAGTGCACTACATCTTTCACAATATGTAATTCTAAATGTTTCTAAATTTAAACAAGTGGGTCATTTACGTAAAAGACATAAAAAGTTCTCAAAATTGAAAATTTGGTTTCCAAGTGATTGAAAACAAACCTATCATATGTTAATTAAATTAAGCCTGCTTTATGGGGGGGGGGGGGAGTTTACACCTTTAATCCACCCCCTAAAAACACTCGTATATAACCCAAGAAAGAAACAATAACAACAACACACACAAACAAATAAATACAGCAAAAACGAATGTAACAAATATATTTTGCCAGGTCCTTCAAAGTTCTGGAATAGCAAATGCATACAATGTACAAACACTACTGGACTAAAGAGAACTAACCACCCAACCCGTTCCACGACACACAACCATAAATACATTAACCAGACGGAAGATGTATGAGTTCCCAAAGCCCTACACCATCCGGGTACCAGCCATTGACAGCGCAGCACAGGTCATGGCAGGGCAGGTCAATTTCCTGACCCGTTTTTTTCACACATAATGATGTGAGCAGAATGGAACTACTTAAAGGGACTGTAACACGACCAAACCAGCTTTACTTATTCACAATTATTATGAACATATATGAATAGTCATAACTTATATAGCTTGAAACAATCTATTCTGTAGGAGTTATTTAGGGCCTAACCATGGGACGAGAGGTCTCTGTGGTCAAGCTGTGGCTGTTAGTCACTCAGCCCTAATGACTCTCCACAGTGATGTAGGGTACGGCATATTACAGACTTGGAAAGTGGTGCAAACCCTACTATACTCAGTCTACTTGTATTGCTAGGCAGAACAACCCCGACGTACTGAGTTCGAGCTTAAATAACCCACTCTAAGTGTGTTCTTTCATTGCGATACATTAATTAGTCATGTAAGTTAATTAGTCATGCATGGTAAAATCATATGACCAATTTTTTTAAGTGACTCCCTCTTTTTATAGTATTTTGATATTTCAGTTTTGTGGGTGTGTGTCCGAAATAAATGTACATGCTGCCGTATATTTGATGTACTAAGTTAAATCTGTGCTATTTGTGATGGATGGTTTGACCCGACTGCAGACCGGACACTGGCGTCCTACACCGGACACTAACGCAATGGGACCATTGTGTCCGGCTGGCACCAGCGAATCGGGAATCGACCGAACCGCCTGTGAAGGTCAGCGTGGCCTTGAACCGTGTGGCCTGGCACCGCATGTAGCAAAGGGGGTTGTCCAGGAGCAGGATGCATGTTTACACTATAAAATTAACATCCATAAATCCCCAATCAATTGGCGTTTATTTTGACAAAATGAATGGTTCCCTGTTGTGGCAATGATCCAGCCAGCATTGAACCAGCCCTTTTGCTGTACGGTATGCCAATGTGAGAGACTGTGGAATGTCGGAGGAAAGTGTTTTGGGTGGCAGGGTGTTGCGTGGCGCCGTGATTGCAGTTAGTGAGAGCGCCCCCAGGTGTCGTGACGAGGCGGGCGCCCATCGTTCACATGGGGGCGCTGTGAGCCAGTAATCCGTGCTGAGTTATGGTTGCTGTCACCCACAGTGAGGTTGTGGGTGGAAGTTTCGGGGCATGGATCCATGTTCGTTTGCCCCCTGCAACTCACACCTGTCGCTATACAGTCTCATGTCTGGTGTCATGGATGCTTACAGGTGGAAGAACCTTAAAGTTGACCGCATTTTCTGTTTCAGATATTGTTTATTTATTTATTGGTACATTCGTTAATTAAGCAGGGGGATTTTCAACCATGGGCAATTGGTCTTCCTTATTCCACTGCCCTATCCTAGTAATGCCGAATGAAAAGCTAGGGAGCAACAAGTATGCATTTTTAAATCATTGGTTTGACTCGAAAATGGGCGGTCGACACTCAACTCATTTAGCCACACCCCACCTGTCTCCAGTTTAAAGCCGCATAGTTAAGTGTTTTTGACTTTGAGTTTCTGCCATTTAAAAAAAGAATGCCCACAGATAAATATATTAGCTTTATCAGTGTAGTCTACATTAATTAAAATTTGAAGTAACATTTACTTTAAAGGATTTACTTGGAGATATTTCCCTTCTGGATCCCATATGCTTCAATAGTAAGAGGTTATATTATTCCTTTCATGCAGGAAGACATGTCCACTGAATACACCAATATTTAAGTTGGATATCTAGGATTCAATCTGGGTGAGTGTTTTCTGTTTAGAAAATGTGATGTTTTTATCGGATTAGGCAGCTTTAAGAGATGAAGACCTTTTCCACAGGGCATGTGTAGTGAGTTGGTACCCACAACACTAGTTCTTCCACTAACATCAAAGATCAGGTTGGCAATGGAAATCGTCTATTAGCATTCCTCTGACATTGCTTCTGCGTGAGGCGATTCGCGATGGTGTACATATATTTTGTTCATTAAATAAATACATATTAGGTGACATTGGTTCTTTCTAGTGTGTGCCTGTGCACCTACGTTAGCCACTTGTCAACAAAATATATGCAGCATATATTTTTTTCCTTTAAGTCTATCTGTTGATTAATCAAGGGACGTTTTAATCACAGACAATTGGGCTTCCTCATCTAACTGCTCCTTGCCTTTGGTCCTGGTAATGCTGATTGTCGGGATAAGTAGTGACATGTTAGGTTTTTTATGTCATTTGTTTCAGTAAGGCAGTATTTGAAACCCATTATTCGAATCCCATGACCTGTCAAATAGGAAGCATTCACATTCAATTCCTTCGGCCATATGATCGTCTGGTCTGTATTGGGCATTGTATTTTGTCACATGTTCCTACAAATTGCAGTATTCATTTAGCATTTTATAACCAGACGGGATGGCCGAATGAGTTAGAGCGTCCGTCTCCCGTGCTGGTAGGTCGTGGGTTCGAGTCCCGGTCGAGTCAAACCAATGACTTTAAAATTGATACTTGTCGCTTTCTAGCCAGGCGCTTGGCATTATTAGGATAGGGCAAGGACTGGTGTGCTCAGTGTCAGGATAATGTGACTGAGTGGGATACCAGGTCATGGTGCCGGCGGCCTGGTTTCCCAGTGGGACAGCACTATAAAGTTGCCATGAGTGCGCACTGTCACAAGTCGGTACCCGTCCTGATAAGACCTTAGATGTTGCTAGGATGTAAAACAACAACAAACAAACAAACTTTAGCATTTTATATTGTTATCTTTACTGGACACGGTGGCCAAATCGGTTAAGTGCTGGCTAATCGTGCGGAAGGTCCGGAGTTCGGTTCCTGGTCGTGTCAAACCAATGACTTACAAAAATTAATACTTGTCGCTTCCTAGCCTGGCACTAGGCATTATTAGGATAGAGCAAGGACTGGTTAGCTCAATGTCAGGATAATGTGTGAGTGGGATATCATGTCATGGTGCCAGGGGCCTGGTCTCCCAGTCAGGCAATACTATAATTTTGCCATGAGTGTGCACTTTCAGAAGACAGTACCCATCCTGATATGACCTTAGATGTTGCCAGGACGTAAAACACCAACAAACAACCAATCTTAATATTACGAATACTATTAATTATTCAAGATTATGCTTTGTGAGATGGGATGGCCGAGTGAGTTGAGCATCAGTCTCCCGTGTTGGTAGATAGTGGGATTCGAATGCGTGGTTCGAACAGTGGTTGAGTCAAACCAATAACTTAAAAATTGATACTTGTCATTACCTAGCCTGGCAGTTGGCATTACTAGTTTAACCGTCGGGCTAATCCGCCCCCGCTAAAGGCAAGCCTTCGTGTTAATTTATATAATTATTTCCATGTAAATTTCTAGGGCCGGCCACGGGCCGCCGCTGCCCCTCGTCCCGTCTGCAGGTAGTCCGTGTCTGTCGGTGTACTTCTCGGGCTAAAGTCGGCCAGCCAGAGTATCGCCTAAATACGTAGGTTTGCCCCCGCCCGTATTTGTTGTCCTAAAGCAATTACTTAATTGTTTCAACTAACTGGCTGGTCTACTCGCCTTACGGTGTATTTGATATGTTTAAATGGATCCAGAACTAAGCAGAGGCGCTAGTGTCTCTGCTACTGTCACTGATAGTCAGCCTACGTTACTGTCTTATTTTAGCCAAAAAGATCTATACGTTAATTCTGTTAATATGTCTGTTTTAATCTCCCCGCAGATGGGCTAAGTAGCTGCATAAGGCCTAGTTAGGCTCAAGGCCCTTAATTATATATATAAAGTATTCCAATGTTAGATTCGACCATAGCGGTTTACTCCATAGAAAACTGGAGGACAGTAAAGAATGCAAGGAACGTTCCAATTTACTTTTCCAAGAGCTCACGGCTTTGTTTATTCTTAACCTAACTAACATTCGAGCAAAGCACATAGTGTAGACCCCTCCCCTACAGTTTAATGTCAAACAACTTTGGAATTTAGATAAAATAGGCCTAAATATCGGCTAAAACATCAGAGCGTCATAAAGTACGTCTGATCGGTCTGGGTCCGAACGCCCGACCTTCCTTCGTTGCCAGGCGAGTCGCAATTCGCGTCTCCTAGCAACGCTTTACGGCCGGAAACCCCGTCGCCCGTGAATGTTTGGCATTCGCGGTCTGCCATGGCGAGTAGCCCGTATTTCCAAATACGGGTTAATCGGCGCACGCCCGTGAATGCCACCAGGCTGGCAGTATCGCCCACTTCACTAGGATAGGGCAAGGAGTAGTGGAATGAGCAAGACCAGTTGACCACAATTGAAATTGTCCCCGCTTAATCAACTAATGTACCAACAAATGTATGCATATATTATCATGGGAGGTGCATAGAGTGGGACTCGAACCCAAATTTCAACCGTTTGTGGATAAGCGTCCTAACCAATCGGGGTAGGTGGCCCTCTGATGCCAATAACCTAGATCTTCACAGTATTCATTTCTGCAAATTGCACATTTTTCTATGTCACTAGAACTCCAGTGCAGGACCAACGTGAGTGGTTGGTCCACCGAATACAAATTAACGATCGATGAGAGCAACTGCATATTCGGTCTTAATATATGCAGCACCTGTTCGTCATTACCATACCTTTCATCTTAGCCTAGCAACATGAGCAACTTCACCAACCGACCATCTAACCAACAGGTATTTGCTTGGTTGGTTGTTGGAGTTTTATGTCCTGGCAACATCTAAGGCCATATCAGGACAGGTACTGACTTTGTGCACTCATGGAGATTTTATAGTGCGGCCCTATTGGGAGATCAGGCCACCTGCACCATGTCCTGATATCCCACTCACATTTTCCTGACACTGAGCCAACCAGTCCTTGCCCTATCCTAACAATGCCGAGCACCTGGCTAGGAAGCGGCAAGTATCAATTTTTATGTCATCGGTTTGACTCGACCAGGGTTTGAACCCATGAGTTCGAATCCCACGATCTACTAAAACGGGAGACCGACGCTCAACTCATTCGGCCATCCCGTCTGGTAACAGACACAGATAATTGGTGTGTTTGTGTGTCTAATAGACGAATGGCTGCTAATTGTTAAAACAAGGGGTATATTCAGCTGAGAGGGAGCTTGGGCAGTGATTATGCGGGTGGTGTAGATAGGTACAAGTTTGAGGAAAGTATGAATAAATTAATTGTCTTATGTACAGCCATGTTGTCAGTGACCATTTCATATTATGTCACCGCATGGTGTTATTTATCTGACATGCATTCTGAATATAGTTGTTTCCTATTTTGTAGGATTGGTCTTGGAAGGTGTTGAATGTTTTTCCCACCTTTTTGCTGCAACGCTTGCATTTAGTTGGCTTTTTATTGCTAAAAGAGTTAAAGCTGCATATTCCGATGGCACACCAATCTTTATAAGCCAAAATACTTAAATTAGACTTGATCCTGCATATCCTATGTAGATACTGGTGTTTTATTAAGCATTTATTTCTGCATAGAAGGAATACTAAGTGAATTGACTAAGTGTGTCACTATTGAAGCCTATGATGTCCAGCATTTCGATATGCATACCAACATAAATTTGGCACTTTGGCACTTCAAATAGCTCTAATGTTAACCTTTTAAAATAAATTACTTCAAATTAAAATAAAATACATTATGATGATCAATCAACCTACTATATTTATCTAAAAATGGCAAAAACTCAAGTATAGCAAAAACTCAAATCCATCGGACTATACAACTTTAATGTCGTGCATTTACTAAGTAATGCCATCACGGGATGACCGAATCGGTAAGAGCGTTGGCTGGCTTCCTGTGTTGGAAGTAATGGGTTTGAACCCCAGCAATGTGAAATCAATGACTTTGCAATATTGATACTTGTGGCTACCTACCCTGGTGCATGGCTTTTATGGGATATGGCAAGGACTGGTTTGCGCAGTATCAGAATAATGTGACTAAGTGGGTATCAGGTCATGGTACTAGCGGCCTGGTCTTCCTGTGGGGCAGAACTATAAAATCGCCTTGAGTGATGCACACTGCCACAACTCAGCACCCACCCTGATATGACCTTAGATGTGCCCAAGTAAAACCTCAGCAAACAAAGAAATTGAGCAATGCCCATACGGCAATTCATGACGTCATCACCCACTTCCCTTCTCCTCACCCACTCTCCTTCCTTACAGCAAAACCATTAGTCATATGCAACACACAATTCCCCACCCACCATCCACCAACTACAAAGCTCCCATGCCCAGTTATGCATCTGTCCACACAATCACCATAACCGAATGGTGATCACTTCCATCAATACTGGAGTTGTGGTCGCAGAGCGCCAGGCGCCCTCCCATCAGTCGAAAGGGTGCTGGTCGGTAATGGGTGGTATGGGTTGTCCACGTAGTTGATCTGAGGGAGTATTGCCACTCACTCACATCAACCTGTCCACCCACCACCAATAATATCCATGTCAATGGCCATCATCGCCAGATAATCAGCACACAGCTAGCCGCCCACATTCAAGTTGTACACATATCATGTCATCCACCTGTCGACATCACCCGCCTACTGACCAGCCGCAATACCTTGAACTAAGGTACATCGGATCAAACCACTGCCCCATTGACACCCAGCAATACATTTAACCAAGCCCCCAACCCCAATGGCATTGGATCAAACCACTGACTGGCCCATTGACACCCACCAATACATTTAACCAAGCCCCAACCCCGACGATATTTGATCAAACCACTGCCCCATTGACACCCACCAATACATTGAACCAAGCCACAACCCCAACGGCATTGGATCAAACCACTGCCCCATTGACACCCACCAATACATTTAACCAAGCCCCAACCCTGACGATATTTGATCAAACCACTGCCCCATTGACACCCACCAATACATTGAACCAAGCCACAACCCCAACGACATTGGATCAAACCACTGCCCCATTGACACCCACCAATACATTGAACCAAGCCACAACCCCAACGACATTGGATCAAACCACTGCCCCATTGACACCCACCAATACATTGAACCAAGCCACAACCCCAACAATATTGGATCAAACCACTGCCCCATTGACACCCACCAATACATTAACCGAGCCACAACCCCGACAACATTGGATCAAACCACTGCCCCATTGACACCCACCAATACATTGAACTGAGCCACAACCCCAACAACATTGGATCAAACCACTGCCCCATTGACACCCACCAATACATTGAACCAAGCCACAATCCCGACAACATTGGATCAAACCACTGCCCCATTGACACCCACCAATACATTGAACCAAGCCACAACCCCAACGATATTGGATCAAACCACTGCCCCATTGACACCCACCAATACATTAACCGAGCCACAACCCCGACAACATTGGATCAAACCACTGCCCCATTGACACCCACCAATACATTGAACTGAGCCACAACCCCAACAACATTGGATCAAACCACTGCCCCATTGACCCTGCCAACCATCAATGCATTTAATCAGAACATTACCTTGTCATATTCACCAATACATTGAACACACCAACCCCAGCCCTGACTCCACCACTCTCCCAATAATTCAAAGAACTAACCTATATCGATGAACGAACCTACAGAGAAAAAACAAGCTACTTTCCCATTGACATCCAGTACATTAAAGCAAACCACTGCTCTCCTGACAAACCACTACCCCACTCAGCAAGTAATGGTTTGAAACAAACCACTGGCCTGATTCCCATCAATACATTTAGTCAGAGCATGGCCCATTCACATACACCAATATATTGAATTACACCAATAACAATGTATTGCACCAAAGCAACATCCGCTACCCACCCCAATCGGCTCCTTCCCCACGCCCACCCCACCAAATTCCACGCAGGCCCACCACTGTATTTAACCAAACCACGCACACCCTTCTACTGGCACTAGCCAAACATTGAACCATTTACTCATAGACAACCGTCGATCAATAGGTCAAACCAAGCTACCATCATATGCCCTTCACCAATATACCAGGCCTACCACCTACCAACGCACACCCTTCTAAGCCCCTACACCGACACAACCAACACTGATTCGAGTAAGGGAAGCCGGAGACCGAGTGGGAGAAAAAGGTTAAGGTTTATTACAAAATGTGACGGTACCACGCGGGAAGTCAGTCGACGGCGTCAAATTCGATGGGGGGGCCGGAGCCAATCCGTACTCAGTGGTCCTTAAAAAAAGAGGGTGGGTGGGTGTGGTCAGTCGTGAGGTCAATGGCCAAGCGAAACCGAATGGCTAGGTGCGGGGGGAGGTTTCGGTTCATGATGTTCATCCTACCTGCTTGGGCGTGGTGGGTACCCGACTCCCCTCACCGAATCAACCACAATTCGGAAATTATGCACCAATGCCTGTACCAGACGCAATGCATTATGCTGCCAAATGTACACCCACTGCCCACCATGTGGCGAAAGTCTCAAAGACACAGTTGCTTCCCGACACACACACATTAACACATATGTATACATACATACATACATACATACATACATACATACATACATACATACATACATACATACATACATACATACATACATACATACATACATACATACATACATACATACATACATACATACATACATACATACATACATACATACATACATACATACATACATACATACATACATACGCACATGCACACATACACATACGTACATGCGTATGTACGTACGTATATATGCGTGCATAGGTACGTACGCACACGAAAATGCATGCATGTACACACCTCTGGTGATGGCACCACCCATACCCACACACCATTCAGCGGTTACAAGCTGCACATTCAGGTGTCCGCCCCATATACTCTGTCGTGGCCAGTGTCAATACCGCGGCTTCACCTCGTGTACTCGATAAAAGCTGACACGCCTCCCTATATGATTCACCTCATGCCCTGTGTACACTTATCAGTATTTGCCATAAAATAAGGCAGAGGCTACTTACTACAGGGTCTGCAATGCCGTTCTGATGGTGTATGAACACACCCACCACACAACCGCACGTACACCCAAATGGTAGCGTGGCTCGTTTTGATTAACATTCATAATAAATTGGTTAAAAGCGCCACAAAACCACTCATATCGCACTCACCCTCACAAACCAATCTAACATAACATTCCATACTACAAATATACCTCACAGTGTTAACACTAATAACAGGTGCAAACCGGATAGGAACGCCTCCTGCTCAGATAAAGGGTGGGGGGGGGGGGTATGATGTTTTAGGCATTCGCCAGTTTTTTCCATGTGGGAAGTCGTGGGGTCCCAGTGGGACAGCATTATAACACCGCTAGGACTTATTAGGAGTAGACGCTGTCACTAGTATGTATGCCTCCCGATATGACCTCAGATGATGTTAGAACGTAAAACCTCCATGTTTTATCTGTATTTGGCTAAAGCTACATAAACCGTGTTCACACACGTACAGCGTTAGGCCGACTTACATGAGTCGAACTAGCGATGCGTTCACACATACAGAGTTTTCAAAGTGTGTCTTGTTCAGACACGCGCATTAAACCGGCTCAGATCGATGTTTGTTTGTTGTTGTTTTACATCCTAGCAACATCTAAGGTCATATCAGGATGGGCATCCACACATACATACATCCACACATACATCCACATGCCACATATACAGCCATAAGTGAATACATACACAGGGATGAAAGATCTCCGCGATTCCGCGGATTTCCGGGATTTTTCAATCCTGCAGCACCATCAGCGTATACTAATTATTATTATTATTATTATTATTATTGTCCTCTTCTTTGATGGTGCTGATGCCGCAGCACTATCAGCGTACACTACTAATATTAATAAATGCTCCAAGCGTTGCAGCACTATCAGCGTACACTACTAATACATGCTTCAAATGGTGCAGCACTTTCAGCGTATACCAATATATTTAAAACCCGACTTCCGGGAATTTTCCGCGATTCCCTGACAATGTTAAACCTATGGGAGAATATCAGCATTTCCGCTTTTTTTCCCGGAGACCACTTTCATCCCTGCATACAAACAACGGACCGAACAAGAGATGGGAAGAGTAGGACAGTCCAAACATGTGCTCCAACCACTATCAAAAGCAACTACCCGTGAGGAAGCAGTCTCCATATGATATATGAAAAAAAGGGACGGTCCAAACATGTAGGACGGTCCAAACATGTGTTCTAACCACTATGAAAGCAACTACCTGTTAGGAAGCAGTCTCCATCCATGTGCTTAAGCTGCCTCAACTAAACCAGTTATGTTCACACATGCCACTTAGGCCAACTCAAGCTAGTTCACCTCATCTAATCTACCTCGCGACATCGTTTACTTGAGGCAAACTAGTTGAGTCGACTCAGCCCTAATTCACCTCAGAGGATCGTTCACATGCACGATCTGAGTCGACTTAGATGAGGCGAACTACTTGAGGTGACTTAAGGCCCGTGTGTGAACGGGGCTATAGTCTGATGAAAGCATAACATTTTCTAAACCAAGTCTTACTTAGATTTAGCCTTACGTAACTAATTTAGTAGTGCGCTAAAAAAATATGTATCACTGCATAGAAGGAATGCTAATTTAATGTAATAGAACCTGTCACCGATGCAAGACTGTGATGCCCAGCATTTTGATGTGAATGCCAACATTATGTTTGGATGTTTTCACTTCAAATAATCAGTCTGATAATGTTCAAAATTATGTTTCATGTTGCACTTAAAATATCTTACAAAGATGCTTCCTTTCCAATAAGTTTCTTGGAACTACAGAAATAGATATTATAATGATCACTTCAAATATCTGAAAAGGTTTACTCGTTGACGTGATTACGTGTGATTATTGGTGCACTCCGATTGGCCACAAGTTGTCGGTAGACAGTTGAGGGATCGCATGCGCCGGGTGCTTTGTCTGTATAGTAAACCGAGCCCGGCTGTTCAAGTGCAGCTCTCCGTGTCATGTAATGGTGAGTTGTGGGTTTTGTTCAGGCAACTGATCTCCTAGACGGACATTAATACTGTGCATCGCCAGTGATCGGTTTACATCAAAGTTGCTATCAATCTCAGCCCAAAATGAGGTAACCGTCATGTATCATGTATTTTATAGTAATGCGAATTATATTAAGCTAAGAAATGGTGATCATAAACGAGGTATGTCCGCTTCTCCAACACGCTGACACTGAGTCTGAGATCAGTGCAGGTTCGCCCCTATTTCTGTTGATTTGACTGCCCGTTGAATGTCCAGGGGAAGAGTAATTTTGGGATTCACTTGTCTGAATCACATGTGAATTTTGCGAGTAATTTATATCGTCCAGCGGATTGAGATTCTTGATGTAGATGATGTTGAATGAGGAGGATGGACCTTCACACAACATTCAGGCACTGTATGCAATGGGCGAACGTCACTGAGGGAGTGAGGCCATTGGTAGTGTGTGTGTGGGTGTGCGCGTGGTAGGGGGGGGGGGGTTTGCCGCCAGCACTGGGAGGTAGAGGATAATGGAGATGGATTGAACCCTTAAGCACTCTGCCACTACATGCAAGGGACATAGGGAATGCTCAAATGTGTCATGTTGGTATTGGATTCTAGCCTGCACATAGATACAGATATCATTACCCACCTCACCTGTGGTACCCGTATGAACAGCATGGTAGTATCTATGATATGGCTGACAGTGTACGCGGGTGTTTGGAATTTTGCAGCGTGTAGGCTATGCTTCAGATAGCCCTGCTTCGAGCTAGTTTAACAGGACACAATCGCCGAGTGGTAAGTGCGTTGGCTAAGTTTTCTGGGCAGAAAGCTGAATTTGACCCTCTGGTTAATCAACCCAATGATTTACTAAATTGACGCTGCCTAGTCCGACACTGGGTATTTGGCAAGGACTGATTTACTTAGTATCAGGATAGTGTGACTGAGAGGGATACTGGGTCATGGTGTCGGCGGCCTGGTCTCCCAGTGAAGCAAAAGTGAAGCCATCAGTGCACATGGTCACAAGTCGGTACTCGACCTTAGATGTTGCTAGGATGTAAATCCCCAATAAAGAAATGATCTGGTTTAACACTGACCTGAACAGAATACACAGCCTGTCTCTTAGCATTTAAAGCTGAGCAATCCAATGAAAGCATGCACTTTTCTCAACCAAAACACCGAGCTAGATACATATGATGTGAAACTCTCTAATGGGTCCTCAGTATGCACTGCCCTAGTGGGTACACATTTCATGTGGCACCTTATTGGGTGCTCACGGTAAACAGCGATATATGCACTTGACCGTTGTGCATCACCAGTCGTGGTCCTCACAGATTGGATTCTGCTTTCTGCATGGTGTGTGGTGGTGCCTGGTGCCTGGTGCTCCCGTGTCGGGTGGCGATTTGGTGGTTTTGGAAGTGGGGATGATTGATGGGTTGTCGGGGAAGGTTCAGAAATGGGGTGCGTGCTTAGTCAAAGTAGGTATGCTAGGTGAATGGTGCTTATGGTGTTTGACGGGTGGTTGAGCACTGTAAAAGCTAGAGTTATCATGGTGGAGGAGGGGGTGACTGGTAGATTGGAGTGAAGTCTGCATGACCTTTGTGCACTTTAGTCTAACTCACGTGTTAATCTTAGTGCTAATGGGTTTGGTACCTGGACCATTTTGGAAGGTACTGACACTGTATACATGGATGATACTGCGATATGGGCATGATTGATATTTATTTATGAAAAGCAGGTACTTACGGAAAATATATACACAGATATTTTTTTATGAAAAGCAGGTACTTACGGAAAATATATTTCCAATGCTCATCTGTAAAATGTAATGTTTTGGATGGTGATGAAGATGTAGAGCATGTGGAACTCTACTGATGATGCATTAGAGTTCGTCATGGTCTGTACCCAGTAAGCGGCTACTGTCACGTGGTAAATCGAAGTAGTGCTAGTCCTCAGTTGTAGTACTAGTTGTAAAAATATACGGATTTTCGGTTAAGAATTATATATTGGCAGAGAGCATTGTTATTCTTGGGCGACGGAGTGGGGACAATGTTATGTAAAGTAAAAGTAATAGTATCCCACTCCCATTGAACATGATAATAAGGGATGTGTGAAATCTATAGCCGTGTTCACACGGGCAAAATGTAAAGCGATTTAGACAAGGCGAATCATATGATTCGATTTAGTTTGAAAGTGTTTCGCGTTCACACGGGCAGTGCTTTGCGTCGATTTAATGGGGAAATCGATATCTGCGCATGACTAACCAGCGCCAGTTTCGCTTCGTCGACGTCCGCACTAGAGAGTGTGGGTTCGACCTAGATCTGTTTCGACTGAATAGTATTGGTTAGGAACGGTCAAAATTTCTGCTGGGCAGTGAAACCCTAAAAATAAATGATGAAAAAAATATCTGTGCACAGCTAGCGGTTTAATAGACTAAATTATATAATATGCGCTTTTGATCGACCGGAAAGTCAACAAACTAAGGTCTCGACTGCGCATGCGTGTCACTTCCTTAATCCGCATCAGTGCGTCCACACGGGCAAAATTATCCGCATCACAGAAATCGATTCACGTAAACTACCTCGCTAGGTGGTTTACAGGATCCGCATCACGTGAATCGATTCAGCCCTAATCCGCTTCAGACACCCGTTCACACGAGAAATGTGAGGCGAACTAGGCAAGTCGCTTTCTACGAATCGATTTACATTCCCCGTGTGAACACGGCTTATGTTATATATGAGGCCTGAGATTACTGAAGAGATGTTCCTATATAAGAAGACAGTACATGATTATTGACATGTTTCTCTATGCATCCATAAGGAGTGCAATTGGAGAAAAAGTCATATTAACAGAGATCTATTGTAACTGTTGCAACTACCCGTTCACCCATGACCATGGAGCGGGCCCACCACAGCCTCATTTGCATATGCACTCAGGGCACCACCTGCAGCTGAGTTGAGTGACAGCCACCCCAGCTGTGGGGGCGCCTGATTGGCTGACTGTGGGACTGCCCAGTCACCTACACTACCTTGGCTCTCTGACCACACTAGCCTCATTTTGAGATTCATTAATTATTCAAGATTCTGCTTCAGACACACTGAAAAGAGAGGACTCTACTCCTGGCTCTTGAGTGAGACACACCTACTCTTGAGCAGGAACCCCAGACACTCTGTCTGATGCTAGGCAAATTCAGATATTCCAATTGAGGGTGTACACAGCCATAGGACTCCTGTCCCATGGGCTGTAGGCACTGCTTTCTATACAGGCTAAAGTAGTAATGAGATATTGTGTAGACAGAAGGTAAGGAGTGTGGATGACAGGTCACTGGTAGGTGGACAGGAGTTGATGCCAATAAGCACAACTTCTCCACTGTTTATCTGTGTGACTTGTCTTCATTCTTCCTGAGTATTGGTTACGGAGTTGATAGTCGGTATTTGAATAACAGCATCACAGGTGATATGAAGGGGGAGAGTTTTTAATATTATCTGGTGTCCCAAACACGGCTGGGCATTCAGAAATATTAGATAGTGGTTCAAATTTATATTTGTTTGGTAGAGGTTTGCAACTTAGCAACATTTAAGGTCATATCAGGACGAGATTCAAGTGAGATGCTGAAGATTTGTCGTTGGTAGGTAGGTAGGGGTCTATATATTAGGATACCAGTCTCGTTCCGCGTGAGTAGGCGTTTTGTGTGTGGGGGGGGGGGGGGGCGGAGTGCAGGAGGGGAGGGGGGGGGGTGGCCGGGGAGCAGTGGCCTTGACTGAGAGCCGCGAATGGGTCATTGTGTGCATTAGGTCATGGGGCGGGTGGCGTGTGGCGGGGTGACCTTTGATGTGAATGGCGCCAGGCACGACATGATGAATGGCGTGCCTAAAGCCCCGCCGTGCCGATAGAGGTCTCGCCCCGCCTCGCCCCGCCCCGCCCCGCCCCGCCCCGCCCCGCCCCGCCCCGCCCCGCCCCGCCCCGCCCCGCCCCGCCCCGCCCCGCCCCGCCCCGCCGGGGTCACCGGTGCACACAGCGCGGTGAGTCGCACTCGGGGCGCATTTGAGCCAGTCCGACAACTAGTCCCGCTGGCAGCCTTCACTCCGGTACCAGCACTCGGCGCGATGGCTGGTTATCTGTCGAGAGATATAGATAGATAGACACATCTAAATATCTAGATATATCTAGATACATATAGATAGATATATGTGTAGATATTATATATATATATATAGTCGTTCTGAAACTAGGTACCACTTTTGTGACAGGGAAGCCAACAGTGAAAACATTCCAAATAATAGCAGAACCCATAGTCGTATGAAGGTTCACAACACACATGCAGAACATCATCATAACATACACATCACATTAAACCAATATTTGATTGATTACAGTTAAGCAAGCAAAATTAAGTCTTATGAGAAAAAAAGGTGTAACAAAGTTTTATCAAAGGATGTATCAATTTTGATGTAGATATTTAAGGTTTCTAATTTTCACTTTAGCACAAAATCATATAAACATACTTTTAATACATTTTATGGGATAGATTAAATACACAGGGGCAACAATACCTATTTGACTTGCTATTAAAGAAAGAAAGAAAGAAAGAAAGAAAGAAAGAAAGAAAGAAAGAAAGAAAGAAAGAAAGAAAGAAAGAAAGAAAGAATTATGTCCATCATAACACGGGAACCAAATATGTGGTACCCAGCATATAGAGAATAGTTCAAGGAACACTTTAATTTGCACATAGGAAATCTGCAGACACTTAATTTACGAGATGAGGCCAACTGAGTGTGCATAGTTGTTGATTTGCCCATATACGCACATTTTGGGCTCATGCCGACCCTTCTTTTAATTCATCGAATGGTCAATGGGCCCACCATTCGCTGATTTAGTCATATATTGTTACTTTGGACATCATTAGTTTGGGCATTTCTCTGGGGTTGATTAAAGGTTGCAGTATAGTGTATGGTTACTTTGGGCATCTCCTGGATTAATTCAAGGTTACACCATGGTGTGCGGTTAGTTTGGGCATTTCTCTGGGGTTGATTAAAGGTTGCAACATAGTGTGCGGTTAGTTTCGGCATCTCTCTGGAGTT
Organism: Branchipolynoe longqiensis; assembly: GCA_030323885.1. NCBI lineage: Eukaryota > Metazoa > Annelida > Polychaeta > Phyllodocida > Polynoidae > Branchipolynoe > Branchipolynoe longqiensis. The sequence continues at coordinate 25,451,545 of CM059197.1, forward strand.
AATTAAAGGTTGCAGCATAGTGTATGGTTAGTTTGGGCATCTCCTGGATTAATTCAAGGTTACACCATGGTGTGCGGTTTGTTTGGGCATCTGTGGAGTTGATTAAGGGTTGCAGCATAGTGAATGGTTAGTTTGGGCATCTTTTGGATATAATTAACGGTTGTTGCACAGTGGGCGGTTAGTTTGTGCATTTCTCCTGGATTATTTATAGGTTACAGCGTAGAGTGTGGTTAATGTTAAATATGATTCTGCATAGATTTATTTGATAGTTTGGGAATTGTAAACAAGTGCATTGGTGAAAGAAGTTGGTTGCTGGTACATACAAGTTTTTTCCTGTTACAGTGTTAGATATTTGTTTTGCATCTTCATACTTATGTTGAATTTGACGTAATTGCTTGAAAATAGCTATTATTATTTACATCATTTCTTTTAAGCCATCACATTAAATACCTAACCTTTTCCCAACTTCTATTTTGTTAGGTGAGGTTTCTTATCCGTGACGACATTAGGTTATTGTGTCTTTACCATTGGTAGGTAGGTGGGTAAGTAGGTATATGGCTGGCCGTATATGGATGGATAGGTAGGTAAGTAGATAGGTTTGTACTGGAATGAGCTGCTCTGGAAGGTTTGAATAACCAGTGCTATCGCAAAGTTCCTACCCTCTGTCCCTACCCTCTGTCCCTACCTCTATCCTCCTTCCACTAGCCCCTTCCCCCTTATCTTTCCCCTTCTAGGATGTAAAGCCCTGTCTCCCCCCACCTCTGCTCTCTTCTCCCTTCCTCTGTCCACGTGCAGCCAGCTCTAGGAGCAAATGGTCGCTATTCGGCTGCACGTCATGGGTACTGGGCTGTGTGGTCCACGGGTAGGCGGATCGACAACCTCTAGGTTTGTTTACCATGAGTGGTCGCAGAGGCAAGCCGCTGTCCATAAATCGCCATTGTTTGCAACGGTGAACGTATAGATTTCCAATAGGGACTTTGAATGCCTGTTTTACACGTGTGTGTAGGCATGGGAGTGGATCAATGAAAGCATATGGGAGTGATGGTGTGCCTTTTAGTTAAGTTGGTGGTAGGGTATAAGGCATTGTAAATAAACAACAAATAGACTAACCGATTGTTACTGCTTATGCTACTATCTCGTAGATATGCAATCCATTTTCCCTGTTCGAGGGTCCTGTTTGTTAACCCATTCGCAATCACTCACCCAAAAACAAGTAAACCGGCCATACTTGAAGGGCTTAAAGATGGATAATCTGATGGAAGCATCACATTTTGTTAACCAAGGCATTCACAGAGATTTGTTCCTACATTTCTAACTTAGGTACATGTGCACTCATTAAACCTTTATTGCTGTTTTATCGGGAAAATGGATAAATCAGTAATACATAAAGGGTTAGGGTAATTCGATGAAAGCATCGATTGTGTTTGAATTAAAACACTTAGCTAGATTTGCTCCGAGATATCCAACTTAGATACTGATGCACACATTTTTTGCTGCTTGGGCTCCTATGCTATGCTCAAAATCAGGACAACAAGACCATGTCTATCATTGATCAGCAATGCCTTGAGAGCATGTGTGGCGCAGTCAGCTATAAAGATCAGTCACTCCCAGTACTTTTACTGGAAAATACTCACACCCTATAAGAAATATTTGGTCTGACCTCCATCACATTCGAAAGCGAGGCTACATGCATGAAGCGGTGTCGCCCAGTAAGTGTGGGATCGGTATATAGTGTCACCCAATGCACACACTTTCAAATAGAACATTTTCTGACTCAGCAAGGCCTACTGATAGATAAGCTAACACGGCCCGAAGAATGACGGTCGTGTCCACGACCTGCAGACTCCATTATAGCAATCTGCTCTGCATATAAATAAACCTGCAGCCTTCCCATGCTCGCTTCTATCCGTCTTGTTATTGTGTTTTTTATGTGTTGTGTACCAGGGGTGGGGGGAGGGGGAGCAGGACCCGCCGGAAATGATGGTTCTCATATATGTGCTCACCTTAACCGAATAGCTATGTACGTCTGTGTACCATTGTCGCCTCTTTTGACATACATTTTACCATCTTTTGACACATGTTTATTTCCTAGAAAGGGCCGAGTGATGGAATAACAGGGAGTCTGTACGGGGCCTGGAAAGTCTTGCGAAGAACTTCATTTACCTCATTTACAGGCCTTTAAAAACCTTGAATTTTGGGTAATTAGTCTTTAAAAGTCTTGAATTCCATTAAACTGTCCCCACTGATCTAAATTAGTCTGAAATAGCCATTTCCATTGTTGCTTTTTTCCTGAAATACAAATGAAAATAGTTTTGAATTCCTATCAAAACCAGCCTTGAAATAGCTTTGAATTCTATATCTTCACATGTGTACGGACCCTGCCTTCATTGCTGACACGGTGTAAAATCATAATCAATTGCCGGCAGTGAAGTGCTCCATGTAGTGTTCTTGCCTGGCTCTGCTAGTTTCAGCAGGCTCTTCATGGTTGCAATATAGAGTTGAATATATTGGCAGTGTGCAGTAGGTTAGTATTTAGTAAGCACGCACCCCGACCTTATTGTAGTAATGCTGGCATATTGATCTGCTTATCCAGTGCCGTACAATGGAGAAGACTTACGCGTCGCAGCCTTTCACTGATCCCCTGCCCCTAAGACTTAACTAATGGCCGGTCCCATCGTAAATAACAGGACTTTCCAAATATGGGGGGGGAGACTTATTACTCGCACATTGAGAGTGCGCCTTGCGTTATGAAGTCCGCCGCACAGTACCCGAGAATTTGATTTCAAAGCCCATAAATCTGCAACCAGGGTTGTCAAACACGGTTAAAATAGTGTTGGATATATCTGGTTTCGGGACCTAGAAAATGACCGCTTACTCTTTGAAGCCTCTCCAAGTTCGCCCACGAATCTATATATGAGTCTATTACCGTCCACAATTCTGTATCCTTAAAACTAGGGGCAAAACTATGAAAATTGGGTTCCATCTCTATGGCTATTGAGCTCATTTATTGTTGTTTTTGTCAACATCATTATCATCACCATCATTGTCGTCTTCATCTTCATCATCGTCATCACCTGACGGGATGGCTGAATCGGTAAGAATACTCTCTGGCTTTCTATGTGGGAGCTCATTGGTTTTAACCCCCAACTGGGTCAAATCAACGACGCACAAAATTGAAACTTGCCGCTACCTACTTATAGCAACCACTATTAACTAACTAAAACTAACTAACCTAGCCTGGCATTCAGCATTAATAAGATAGGGCAACGTATGGTTTGCTTAATGTTAGGATTATGTGACTTAGTAGGAAATCGGGTTATGGTGCCCACGTGTGTCAGGGGACAGCACTATAAAGTTGTCATGAGTGTGCACTGTCATAAGTCGTTAGTAGTTAGATGTTGCTAGGATGTAAAGCCCTAACAATCATCATCATCACCACAACTACTGAGTTATATGTCGATCATCACCACCCACAAATACTGAGTTCCTGACATGTTATCAGCATCGTCATCGTTATCGTCATCATCGAGTTTCTGACATGTTCCAGAGCAATACTATACGCACTTCTACTAAATAGAGGTCAGTGTCAAAGTCGCGGCCTGTACAGGGCCTGGAAAGTCTTGAAAAGTCTTGACCTTCATTTTCCCCACGTCAAGACCTGGAAATGCCTTGAATTTAAGCTATTTTGGGTAAAGCCTTCTTCTTCTTCTTCTTCTTCTTCTTCTTCTTCTTCTTCGCCCGTTGAGGCGTCAGTGCCCATCCACACAAACACCTCCTCAGTCGTGTCATAGATGAACGTGTCGCCTAGGCCACAAACAAGGGCTCCCCAGTTTTCCCGGTCCTGGGCCTTGAGTTTCTTGTTTGTGATTCTGTAACGTTGTTCTTTTTCCAGGGTGGGTTTGTTGGCCCCACGCCCAGGACCAGTTGCTGCTCTTCCATGAGTCCTACCCGGCTTGGTTAAACCTACCAGGGGACTAGCCCCCGCCGGTATAGCTCTCATGGTAACGGAGGCACACAAGCCTCACAAGCCTCCCCACTACGACAAGGTAGCAACACATTCGGGGTATTTTGGGTAAAGCCTTGAATGCCATTAAACTGTTCCCACTGATCTAAATTCGTCCAAAATCGCCATTCGGCCTAAGATAATCTAACATACCTACACACAATAAAACACCAATACTTACCTGAAATCCTATCAAAAACCGCATTGAAATGCCTTGAAATAGCTTTGAATTCCATATCTTCACATGTGTATGGACCCTGCAAAGTGTATTCGAATGAATCATAGCCCACTGTTATGTGTCACGCAGTGGAAAGGTAAGGCTTCATTCAATCTGCTATTTGCAGGGTTGGTGGAGACGCGTTTACTGCTCCTTCCTCTTCCTCTCCCACCTCCCGCCCCCAATCCTCCGCAATGGAAAATAAAATAAACGTGACCAGAACTGGAACTGTGGGAACCCAAGTGGGTCGGCGGATTCAAGCTGGGATGAGTTGTGGAGGATGAGTTGTCTTTCCTCTCCTCGCCTTAATGAACATTCCTAGTTGGGAGCCATCCATATGGTTCCGGGGAGGGGGGGGGGGGGGGGGGGGGGGGGGGGGGCCCATTGGAGGGGGCGGCTCTGTGTTGTGTGAGAATTAAATTAAGCTCAACGCAGTGTGCTGGTTGGGGATTGCCATGGGGAAGACTTAGTAGGCGTGTGGGTGTAAGGAAAAGTGAGAATTGTCGACCAAATGGCTCTCGTAAGTCAAATGGTGAGTCTTGAGTTGTTAATACATCGAGTTTTAATGCATTATAATATATATATATAGTTTGAAATTCTCACTGAATCACTTCTGAAAGGGATCAAAACTGGCTGTGAATCTAGAAACGCTTTCTCTAGTCATTTAAAACTGGGTGACAGTTGGAGCCCAGCAATCCAACATACTGTATTTTGAAGTGACGTCATGACCACTAGGTGTTCATTATCCAGCATCTTGGATTCTGAAATGATGAATTCTCAAGTACCACTCGGTGCTTAAGGATCCGACATGTTTCATTCTGAGGCAACTAGTCATGACCACTAGATGGCTAAGGATCCAGCATTTCTTTTATTCTGAAGCGATTAATCATGACCACTAGGTATTCATGATCCAGCATATTGTATTGTGAAATGATTAATCCTTAAGTACTATTAGGTGCTTAAGGATTCAGCCACTAGTCTTAACCACTAGGGCTATGGCATTTGCCTATCTTAGGTAGTGTGTTGCAGGCCCCAACTCGTCCCCCTGGTGTAAGCTAGTGTCGTGGGGGTGATGAAAATGGGAAATATTGCGTCTAGAGCGGGACTCGGACCCACATCTCTTTGCATTCCTGGCCAGTGTGCTAACCATTACACCACCTAGATTCCCTGATATCAACACACTACCCACGCCTACCTGTCTATGCGGCTCCTTGCCTGAGAGGTCAGTGCAGACCACTACACTCATTCCCCTGGAATTGTAAATCTTTTAATGCTTACAATTACATACATACAGGCAATGCAACGCACTTACATACACAGGGTAGGTTCAACAACTATACAGCGCGTAGCTTGTACAGGATCATGGTCACGGCAACCAGTGTCGTGGGGGTGATGAAAATGGGAAATATTGCGCCTAGAGCAGGACTCAAACCCACATCTTTTTGCATTCCGGGCCAGTGTGCTAACCATTACACCACCTAGGCTCCCTGATATCAACACACTACCCACGCCTACCTGTCTATGCGGCTCCTTGCCTGAGAGGTCAGTGCAGACCACTACACTAGCATGGTACTCCGGGAAGGTGGGTTGCCGGGCTCATCAGACCCATGCTACATGTTTGATGGCCTTCTGATAGTGCTACCAAATCCTCCGTGATGATCTTATCATTTGAGTGCCCGGCGGGAAATCCATATATACCCTGAACACATTCCTATGCTATGGTATGACGTCACAACGTCATTGGTGTGTGGCCAGGTTTGTGTGTGGAGGTTTTTTTTGTGGGGATTTATTTTCTATAATGCAAATTCTTATTTCGCTGTCAATATTTAGCAAACCTAATAAACTGTTATATATATTTTTCAAATAAGCGGCTGCAGTTAAAATGGAATGTAATTGATATGGGAATATCTTTATTATAATGGAATATATGGCGTATACACAGCGACGCTTCCTTTAGCGTTTTGTATCCTGGCTATTGATTTGAAATGCCTCCTGTGTCGGCTAACTATGCAATGCAGGCAATGCCATCATTACCATTACACACTTTGACTAGTGATTCGGAGATGCTTTGTTTTAAAGTTGGAAGTTGGACCAATTTGTTCCGACTGGCTGCTCTCCTTTTGTCGTATGGGCATTCAGCGTAGAATAAAGCCGACACGCGATCTCTAATACAGACCACACTTAGATAATGCAATAATAAATGAATAGTGAGAGCTCACGGTGGCAGTGTGCGTGTACAGCCTACATACGGGCTATGTTCGCCCGTCCTCACTACCAGATGTACTGTATGCCATCACATGCCTTGATTGCCCCTGCGTTATTGCCCGCTTTGTGTGGTTTTAAATTTGTAACCTCACCGTAATGAGCTTAAATCGGTCCGGTCCCACCAGGGGACGCCTTCCACTGAACGCTTCCACCACGCAGGCGTCGTTTGCTATAACTGCGATTATTTTCCGCTTTTCATTTTGGCAATGTGCATTAAATAAAAATGTATACTATACCTGGAACTGGGCTTTATGTCGTCACAATCCAGCAGGTGTCCAAATTAGGACGACTTCTATCAAATGATGACATAATTAGGAAGAATATCTGGATTATACATTATAGAAAAAAATCAAATCTAACGATTAATTAATTACTACAGATGCTATTGATAACTTTTACCATGGCAGATAGTTTTGAAATAGCTGTTGGAATTTAAACTATCTTCAAGCAATCCGACGAATTTTCTAAAGACACTTACCCACCTTTGATCCTACGTATGCAGGTTAGAAAGTGGCTTAATAAGCATTCATTGATGCATAGAAGGAATACTAATCAATTTAATTTTTTTTTTTTTATCTCAACCCTGAAGCCTATGTGTTAGCGTCAGGGGGTTGAAACACATTGTAACACATTGTAACACATTGTAACACATTGTAACACTGCACACGGTATTTTATTTAATGTGGAATAGTTCACAAATTGAATTTCGGAAAAAAAATACAAGGCAAAAAAAAACCTCCTAAATTGGGTCATCAGGAACCATGTGTTTATGGGTTAGAAGTGTCCTTGAGGTATTGGATCTGTAATGAAGCATAGGGATGGGGGGGGGGGGGCACTCCACTTCTAGGCGTGTAAACACACCAGGTCACAGCTTCAGTCCTTCTTCAGGGGCCAGCAGGCAGTAGGAAGTAATTCTGAATGAACATATTAATGTAGGTTTTTAAGTGTCATTTTGCGTTCTCGTTAGCTGAGGTGTTCAGCAATTTCGGTTACTTAATCTATATTTAACTTCACTTTGATTTAAGTTGCATTGCTTGTAAATTTGGAAAGTAGCTTGGTCGATTGTGACATCCCAGGCCATGTCAGTTTGGTGATGTAATTAAAAATGACTCAATTCTCAAATATGGGATAATCACCATGTGGAGTCCTCAATTCACAAATATGGGATAGTCACCATGTGGAGTACTTAATTCACAAATATGGGATAATCACCATGTGGAGTACTCAATTCACCAAATACAGGACTATCGCCATGTGGAGTACTCAATTGAGAAATACGAGGCTATCACAATGTGGAGTACTCAATTGAGTAATACGGGGCTATCACAATGTGAAATACTCAATCTAGAAATACAGGGCTATCGCGCACTGTCACAAGTCGGTACCCGTCCTGATATGACCTTGGATGTTGCTAGGACGTAAAACAACAACAAACAAACAAACAATGTGGAATACTCAATCTAGAAATACGGGGCTATCACAATGTGGAGTACTCAATTGGGAAATATGGGGCTATCTCAATGTGGAATAATCAATCTAGAAATATGGGGCTATCACCATGTGGAGTGGAGTACTCAATTGAGAAATACGGGGCTATCACAATGTGGAGTACTCATTTGAGAAATACGGGGCTATCACAATGTGGAATAGTCAATCTAGAAATACGGGGCTATCACCATGTGGAGTACTCAATTTACGAATAAGGGACTCACAATATGGACCACTCAATTCCCAAATAAGAGGCTATCAATGTAGGTAGTACTCAATTAACTAACTCGTCAGACTACCACCATCTGTACATGCATTTATAATGTAAACCTACGTGTCAGGTAAATACATATAGTGAACAGGGTGTTTACTCAGAAGCAGGGCTTTGTGGAGTCGTCCTAAAGACAATTATGACCTTGAATGATTTATGTTTCTTTTACACCTGCACTAGCTGCAGACGTGCCTCCACTCCAGTTGGTGCGTGCGGTGCATGCCGTCTTACACGCGCATCACCAGGGGTCTATGTGATGATGGGCCTTGTCTGTGTGATGAGATGTGCCCGTGTAACCTAATGGCATCCCAGGGCACACGTGGATGGAGACGGTAAATATAGGGACATAGGACCTGCAGTGACTTATGTGCTGGGTGTTATCGCGTGTCCAATAGCAGTGTGGGCGTAGTTGATGTTAAGTCACGCACAATGTTTGGTAAAAGGGGATTTCAGGGGTTCCGGCCACATTTGATAGATGTGGCAATTTTCAAGAACACAGATTAGGTGAAACTGCCCCTAACATTAGAGGTATTTCTGGTTTGGTAATGTATGGGTGGCGGGTAGGGACCGCACGTGATGTATAGGTGCGGGATGTAGATGTAGTGGTGTTGCAAGCGTGGTAGATGGATCATTTGAGGGTTTCTTTTTTTTTAGCCGTGCTTTTGTTTTGTTTTTAATGGTTTTTTAAAATCATTATTGATTTTAAATGTTTCCATGCAGCTGCAGTTAATGGAAATGCGAGCTGACATCAGATCTGACATATTGTTTGTTCAAACACTCAGCTAACGCCATTGAAAAGTCCATGAATTTGAGTTGGAAGATAATTAAAAAACCCACTTTGCCCATGTTGTTAACAATTATAGCAAGCCAATAAGGAAGCTATCACTGCCTAAAATGGAGATGGTGATAGTGTGAGATGGGGCGCATGTGTTTTTTTTTTAAGATAACAAATAGTTGATTGGGATGAGGCAATTCTGTGTGAAACAGATGCACGTCTATATGGTGTTACTGTTAGCGAGGCTTTTGGATTGCGGCTCTCGGAGTAAGCAGTAACAAACAATTGGGTGTGAGGCTCAGGTGCGCACATGATGGAGTAGGCGGAACCCACATACTGATGAGAATGTGGGTAACTCTTATTTACAAACAACGACTGTGGACGCAGAAGAATACGGAGGGCATTCTTCATAGGGAGTAGGTCGACTCGCCGGGTAGTGGTGCGTCGACTCGCCGGGCAGTGGTGGGTCGACTCGCCGGGTAGTGGTGGGTCGACTCGCCGGGTAGTGGTGGGTCGACTCGCCGGGTAGTGGTGGGTCGAATCGCCGGGCAGTGGTGGGTCGAATCGCCGGGCAGTGGTGCGTCGACTCCCCAGGCAGTGGTGGGTCGACTCGCCGGGCAGTGGTGGGTCGACTCGCCGGGCAGTGGTGGGTCGACTCGCCGGGCAGTGGTGGGTCGACTCGCCGGGCAGTGGTGGGTCGACTCGACGGGCAGTGGTGGGTCGACTCGCCGGGCAGTGGTGGGTCGTCTCGCCGGGCAGTGGTGGGTCGAATCGCCGGGCAGTGGGGTTGGGCAGTAGCGGGTCAGGCAGCAGGGCAGTAGCGGGTCGGGAAGTAGGGGGTCGGGCCGCAGGGCAGTAGGGGGTCGGGCCGCAGGGCAGTAGCGAGTCGGGCAGTAGGGGGTCGGGCCGCAGGGCAGTAGCGGGTCAGGCAGCAGGGCTGTAGCGGGTTGGGAAGTAGGGGGTCGGTTCGCAGGGGAGTAGCGGGTCGGGCAGTAGGGGGTCGGGCCGCAGGGCAGTAGGGGGCCGGGCAGTAGCGGGTAGTAGTAGTGCGTCGGCTGGATGGACTTTTGTCAGCTATATCTAATACACATGTATATGTTGAATACAACATTCCAATCGGTCACGCAGCTGATTGCTACCAATTAGCTCATTTCCAATTTCAGAAAGACTAGATCATCAATATATATGTATGTTTATATATAGCCGATTCTCCCAAAAGAGTCAGTTCCCCTCGCCGATCCATTAGTGTGTGTAGGTCCCGAATAGTGAACGTGGGTCACTCGTAATAGGTCACCAGTAAAGATGGTATATATATGGGTAAGACGATGATTCACAAATAGTCAATTTAATCAGGGTAACAGCCAGCCAGATATTGACGCTTCGCACCTAACTCAAATAGCATTTGTATTATGACCCTCGTGGCAAAGTGGGGAAACCTACCTCCTGACCTTCATAAGGTTCCTGGTTTATTTTATGGTTCTCGTTGAGATCTGCCGGTTTGATTGCATTAAAGCAGGTTTTAAGCACCTAGTGCGCAAATGTAAAGCTTAAAGTGGACTGTGCTTATTGGAGGCGAGGAGACCATACCACTGTCATTGTGCCAGGCGGGCAGGTGCACGTGTAACTTGTAAGTAGAAGTAGATGTACTACGGCATGAAGTATTTAGTGCTATGGGTAGCAGTCAGTAATTCCACTCAATATTTCCAAAGGGTTACACAAGTACAAAATTGGCTATTTCAACTACACTGGCCGGCTGAAAATATTGAACAACTGCTCTAGCTTTACACAATCACTGTACATGAAGCAATGCTAGCCTTGTCTCTCTCGTGGTAGATTCTTTGATGGGGCTTTTTAGGTCAGGTACCAGTGCACATTCATGGTGACTTTGTAGTACTTTCCCATAGGGAGAGTACGCTGCTGGCATCATGACTCGATATCTCACTCAGTCACATTTTCCTGATACTGAGCAAACCGGTCCTTGCCCTATCCTAGTAATGCAGAGATGAAAGATCTCTGCGGTTTCGCGGATTTCCGGGATTTCTTATATCCACCGATTAACGTTAAACAAAACTCCAAAAGATGGGATGTATATGACAACAGTTGGGTGGTTCGAATCCCGTTCTTATATGACCTTAGATATAGTTAGAACATAAAACCTAAGCAAGAACCTGTTAGATATGGGCGATAATGCAATCACAACAAGGCTAGTTGAGACCTGACTTCCGGTATTTTCCGCGATTCCCTGACAATGCTAAACCTATGGGAGAATATCAGCATTTCCGCTTTTTTTCCCCCGGAGACCACTTTTATCCCTGGTAATGCCAAATGCCAGGCTATGTTGTGATAAGTATAAATGTTGTAAGTCATTGCTTTGACTCAGTCGGTGTTAAGAGCCCAAGACCTCCCACGTGGGAAGTCAGCCAGTGCTCTTACCCATTTGGCCGTCTCGCCCGGTCGGGTGCGGTAGAAGTCTCCCCAGGTCCTCGACCCCCCCCCCCCCCCCCCCCGCCACATGCAGACTGACCAGCTGGCAGCGCATCAAATTAGATTGTTCAACTCTATGCTCTGCTTCTGACATTTGCACGTCGGCCTCTGCGTGCTGACCGGGCAGGCGGCGGTGGGGCGTTGGGGGCGTTGTACTGGCTAATCACCTCATGTATCCATTAAAACCAAAGTGTGTGCGTCTTGTGACTTCACCACCAACTCACTCCCTCTCTCACATTGATTTTATAATAGCCGAATGAAGGCACATATAACGTGAGAACCTGTCAACAGGCGGGTCGTGCAGTAGTGACGGCTGTAAGTTTGGGTTGACGCCAGTGATGTTAAACTAGTTAACTTGTACTTGGTGTTAGATTGGTTGGTTGTTGGAGTTTTATGTACTGGCAACATCTAAGATCATATCATGACGAGTATTGATTTGTGACAGTGCACACTCATGGCGACATTATAGTGCTGCCCCACTGGGAGCCCAGGCCACCATCACCATAATCCGATATCCCAAACAGTCACATTATCCTGATACTGTGATAATCAGTCCTTGTCCTATCCGAGTAATGCCAAGCGCCAGGCTACGTAGCAACAAGTATCAATTTTATATGTCATTGGTTTGACTCGGCTGGGATTCGAACTCCCGACTTTCCGCACGGGAAGCCTGTGCTCTACCGATTCGGTAACCGTGATGTGAGAGAAGGTGCATGTGTGGGAGGTGAGCGGAGAGTGGCACATCGGGCAGCGGGTGAGGTTGGGGGAGGGGCGGTGGGCTGCTGAGAACGGGGTATCGGCTAGTGGGGGCAGTTGGTAAAGGGGTGGAAGTCTGAGAATGATGTTTATGGGGGTGAGGGGGGGGGGGGGTCTGAGGGTGGTGCTGGTGGCAGGTAAGTATGGGATCAGAGTGGGGTACTGGTGGGAGTGAATTGGATGTGTGATGCTGGCTGTTCGCCGGCAGGTGGCGCCGACATGTCGTGGGTGAATTTGGATGGATGGGTGGGTGGGTGGGGGAGGGGCATGTTGTGGTGGGGGAGGGGGGGCATACCCAGGGTGAGTGGTGGGTAAGATGCCGTGCTGCAAAGCGCGTGCTGGCTGTGTGCATGTGACCATCCCACTATGTTGATTCCCTGCCTTTGTATATTGGAATAATGCCGCAGTCAGATTCAATCACACGTTCGTGTGCGCAAAGAGTCACGACTGCACTCGTACCTGGTGCCCCGGGCCGTGGTACAGACTTGGGGCGAATTTGGCTGATATCATGCATTACTGACACCTATAAGTGTACATGTCTGGCAGTGCAGATCAGTTTGATCTCTGCAGCAGAGGGATTTGTCCCATCCCACACCTGACTCACTTTAATGGGTCCTATTAAAGCTACTTAGTCCGATGGTTTTGAGTTTGTCACTTTCTGAGATAAATATGTCAGATTGTTATAATATACTTTACTTTACGTTGAACTTAATTTGATTTCAAATGACTAACATGGGAGATGAAGTGTAAGCATGCAAAATTAATTTTGGTGTGCTAGTCAATCAAAACTGTGACCCCGTTGGCTTCGGCAGTAACATGTGCTGTTAAATTGACTTAGTACACCCTTCTATTTGGAAACTCATACTTTTATCTAAGTTAGATATGTAGGTTCAAACTTTAGATCAGTGTCTTTCTTTCGAAAATGTGATGCTTTTATCAGACTGCAACTTTAAGCGTTGGCTCTGATTAACCACCTCCCTAATCTGGTCTGATTGGGACTGGCTGAATCGAGCTGGGACTGGCCAGGTTTGGTTGGCCCTAACTGGGTCTGGTCGCGTCTAACTGGATCTAGCGAGGTCTGCTTGAGTCTAGTCTGGTCTGGTCTGGTCGGGTTTCACTGGGTCTGGCCGGGTTTCGTCATGTCTCGCAAGCATGCCTTGCCGGCAATCCAACAGATGTCACACAGGTGAATCCTCTACTTCAGCAGACTCTTGACTTGTGAGTGAATTTCGTGATTCCTGAAGTGTGTTGTCAGATTGTGTGTCCCTGTGGACTGCTATCTAGTATTAAATTGCTTTGCTGGTGGGTTGTAAAATGGAACATTTCCCAACAAAAATGGTCGACTGTGGCTACAGGAACCAGTAGAACGTTTCCAGAATAAAAATAAAAAATTAAGCCCAAATGTTTATCGTTATCAACTTTATGATTGAAACTTTGTGAATGAGCTTCCTTGACAAAATCTTGATTTTAATTCTAATGAAATAAGGTCCGGGCCTGGAGGGTGAGGATAGGCGAGTGGCTAGGAGCAGCCAAGGCGGCCGGTTATAAGGGCCGAGGAAGGGGGGGGGGGGAAGTTATGTCAGCGAGCCAACGGTCGCGGCCCGGGGGGGAGAGAGGGGGGGGGTGCTCCTTCCCCGCCACGAATCAAACGCAATGCGAACATTACGACCGATACGTGACGAGGAAGGAGAGAACAGAGGAGTTGGAATAAAAACATTTTATTCAGAAGACAAGGCAATAGAAGAATGCATGAGTACAAAAGAGGGTCAATGATGTAGCCTCTATCTCTGAATGTCAAGGTAGTTAAAAATAGTCAGTGAGTCCAGGGGCCATGCCCGAGGGTAGTGTTCTCTGAGGTAAGATCTCAGACGGGAGGGAGGTGGCCCGATGAGCCCTCCACCAAAACTGAGGAGAGGGCTCGAGGGGCGCCCGAGGTGGCGATCCGCGGCACATATGCGTGGACCGAAGCGGAGGTCCAGGTCCCCTGTTCCATGATATCCGAGAGGGGTACCACGGCGCGCTGGCAAGCCTGGGCCGCCCCCCCGGCGCAGGCTGTGGAGAGTATAGCCGTCGGGGGCGGGCACCCCGAGGGCCGTGAGGGCGCCTCGCAGGATGGCAGTAAGGGTCCGAGGATCCAGGGGGCGGCCGGAGGGCAGGATGAAGGCAGGGTCGGCGGAGCAGGCAGGGGCGAGGGCCACCGAGGCGGTCCAGGCGGCGACGGGCAGAGCGGGCGCCCGGGCGAAGCGGGGATGAAGAGGGCAACCGCCCGGGCGAAGCGGGGATGAAGAGGGCAACCGCCCCCGAGGGCAGTGCGATGGTCTTGGTGGTCCGGAGGGTAACACGCAGCCCCCCGGGGGCGAGGCGACGTCGCCGCGTGTGATGGTGTGAGGGCCGCCCCACACCTCGGGGCTGGGGGAGAGGAGGCTGGACTGCCGTAGCATCCCGTAGTACCCGAGGAGGAGGGCGGCCCGGAGGACGACGCCCGAGGGCCCGGCGAGGGGGCGGCGAGGGCGAGATGGTGGGCGAGGATGGTAGGCGTCAGAGGCGGGGCGGGGCGGGCCACGTGGCCGGAGGACCGCTCCCCGCCGCGACAGACGTCTCTGGCGAGGCGCGAGGTGAAGGCGCTCGGGTCGCCCCCGGCCGCCTCCAGCCAGGAGCGCGCCCCGGAGAGGGCGTACCGGATGGAGGCCGGCGCCAGAGGGCGGGCGTAGAGCGAGGCGGTGTAGGCGGCGACATCGAAGGGCGTCGGGGCGAGAGGGTCCCAGTGGTGGCCCGAGGCGAACTGGACGTAGCCTCGGGCCTGTCGACGACGGTTCCTCCAGGTGGAGGGGGCGAGGGCGGCGATGCGGAGGCCGTCCACGGCAGCGACCTCGGTGGCGGAGTACCCTGCATTAAAGCGCAGGGTTGTAAGGGAAGTCATCATGGTTGGCATCGGTGCGCTCAAGCCCGAGGCGGGCGACCTCGTCTCGGGCAACGCCAGCCCATCGACCAGGGAGGTGGGCGCGGCTTAGGGCGTCGGCCAGGACGAGGTCGGCGCCGGGCTTGTGGACGATGGTTAGTTCAAAGCACGCCTCGGCCGCCATGAGCCACAGTTCCCGGGCGCACGTCCCGAGGGTGAGGTCGCGGGCCCGCCCCGAGTCGAGGGAGCAGTCGGGGGCTGGGTGGATGGAGGCGGGCCGGGGGGCGGCGGAGGCGGCCTGCTGTGTGGCGTAGAGGCCTCGCCTGAGGTAGGGCTGGTAGGTGGGGTGGACGTCGCTGGCGGGCGGCACGGGGGCGGAGAGGAGGCGAGGGTGCGTGGCCGGGGGGGCACCCCCTCCAGTCCCGGCGGCGAGTTCCTGCAGCATATCTGCGATGCGGTCGGCTATGATGGGGAGGCGAGCCGCCGGCACACCCGGCGCAGACCGCCACGCCTACCCCGAAGGTAACCCCGCACACACCAACGCCTACCGACGCTGGAGGCGGCCACCCACCGCCAGCGTCACGCGCCACCCCTCAGCCCGTTGAGGCCCGCAGCGCTGGGGGGAGGCCCGTGCTCTAGACCTCGCCTCCCAGGCGCCACCTCCCGTGGGTGGTCCGCTTCGCGCCGCCGCCCCCTGGCAGTTCTGTCGCTGGACGCCGCCCATGTCGCGCTCTCACATGCTCGATCGCCTGCTCGACCCTCGCGCGATCTCGTCGCCTGTTGTTGCGTAGCTATCGCCCACATCAGAGACCGTACTAGTGCCGCACCGACCTGGAGACTGGTCCATCTCTGCTGGGTGTGTGTCCCTCCTCGGTGTTCCTGCGCGGCTCCCCCCACGACCGGAAGTTCGGGCGGCGGAGTCTGTCCGCCTGGAGCGCGCCGCGTCACTGCTCGTGTGGCACAGGCGCGAACCGCGCTCCTGGCGCATCGGCCGTGCCTTCGCCTCGCCGGCCCGCGCCGCGGGCGCTCCGCAGCGCCCGCCATTCTGTGGCGACGAGCTCCATGTGATACCGGCTGAGATAATGACTCGGATCGCCTAGTCCTTGAAGCGTCGGCCCGGGAGTGCGAGGCGGCGCGTGAGGCGGGAGGGCGCTCACGTCGTTGAGGCACGGCGGCTGCTTGTGACGGCCCGCGTGCCCTTGAGAGGAGTGGCCAACAGCTAGAAAATAAGGTCCGGGCCCTGCTGGAGGGTGAGGATAGGCGAGTGGCAAGGAGCAGCTAGGGGCGGCCGGTTATAAGGGCCCGAGGAAGGGGGGGGGGGGGGGGGGGGGGAAGTTATGTCAGCGAGCCAACGGTCGCGGCCCGGGGGGGAGAGAGGGGGGGGGGGTGCTCCTTCCCCGCCACGAATCAAACGCAATGCGAACATTACGACCAATGAAATAATACACAGTTCACATGTGGAATTGAGTGTGTATACACACATTTGCATTGATAGTTTTCTAAAGATAATATATCTTTTTGCATATATTTATATATTTATTCATTTGATTTAAATATGTAGGGGATAAGTCATGTGTATTCTACTTTTATTTTCGCTCTTGAAAATATCTTAATGTTGGGCTGTGTTTTATCACGTCGATGAGACTTGCTATGTGCGTTTGTAAGGTTGGTAGGCGAATGTGTACTGCAACGACGTTGTGTAGATGGATTTCAGAACATCGGATGGGCCGCATGACATATCATGACATGATATGACATTATATAAAGGTTAGGTCTCGGGTGCATGCTTACCATTTTCACTGATTTTAGCGATAACACTTTCACAGATTCTGCAGCGTTGTGGTTTGCTCCGTGGTCATATTACATTACCAACTAACGTTGAAACAAACCTCAGCCACGGTTGCTCGTGTAAAACGGTATCGGGGACAACCGGAAGAGCTGGCCTCTTAGTACAACATGGCCGAGCCGCTAGTTGCGGGTCGACATGCGGCAATCACGCCACGTGTCGGGAATCAGCGAGAGGAGCATCTCGGGAATGAGACGCCCGACCGGATGGATACGAGGAGGGTGGAGGGGAGGGAGGTGGCGGAGGTGGCGGCTTCTCGTGTATACTGTCACGCATGCGTATACGAAAAAACGATAGTTCCAATGTAGGGAATGTATTCATTTCTATCGATAGTGTCGTATGTTATTGTCTATCCCCAGGTTTTATTAAATTCCTAGGTTAACTTTATTAGATTAGATTAGATTGAATTATGTTTGAACTGTGTGCTCACGCCAAGTCAGATACTTCACCAGCAGGGCACTACAGCCATATAGACAAATTAATGAACCAATATTCTTAATTAAAATATTCTAATCTCTCCCCCCCCCCATTTTATTCATAACATAGTAGTTGCATAGTGTGTGGTGAAAGTATAATTCGATGCTATCTACCTTTCCATCTTTTTCACCCCTCCCCCCCTCATTTCCCCCGCCATAACACTTACACCCTGACCCTACCCCCCCCCCCCTTTCCATTAACTTCCACCCTTCCCTCCCCCTCCACCTTCCTCTCTGTTCCATTCACTTCTCGCCTCCGTCCCCCTACCTTCTACCTTTCCTCGTTCTTCCCACCCCCACTTTCCTCTACTTTCCACCCTTCCCCATCTCCCTACTATTTCCCGCCTTCTATTTCCACATTTCCCCTACTTCCAACCTTTTCCTTTCCTTTCCTTTCCCCTTCCCTTCCCCTTCCCCTCCCTTCCCTTCCATTCCCTCCCTTCCCTTCCATCCACTCTTCCCTTCACTCTTCCCTTCCCTGCACTCTTCCCTTGCATTCCACTCTCTTTCCCTCCACTCCCTCCACTCCCTCCACTCCCTCCACCAGGTCCCTCTACCCCTTCCGTTCCTTCCGATTCCCTCCCTTCCGATCTCCCTCCCTTCCGACCTCCCTCCCCTCCCCTCGGCTCCCGTCCCCCCTCCCCCTCCCCCTCCCCCTCATCTCCATACACCAAGGGTAGCCCGTCCGGAGTTACTGCCTGTTCAAGGCCGTCCGACTTGAGACTGTCGTGACCTTTAAAAGCCAATGGCAATGGCATGGCAAGACGGACCGGCTTGTCTTTTAAGCCTTTTAGACTGCTATATACAACCAGCCATTGATAGCGAAGTAGTTCTTTTTGCCATTTTTGGCACTACCTATTGTTGTGCAAGTTGCTTATCATGAATCGAGGTGAGGATGGGTTGGGGTGATTCATTCTTTAACTTGTGCCACTGCAACTTGTCTAATAAAATCTAGACAAACTGGATGATATCCTTGTTTTCCCAAGACTCGCTAGCTGGTTAGCCGTGTAAGTACCACATCGATCTGTCATATTCCTTGTAGCAAAGTCCATCAAATGCAGTCATCACTTAGACCGCTGCTATCAATCACTGCTGGGGCAGGTTTCCATGGAAACATCTTGTGGTATTCCCAGTGAATTACCTCGCCAACAACAGTGACCTAGATACTGATGGGAAGCCACAGGATGGGGGTTGCGGGGCTTGATGTGATGTGATGAGTTTGGGGGTGGGGGATAGGTAAGATACTCCTAGTTTCCTATCAAACCACTCTGACATCACATACTACTCTACTACCAACACCAACAATACCACTCTCCTCTTCTCTCTTCTCTCTTCTCTCCTCTTCTCTCTTCTCTCTTCTCTTCTCTTCTCTCCCCTCTTCCCCTCTCCCTTCTCACCCCTCCTTTCTGCTCCCCTTTCCTCCATTCCATTCCATTCCCTCCCCTTCCCTTCCCTCCCATTCCATCCCATCCCCTTCCATTCCCCCTCCCCTCCCCTCCCCTCCCCTCCCCTCCCCTCCCCTCCCCTCCCCTCCCCTCCCCTCCCCTCCCCTCCCCTCCCCTCCCCTCCCCTCCTCCCCTCCCTCCCTCCCTTCCCCTCCTCTCCTCTCCTCTCCTCTCCTCCTCTCGCTCCTCCCCTCCTATCCTCTCCTCTCCTCTCCTCCTCTCCTCTCCTCTCCTCCTCTCCTCTCCTCTCCTCTCCTCTCCTCTCCTCTCCTCTCCACTCCACCTAGTCGAACATCTCATATGTTGCACCCTATTCTATCTCTCCCCACCCAACTGCTATCACCTCTACCCTCTGCAACCGTCACTCACCAAGCCAGGTTCACGAGAATTGTCGACTATGCGAGTAAAGTATGCCTCACGTGTGGCTTTATTTCTATTACTACTACTAGTATTAGTAACCTAATTCGAATTCTAGGCCTATGCTAAGTACAGTCCGGAGACCCGCGTCTGAGTACTCCGAAATAAATTTGAAAGGATACGAGAAATAACAGTTTAATGGGCGAAAAGTTACTTGGACGTCTTCCAGCTGGCTGGGCTGATAACACCTAGATCTCGCCCTGCCCATGTGCAGTGCTAGTTCTACTTCTAGTTGTGCGCAGGCATGTCCGTTACCTCCGGGCACCCACATCTCATTGTAAAAGGCACTGCCTAAGCCTATTGGTCTACTTGCCAAACTAAATTGACATGTTTCCACTTCTGTTATCTCCAAAGTTAGACATTTAATATAAGTGTTACTTCAAACTGAAGTAAGGTACCTTATAACAATCAATTTAATAGATTTATCTCAGAACAATTAAATAACCTCAAAACCATCGGACTATGAGACTTTAAGTAGAGATCTAAATAAGTATTGAGTTCCACATCTAATATCACATGCATTAATATCGACCAGAGCGATTCCCATGAAAAGCTAGTTAGTGTAATTCTACTTGTACCGAACCTTGTAAATAACAAAAGAAATGGACCCAACTTTGCTTTGAAATGGAAAAAGAAATTTGTGTAACTTCTGATTTGCAAATAGAACAATATTTATCTTAAAAATAATAAGTTGTATACCTAGGGAATAAGCGTAGATTTACAATGCCAGCTTCTGTTTGTGAAGTTTTTTTAAAGTTTGTATTTAATTCTCAATATGTTATGTGTTCATCCGAACGATGCCCACAGCAGGATCCAAAACAGTTAGATAATTCCCTCGGCCTAGGGATAGGCCATGCAATAGATAATGTGCATTCATGTCTAGGTATCACACTAGCCCCAATACGCCATTTACAACAGTTAACCAACTGGACCTAGTGAAGGTTTGGATCATCTGATCGATCCTGCTCAGTGGACACATTTGCAGTTTGGGCTATTTTCCATTCCAACCAGTGGTCCACAACTGGTTCATCAAAGGCTGTGGTATATGCTGTCCTGTCTGTGGGAAAGTGCATATAAAAGACCCCTTGCTGCTTATCGGAAAGAGTAGCCTATGTGGTGGCAGCGGGTTTCCTCCAAAGAAATGTCAGAATGACCATATGTTTGGCGTTCAATAGCCGATGATAAAAATTAATGTGCTCTAGAGGCGTCATTAAATAAAACAAACTTTCCACTTGGACCTAAGTGCACAACATGGTAGCTCCCTTTGCTAATTATTGTTTCCACTGAATTTTGTTTTGGAAACATGTGTACAATGTATTGTGTAATCCATTGTAGAAATGTCCATAGAGAATATGATCCTACCCGGAGTTTTATATTCTAAACAGTGAATGGTATTTTTTTTAATCTTTTTTTTTAAACTTTGAGATATAAAAGAATGTGTGGAATTTATTAGTAAAGCTCAGCAGGTGGCGGCTTTTATTAAGAAGACGATGACAGGGTACTTGGGGTTGGGCGCCTCAGGGCTGAGCATGGCAGAAGGTAATCAGAGACACGCCTTCTCATGTACTCGACTGATTGAGAGCTAGGACTGCGAAATGAAACCAGGAATGGATGCAACTCTGCTTTGTGCTGACTAAATTCTGGGTGCGCGAATAGGGGAAAATATGGTTTTACTACAGTTGTAGCGGTTCTACTACAATGGTAGTAGTGATTGTACTACAGTGGTAGTAGTGGTTCTACTGCAGTCGTAGTAGTGGTTCTACTACAGTGGTTGATTGATTGATTGATTGATTGGTGGTTGCTTTACGCCGTGTCGGCAGCATAGGCCATATTCACGGCGAGAAATGTTTGTTTTTTGTTCAAACTATCGCTTTTACATGTAAAAGCAGACAATCAATTATGTGCCAATAGACACTAATTAAATTAGAAAGCTCACAATCATATATTTGTGGTCAAGGGAAACAAATTCCCATAGAAAAAGAAAAGTTTTATTAATAATTGATAGAATCCATTTAGTAAACTATATGAGGTGGTACAGTCCAGCTGCCCTCAAAAAGGCTAAAATATTTTCTTGTTTTACCTTAGTAAAAAGGTCATGCATACTGTCTGCAGTGTAGAACCGTTGGCGCAGGGCCAAAAAATCAACGCAACTTAGTAAAATGTGTTTGAGTGTCAGCGGGGACTGACACCCAATACATTCAGGGGGAGGTTCCCACTGGAGCAGAAAAGCATGTGTAAGCCACGAGTGGACAATACGGCAGCGGCTAAGGACCACTTGGTCCCGCCGACCTCCCGCATGAGTCTGTGGTGGCTTTCCCACAGATGGTTCAATTTCTTTAAGTGTATTAATGTTTTCATCCCACTCATGTTGCCATTTGGATTTTATGTGGGTGGCTATTAGTGGTTTCAGATCAGAGTGAGGGATCAGACACGGTTCAAGATCACAGTTCAGGGCCTTCTTCGCAGCCCGATCAGCTCGTTCGTTTCCTTGTATGCCGGTATGGCCAGGCACCCAGCACAGGTGGATATCATACCCATCGGTTGTCAGTTGGTTCATTTTATAAATGACCGTTACTAGAATAGGGTGATTCGTTTTCAGTCCAGCAACAGCCAGGAGGCAAGAGAACGAATCACTGTATATAACATAGTTAGTGTGGTTGGATACCTCGATACACTCCAAAGCGAGAAGGAGTGCTCGGGCTTCTGCAGTGAAAATCGAGCTCTGATCGAGCAAACGTACACCACGGTTTCACATTTTATAAGCTGTTGTGTCCTCAGTCTGATTGCGAGGTTTTTTTTAATTCATGAGTGTCTATGTTGCCAGGATGTAGAACTCCAACAACCAACCATGTCACTACCGCAAGTCATGCAAGGCTGTGGATGTCAAACATGTTGGTGTGTACACCGTTTTTGTGTACATCAGCAGTGATTGATAGCAGCGGTCTAAGTGATGACTGCATTTGATAGACTTTGCTACAATATAGTTAGTCCAAACTAAATAAAGTAGATTGTAACTATCAACCTAATAAAAAGTAATATATTTATTTTAAAATGGGACAGAAAGTAAATACCGTCCGATTATCAAACTGTTAATAGCTTCGAACATAATAGTTGAACAGGTAAGCAATTATATTATTTATTGGATTTCAGTATAGGGCATGAACTGGTTTGCTCAGTGTCAGGGATAATGTGACTGAGAGTGATATCAGGTCACGGTGCAGGCGCCACCGTACATGCGGTCTTCCAGTAGGGCAGCACTACGAAGTCGCCACGAGGGTGCACTGTCAAAGTTGGTACCTGATATCACCTTCAATATTGCTAGCACATAAACTCCCAACAAACAATCGAACCGTCCGCACGGGTGTAGCAGTAGAACGACACCAGGGGCCATATGCATGGAGTGGTGTTACCGTTTAAGCGCCCATGCATATGGCTTGACATAGTTCTCGACGATGCCGATAACCGGTGTTAGCTACCCTGTGTTAGAGTGATAACACCACACGCCGCTAACACTGCTCCATGCATATGGCCCCAGGTGGAGAGTCCCGCCAATGGCAAATACACATCGGTACTCTGAGAACTTCCGTTTGCTATGTGTTTATACACCACGTACTACTGAACAAGTCATGTCGTCACATCAAGATTCAATCCACTAAATATGCCCGGACCGTCCGGTGCCTGAACAAAAATAGTCCGAAATCGCCATTCGCCATTGTTGTTTTTCTTTAAATCCAAATGAAAATAGTCTTAAATTCCTACCAAAAACAGCCTTGAAATGCCTTAAAATAGCCGTGGATTCCATATCTTCACATGTATAGGAACCCTGTAAATGTTAGTCGACCATGAAATTAGATATGAGGAGCAGAATCTATACATGTACAACTTACAAGTGAAGGGTATCGGATATGGATACATCTATGATTGTATTACCAGAATTATCATATATATATACGCACACTGAAAACATAGGACTAGGAGCACATTGACTCAAATCTCTGAGCCTGCGCCACTCACTTGGTTGGATAATATTGGAAGTACAGTGACACCCTGTTATAACGCGATCATTGGGGTCCATACGTCATCGCCAAAACAGTGAGGTCGCGTTAAATGGGGGTTCAGTTCACTGAATTACCTTTGAATTAAAGAATGCTGGGTCCAGTGAATCATCGCGTTATATCCGAATTGGCGTTAAATCAGGGCGCGTTATAATGGGGGTTTCACTGTATCCCTGAATCACAGATGATGCGTTGTGTGTGTGTAATTGAGAAGGATAGTTGCCCTGCACTTTGTGGGCAGCCCCGGTGCCGTAGGTTGGTGTCTGGGGACTGCCTGGGGGCAGGAGCCCGGGGCAAGCCCCAAAGCCACACCTGGGGCCATATGCATGGATCAGTGTTAGAGAGCCAAACCGCGTTTAGGGAGGGATTTCTGGTTTAGCGCCGAAAAGTTGGTATGTATGGAGCAGTGTTAGGCCTAACACCGCGCGTTTAAACTCGGAAATTCTAACTCCGCTCATAACTGGTTTACAGCGGGGTTAGTGTCAGGATGGAGCCCAAATCTATTCAATGCGACCATATTTAACAGAATTACATACGCAATAAGTGAAATTTTATCAATTTAACCCTAAATTCGAAGCGTTATTAAGGCTACTGCCGCATTGGCGGTGATATTAAGAGTTATATTTTCGAATCGACGAAGGTACAGTAAACAAAACCGCCGCCGCCGCCAGTATGGAACGCGACGTCGATGCGGCGCCAGCGGCGATTTGTTTACTTTACGTTCGTCGATTCGAAAATATAAGTATTAATATCGCCGCCAATGCGGCAGTAGCTTTAATAACGCTTCGAATTTAGGGTTAAATTGATCAAATTTCACTTATTGGGTAGCTAATTCTGTTAAATATGATCGCATTCAATAGATTTGAGCCTAATATCTGGCTACAAATGCATAGGGATTTCCCAAATCTATAAATACATTCACATTTAGCTAACACTCACCGTTTAGGCCGCCATGCATACGTTATCGACGCCGCCGATAAACGGTGATAGCTATACAGTGTTAGAGGGATAACACCACACGCCTCTAACACTGCTCCATGCACATGGCCCCAGCATTCACAATCCAGCATGCCCAGAGGCCTGTAGCAACCGTCCTTAGCAGTACTACGTCTGGCTGCTTTCTTCTTTTAGGCCACTAGTGACAATGATATTGTCCTTTATTTTGTGTTCAATTCAATTCCACCAAGCGGCCCTTTTCACATAAATTTTACCGTCTTTTACCATATGTTAGTGTTTTTTGTAGGTTTTTCTTTTATGAGGTGACAATAAATTCTACTCACTTTGCACTATTACTAATAATATAGCCTCCGTTGATTACATGGTGTAGAATCCTAATCAATTAAACACTCTATCAGGATTACTGATTTTCCTACTGTTCATTATTACATTTACAGGTTCTTTATGGTATGGTTTGTTGTGTTTTGGTTTAGACAATGTGATGCCTTCGTTGGACTGCGGCGTTAATGTACAGTATTTTTGTGACGGGTTCTGAATGTTGACAAGTAATTACTCTAAACTAACTCCATTCTTCTTGTTTTCAGGTGAGTTTCGGGTACATCAAGACTCAAGGTTTGACTGGTTTTTCTTTTTTTAATAGAAGATGGGGAAAAATGTTTGGGGGGGGGGGGGCGGGGGGTGAACGACGCGGACGCACACGGCAACACCACACACCCGTGCGTGGCCGATTGGATCGTTCGTGTTCGTATGGACGTCACGGACCGCGCACTAGAATCCTGCGTATCGCAGTGCAGCAGCACATCACCAGATACACACACGCACAGTCAGTCATGCACATAGTGCACAGCACACAGCATGCAAATGCATCAGCACAGTGACACAGGCATGCACAGGGCACGCACAGTAGCACAGTTTATCAGTGAGCATGCTGATCATGAACAGTAGTTAGCGGATGGATTTCTATTAATCTTAAGCAAAATGCTAAGATATCAGGGTGTATTATTTGTACGCTACGTACCCTACAATTGAACACAACACATTTCACATATATAGTTGGATGAGTAATTCCTCTGGCTGGTACCCTCTAAAAGCCCCCCCCCCCCCCGTTTATTTTATTAAGCAAATTTTCCTGCCGACTGGAGGCAGATAAGGTATATTACATCCGCACACGGGCCGCTCGCACTGCCGGAACCGGATGCGGGCTGCGTGGTGGCCAGCCCGACTTCAAAGCAGCACAGTGCTGCCTGAACACGTACGCTGCACCGTCACACCGGACCATTTCGCCAACGACTAACCTACATACACACTGCTCCAATAATATTTGCGTAACTAATTACACGACACGTATGACAACATTGATCGGTTCAAATCCTGTTATTATATGACCTGAGATGTTACTAGAACATAAAACCCAAAAAAGAACAAGTTGAGTATGGGCGATAATATAGGCACAACAAGGATAGTTGAAACCTGACTTCTGGCATTTTCCCGTGATTCCCTGACAGTGCTAATCCTTTTGGGGGGAGGGGGGTATTTTCGCGGAAATTCGCCATCAGTGTAATAATCCCGGCTTGCTTTCCACATTTTTGCCACAGACCACTAATTTGTTAGTTATATTTGAGATAAATAGCTCAGGCTGATATCCTAATATTCATTAGTCCTGAGTAACTAGTCCTGAGTAACTTTGATGAAAAATGGCTGGTTTTGGAGCAATTTGAGCTGAAAGAACCCAAAATAATTTTGATAAGCTTGCCAGAAGTCCTGTGGCTATGACCCAGATGGTCATCTTGCGGTGACCAAGTGATGTGAGATGACCTACTAATCCTGGAACCTGACAGGGCTGTAGGTAGGTATTTCTGTTTGGGATTGGAACATTCTGGGAACAGATTGGTGCCATAGGCCCATGGCACTAGGGTTTTTAACAAAATATTATTTTGTAGAAAGGTTAATTTGATTTATGTCTATCGAATTGACCAAGTAGCATCGAATATCCAACACCACATATACATCGGTATATGATTGACATCATCCCAATGGCAGAAATTTCCAAACATCAAACTATGCAACCACCCACCAAACTGCACATTCTATGATTCAGCCGGGCCTGAGTATTAATGGTTTGACGGGATCCGCCACAATTGCGCAGGTTTCTGGGTTTAATGCTATGATTGCAGCAGCCGTTCTGGTTGTGCCTATGTGTTATCGTTTGGACGGGATCCATCGCAAATGTGCCGTTCCACAGCGTTTGCGTTGGAGGACGGCCTGGCGTTGTAGCACCATATCAGTTTCTACACTCACCTATGACAAACTGCATGCTCTGCGATCCTGAGCCCTCCGCCAGTGTATATGCTGCGGAACGGCTGCTGCCGTCATAGCGTTAATCCCAGAACCCGGCGCATTTACGATGGATCCCGTCCAAACGATAACGCATGAGCAGAACAGTTGCTGTCATCATAGCATTAAACCTGCAGATCTGCGCATTTGCGGTGCATCCCGTCAAGCCATTAATGCTCAGGTCCCGGACCAGACGGGATGGCCGAATGAGTTAGAGCGTCCGTCTCCCGTGTTGGTAGATCGCGGGGTCGTGGGTTCGAACCCTGGTCGAGTCAAACCAATGACTTAAAAATTTATACTTGTTGCTTCCTAGCCTGGTGCTCGGCATTATTAGGATATGGCAAGGGCTGGTTGGCTCAGTGTCAGGATAATGTGACTGAGTGGGATATCAGGTCATGGTGCTGGCGGCCTGGTCTTCCAGTGGGGCAGCACTATAAGTCGCCATGAGTGCGCACTGTCACAAGTCGGTACCCGTCCTGATATGACCTTAGATGTTGCTAGAACATAAAACAACAACAAACAAACAAACACAGGTCCCGCTGGATCGTAGAATCTGGCTGCTGCCATCATAGCATTAAGCGCAGAACCCAGCGCATTTTTGATGGATCCCATCCAAACGATAATGCATAGGCACAACCAGAACGGCTGTTGCCATCATAGCATTAAAACCGGAAACCTGTGTATTTGCGGCGGATCCCATCAAACTATTAATGATCAGGCCCGGCTGATGTCGCCAGCATGGAACGGCTGCTGCATTAGCTAATACAAAAGATCTGAAAGTCAAAAACTTTCAAATGCACATATCTCACTCCATATGGTTCACTCCTTTTTACATTCAACAACAACAAAATATTTTCCTTTTATATACAGTGTAACTGACAAATTTCAAATGGATGCGCACAAAACACATGCGTGCGCATCCTCACATACATTTAGACCGCCAAGGATATGATTACTGCTTGCATTTCTCACATACATATTATTTCTCTGTTATTATTTACTGTTATGTCATCCATATGTCTCATCCTCCCTCATACAATACATAGTCCCGAAGGCAGATGCAATTTTAATTGAGAAATGTAAAAATTTCAAAATTTAAATTACCCAAATTGATTAATTATATTTATAGAATTGACAACAGCATTGATTATCCAACATGGAGGGGGAGGGGGGGTCAACATCCACCTCATTTCCCCTTCCCCTCTATGGCCCTGCATAGGAGGCCTACTTGGTTGGGGTAGGCTAATGAGGTCACAAAATTGACCTAATTGGTTAATGGGCTCCCTGCATAATGGGTCTTTCAAAGTGAGTGTCCAAAGGGCTGAGGTTATAAATTCACTGGTTATTCTGTATATATGCTTTCCCAAACCAATAGCTAATACACCAGTATCTAAGTTGGATATATAGGATCAAATGTAAGTAGTTGTTTTAATTTTGACAAAATTATATTTCATCGGACCATGAAAGTTGAAGTGTGTCTTCCACACTCAGCTGCTCTGAGCATGTGACAGGTAATGGGGACCTTTCAGTTTGCATGACTCTCTCGTCAGATGGCGCACCATGCCGGTCTCTGTAATGTTTTGTTTGGATAGAAGCAGTTCCTTCTACTGTCAAGTGTCTGTAAATATGAGGGGGTGTAGTGGGGGTTGAGGGGGTTGTAGTTGGGTTGAGGGGTGAATGTTTGTGTGACAGGTGTGTAGGGGTGTGCGGTGGGGGGGGGGGGGGGTGAGTGTGTTGGTGGGTGGGTGTGATGGGGGCTATGTTTGTGTGATCTAGGGTTGGGGTGGATTTGGTGTGGTGTGGGGGGTGTATAGGGATTTAGGGGTGTGTGTAGGGTGTGGTGGGGCTTAGGGATGTGGTGGGGGTGTCGGGATGTGGTGGGGGTGTAGGTGTGTGTGGTGGGGGTTGAGGCTGTGTGTGGTGGGGGTGTAGGTGGTTTGTGGTGGAGGTGTAGGGGTGTCTTGCAAAGGGGCACCTCACAATCTTTAGCATCCCTAAACCGCCACCACACACCTACACCCCCACCACAGCCCTAAACCGCTACCACACACACATATACCCCCATTACCCCTTACACCCCCACCACACACCTAAACCCCCACCACACTCTTACACCCCTCACCACACACCTACACCCCCACCACACACACAACTACACCCTCACAACACACACCTAGACCTCAACCACACACACATACACCCCTACCACACACCACCACCACCACCACATACCTACACCACCACACCCCACCACCACATCCCTAAACCCCCACCACACACCTACCCCCTCACCACACACCTACACCCCCACCACACACCTACCACACACCTACACCAACACACCTACACCCTTCTATCCAACCATGATGGCCGACTTGGACCGGGAATGGGTGCTGCTACCAAGTGTATAGCGAGAGAAATGGCTCATGAAAGGTCCCCATTCTGGCAACATCTTGCTCATTAGTTTGACTGCCCAGACATAGTGGCTATCACCGCATGAATAATGCACTGACCACCTGCAAGGTGGCTCACCTATGTGGAGGGGAGGGGAAGGGAGGGGGGGGGGGCGGCGGGGAACTAATGTATGTTGTATCAAATAGCAAGCTCTAATTAGTTTGCCAAGTAGGCATCAGGGGCTAAGGACTTCACTTCATGCAATAGTGCATGTCTGTCTTGTGTAAATCAGTCCAATACTTAATTGTCTGCACTTAATGCATATATATGCATACAATTATTATGAATAAGTTGAATGCAAGTTTAACTGTTAATAGATGAGCATTCCATATTTCTGTTCAAAGCGATGCTTTAATTTCACTTATTTGCAGTCTGATGGTTTTGAGTTTCTGCCGTATTCTTGATGTACATATATTAAGATGATTGTTATAATGTACTTCACTTCGATCTGTAGTAGCTTATATTTTAAAGGATTACCTTTGGAGATATTCAAAGTGAAAACATGCTAAATTAATTTGTGTGTGCATGCCAACACTGACAGGTTCTGCGAAATTGACTTGGTATTCCTTTTATGCAGCCATAGATGTTTAATAAGTGCACAAGTATCTCAGTTGGATATATGTATGGCCTAATCTAGGTGAGTGTTTTGGTTTTCCGAAAATGTTATGCTTTCAATTGATTATGCAGAAGGTCAGGCAGATGATTGTACATGTGTAATAGATGTGTGAACACCACGAGCTATGTAATGTAACTGACTTTATTATGAAGGTTATCCCAGTATGCATCGGTTGTGACCCGTGCATGACATTTGACCCAACGTATACATAACATCTCCGTTTCAATATTCTTAATTACCTTAACTGCAATATGCATTCTAACAGGTACATTTCTGGGTATATACTTTTGAACATTTTCTGACTACCTTGGCATCTTCCTTTCTTTTCTTTTCTTGTTTTTATAATTTGTTTAAAAACAATTTAATCTTAGGCTAGTATATGTAATATAATATTACGTGAAGTGTTTCACTTGAGTTCAGATTTAGTGACAATTTAAAGACAAAAAAATGAATTTCTCCCTCCATACTTGTGCTGTTTTGCGCTTTTATGGCAACGTTTAGAATTGGTATGAGAAATTCCTAAGTACTTATCATTTGTCTCAATACAATTGAAACCGAACCAGACAGGATGGCCGAATGAGTTAGAGCGTCCATCTCCCGTGGTGGTAGATCGTGGGGTCGTGGGGTCGAACCCTGGTCGAGTCAAACCAATGACTTAAAAATTGATACTTGTTGCTTCCTAGCCTGGCGCTCGCCATTATTAGGATAGGGCAAGGACTGGTTGGCTCAGTGTCAGGATTATGTGACTGAGTGGGATATCATGTCATGGTTCTGTCGGCCTGGTCTTCTAGTGGGGCAGCACTATAAAGTCGCCATGAGTGCGCACTGTCACAAGTCGGTACCCGTCCTGATTTGACCTTAGACGTAAAACAACAAACAAACAAATGAAACCATTATCCATGTTTTATGTTTCTTATGAGCAAACCTTTTATTATTACTGGCATATGACTGCAGCTGTGACACGCATGCTTACTTATGATGCTTACAAGATTTCTTATCTTACTGTAATGCAGTATACAATTATTGCAATAACATAATAAGTTCTATTCACCTTTCACTTGGTGCATTTATTTCATACTAATACCCGAAACGGGCTGTAAGCTTACTTATTCTGCCGTATCGTGTAGTGTATTGTGGTGTTTTATTAATTAACTCGGATGTTCATGATTTATGATTTTATAATATCTCAGCCTGCTTGTGCTAGTATGTACAATGCTACCTTGTTTCCATTCATTTTTGTGATTTCTGTGTCTTATTTTGTTCCCTGTTTCTAATTTGGTGTGTGTTTTTACCTGCACGTTTGTCGAAGTACATTTTTTTGTATTGTTTGTATGTTTTATTTGATCTAATTTTGACTTGTATTTTAGGTTTAAGGTCATAAGTCTAGGGTTGAGATCTGAGTTCTTAATTTACGTGACATCAATAATTGTGCTGGTGATACGCCAATGCTATCTAGTATAGTGTTTAATTTAGCAGAGCTATATGTACATCTCGATTATCTTTAGTACATTTTTTTATAATCTTTTTAATGTCTGCACATATCGTTCGACTTGTCCATTGCTTTGAGCTTGCATAGGACTTGTATATACTGGTTTGAAATCATATATTGAGGAGGACATTCGATACTCTTCACTTGCAAATTGTGGGCCATTATCGGATACCACATATTTGGGTATTCTGTGTCTTGCAAACGTCTGTTTGAGTGCATTAATAATTGATTTACTAGAAGTTTGCTTCAACTCCACTATTTCAGGGAACTTAGTGTAATAGTCAATAATATGTAATTTGTATTATTTACATGAAATAAGTCTACTCCTACCTTATGAAATGGTAAGTCTAAGAAAGAATGATTTTAAGGGTTGTTTGCATTGTGTATTTCTGAACTCATGACATATTAGGCATCTCGAGATTTTGTCTTCTAATTGGCTGCTCATGCCTGGCCAAAAAACATTATCCCTCGCTAGTTGTTTACATGTCACTATCCCTAAGTGTGATTCATGTAGTTTCTCTCAAATATTAGGTTGCAATGACTTAGGGATTATTATTTGGTTCCCTTTTAATAGGATTCCGTCATATGTGGTTATGTCGTGTTCATATGTAAAAAACGGTTTTACTTCGGGAGCAATATGCTTATTGATTGTAGGCCAGCCGTTTATTGTTAAGTGCTTGAATTCTTGGAGTGTCTTATCCATGTCCGTGGCTGCTCTGATGCGCTGTACGATATCAGTACTGATACCTATTGAAGCTACTGAGACATCATTATCGTAGAGGTCGTTCGGTTCTATTTTTTGTGTGTGTGCCCTGGACAGAGTATCTGCAAAAAATAGGTTTGACCCCTTTAAGTATGTTACCTTTATGTTGTAGTTTTGGAGTCTCATTCACATTCTCTGCAATCTAGCTGACAACTGGTGTATAGGTTTAAGCATAATTGCTACGAGAGGTTCATGATCTGTTTGTATTGTTATTTCATTTCCATAGATATAATCATGGAATGTCTTGCAAACATATAGCCAGAAGTTCCTTTTTTATAACTGCATAACTTATTTGTGTTTTATCTAATGCTTTGACCAGACGGGTTGGCATGAAGCAGTAGAATACAGTTTGTTTGTTGTCTTACATCCTAGCAACATCTAAGGTCATATCAGGACAGGTACTGACTTGTGACAGTGCACACTTATGGTGACTTTATAGTGCTGTCCCACTGGGAAACCAGGCTCTCAGCATGATGACCTGGTATCCCACTCAGTCACATTATCCTGACACTGAGCACACCAGTCCTTGCCATGTCCTAATAATGCAGAGCGCCTGGCTAGGAAGCGACAAGTATCAATTTTGAAGTCATTGGTTTGACTCGACCAGGGTTCGAACCCACGATCTACCAGCACGGGAGACGGACGCTCTAACTCATTCGGCCATCCCATCTGGTCAGTAGAATACAAGGTGAGCTAGCAATTGCCCCCGGGGAAAAGTGAAGACGCAGCAACTAGTGTGATCAGCAGCTCTAGGTGTGGAAAGGTAGACGGCATCCATGCTGACTGGAGGAAGGTGCCCTGCGGAGGGTAGGTTAGGATGGGGTGCGGCGAGATCGCAGAAGAGAAGCTTATGTTTTCACGCCCACACAGCTTATATGATTAATTGATTGATTGTTTGTTTGATTGATTGATTGGCTAAATGATTGTTTAACACCGGATAGGCAGCAAAGGGCATATTCACGGTGAAAAAAAACCTCCCAAATTCATTATGTCATTTGGTTTAATGAAAAACTGTGTTTATCACATGTTTATGTGTGTGAAATGCTCAAATGGTCCAATTTGTGTAAAATGGCAGGAAAGTTTAAGTTGATCTCAGATGCAATAAGAAGAGAATACAATAGCATTATTTTGTTAGGAGTTAGAAGAGGTGTCCTGGGGAATGCCAAAATATGTCTTTGTTTTTTCCATTTGTTAAAACCAGACGGGATGGCCAAGTGAGGTGTCCGTCTCCCATTTTCGTAGATTCTGGGATTCGAACCTTGGTCGAGTCAAACCAACGACTTACAAAATTGATACTTGTCACTTCCTAGCCAGGCGCTTGGCATTATTTGGATAGGATAAGGACTGGTTGGCTCAGTGAAAGGATAATGTGACTGAGTGGGATATCAGGTCATGGTGCTGGTGGCCTGTTCTCCCCATGGGGCAGCACTATAACGTCACCATGAGTGTACACTGTCCCATGTCGGTACCTATCCTAATATGACCTTAGATGTTGCCATGACGTAAAATGCAAACAACCAACCACCCAACCAATCCATTTGTTAAAAGATCAGGCCAACAGAATGCGTCAGGCATCTATCTATCCACAAGGCATTACTTGACTGAAATTTCGACTTGTTCATGCGCTTCTATAACACACAGCAGCCTCGGTGGAAATGCCATAACCCATTCACCTCCAACATGTATTTTTGTTCTGGTTTTTAATCAATGCTATTATAGTTGATAAATAATATCTTTTGTCAGAAGTACATAGAGTAAATATGTGTTGCGTAGCTAAGACTATACATATAACTAGAAAAACCAGCGGATAAAATGCCACTGGACCACCGTTCTCTTCCATTCCCTTTGTTTTCTCTTCGTTTTCTCTTCCCTTCTCCCAATTCTGGCACGCACGATAGTAGTGCAGAGTGGCGTGTCAAGACCTTGGATTCCTGGCATGTGTTTCCAACTGGTGGCCCCTGGGCTCCCCGCCCCACTCCACGGCCCCTCACCCTCACCTTCACCCTCAACCTCACCCACCCAGCCACAACCAGTATCGGATCCCCCTTTTGTAACTGAGATTCACCTGCCACGGGCAAAACCTTGGTCTTTGAGTTGACTGTGGGTTTTGAGTGAAGCAAGAGATACTGCTCCAATGTACAGATCTGCAGCAGTTGTTGCAACTGCATTCACACAGAGCTGGTCCCAGGTACAGTTTTATGCCGTGTTCACAGAACCATACGTTTCCCAAGTGCTGAATCTAATTTGCATTTGCCGGTCTACACACATGTGTGAGACGCTATTCCTAGTTCAAATTGTCCCCCGAGAAGCAGTGACGCTGTGACCCAGTGACCCAGTTTACACAGCGGAAGGTGGAGGAGGGGATAATGCACATAAACCGTGATAGAGTAAGTGGAATTTTATCTCATGTAAGACAATTTCGTTGCAATTTACATTAGAAAAAAAATGTATGACAATAACTCTACCAAATTTGGATATCAGGAAGCATATGGTTAGAGGTGCAAAGTGAGTTTAAATTATAGGTTCTATAGTGAAGTATAGGCTGGGAGTGTTTGTGACCCGGCATGCTGGGTTACAGCATCAGTGCTTACTGAGGGACCAGTGGAATTCGGAATATGGGTATTGGAAGAGACATAGCATTGGTTTGCGATGATCTTCACAGCAAGAAGTATGTCTGGGTGTTTCCCACACCAGACTATATACTTGCCGCCTGTGTGGGTGTGGGTGTGTTGGTGTGGGTGTGTACTTACCACATGTACACTGCATACTGTGATGACTCCTCGTCGCCACCAAAAACACCACCAAAAACACCACCACCCATCAGGTGGGTGATGGGTATTCATGTCTGTACCGAGCCGTGTGTGTGTGTGGGTGTGTGTGTGTGTGTGTGTTTTACCCTTATCATATGTACACTACCCGTCCTGGTATGACCTTGGATGTTGCTAGGACGTAAAACAACAACAAACAAACAAACAAACATACATGTACACTACACACCATGCTGGTTCCTGCTCAACCCCTCCCCACCCCACCCCCGACCCTGACCCAGCAGGTGGGTGATGGAGACTCACGTCCGTACCTGGCCGCCTGTGTATGCCTTGCTGGCACCCGCCAGCCACGAGCGAGCGATCGTTTTGATCGCACCTTAGGGCAACTGTGGCCTCTCCCCCTTCTCTCCCTCCCTCTCCTTTCCCCGCCCCCCCCCCCCCACTCACCCCGCACCTTGAACCCCGCCCCTCCCACTACCAGGACAAACTGCCAACCCTCACCATTCAACCACCCTAGGCTACACAGGCTCCCCAGGGACGGACAGCGCTGTAGGCACCTTATTCCTTACAGCATGCCTTCCCACCCCATCCATACTGGCAACATTGGCTGCACGCCAGCAAGGGCTACTTGTTCCCGGCGGGACTAGACGGGATCGGTAATAGCGTTAGCCGCCTTCCCGTGCGGCAGGTCGTGGGTTCGAACCCCGACCGAGCTAAACCACCGACTTTGGAAATTGATAGTTGTGGCTACCTATTAAACCTAGCCTGGCATATACTTTTAAGCACAATTTGCTGTTAATGATGGCCACATTGGTGTCGGGTGTGGGTTTTAAATTTTAATTTAATTTTATTGTTGGGTGTGGGTTAATGTCGACCACCAAGACTCTAAGGTGTAAGTGTCTGTGTGGAAGAGATCCTTTAGTATAAATGGCCGTCTTCCCAATTGGATCCACTGTAGCTATTGCTCACAGAGCTCACAAAGCTGAGTTTGATCCATACATTTCCCCATACATCGTTGGTGGTCACTGTAAGTATAACGCCACATTCTTATACTACTACGGCACCAATTGCCCCAGTAGGACTTGTATGGCTCAGTCTGACACCATTAAAGCAAAATCGGAAGTAGAATGGGGCGAGTGGAGGGGCACTAGGCAGCATGTGGGGGTTGAAGGGGGGGGGGGGGCAGCGAGAAGCCTGCCTGGGTACAGACCTACCAACACCCCACACCACTCATCCACATCCAAGCACCCACAAGTGCCGAGTACATATAATAGAAAAGGCGATAACAAGCAAATGCAATGGGTGGACAATGTTATAGGCAGAAGTAGAATAACAGACAACAATCAATGCAGGATTATTACATAATTAATAATACGCGTATAATGATGGTACATTCCGAGTTGAACAATTCTACGGCACTGCGCAGTTAGATTTTGAGCACGGCAAGGGGTGGTGTGCCGCCCCCCAAATACAGAGGCGTGAGCAGTGGTGCTTGGGTTGTACACCAGGCGGCGTGGTGGTGCCGGGCGGTGCTCTGCGCAGTGGTGGATGGGAGAGGGTTAAGCCTGTGTTGTTTTTAATGACGGTCGTTATGGCAACGTGTCGCCCCGCCGACCTGCACGTGACGCCGCCTTTCACTGCGGGACAGTTTAACCCGCTGTGCTGAGTGGCGGCTAATCGGGACCGCACAAACAATAGCGCGTTATTAACCAATGTCATAGCAAGTCAAGTTAAAGCGAGGATTGACGAGACTTGGTGTGCATAGAACTCCGGCTGGTCCTGAAGTCATAGGGTTAGAATTTTATTTAGAGTTGCATAATCCGATAGTTTTGAGTTGTAGTCATTTCTGTAGTCATTTTTCTACCTTAATTTAGTTTGAAGTAACTTATTTTAAATGGCTAAGTTTTGAGGTATTCGAAGTGCAAACATACTCCAATAATTTTGGCAAGCATGCCGTGGGCCTATGACACCAGAGGCTTATGCAGTAACTGGGTTCTATTCAGTTGATTCAGTATGCCCTTCTATGTGACAACAAATGCTTAATAAATGCGTCAGTATCTAAGTTAGATATGCAGAATCAAGTCTATGTGAGTGCTTTGGTTTTGACAATTTGATGCTTCATCGGACTACGCAGCTTTCATGCAAAGTTGGCTGCTAAGTGGGACGGAGATGAGGGCAGCCAACCGGAACACCACGCTGAGATTCACCTACCTATAGCAGACCTATTCCAACCTATGGGATTTCAAATTTATGTGAATCACATTTTGGGTTCCGTGCCCAAGGCTCATGGGAATCCTATCAAGTAACGATTTCTTTGGTTCTGGGAAACAAGTGATGGGAACCAAAAACTGATGGGAACTGAGTTTTGGTTACGTTGTTTTTTTAGCCTGGTAACGGCAGGTTGGGTATTCACACACCAGGCCACTCCACTCCTCCTCTCCCCATTACCGTATTCAGCATATATGCCTGCATGCATGCACGCATGCATGCATGTATACATACATACATACATACATACATACATACATACATACATACATACATACATACATACATACATACATACACATACATACATACATACATACATACATACATACATACATACATACATACATACATACATACATACATACATACATACATACATACATACATACATACATACATACATACATACATACAATACAATACAATACAATACATACATACATACATATACAATATATAAACAGTGACACATCCAAGATATAGGCAGGAGAGTAATATAATTAATAATATGGTCGTATGGCAGGCCGTTTTTGTAGATCGTAGGATTCGAAGCCGTGGGTTCGAACCCTAGTCAAGTCAAACCAATGACTTAGACATGTATGCTTGTCGCTTCCTAGCCAGGCGCTCGGCATTATTAGTATAGAGCAAGGACTGGTTGGCTCAATGTCAGAGTGATGCGCGAAAAGGAAGAAGGCAAGGCGGGGGTGGAAAGAAAAGGCGTATTACGACCAATGTGACTTGAGTAGGATATCAGATCGTGGTGCTGGTGGCCTGGTCTCCCAG
Organism: Branchipolynoe longqiensis; assembly: GCA_030323885.1. Lineage (NCBI taxonomy): Eukaryota > Metazoa > Annelida > Polychaeta > Phyllodocida > Polynoidae > Branchipolynoe > Branchipolynoe longqiensis. The sequence continues at coordinate 25,489,377 of CM059197.1, forward strand.
TGGGGCAGCACTATAAAGTCACTCTCACAAGTTGGTATCCGTCCTGATATGACCTTAGATGTTGTCAGGACATATAACTCCAACAAGCAAACCAAACTTATCACGGAGGTTCATTGGCCCCGGTGTAAGTGAGCCTGACTTGGTATTGCTGGTGTTACCCTGGGGTGATCCTTGGGAGGCTCATGCATGTCGGGTGTGTACAGTTTGAACTCAGATTTACATTATGTTTTATATTAACAAGATGGCTTCGTCGGCTTGAGTGATTCCCATATTGAAACAACTGAGAGAACGCACAGAGTAATGAAAGGCCTGGTCCGAAAATCGGAAGTGACGGCCAGGGCAGAATATAAATAGATCGTGCCAGCCAGGTCCCAGTCAGCGTACGTAGTACCAGTACTAGTAGGAAGAATTATTCCATGTCACAACACCCGGCTCCCGATGATGATGATGATGATGATGATGATGATGATGATGATGATGATGATGATGATGATAATGCAAGAGTCCAACAGGTTGTGGGTTCGATCCCCGGCCGAGTCAAACCAAATTTATATTTTGTATCACGGTTATGTGACTGAGTCGGATATCGGGTACTGTGGCTGGTGGTACAGTATAGCAGAGGTAACCCTGTCGCCATGAGTGCGCACTGTCACAAGTCTGTACCCAAGGTCCCAACAAACAAACAAAGCAAATGGAGGTAGAAAATAAATCCCCCCCCCCCCACTAATACAAACAGTGGTAAATATTTCCAAAGATTGCCCTGTCAAAATAATCTCTTTTTATGTATTTGTTATATTTTTGTTATTGATTTGGTATTGGTAAAGCTTTCATAGAAAATATTGTGTTATGTATGATCCTTTTGTAAAGTCGGGTTAACTTTCATCTCTCTCCTGCCACAGGTTTTGTTAGTGCGAGGTGCCCAATAGACTAGCGTCGATTTAGTACTAAGCGCTTATTGCCTGATATTGGCTTTGGGGATCAAAGGCCTTTGGGGGTGAGCGGTGAGTGAGGCTTAGCCGAGCTCGGGGCGCCACTCCCGCAGTATGAGAGCCTCATGACCTATCTGTGTCTGCAGTTCATTCGATAACCTGAATTGTGGCGTTGAGCAATATATCAATGTTGTCCTATATATGAAGAGTTCAGGCACAAAAAAAACTAACAAATCCATTTTAGTTGTTCTCTAATATAGAATTTGTTGTTGTGTTTTACAGGTAAAGTCTATCAATTTCATATTGGGTAATGCTTTAGATAGGGGATGTTTTGGTTTCTGTGAAACAATGGATTTGATTCATGGAATGATGGTAGCTTCACCTCAAACCCGGTAGTCATGGTTTCAGTTTGACCTGAATAGTGTTTGTTGAATCGTAGTGAGAGACAGCTCACGGCCTACTGTAGACTGCCCACGGCCTGCTGTAGACAGCCCACTGCCTGCTGTAGACATCCCACTGCCTGCTGTAGACTGCCTGCTGTAGACTGCCCATTGCCTGCTGTAGACTGCCCGCTACCTGCTGTAGACAACCTGTTGCCTACTGTAGACAGCCCACTGCCTACTGTAGACAGCCCGCTGCCTGCTGTAGGCAGCCCACTTCCTGCTGTAGGCAGCCCACTGCCTGCTGTAGACAACATGTTGCCTACTGTAGACAGCCCACTGCCTACTGTAGACAGCCTGCTTCCTACTATAGACAGACCACAGCCTACTGTAGACTGCCTGCTGTAGACATCCCACTGCCTGCTATAGACAGCTCGCTGCCTACTGTAGACTGCCTACTGTAGGCAACCCGCTGTCTGCTGCCCCTAATGCCGGCCTGCTTGTGTCCTTTCAGACGTTGTCGCGGGCCTCCGAGGAGGAGCCGTTCGGCTGGTGGCATGCCCGCATCAAGATGCTTAAAGGCGACTTCGCCGTGGTCGAGTACCTCGGGTGGGAGTCAACCTACACCGAGATCGTCGGCCTGGAGCGGGTCAGGCCCGTCAACAGGAAGTGAGTACTGCCTCCCCTCCTCCCCTCCTCTCCTCTCCTCCTCTCCTCCCCTCCTCTCCCCTCTCCTGTCCTTCTCTCTTCTCTCTCCCTTCCCTGTCCCTTCCCTCTCCCCTCCCGCCCCTCCCTCCCCCCACAACCACACCCACACCCACTTAAAGCTCCATAGTCCAATGAACCTCTTCTTACGAACCTCTTCTTACGAACCTCTTCTTGACTCCCACCCGAGTACCACGGGTGGGAGTCAACCTACACCGAGATCGTCGGCTGAGCGGGTCGGCCGTCAACGGTGGTACTGCGTCTTAACTCCCCCTCCTCCCCTCCTCCCCACCCCTCCTCTCCTCTCCCCTCTCCCTTCCCTCTCTCTTCTCTCTCCCTTCCCTGTCCCTTCCCTCTCCCCTCCCTCCCCCACAACCACACCCACACCCACTTAAAGCTCCATAGTCCCATGAAAACATCAAATTTTCAAAAACAAAATAATTATCTTTATTTGATTCTACATATCTAACTTATTATTAGATACTGGTGTACTTATTGAGCAGTTGTCGTCACACAGAATGGAATACTGAATCAATTTAATAGAACATGTTACTTTCAGAAGCCTATGATGGCGTGCTTGCCAAAATTAAGGAGGTGGGGGGGGGGAGGTTTCCGGGTCAGTGATGTGGTAAAAGTTTAGTGTCCAACGGCCAAGTGAGTCCAAATGGCTGGAGGTGGAGGTGGGGGGGGGCGGGGAGGTTTCCAGGTCAGTGATGTTCGTCCTGCCCACCTGGGGCGTGGCAGGTACTCGGCTCCCCTCATCGAATAAACCACAATTTGGAAATTATGTGCCGATTCGAATAAGGAAGCCGGAGACGGAGTTGGAGAAAGTTTAATTTATTTGCAATGTTATGAAAATAGCCGGGTGCTCTGAGGCCGCCAAAGCTGACCCAAAACACAAGGCATGGGCTCGGGGGGGTGGGCCTCAGAAGCAGCAAGGCGGGGGATGTAGTTGAACACCGCCGGGTGACTCCCAGGTGCCCTGCACCATTATAGACGCCAGGTCGACGCCTGTCGAGGCGCACGCCTACGCCACCCCCCTCCGCAAGCCGTGGAGGGTGAACCTCGAGGCCTCTGGGACCCCTGCCACCGCGAGCGCCTCCTACAACAGAGGGGTCAACACCTGTGGGGACAGGGGTGCCCCCGTGTAGCAGATGAACGTCGGAGGGGAGCGAGACTTGCTGGACGGCCCAGGACCAAGGCCACAGCGGCGAGCCGGGCAGGGCTGGGACGAAGAGGGTGACGGCCTGCGATGGTGACCTGATCGTCTTGGAAGAGGAGATGGTGACCCAGAGGCCACCAGGGGCCGGGCTGAAATACCCCCATCGCACCGTGTTGGGGCCTCCCCACACATTATGGGAGGAGGAGAAGAGGTTCGACTGGCGCATCAGCATGAAGAATGCGATTATGTCTGCCGCCCATGGAACCTCACCGCGGTGTCCCTAGGCATGGAAGTACCTGTAGATGTGGCCGATCAACAGGGGGGGGGGGGGGTGACCGAGGGGGCGCGTCCCACCGGGGTGGCGAAGACTCTCTCCCCGCCCTTACGCACCCTCTTGGTGAAGGGGGCATTGAAGGGGGTGGGGTCGCCGCCAACCTCCCGGACCCAAGAGCGGACGCCGGAGAACGCGTTGGCCACCAATGATGGCGAAGGGAGGAGGCGGTGAAGGTACACGATGAACTAGACGCCCAGGTCGAGCATGAACTAGACGTACCGTCTCGCCTGCCGTGCGCGGTTCCTCCAGGTACCCGGTGCCAGTGCACTCGGTGGAGTGTCATCATGTGTGCGTGCGCCCCATCGTCGAGGTCTGGAAGAGATCAGAAGTCATGGGAGAACATGTCAGGGGAGTGGTGGACCCTAATAATGAGATAATGAATTGATGCGACATTGTTCCGGGGCATAGTCTAGTGCCACCCGGGAGGAGTGGGCTCGACTGAGGGCATCGGCGAGCAGCAGCTCAAAGTGGGGGCTTGTGTCTGACCGTGATGGTAAAGATCCCATCGCCGCGATCAGCCAGAGCTCATGGGCGCAGGCCCCCAGGGTCGTGTCAGTGGCACGGCCAGATTCGAGGCCGGCCGCGGAGGCGGCGTTGTCCATGTTCACAATCACCTTGATACCGCAGGCCTCAGGGTCTTGACCGCCAAGAGAAGGTTCACGGCCTCGAGCTTGTGGGACCAGACGGGATGGCCGAATGAGTTAGAGCGTCCGTCTCCCGTTTTGGTAGGTCGTGGGTTCGAACCCTGGTCGAGTCAAACCAATGACTTAATAATTTATACTTGTTGCTTCCTAGCCTGGCGCTCGGCATTATTAGGACAGGGCAAGGAGTGGTGTGCTCAGTGTCAGGAAAAAGTGACTGAGTGGGATGCCAGGTCATGGTGCCAGTGGCCTGGTTTCCCAGTGGGACAGCACTATAAAGTTGCCATGAGTGCGCACTGTCACAAGTCGGTACCCGTCCTTATATGACCTTAGATGTTGCTAGAACGTAAAACAACAACAAACAAACAAATCCTGGTGTGCCGAGAGCACAGCTAGTTGGTGGGCCGGGAAGCCATGCTAAGTCTCGAGCCATTTCAGGCCGAGCGTATACTCCTCCCGGGTGGCATCTCCCTTCTTTATGGACTTCCCTTCATCCCCCCTCTCTACCAAGTCATACGGGAACAGATACTTTGCAGAAATTTATACCTTTTTTCCTCATGAACGACTTCCCGTCAGCTGCGGTGGCAATGATCCGCACCGCTTCCTCGGTCGTTGAGTGGAGGTTACGGTTGTAGCCATCGGCCTCCCGGCGGTGTTGACGGCGCCCAGCCGGAGCATGGGCCAAAGGGGGGCAGGGGGGGTCTGGGCTGTCCCTCCGAGTTCGTCTCTGCTGTCTGGCCCTGAGGGGCGTTTCCCATGACACGTCCGCCTCCCCGAACTCGCCCTCCAGGTACCCGGGTAGGTACCCGGTCGCGGGGGTGGCGTCGGTGGTCCTCGCTGGGAGCCGGTGTCAGCTGCCTCTGGGGTCAGGCCTGTTGGTCATTGGTCCAGGGGGGCGGCCGGGGGCCGCACTCCACGAGCGCCTTCTCCTGCCGGTGGATGTGCTGCTCGTCTCCGAGCTGTTCCTCCGGCGGGGGGACGTCTCCTAGCCTACCGACCGGTCGTGAGGTTTGTCTTGTCCTCTGCATCCTCCTTTTCACGTGGATCGTTTTTGACAAGGGTGTGGGGGTGGAGTCGGTTGTCAAGAGTTATTTTTAGAAGTTTATTGTCCAATGGCCAAACGAGTCCGAATAGCTGGAGGTTTCCATGTCAGTGATGTTCGTCCTGCCTGCTTAGGGTGTGGTGGGTACCCGGCTCCCCTCATCAAATCAACCACAATTCGGAAGTTATGTGCCAATGTGAAATATCATGTCAGCAGTATGGTACCTCAATGGGGAAGCACTACAAACGTACAACTTGTTTACAATAAGCGACGATGTATGTTCCATAATTTATTTGTTAAAGTTGCATACCAGACAGGATGGCCAAGTGAGTTGAGCGCCCACCTCAGGTTTTGGTAGGTCGATAGGTTCGAAGCCCCGGGTTCAAACCCTGGCCACGTTAAACCAATGACTAAAAAATGTATGGTTGTCACTACCTAGCCTTGCGCTCGACATTACTAGAAAAGGGCAAGGAGCAAGACCAACTGTTCACGATTCAAATTTCCCCTGCTTAATCAACTAATAAGTAATATACAAAAATATAAAAAAATTTAATAATTTAGGAAATTGGATGAAATCAGGATATTTTTAAACCAACACATCTACCTAGGTTAATCCTGTATATTCTACATTTCGTCGAGCTTTTCTCCCTTAAGAAGGTTACACATGACCATAAAAATGGTCTATTACTGGCGTGCATACACAAATTATTTTGCATGTTTTCCAAATTTGTTAATTGTCATCAAAGTTACTCTGAACTAAAGTACAGTAGGCTATTATTGCCGGCCCTGTGTATTTAACTCGAAAGTGTGAATTTCTTTTTAAACCTGCGGATTATGCTGCTTTAATGGATGCAATTTGAGATGGTGATGCACAATGTAGGAATTAAACTAATCTGGTATGTGGTTTTTAATTGTTCAAGAGGTTCTACAGGAAGCCGGCTGTTTGCTGTTTGTTTTCTGGTTTGTTTGATGTGTGACATTGTTCTATTATTGTATTTCTGTTCCCCTTTCAGTCCTCCAATAAACAGCAGCACATTTTACCGCTGCATAATAGACGTGCCCTCTGACCTCAGGGAAATGTGAGTACACTCATAGTTGTAAAATATTGTAATCAAATGTATAATGGTAACTTCCTTAAATTCTGAGTCCCGCTGGTTGCTCAGGAAGGACTGAAGCTGCGACCAAGCACGTCGGGTCACAGCTTCAACTTACATGGCCGAAGTGCACCTCTCACCCCTATTCTTCATTATAGACCCTATCCTTTATATTCAATTTGCACCTATAACCACATGCCTTCTGATGACCAGAGTTGGTAGGGTTTTTAATGTAGATAGCAACAATTTTAATTAAATAAAATACTTTGTGTATCTGTATTCACCACCTCCCCAGCCTTCCTCCGGGTAAGCTGTGGCTGTTAGCTGGTGTACTGAGTGACAGTCCCCCCCCCCCCCCCTTCTTGCTGAGGAATCAGCAGAATTCGGAACACACATATTTTCATGTAATTTGTATCCAATTGCTAGAAACTGGGCGCGGTGGCCGAATCGGTAGAGTGCAGGCCTCGCGTGCGGGAGATTGGGAGCTCAATTCGCAGTTGAGTCAAGCCAATGACTTACAAAATTGATAATTGTTGCTTCCTATCCTGGTGCTCGGCATTAATAGGATATGGTAAGGACTAGTTAGCTCAGTGTCCGGATGATGTGTCTGGGATATTGGGTCATGTTGCTGGCAGCCTCATTTCCCAGTGGGCCAGCACTATAAAGTCGCCATGAGTGCGCACTGTCACAAGTCGGTACACGTCCTGATATGAACTTAGATGTTGCCAGGATGTAAAACCAACCAACCAGCTGCTAGAACCTAATGTTCCCTACCTATAAAGAGTCATGGTGTAAGGTACACTTTACCTCGGCCAAATCCAGAGAAGGTAGGTATTGAAGTGCCATCTATATCAACTGTGGAATTGCGTCTACTATTACACAGTGTGAAGCAACCACCAATCAATCAAGTTATTACTACTAGCATGTCATAATTGTTTAATGTATCAAAACTCCACTTTTTTTAAAGTCAGTTGTAGCAATGCAATGCATAGAAAAGTATGCTAACCGAAGCTACAAAAGATGTGTTCATTATATACACTGGGTGTATTGACTGTCTTCGTTGTGACTACCATAAGGAGCCATTCGGTGGTTGTTCTTCTCCACATGTCTAAACAGAAGATTTCTAAGGTATAAGGTGTTTGAGGTGAGGACTCCCAATTACTGATAGTACAGCATGGCATTGGCCAAGTCCAAAGCCAACCCATAATGGGGCCCCCCATAGTAGGGATTCCGGTGTGTGATGGGATGAACCAACCTGTAGGATTTTACAGTAATGCGATCGTTTCCAGTAACGTGTCATTACCATGCTGAAAAAACAACGGAATCAAAATTTTGTTTCCCCTGCATATTCTATCAAGATTCGGTTCCCTTCGGAACCAAAATATTGTTACCGACGGGTTCCCATGAGCCCTGGGAACGGAACCCAAAATGTGTATCCTATAAAATTTGAAATCCTATAGGTCGCAGGGATGAAAGATCTCCGCGATTTCGCGGATTTATTGGATTTTCCAAACCCGCAGCACGATTAACATATAGGCTCTACTGCTTTATGCTGCAGCACCATCAGCATATACTAATATGTAGTGCAGACACCGCAGCACTATCAGCATATACTACTAATACGTGCTTCAAACGGCGCAGCACTATCAGCATATACCAATATATATCAAACCTAACTTCCGGGAATTTTCCGCCATTCCCTGACAATGCTAAACCTATAGGAGAATATCAGCATTTCCGCTTTTTTTCCTGGAGACCACTTTCATCCCTGAGGTCGACAACCCCTCCCCCCCCCACCCCCCCACCTGCAGAGATCAACTAACGCTAGTGCTGCTTTGGAGCCAGGTGAAGATGCATATTTCGTATGTGTGTGTTTTGTGTTTGCAGCTGTTCAGAAGATGGTTCATTCGCAGACCTGAAGAAGGCATCTGGTGCTGCCCTTCTCAACTACAACCCATCACAGAATGCTGTCGTCGTTATCGTGAGTTGTCTGGGTCTTATCGGCTAAAGTCGGATTTTTTTTTGGGGGGGGGGGTTCTATACTGGGGAATTGCTTGAATCTCGTTCCATGTCCTGGGAAGTAATTAAAAGACCAAATTTGTGAAAGTGGTTATGGAATTGTGGATGGGGTTCATTTAAATTTATCAGTAATTCATCAATTATATGCGCCTTATGAGAGAAGTAAACCTCTGCGAAAAAACAGCATGTTGTGATTTCCCCCCCCCCCCCATGATTATTGAGCTTGAAAGAGAAAAGAAAAAATACATTCTTTATTGCTTAAAAAGCTTAAATCGGAATCTACCACGAGAATGTCATCTACATGTATTGCCTCTTTTAATTAATTAAATTGATGTTTGCAAGAAACATTTGCTTATAGATTGGGAAGAAAGGTTCTCGTATCTCTTTAAATGATTATTGATTGACAGTAACAGGTGCTTATCAATAGTGAAGAGCTTCTCATTTTGACCTGTGATGCTGTTTCCTACAGTCAACAGAGGAGCTAGCGATTAAGCGGGCCACCATGTTAGCTGACTGCCACCTGAGGAATCTGCGACAGAAGATGCTTCTTAAACAGCGCACTGTCGAAACATCAAAGAAACTGGAACACAGCGTAAACATGGTTTGCAACCAACACAATTTTAGGATTTCATTGTTGTCTGATATTGCTATTGAAGTTAGCACCATTTTTTCATGTATCTCGGTGGTCAATAGAGGATTATCATTGACAACATGAATGATAATCCTCTATTGACAACCAAAGAAACTGTGGTAAATACTAATATTCTGGGTAGCAACTCACCTTACAGCATGCTCTGTGATCTGATTGAGCATTTCCACCTCCAACCTACTCTCGGGTGACGGTAGCAAGAATTAATGTGGGTAGAAGTTCAGTGCACATGCTTTGGAAAAAAGAATATATGATCAGTGTGTCCAAAATATCAATTTGAATTGTTAGACCAGTATGTCACCGGGCCAGGTCAGACGACCTTGGCTAACAATCAGGAAGGGCATGGTCCCAAGACATGACCATGGGATTGTGTACCTTGTGAAAATTAGAAATACGGAAAAATGTTTCGAAAAGAATTATTCTAGACCTGCCAGCCATTCCAATTTCCCCGGAATCATTTCGATTCCGCCCTTCCACTCATAAACTTAACCATTGTGTGAAAATACATATTTTTCTAGTGAATTGGGAATAGTTTTTTCAAGGGAATAAATATATTCATACTTTTGTAAATGTTTGATCTAGTCATTCATTACATATGATGGTTTGTTAATACAGGAATTATTTTAGTAGATTTCTATGTCATTCTTCAAATTGATCATGTAAATTGTTCCTTAGTCAATCTATAATAAGGCTATTTTGTGTTTTCTGAGTGTGCAGGTGTGACCATAATGTGCAGGAAGAAATTTCAAATGAAACAAATACTTTTGGGCAGGTCTGTTGTTCTTCTCACCAATAACAATATTCAAATAGATTGCGTGTTACAAAATCAGCCGAAGTGAATACTGATTAAGCCCCTCTATGAGGGCTTAATCCACCTGACTTCATTCTCATTGAAACCATCATTAATCGTGGTTAGAACATGTGACTAACAAGAACAATGCATTGATGGATGGGCTAGTCGTAGCATCCTCGGGCTATATGGGTCGTTCTCAGAATCTGTGTACCACATGTTTGGTTTCCATGTTACATTGTTAATGATTAAGCCTTTTTTGTCTTTCGGGGGTTAGGGGGGTAGCAAGTCAAATAGTTATTGTTGCCTCTGTGCATTAAGTATGTTAGCAACACAACACATATTTAATCTATCCCACAAAATGTATCCAACATATTTTCTTCTCAAATGAAAATCTGAAAATTTGCATTTTGACACCATGCATCTACCCAAACTTTTTTTTCAACTTGTAATCAATTTATTGTGTGTTAAAATAATGTTTTGGATGTGTGTTAAAATGATGCCATGAATGGATGTTACACAGTTAATTGTAACACTTTTCTCAATTTGTATGAGATCAAAATCAAGAGGAATATTTTGTTCAACTCTGACATAAGCACAACATTTATTTTTTTTTTTTTTTATTGAGGCTGTATTTATACTGTCCATAGCATATAAGCCCGGGTACCCAGGCTTGTTTTCAATGCTGGCCAGTTGTAGTGTTGGTGTTATCTTACCACACAGTGGCTGCTGATAAGGTATTTGATTGCCTGCATTTCAGTAGCAGATAGATAATTGGTTGGTATGGTTAGTAGCCTATGTTAGTTTTTTTGGATTTTCTTGGTATATATGTTTTTATTTTTCTACTCTTATTACTAGACTAGCCTACTCCTATTTACATATCATAGGCTTGTACGTAGCTGTGTGGTGTGTTATCTGGCTACTTTTGGCATGGTTACCTTCCATTGGGCATCCCGCTGGTGGGCCGTGACATATCACATGCCCCTTTGCAGTGCAGCTTACTGGGGGTTTCCTAGCCTTATTTTGCACAGATATTTTTTGTAAGTTTTTAGGTCAGGAATTTGTCGTTCCTTTACCGTTTGGGCATTCCACAACTTGGCAGCCATTTCCAGCGTGCTTCTCTCATGAGCTTTTATTTGGCTTCTGGTCTGCTTTAGTAGTGGTGCATTATTTGCTCTAGTAGCCCTTTGTGGTTTTGTTAGAAGTTTACTGTTTTGACTATAGCTATATGCTAATGTTTTCAAATGAATTATTCTCCTATTTTCTAGTAAGCCTTCGTATGAACATGGATTCAGCTATTATTTGGACTGTCTTCAACTTTTGTTTTCCATGTCACAAATGTGGTACGCAGTTTCTGAGAACGACCCACATAACTGATGGCCCAGTGGGAAACTAAGACTAATCCCTCGCTGGTTTCTTCTCTCACTCAGCAAACAACGAAGCACTTGACGCGCAATTCGGGGCACAGTGCCGAGTTCCTGGTGCGCGAGGACCTGATGGGGCTGGCGATTGGCACACATGGTGCCAACATAACGCAGGCGCGCAAAGTGGAAGGCATTACCGCCATAGACCTAGAGGAGACGACCTGCACCTTCAATGTCTTCGGAGAGGTCAGCCATTTAAAGTTGCATAGTCAGATGGCTTCCGAGTTTTTCACATACTTTTTTCAGATAAATATATCAGGTTGACCATTACAACCTAGTCTTCATAAAGGTTTGGGATGAAAAATTGCTGAATTTGAAGATAATTGAAGTGAAAGAATGGAAAATAATGTTGGCTGCATATCGAAGTCTGGGCATCATAGGCTTCAGCAGTGACAGGTTCTAGTAATTTGTTGTGACGAATTTATTTACCCTTCTATGCAGCAATAAATGTTAATTAAGTGTTCCACTATCCAAGTTGTATATATGTAGAATCAAATCTCGGTACGATTTTAGATTCGAAATGCTTATGCTTTCATTGGAATAAAGGCCTTGTCACATTACGACGCATCTCGCAAGCACGCGGCCAACTTGTAAAATCACTTTTTTACGTCGAGAATCATCAAACTTTTCGGTGCGGGGGGCAAAGTTGGATGTATTCATACCGTATACATAGTGTATGACCAATGTATGGCTAACGTGCTTCCGGGCAAAAAAAGCTTGAATTACGCTCATAGTACGTTCACAGAACGCCGGTGAACGTTATATATGTTATTCGATCACCAGAACTACACCTCATACGTTACATACGTCAAGAGATGATGGAGAAACACGTTAGACGTACGTTATCCATACGTTGTCAGTACGCGGACTGTACGTTGCCACTACGTAGGTTAACGTAGGTCAACGTAGTGCAATGTAGTGCAACGTAGTGCACAACATTGCAACAACAAAATCACATACGTCGGTGCATGTTGGCGTGATGCGTCGTAATGTGATAGCCCCTTAAGCAACTTTAAGCTGCGCTAACCACAACCTGGATACGTGGAGCATTTGACTTTTTTTTGGCGGAGGGTGGGGGGGGGTTGCCGCAATTAGTTTGTGGTGTGTTTTTTGTGAGTCTTGTTTTCATTTTTGTAGTCAATGATCATGATAATTACCATTATTATTATCATTTCCATTACAGGAGGGTTTGAGTACTTCCTGCTGATTAATGACCACAGGTGCAGTTTTATTTATGCATGGTATAATGTAAGGCCAGATTGTTATGGTTTGGGGAAAAGTTACATTCATCGATTAAGCAGTGAAATTTCAATTTGTCACTTCCTCTTTCCATAGCTATTTGCCCTGTACTTATAATGATGAGTGCCATCTAGGTAGCGATAAGTATGAATCTTTATGTCATTTGTTTAACTCAGCCAGGTTTCAATCCCAAGACCAGCGACATGTGAAGTGTGCGCTCAACTAATTCGGCCATCCCATCTGCTTAGTCAGCTGAGGGCACCTGTAGAGTATTTAATCATTAATTTCGCAGCACAAGTATATCATAAAGCGGAGTAGTATGCAGCCACATGGATAATCTCCTAGTTGTCCGTAAGGTTACCCTTGTTTGTTGTTGCCTTTATCTCAGTTAACCCAAGTTAGAGATGAGTGATTGTAAAAAAAACAAAAAATTAACCCTTGTGTGAAGGGCAATTGAAATATTAATTCCCAATAAACCATTCTTTCATTGGTATTTCTGCATGCAGACAGAGCAAGCTGTAAGGACGGCGCGGAACATGTTGGAATTCTCTGAAGACAAATTCCCAGTGCCACGGGTTTTGACATGTAAGTGATATCAGGGTCCATATGGGGCCTGGAAAATCTTGAAAAGTCTTGAAATTCATTTGCCCCATTTCAAGGCCTGGAAAAGCCTTGAATTTAACCTATTTTGGGTATTTAGTGTCGAAAAGGATTGAATTCCATTAAACTGTCTCCACTGATCTAAATTAGTATAAAAAAATCACCATTCGCCATTGTTGTCTTTTCCTGAAATCCAAGTGAAAATAGTCTATCAAAAACAGCCTTGAAATAGCCTTGAATTCCATATCTTTACATGTGTAACGGACCCTGTAATATCCAGACGTATTATGGTTCCAACTTATATTACCATGCTTTATTAGTATATTCTTGGGACACTGACCTGTGTCTGGACAAATCTATTGAAAACTCTAATGGCGGTATCTAAATGCAATCGAGATGTACAAGGGCTGCTCATTAGGTCAGGTAAAATTCTAATGAGTCATGTTTGGGGTGCATATAAACTGCGCCAATATAATCTCTATGCTGGAAGGAAGGATTGGATTGGAGGTATAACAAGCTGATGATGGTTATACCATACCTCATTTGTATAGATATATTTACCTGTTTCACTTTGTTATGTTTATTTGAAAGTTGTGTGCTGCAAAATGAGTATAGCGCTTGTTGGGACTTTCGATTTGGACAAGGAATAATTTCATCTGAACCTAGAAAGCACAGTGAATTTTGATTTAAAATGCATTAGACATCCATGACTTGGGATGGTCTAATAGGGGCTACCGGAAAATATATCATGAGCTTGCATGAATATTCAGACAGGCAGTTGGTCACACATTCAAAATCTATTCTTAGCACTACTGTGGAAGAGCTACAAGATTGCCGTGAATGACCTCACGCACTTATATGAGTATTCAAGCAGGCAATTAGTTGGACAGACAGACTCAGGTCTATATTTAGAAATTTGGCATAATTGCGAAAAGCGCTGTTAAATGCGTGTTGTGTTTATATTAGGTTGGGTGTGAGGAATGACAAGGAAACATAAATGGAGGTAAATCTAGTCTTTATTCCTGCATAGGAACAGGAGCAGGTCAAGATTTCTAGCCAAGCCCGAGAACATAGAAGACAGGTGGGTAGGTTGGTCAGTTCACACTGGTTGCCATTTAGCCAGGGAGTGACAGGCAATCAGGCGCAAGCTTTCGTGGGTGGCAGCTGCTAGTATCACTTAGCCGAAGCATCAACTTGTCCTCCTGTCTCAAATCAAACCCAATTCGTGAATTGCAAACAATACTGCCCTTTCTGATGGCACCCTTCAGCAACTAAGTTCAGTTGTCTTGTTTGGATGGCTATTATCCTCTTTACCACATCTACTGGTAGAAAGCAAGTCTAGCACCTAAAGCGAATGCAACAACTGTGTCTATTTCTGCACAGTCAGGGTTAAGAAATAATGCACTCAATTTGCTTTTGCTGCAGCTAAAGTTATCGGTCGCAACGGCCGGAACATACAGGACATCGTGGATAAGTCTGGTGTGGTTCGTGTTAAAATCGAGGGTGACAAGGAAAGAGATTCATCGGATGTGATGCCAGAACAAGATATTAATGATGATGTGAGTGTAGAACATTTTGTAATGTCCTTTAGTTATGATTTACTACCACCCCTCTACAGATTTATCTGTAGGCAGCGATGTAACAGTCTCATGTGTTAGGCGATTATTATCATCTAATCATTATAATTATTATTATTATCAAATGTTGCTAGGACGTAAAACCCAAACAACCATCATTATTATCATTATTAATAGTATTGTTACAGAAGGGGGTGGGTACCTCCTACTCACCATGACCACAAATATAATGGGGTTTTCATTAGCAATATAATGTATGGCCAGATTGTGGGAAATAATATTTCTTTCGTTGCATTAGTTGTTCACCTTATAATTTCAGCTTTAAACTAAGGATATATTCAAAGATACAACAACACTGGGACGGGTCATGCACACTGTTCCGATGGGAAATAATATAATTCATGATGCCGGAGACAGAAATAGTGCACAGTAATTTTTATTTAACTAACGGGGTCCGACATCACATGCAAATGTGAACAGATAAATACTACCACAGAAAACCAACGTCAGAGTCAAACACCCTAAACACACACAGTAACACAGGTAACATGGCTTCAGAAAAAAGTCTTAACCGGTGCAGATAACAGTCACACCAACCATAGCGCGTCTGAAAGCGATCAACTAAACAGTTGCAGATCACAACCACTACAAGCTTAAGGCATCTGAAAAATAATTAAGTTAGCAGTTTTTCCTGGCATTGGTCTAGAATAAAGTTAATCAGGTAAACTTCTGATAACGATAACAATCCACAGTACTGAAGGTAACATGGCTTCAGGTGAGTCTTAACAGGTGCAAGTAACACGTCACCAACCCTTGAGTTACAAGCTCAATATATACAAGTTAGTTAATGTTAATTTGTCTACAAGCTTCTTGATCAGATACACTTCTGAAGACTAGCAGCTAAGCAAGTATTGCAATTTTTTATTCATGTAGTACCCAAAATCCCAAGTTATCTTAGCAAAGTAACCCTATCATGAACCCTAATATTACATTTCCGAGGGACAGAGGTTAAGCAACCTTCCACTAAGGTAATACTACGGTCTACCTAGCCCCAAGATGAAGCACCTCAGACACTCAGCCAAATAAGGTTGAGAGTGTTTGAGGTGCTTCTGAGAATGCTGCTCAGTCCACATTCTGGTACAGTGCATCAGAACTCCAACTACCTACCTATCTCACCCCCCTCTCTGAAGCGCCTCCTTTGGCACTAGCTTGAGCTCCCCCTCTCCTCAGGCTATGCAGCGTTATTGAGTGGGGGAACTGGTGTCCTGACAAGGAAAGCACTAGACGGATTGCCTTAGTCAGCGTCGACGCCATCAGGGGATTGCCATTCTTGTGCTTGAAAGCGAGGTCGCTGGGTCCGACGGTCGTGTGTCTTATATACCTTTTCCAGGCGTGAACCGGGCAGCACAGGGAACCAGGAATACACGGCAGCTTAACCGTGAAGACATCCTGTCCCAATCTCGCCGTCTTGGTAGATCTAACCCGAATGAAGAGGCTCTTCGTCCGTACCCGTACATCCGCACCCCTCAGAGCAAGATTTGCGTCATCCGACCTCCGAACAAAAAACAAGTTGCATTGACGTAAAAACGTAAAATAAGCCAATAGCGTAGCAGCAATTAACACGTCGGCACGATTTCCTGCCTTTTTGAACTCTATAACTATATTTTTAATATCACTTACAGTTAATGGAGGAGCCTGTACTGGCCTATGCACGCTTAATTTAGATACCCCCTTTTTCATTATATATGCTAGATATGTATCAAAAGCTTCTACCTTTCCCTTATGCAGCAGTACCCACGTTCTGGCTCCACTTAATAATTATTCACTGCACCTGGCGATTTCAGTTTTTTGGCTAGATATGCGATATAGTTCAGTATGTCACTTCCCTCCGGTCTATATATATCAAAATCGTTCAGTGTAGCAAATTTGTCATAGCAGTCCACCTGAAATCTCTTATTTCTCCAAGTCCCTAACGAGAGCCCTACCTTAACCAACTCAAGCACCTTCCGTGACATCTGAACGTGATGACCTAGGAAGAGAGAGGCAAATAAAGACAAACTTCCTAGGTAAAAAAACACACAGTTACACCTTAAGTAAATCCACTATAAACAAATGATTAACCCGGACTTTACTCAAATTCCGATCCCGACAAACCTTATAGGCCTTCATGCATTGCTCGCGCGACACGGAGCACCTGCTCAGCATATCCGGCAGCACCAACTGTACCCCTGGCATATGCTTCACCACGATCTCACAAGTATGCTCCGCCGCGAAACGCCAGATCTCCCTAGCACACGCACAAAGTACCGGATCCCTACCAGCACCAGAGTCCAACACCACCTGTGACGCCATATTGTCTGTTAATCACCACTCTAAAATCCGCCACATTTAAGGGGGAAAGGGCATGCAGCGCGGCTACTAAATTAATCGCCTCTAGCTGAGCAATATGAAAGTTCCTCCCCAGCAACTGAGGTCTGTAACCCTTCGCGAAGTAACACACATCTGAGAACCCCCCCCCCCTCCACCTAGCAGCAGGAATCACACTCTATGACCCAAACTTTAACCGGTAGAGCACGCTTAATTAAGAACCAGGCCGTTGGACTGCACCGCGTAATCCCTAAACCAACCAATATCCCCCATAACTTCAACGGTAACAGAAATCTTACCATAAAATGAGCTCTCCCTCAAGAATGCCAGAATTCTGTTCATAAAGCGCCTCGCAGGACAGACACAGCGTGACACGAACTGGAGCTTACCCACCAATTGCTGAATAGCTTTCCTAGTTACATCCATGCCCACCGTCCAGGCGTTACACAACCCAACTATCTCCTGTAACTTAGCCTTAGGAATCGTAATCACCATATGTAAGGTATCAACTTCAAAACCCAACCAAGTCAGCTCCACAGTTGGAGGAAAGCATTTCTTTTCTGCTAATGACAAAGCGAGGTCCCTAAGTAATGTGACTAAGTAGTTATAAGCCTCCCAAGCCTTATCCTCAGACTCCTCCACCCCAACAAAATCGTCGAGATAACAGAGGCCAAAATAACCCGCTTCCCGCAGCAAGTACACCACTGCCTCCGTAGTCCTTGCGCACGCTAAGGCTGACGTCCGACACCCAAACGGCGGGGCAATGTCGAAGAACAACTTATCCTCTGCCCTGATACCAAACAACGGCACTGACAACGGCACTGACAACGGACACGTACGTAGCTGTCGATAAGCTCTGGAGAGATCGACAGTCCGTAAGAAACACCCAACCTCCAATTTAGTCACCTGCTGTGCTAGATCCAAAATACCCGGCAATTTAAAACTCAATTCCTCTCCCTGGTAAACCCCCCTCGAAATCCCTGAATTGACACTCCTCCCTCGGGGATAGCTAAGGTCCACAATAATGCGCCTTTCGTCCGTGTTCTTCTTAGGCCTGGTCATCAACGGACTTATCTGACACCAAGGTGTAAACGGCGACTCAACAAACGAGCCAAGTAGTGCACTTTCAGCTAACTCTTTACTTATATATCTCTAAATCCATACTGCATTGCCCTCATTCTCCCTATGATTCCTGAGAGTGGACACCGGAGGCACCCCCCCCCTCCTACAAAATCCGCCGGCCACCCAAACTCCAAAAATTCCAGAATCAACTTATCATCATACTTAGCGAGTTTATCTCTCCAAACCGCCATAGCTAGGCCAGATGGGACCAGGACCCGAGCTCCCAAATAATTAGGTAAACCAAAGCGTCTAACCTCATCATATATCCGGAAATATTGTACCCGTGACCCTAATAGCTCAGGATGGACTACTGGCCAGAACCCCAACAAAGTTGTCCTGTAATCGTACGGCGAAACAAGCACATTCCACAAAGACCCCCCCCCCCCCCCCAAGCCCCATATGGTCCGACACATCATCTATTACTAATAAGGCCTCATCCACAACCCAAGGAGCACAGGTTCCCAAAACAACAGGTGTAACGTCTCGTATCACATCAGTGTTAACTACATCATTAATAGCTGTGCTGCCGGCGACTGAGGCAGGAGGCGGCGAGACAGCCTGACTTTCCGAGTCTGAGAGACCAACTGAGGAAGCCCTGCCATCTACCCATTCATCAGAACCCTTAACCAACACTAGGTTAGCTGACTGCGCTCCAGGTAACCCCCGTCGTATCTTACAGACCAGCAGAAACCAAGGTACTGGAACCCTGAACTACGTTAGAACCTACAGGCTGGCCATAACTAGGACATGCAAAACCCGACGACACTGCCGAATCAGACCCCACCCCCGAGCTGCTCAACGAAAACCTGGGCGTCGTCAATGGTAATGGCCCCATGACTACACCCCCAGTGCCAACAGAGAAACCATCATCACCCTGCATCTCCACCAAGTTAGAAAGATTCGCCCCACGCAATGGGCCATTCGACCTCTCCCACCAACGATTACCGGTACACCTGAATCCACCGCCCCGTGTTCATGGCGACCGTCCACCAGAGACCCACCGTCATCTTGCAGCGACACAGAAAATAAATTGTTAACGGCCTCCCCGAGGCCTATCCCGTAAAAACCTGTTTATCTGACAAGGTAGAGGAATCTTGACCTCCAAATCTATCCTGCGCACGCCGTTTATTATTGTAAACCGGCGAGCTTCCCCAACCTGCGAGGGAGTGCTAATCATACGTTATGAAGTTATCCTGGTACACCAGCACGGTCTCCAGCGTCATGAATTACTCATGTTACTCGCAACATGCACAATTAAACTTAGGTGGCGACACCCAGTATTAAGCGTGTAAACATAGCTGAGCAACTATTTTGGACCATCTCTAATATGTGTATTCAGATTAGCTATGGGTTGGTAAAAATTAAGAGATAAGCTTAAAATATTTTAAAGGAAAATATATGGATAATAAACCGAGTTCCTTGCTAACTCTAGTTTAAAAATAAATATTGACATAAATGTATGATGGTTTCTGAGGGTATTCATTACATGTGATTATTAACTTAAGTTTTCGTACATTTTAAGTGTCATAACAAATTTGAGAATATTAGTTATTCCCGCCGCACTGTGTCTATGACAGGGACAGTAAGCAACCCTATAGCAAAGGTGTCTGAAGGCTGGGTTATGGACATACCCAAATGAATTTGTAATCTTATCTGTTAAATATATAGTTAAAATGACTATCTATTGTAGCTCACTATCTTTGACGTGAGGACTCTGAAATCATCTTGATTAGTAAACTTTAAAAAGTCGAATCAAGGGCAGCTAGTGCTGCAATCTTGTTTATTTTGCATTTTCTTCCATTTTCTCAAATATATGCCAATATAGATAAGCTGCATGCCCGAACCAGGTCCTCGACATCCTGTTTATTATTGATCCCTATTAAAGCCGTTTTTGCTCGGATTTAGACATGGTTGCCCTTCACCCCTACTCTGGATAAGGGGTGACTATTTTATCTGTAGTAGTAACTGCATCCAGACCAATTATGTGTGTTGTCATCGGAGAGACAATGAACTGGAACAAAAACAATTTGCACGTGGAAAAGAATTGTCCAACCATGGCAATGGTTCTCTGAAGACAAGTACTATTATAGTTTTGGTATTGCCTGTGTATTTATTTCCGCCACAAGCACACCGATTCCAGTGAGAGGGGTATATGGTCTATCATAGTCAGGGCTTTAGGCAGAGGGTAAAGGTGGTAAAATTCCATACCCTTATATTTTCTGATGGTACAACTATGTACCCTCAAATTGTTGAAATTTGTCGCATCGCGACCGACAGCATGATGATGATGATGATGATGATGATGATGATGATGATGATGATGATTTCTCTTGCCTTCTTCCACATCTTTATAAAAGGATGCATGGTCATATCAATGGTTTATTTTGGTGTGTTTTCATGCAACTAAAAAGAATTAACTTAAATGGGTATTGTAATTTGGGTATTGCATGCTGTTGATTTTATGTTAAATTTGGTGTACATGGTTCATGTAGAATTCTGTGAATACGGGTATTCCGAGTTCCTCGTGTCCCTCGGGAAGGAGTGAATCTGTGACCCAGCTTCTGCTTACACGCTGGAAGTTGAGGTTGATGTCCCCCGTACCCTTATCTTTCACTATAAACCCTATAGTTCAAACTCACTTGGCATCTATAACCACATGCTTCCTGATGACTAAACTTGGTAGGGTTCTTGTCGTACATTTGTTCCTAAATTGGATTGCAGTGAAATTGTCCCCGCAAATATTTAACGTTAGTTAAAATTCCCCTTCTTGTATGTGTATACCTCCCATGCCTTCCATTGTGTAAGCTGAAGCTGTGACCCGGCATTCTGGGTAACAGCTTCAGTCCTTTCTGAGGGACCAGCAGGACATGGTATTGGAGTTGCTTGAAAAGCTCCACGCCCTTCTAGCAATTGTGCACTTTGGGTTAGAATGTATTTTCTAGGCACTGGATTTTGACCTTGTATCAACTCGATTTGGTCGTGCATCTCATGACCTTGACCTTTGTGGCTCTGACCTTGCAGGGTACAGTGCCTTTTGTATTCGTGGGGACCGTGGAGAGTATAGGTAACGCAAAACTCATGCTCGACTTCCATATTGCACATCTTCTCGTGAGTATACCATGGTCATGGATGACTATGGTATTTTACTTAAAGCTGCATAATCTGTTGAAAGCATCACATTTTCTAAACCAACGCGCATACTTTCATTTGAACCAGACGGGATGGCCGAATGTGTTAGCGCGTCCGTCTCCCATGCTGGTAGGTCGTGGGTTCGAACCCTGGTCGAGTCAAACCAATGACTTTAAAATTGATACTTGTCGCTTCCTAGCCAGGCACTCGGCATTATTAGGACAGGGCAAGGACTGGTGTGCTCAGTGTCAGGATAATGTGACTGAGTGGGATATCAGATCATGGTACTGGTGGCCTGGTTTCCCAGTGGGACAGCACTATAAAGTCGCCATGAGTGTGCACTGTCACAAGTTGGTACCTGTCCTGATATGACCTTAGATGTTGCTAGGATGTAAAACAACAAACAAACATTTGAACCGATATATCCACTGGTGCAGTCATTAAATATGTATTAGTCTTGCGGACCTGTGCACACCAACATTAATTTGGCATGTTTTCATTGATTTGAGATATCTCCGAAGTTAACTTTTTTAAATAAATTTTACTCCAAATTAAACATGTATATACACATTTATTTATTTTAAACCAAAATATAAATATGGGGAAACTCAAAATCATTGGTTTATGCAACTTTAATACTTGATTAATGTTTATCTGTAATTAAGCTAATGTAACACTAAAGTTCAAGTGCTACACTTTGTAATGTTTAAAACTGGTAAATTTTATTGTATCAGTTTAAGCACTTATTAAATAATAACACTCACCAGTAAGTAACTAGAAATGGACAATTAAAACTGTTAGATGTCCCAGGAAAAAGGTGTGATTTTCTTTCAACTTCCAGAATGTGACCAATACCTTAATCAACTAGATTACAGAGAGGAAATACAAAGCAAACAAAAGAACGCACGAGAATAGTTTCTTTTACAGCTGAGAGATTAGCTTGGGTTCATGTCCTGTAATTAGTTCTATTTGTAATAATGATTGAACAATTTTAAGAAAGAAAAATAAAAACAACTATTCGCAACTATTTGCCTGCGAGCACCTCGCAGAAAATCTGAACTCATTGCCCGGGAAACTGTTGGAAAATGGCGGCTTGTGGTACTGGAAAGTCATGGCATTATTTTCGAAATATTTTTAATAAGGGTTTTGGAAAGTTATTGATAATCGACAACAGTCGGGTGAAGGTAATTTCATTTCATATATAATATTACATGTCATCTTTTTTAGCCCGAAGTAATCAATAACACTTTTTTTTAAGCCAACAATGTATATTTACTAGAACTAAATAGTTAGTAAAATACTAGCAAATGGTGGCTCATGGCCCAGGAAGAGTACTGGAAAATGGTGGCTTGAGGTATTGGACAGTGATGGAATTATTTTCACGCGAAAGCATTGGAACCTTCCTCTAGATATAAAGGCCGGAATACCTTGATGCTAAAAAAAAATTATTCAACTGGAATGAATTATTTTTTAATTGAACTATTAACGAAAGTGTAATACAATTATTTCTATTTGCCCTTTTTGTGATAAGATAGTTTGTTGCTGGTTTCTAAAGTTGCCCACGTTTCAGGAAGTGGAACACTTACGACAAGAGATGCTTGAGTTGGATCATCAGCTGAGGAACATGACTGGGCCCAGCCAGGGCAACTACTACCCACCGCAACGGGAGCGCAGGTAACCAGCATGGCCCAAGCAGGGGCTGCTCTGGGGCAATGTTCTCTCCTCAGGCAGTCCATGTGTTGGTAATACAAATTTCACCTGCCGTTTGGGTGCTGCCTGCCACTATTTACATTAATACAGGGTCCGTACGGGGCCTGGAAAGTCTTGAAAAGTCCTTAACTTCATTTGCCCCATTTCAAGGTCTTGAAAAGCCTTGATTTTAAACCTATTTTGGGTAATTAGTCTTGAAAAGCCTAGAATTCCATTAAACTCTCCCCACTGATCTAAATAAGTCTGAATTTGCCATTCGGCATAAGTAATCTGACATACCTACATACAATAAAACGTCAATACTCGCCTGAATTCCTATCAAAAACCGCTTTGAATATCCTTGAATTTCATATCTTCACATGTGTACGGACCCTGTATGGGAGGCATGCTTGCCCTCACTAGCTATATATCACGATTTGCATCCACTAGTACTCTGGTAATTTGGTAACTATAATTATGACCATTATAATAGAAAGACGGGATTTTGCCTATGTATAGGCACATGTAGTAAAAGTCGGAAGCGAGTAGTAGGTGAAATTGTATAGCGCTTTTAAATGCCCCCTCTCCCCCCGCGTGCAAAAGTACTTATAAGCATGTAATTATGTAATCACCTAAGGCCAAACAAGTCGAATGGTTTAGTGTATAGATCAACTGGATTCCTTCTCCACCACATGTGTGTCTAGGTAATATAGGATTTATATATATATAACCTAGACACTATTATTTTATCTTTGATAAATCCAGTGATTTCCGCCACACACACCCACAATTTAAAATCATTGAAATTTCTCCCATTAAAAATGTATCTAAATTAATGGAAGGTCCTACCAATAGTTCCTTCCACTATCTAAGTGATTCTATTTGACTTGTGGGCGTTAAAAAGATGTTTAAACCGAGAAATATAAAACGGGGAAGTTATGAGAGGAGAGTGCTAATTGAGCAGGCTCTGTTTAACACACTCTGGTGGTGGCCACTTTTAAGGGGCTCCCACGACCAGTACGGCGGAGACCGGCCGGGTGGGCGCGGACGGGGGCGGGGCGGCCGGGGGCGCGGCGGGCGCGGCGGGCGGCGGTGGGCGAACGACCGGCACGCGGCGGCCATAGCAGGTAGGTAATACCGGGCCAGCAGGCTCTCCTCCCCTTCGGGCCATGTTCATTAGCGTAAGCCTATAGACAAGTAGCAGTTCCTCATTGAACACTTGTGTTTGTTTTATTTTGTTTTATTTTGTTTTTTTTAATATATACAAAAATTAAAGTTGCATAGTTCGATGGTTTTGGGTATCTGGCATTTTTCTCGAGATGAATATAAGACATGGTTGTCCTTCACCCCTACTATGTTATAATCGATCTGAATTTAGTTTGAAGTAACTTTTGTTGTAAAGGGTTAACTTTGGAGATGAAAACATGCCAAATTAATTTAGGAAAGTCTGACGCCATAGGCTTCGGTAGTAATAGGTTATTTTTAATAGACTTCTATGTGAGAACAAATGTTTAATAAGTGCACCAGTATCTAAATTGGATATGTTGGGATCAAATCTAGATGTGGGTTTTGGTTTCTAATAGTTTATGCTTTCGTCGGACTATGCAGCTTCAAGCTCACATTAGAAAGCGACAAAACAGGTAGGTTATCTGGACTCCTATTCACTGAGGAAAATTCAATGCTTTCTGGAATGGGCACTGCAGGGAAGTGGATGGAATGGGCACTTCAGGGAAGTGGACTTTGATGGGAATGCCTCATCAGGTACATTTTCTAAGGTCATCATTGGTGAATAGATATTTTGTTCTCTGTTTAAAACAATATGCACACAATTTATTTCTTTAAAACAAAAGTGTATTCCCCCCCCCCCCCCCAAGTGGAATTTGGCAGTTTGGTCTTTAGTAACATGTGTTATTTGTAACAACAAGAAAATAATACTAACTGAAATTAATTAATGGTCAGCAGAAGTGGTTAACTGTTATTTCATAGTGTATTAATCCATTTCTGTGACATTGCTTCAGCAACTGACATTAATTGAAACTAAGAAGTAACACCCAACAAACATTGCTACACCGAAAAACTCCTCGAAACGTGAATTGGACACTAGTACAATTTGGCCCATTTCTTCTTCCTTCCTTTTAAAATTTTAATAAAAATGTGTAGGGACAGTCGTGTTGGGAATTTTGACAATTTAGGTTTGATTTTCTTGTTTTTATTTTTTTACTTGAAGCCTTTAGAGAGATTGCATTTGCTTAAACAAAGGCTGTCTTGCTGAGAACTTTCGCACAAATATGGCAACCTTGCGACTTGTTTCTGCGAAGGCGAGTGGTGCGTGGCTGACCCGCCCCCTATTGAAAAGCCTCTGCTTATGTGATGGTAGTAGCTCGCAACTTGTTTCAGTCTGTGCTAATAGCCTGTATGTCCCCCCCCCCCCCCGAAACAAGTACCGCCTTATGCAGTAGTAGCAGCAGCAGCAACAGCAGCAGCAAGATGGAGATAACCTTCACACAAACCACAGTCACCATGATCATCATCACCCTCGCCCACCAGTTCATCCCCAGTAACGCTCTTTGCCTTGGCCTCACTTCAGCCAGTCTTCGGTGCACACATGTAGTAGTTTTGCAGGCATCCTCCAGCTCGTCCACATCATGATACATGACATAGACCAATTGTAATTTAAACCATATGCAAATCATATGCAAATTACTTATCAACCAAAGGTGAGGCTCTGACCCAGCAGCCATCAGTTGCTGATTGGTCAGACGTGGTGACGCACGAGGAACAGCAAGAAGGGTACTATACAGATAGTATGCTCGGTAACCGGCCTTGGCGGCGGGGCTGGGGGCGTGGTGGGCGCAAGTACTCGCTTGGAGGTTCAGCTCGAGACCTCGGTGAGTTGTTGCCCCATGATGCTCAGCATGACAACTCGGGTGCCGGTCACAACCGGCTGACTGGGTCGTTGTTGTCATCATCCTGTTGTCGCGTACTAATGCTGCTACCCACAACACCTCTTCTTGCCCGGCATCTGTTGGCTACTTTCGTCTATTCCAGATGAGTTGATCGATCGACAGAATTTTGACCGCAGATGAGTGGTGCTTATTTTGCAAAGAAATGAATTGCGGTGTTGGCTTTGTCTCATTCAAAGCTTTTGGAATGAGCAACTTATATTTGCACTTTTAAAACCAAAGGCGCACCAAAAAGATTATATTAGGCTAACCACAAAAACCACCATTTACAGAAATGGCATGATAGATTATTCGACTGACACCAAATGTTCATTTGTGGTGTTCCTTTTATACATGACTATATATTAATATTTTGTTTGCACTTACAACTTTGTAAACAAAAAGCAAACAAAAAATAAGAGTTAACATCCAGTACAAACCCCTTGCATTGATCTGAACTATGGAGAAGTCCAGTTAGATGTAATTCACAGGAAAGTGCTATTTTCAACGTGTCACACACTTTTAGCCAAGCGACGGTGGATCATCAACCTATCTGGAATACACATAATTCCCACCCAATGTGCAAAACCCGCTGTAACCATTAGCTTGTTTCCATAGTACACCGCTGGTCCTGTGCTGTAGCTAGTCGGCTCGTCCTGTGCTGTTATTAGTACACTGCTGGTCATGTGCTGTAGTTGTCTCTTCTCTTGCTAAGCCGTACAATGAGTAATAATCTATGATTATAGTGTTAGCAAAGACTGGTGAGTAGAGTAAGACAATCGATGACGCCACTCAACACATGGTCTGGTGAAAATCCCGAGAAGCCAGGTGAGGCACTTCTTGTGGCACAACCTAGGGCACTTCCTGAGGCGAACTTGGGCCACCACCTGGTGCACTTCTATTACCGAAAAGAGTGACACCAGGTGGCGTTAGCAATGATTGGCATCTTATGTATATGTTTGTGTGTGCGGGTGCGCGTGTATATATTATATATGAGAGATTCTATAATTTTGATTATAATTCTCTTCACTTTTTCACCTGAAAATTAATTATCCGTAATTAGCAATGGATCACATTTTTAGAAAGCATTATAGAAGTATATTGCTTCACCATTATGAGCAGTGCTAATTTCATCTCGAACATTCCCTGATAGTTCTAATCCTATGCGGGGGGATCCACACATTCGCGGAAATTCACCGTCGGTGTAATAATCTCCGCTTGATTGCCGTGTTTTGTTGTCCACTTTCATCCCCGATGTATGCACATATGCATGTCCACAATCTCCTATCCAAAATTCTGAATCTGAAAAGCTCTGAAAACTGAAGGTCATTTTCACACAGCATATAAATAAACTAATACTATTTGTAGTCTTTGTTCATCCCCACTTAGTGAGTATTCATACACTTTTAGTGCAGTATTAATGTTTGATTATGGGGGTGCTTCCCCCCCCCCCCCCCCCCGACTGCACTAGGGTCTGGGATATGTGTGAGTCCATGTGTATAAATGTGTGGGTAGTGTGTGCCTTTTATTTTGAAATCTGACAAATTTAGAATTTGCGACAGCTACCAAATTCTATATCCAGAACATAAGGGAATAGGTATTACTAAACTGGAATTAACCGCAAGAGCACCCGAAGTACGTTAAATAAATGCACTGCGGAGGAGGCCTCTAGATCGGTTCCAGTAATATCCGGTAGGTGGCTGCTGTATACCCAGTACCCTTAGCGCGTGCTTCCGCTTAGCTGATTAAATGGCACTGGGCTGGCCTAGTTTGAATGGCGAGGAATCGACTGTCTTACTCTTTCATTAGGCTTGCTGTTAGTCGGTACCAGTACACACATATTACACATCTTACACACATGGCTCTCTTTGCTTGTCTTTAGTTCAGCCACAACCCTCCCCGCCCCTTCCTCAGGCCTGTCCAAGCCTGCCACACCGAATCAATGTAATAAACATGCATTTAAAAAACAAAGTGACCTAATTAAATGCTCCGAACGTTGATGTCTGATGGCGTCCTGTTGATCCTCTTGTTGTCAGGTTATTCTCAGTTGGTGAATCCGACTGTTTTTATTCTGTGACTGACTCTGTTTGCGGAGAACTACTGATATATTTTTGGAAGTAATTTTTATTCCTTAAACCACCTTTTATTATTACTCTATTAGTGTTACGTTTAAGTGTGAAGATGCTCTTAGTTATGCAATCCGATCCTGTCTGTGAAATAGCAACCCCTTTTCAAATAATAAGGCATAAAATGAATCAAATACTACCTAAATTTAATTTAAGTATTAATATGTAGTGTACATGCATGTTGCATTTCAATAATGCCATAAACTTTAATTAAATATGGGATGCGTAGTATAATAATGAACATGTATCAATGTTGCAACCTACTAATAATGAAGTTTTAGAAACACCTCAGTAGGAACTTTAATCAATTAGCTACCCTGTGTAGTGAAGTCCTGCTGTGCACTAAGCACTGTGTAAGACATTAACATAAAGACAAGTGCTTACCATCTGCCTCTTTCCAAACCTTATTTTTGTGTGAGCACTCTTGTCAATGTTATGCCTGTGTATAGACTACGAGTGTTGATTGAAGCCGAGTGTTGATTGAAGCACCCTGCCCTTTACTGACAACACAATGTAGCTTACAGCAGTGATTCGCACATCACAGCTGTCTGGCATAGCAGCCCTCTGCCTCGTTGAACCTAGATAAAAGATTCACCCGGTACTTGTCGGAAAATCGGGTTAATGAAATGAGTCCTTATGAGAGCCTAAAAGTGAAATCGGCGGCGTTCTATGGCCGCCATCTTGTCTTTTTGCATTCTCTCCCATTTCACTAACTCTGTGCCGATATAAGTAACCATTTGACACTGGAGCCAGGCATTGTACTTCCTGTTCCATCCTAAAGCTATTTTTGCCCGTATTTACAGTACGTTGTCGTTCACCCGTGTACTGCGAGTACCGGGTGAATCCTTTATCTACATTGAACCGTGCATTAAGGTGGAGACTGTGATACGCCGGGCTGTGTGCCTATCTGCCTTTTCTGAATTGCCTAATTGTGCCCATGATGCTCTGATGATGTGCAGTCTCTGTAACGTTACAGGCATTCTCTTCCCTTTACAGTGGCTCGTGAATATTATCCTATGTATTAAAGTTGCATAGTCCGATAGTTTCTTTTATTTTCTGGGTTACATATATCGGGCTGGTATTTATAATCTAACTTACTTTAATTCGAACTAACTTAGATTTAAAATGATTAACTCAAGAGATGTTTGTCGTGTACATATGCCAAATTAATTGTGACATGTTTGTAAAAACTATGGCATAGGCTTCAGCAGTAACCAGTTCGATTAAATTGACATATGCCCGTCTATGTAGCAACAAATACTTGATAATTGCAGCAATATCCAAGTTGGATAAGTAGGTTCGAATCTAGTGAATTGGTTTGCTTCCGAAAATTGTATGCTTTTATTGGACTATGCAACTTTAATGTATTGCTCCATGGATCCCAGAATATCATTGCATTGCGTCACGATAACAGGGTCCGTACGGGGCCTGGAAGTCATGAAAAGAACTTCATTTGGCCCATTTCAAGACCTTGAATTAAACCTATTTTGGGTAATTAGTCTTGAAAGGCCTTGAATTCCATTGAACTGTCCCCACTCATCTAAATTAGTCCAAAATCGCAATTTGCCATTGTTGTTTTTTCCTGAAATCCAAATAAAATAGTCTTGAATTGCTATCAAAAGCAGCCTTGAAATAGCCTTGAATTCCATATCTTCACATGTGTATGGACCCTGCGATAGGTACAGGGAGCAAGTATGTTTACTTGACTTTGGAGATGAACGCGTCAAACAATTCCACTATGTTATGTTTCAGCTGCTAGATATGTATGTATGCTATATCAAATGTAGCTGGTGTGTTGTCCACACTCAGGTACACACGAACGCACACACACACACGCGCCACATGTCTAGTCCCTGGTTCTTTTTGAGCTGCACACACTGCGCACTGATCTCAATGCGCATGTCTGCCCACAGCGAATGAGGACAGTGAGAGCGGGTTCCAGTACCGCGGTGGTGACGGTTACCAGCGCGGCATGCAGCGCCGTTCCCAAGGCGACCGGCGTCGGCGTGCGGCCGACGACGACACGACCATCCTTGACAGCCAGCAGGACATCTCTAGTGTCACAAGTCAAGACCAAGGTAGGTGCTATGAGCATGCCTCTCGTGCGGTTTGCCTCTTCTTCTGCTCGTTGTCGGCTTTGTGCCTTCACTGTGTGTTATGTGTGGATGCCGTTGATAGCATTGGGTATGCTTTTTGTTGTTATTTTTCCAGAGCCCAGTGGCTATTGGAAGTTGTGGTGAAATGTTAAGTGTGTATGTGTGAGTGCAGTGTTTATACGGCTTTGATTTGAATTATTGAACTCGGGGAGCGTGAGGGATTAGTGCCATTCTAATTCCGCAATTGAGATTTATTTTTACTAAAATTTTAGTCTGATCCACGTCTTGTTAAACAAACAAAAAAAAAGAGGGGGAAAGCTGTGCGTTTAAGTATATGTAGATAACCTTTAACATTTGATCTAGTAAGGCTCTTTCAAACAATGAATTCATCTAGAAAGAAGATATCCTCTTGAAAAATAGTGATTCAAGAGAAACATTTACTGCCAAAACCAAGATTTATATTCAGTCCATATTCAATAATGCCACCACATTTCAAACCCCCTGGTGTTTATTAATTGAACTAAAGTATTTGAATTCGGCCCTTCCCCCTTCAAACGCCACCCATTACGATTTGAGGTGTCCTATATGCTTTCCTGTGTTATTGTCGCTTTTTAGTTTGTGTGACTACAGAGTGGCATTAATTCTCCATAGACACTGATGTATGGCTGGGCAGTTGACTGCATAACCCTGTCAGAATTCTGCTACGTATCCCTGTGTTCTGTGCATTGCGGGGGGAAAAAGAGCATACTATAATGCACTTCAGTGTGATACACTCATTATTGACACATTTGGCACCGCTAGCATTGTGATCTACATTTATCAGAACGATGACAAGAATATTATGCTGAAGTTGACGGAATATCGCTTAGCGCTATGGCTGAGTGACTTTCAATGTTAAATATAACCACGGTGACTATCAACAAGGTTCCAAATGGCTTAAGGACTTCGATGCATGGTGGCAAATAGGAAGGCAGCAGTTGCCATGGAACATGTGCTTGGATCCTTCCACAGCACAAGGTCAAAGGTCACCATGGAACTGCCATTTGCTTTCACTATGAGAGATAGTGGCGCCACAAAGGGCAGGCCTGTCCATGTTGTGTGTTGGCTGTTGCAGATGTGACCGCACGCCTGACAGCGCTGCCGCCCTCAAAGAACCGCTATTATCAATTAGTGTGGATGCCAGATGATGACATGGGTTCGGCCAGCGGTGAGGCCAGGTGGGCCCACGACAGCCCCCGCCATACCCAAGCTGGCCAACCAGGTGGCCGCCACCACAACGATGGCCACCGTGATGGTGCCCCTGTCAAAGGTACTCCTAACCAACCAGCTTTCGCCGTGCCATTCTCATGGTTCCCGCAGCTCGCACCAGGGGGCATCCCAGTAGTACGTGTATAGCTCACCAGAGGCTAACCGTGGCTTGTTAAAGTTGGGTTCAGGTGGCACAGCAAGATCTAGTTTTGAGACTCAGTTACTGCAATAGGGCCAGTGATAGTGAAGTAAATGTAGCCATTATTGCATGCATTAGTTCAAGGCGTTCAGTAGTAATGGTACAGTATTGAACCTGCTTAACCGACTAGTTAGATTAGTGATAAGGTTCAACGCAGCAAACACATTACCAATCTGGTACTTCTGTGGTAGTTTAGACTCGCAAATACTGTGGACATACAGTAAAAGCGTCTGCAATAGTACAACACTGTTCTTGGTACAGTCCTCACTGGGGTACAACTGTTATATAATGCTACATTCAGTTGTATTTAGTGGTGTCAGAAAGTGACGGTAGTACTCAGTTGGTAGAGAAGTGAGGGAGGTTTAAGCTTCCTGTGATAAAGTTGACAGCTTGCTTGGTAGTGTAAATGAAAGTAGTTTCTGATCAGACTCGATAGTATTGCACTTGAGGATAGTTATGAAAAGAACCTGCCTTATTCTGTTATTCCTAACATCGCCAAGAACTGACAGGTCACACCTTATAGTGACAGGTAGCAGTATGAGCGTTACAAGTTAGCAGTTTCAGATATTGAACAAGTTGTCAAATGGGGTTTTCAACAAGTTAGTCATATCAGCTTTGCCAAAAGTTAGTTATATCAGGTTTATCACAAGTTAGTTATAAATGTCCACAATCCCGTATCCGAAATTCTCAAATTCAAAAAGCTCTGAAAAACGGTTGTTTTTTGTATAGCATATAAATAAACTATAATACTAGTTTATATTCTTTATTTATCTCACTTAGAGTAAGTAGTTATACGTTTTTACTGCAGTATTAAAGCTGCATAGTTGGATGAAACCATCACATTTTCAAAACCAAAGCAGTTATCTAGATTTGATTCTATGTATCGACCATACTGCATTTTGTATGGTTGCACTTCAAATATCTCAAAAGTTAACCATTTAAAATAACTTACCTTATAAAGTTCAACCTAATATATTTATCTCAGAAAATGTCATAAACTCAAAACCATCGGATTATGCAACTTTAATGTTTGATTACAGGGTGTTGCCCCAGACCCAACTGGGGTTTGGGTTGTGCGCAAGTCCATGTATATAAATGAGTATACCTTTATCCTGAAATCAGAACAATTCTGAATTCCTAAATACAACCGGCAGCAAGCATTTTGGATAGGAGATTGTGGACCTGTGTCAGGTTTGCCACACCTTAGTTATATAAGGTTTGCCACACCTTAGTTATATCAGGTTTGCCACACCTTAGTTATATCAGGTTTGCCACACCTTAGTTATATCAGGTTTGCCACACCTTAGTTATATCAGGTTTGCCACACCTTAGTTATATCAGGTTTGCCACACCTTAGTTATATCAGGTTTGCCACACCTTAGTTATATCAGGTTTGCCACACCTTAGTTATATCAGGTTTGCCACACCTTAGTTATATCAGGTTTGCCACACCTTAGTTATATCAGGTTTGCCACACCTTAGTTATATCAGGTTTGCCATCCCTTAGTTATATCAGGTTTGCCACACCTTAGTTATATCAGGTTTGCCACACCTTAGTTATATCAGGTTTGCCACACCTTAGTTATATCAGGTTTGCCATGCCTTAGTTAATTCAGGTTTGCCATGCCTTAGTTAATTCAGGTTTGCCATGCCTTAGTTATATCAGGTTTGCCACACCTTAGTTATATCAGGTTTGCCACGCCTTAGTTATATCAGGTTTACCACGCCTTAGTTATATCAGGTTTGCCATGTCTTAGTTAATTCAGGTTTGCCATGCCTTAGTTAATTCAGGTTTGCCATGCCTTAGTTATATCAGGTTTGCCACACCTTAGCAGTATTTTGCTTTACTACAAGTTGACCATATTGATGTGAAAGACTAGTTGGCCATATCTGAGTTATGAATAGTTGGCTTTATCAGGTCTATTAAAAGTTGGCCACATTGGATTTTGACAAGCTGGCCATGTAGGGGTTATAAAATGGTAGCAGTATTGGGTTATAAAAAGCTAGCCATTTCGGGGTGATGACATGTTAGTGGTATTGGGTTTATAATAAGTTAGTGGTATGAGAGTTTACAACAAGTTAGCACTATAAGGATTGACAACAAGTTAACAGTATGAGGATGTATGGCGAGGTAGCAATATCAGGGTTTATGACATGCTAGCAGTGTCAGGGTTTACAAGTTAGCAGTATGAGGGTTTACAACAAGTTAGCCATATCATGGTTTACAACAAGGTAGCAGTAAGAGCGTTTACGACAAGGTAGCAGTGTCAAGGTTTGTAACAAGTTAGCAGACTGTTGACAACAAGATAGCCAAAGCAGGGTTTACTACAAGTTAGAAGTATGAGGGTTTACAACAAGGTAGCAGTAAGAGGGTTTACGACAAGGTAGCAGTGTCAAGGTTTGTGACAAGTTAGCAGTATGACTGTTGACAACAAGGTAGCCAAAGCAGGGTTTACTACAAGTTAGAAGTATGAGGGTTTGCAACAAGGTAGCAGTTTACGATATAGTAGCAGTGACAGGGTTTATAATAACTTCCTCTGTGAAGCAATAGATCAAAAGGTGTCCTCTCGTGTGAGCTGTGATGGCCATATGGCACGCATAAGCCTATAACCTTTACGTCTTCTCCAGTCAATATAACCCCAGGGTTAAAAGTTGGTTACCTCTCAGTCAAGCGGGTTTGCACGCAGGCTGGTGGCAAGTTTATTGAAGCACCTTTCCCCTGGTGCTCGCTGTAGACTTTTCGCAAGTGGTGATTATCAGTAGTGTGGTGGTTCTACATCTGTATTATTTTGTAATGATGTCTTAAAAGAAACCAAGTACTAAAACTACCTGGTACACACTGATAATGTGTCACACAAAAATAGCAGCATCGGGATTTGTGACACTCTTGCTTGGTATAGAACACCACCCACCATGTTAATACAGATATAAACCAACAGGTGGCGTTATGCAAATGCAGAAGCTATCAGGTGGACCGTGATGATTTTATTTAGTGGTACAGTGATTTTAAGCCAACCCTTGCATGGTCAACAATGCTTCTTGCAACATAACTTGTAAATCACTCAATGCGTTGCATGACCGCACCGCCACCTGGTGGAATGCATTTGTATTAAACTGGATGGAAATCTTGTCGGCTTGTCTTTTGTTGGCTAGAAATCCCTCTTCTCAACCCCCATCCTTTCCCACTAATTAATTCCCTGCCTAGTGTTTGCAGCTGACTTTATGACTATGTTTTGATGTGCTATCATAATCCCAAATGGTTATTTGAGCAAATTCGCTGAATTCAATAGAAAGGTGTGGGGGGGGGGGGCACCATTATAATGAATGGGTTGTTTTCAATGACGTCATCAGTTTATGTGCATGTGGTTGAAATTATCCACTTTGTAATGCAGGCCGCCATTTTAGAACCATACCTACATTTGCTACAGGGCTTTACCGCTGTTTCTTTCCCCTTTACCCCTTTACCCCTTTTTCTTTTTTTTTAACAAGTTATTTTCAGCACAAATATGGTAAATATGGAGAAATGCTTCTTGCAATTCACCAGCAAGTTTATTTAACAGGGATCGACTTACCTTTTTGCAACTGCAAAGGGATAAACGAAAAAATTACATTAAGGCATTAACAGTGCAGTAGTCACCATTACCACCGTTTGTTTACTTTTTTTTTTTTCCCCAGGCTGTTCTCTGCACATGACATTCTGTCACTTTGTGCATGCGCAGGGGGATGCAACTCATCTTTGTTTTGCCCCAAAGCCTATATCATATTTACTTGAGCATTTATATTTCTATATATATTTTTTACCTCGGTACTACCCTCTGGCTACTCGTAGTCCAGGGAGAAGGAAGCATATCCGGTCCAGCAATTAGCATAATCAACTTACAACGGGAGGATGTTCGTTGAGTAGCTCTGGCAAAACCAACCAGGTTAGTATCATTTTAACTGGATACATTGGTTTAGTTCATGTTAGCATTCACGTACAAAAGGTTTTGGAACTTTTCATTCAGATACAGCTTAATTACGATTCTTTATCTAACATCATTAGAACAATGCAGCCATTTTTCGTTTGATAATGCCGCCCATTGCTGAATGGAGAAATGTTTGGCCAGGAGCCATTTACATCGATAGGGTTTATTCCTGGGTTTCTTTGAGATTCCCCAAATAGTTTGAGGCGTACCTCCGAGTCCTATAGTATTTTCTCCAACTTGTTGGCCAAGAAAGCCACAGGTGGGAGAAGTGTATAGGACAGAGTGTGGGAGGGACCGCTACACTGGTCCCTACCCCTCGTTTGGTTTCGGTTGGTTGTCCATACAGTTTACCTACGACTGTATTAACCACACGCCTGTGTTAAAATGGTTTAAATATGGATTTAACCCCATGATACATGCTTGGGTTAATTTTGGGTTAATTACCTGTGTGAAATTCCGCCGAATTATGCCTAATATTTGGGTTTTTGGTGTTTTACAGACTCCGAGCCATGGCTACGAAGCGGAGCAAGGTTGACACACCTCAAGCACTGAGTGAAGATGAAGACCCTTTACCGCCGGTTCAGGTGAAAAGGTCGCCAGAACAAAGAGGTTATGACGAGGTGGGGGGCTCAGAGCCCGACCCAGTGACCTGGATGAATGACCTGGATGAATGAGTGGCGTGCTTAGTTCAACAGAAAATGGAGGAGATGCTTCCCTCCAAAGTGCCAGTTAGGAAAAGCAAGAAGCCAGTCCTAGACTTGGAAGATTCTGATTGGCAGGATCTTTCTGAGGTTCTTCGAACCATGTGTCGGAGGATGAGGTCATTGTGGTTGCGCACAAACGCAAACACAAAAAGAGGGCACACTCATCAGATGGAGATGAGTTCACCAGGGCACGTAAGAAGATGCCGCTGGTGAAGAAGAGTAAGAAGAAATCCAAGAAGAGTAAGAAGAAATCCAAGAAGAGGAAGAAGAACAAATCCTCTTCTTCTGACTGTTCGTCAGACTCGTCTTCAACGAGCTCCGACTCGACATTAAACGTGCAGGCAAATACGCACAGTTAAGTGGTAAGGTTATTAAGAAGTGCAAGGTGCTGCAAAGGAAAAATATCCATACCATCACGATGATGAGGAAGACCATCCAGGGGCACTTTAACACCTTCAAGCCAGCTGAAGTGATTATGAAGCTGGCCGAGAAGTTCACGGGGATCAAAGGAATCCCAGAATCTGCCATCAAGGAGATGGATTCTGATGTGAAGCTGAGTGAGGACCATTAGAAGATCGAAACAGTTCTTCACACAGTACACAAAGGTGTACTCTCAGCTCTCTCGGCCATAACACCGATAGCCAACATGATGATGGTTGAGAACAAGTTCTCTTCGCTCTGCGGAGAGATGGATGGAGGAATTGCACTGCTGACAGCAACCAGCAACTTCCTTTCTTACAGACGTTTCGATGCAGGGAAAGAATTGGCGAGATCCAAGAAGGTTTTGGATAACGACGGAAAGGAATACAAGTTGCCCCCAAGCACGTTAAGGGGAAGCCACTGGACAAGACCAAGATGTTTGGTGGTCAACTCCAGTACTTGTTTAAACAAGTGGAGACCGGATCCAAGTGTGGGACACAAATGGAAGCGGACAAGAAGTCCGCACACATAAATTC
The DNA here is from genome assembly GCA_030323885.1 of Branchipolynoe longqiensis. Lineage (NCBI taxonomy): Eukaryota > Metazoa > Annelida > Polychaeta > Phyllodocida > Polynoidae > Branchipolynoe > Branchipolynoe longqiensis. The sequence continues at coordinate 25,526,505 of CM059197.1, forward strand.
TACCTGCTTTAAAAAGACGAGGCAGGATTTTCGAATCCGTCGAACCGGACAACGAGGAGGCCAGTTTGGAATGAACTACAGCAACAAGGCAGACCTTCGGCTGGAACAAAGGGAACAGACCCTTCAAAAGGGAGTTCAATGCCCAGGGAACAAATAGAAGTGGCAACGCAAACACCAGTAAGCATATTTAAAGCTGGAAACCTCAATAATTGTCTACCGGAACATTACGGAAAATTTAACTATAGTTAGTTTAGCGGAAGGAGTAAGAATACCACTGATTGAGGAACCTATTCAAAATAGTATACCTTTTCCATACCGATTTGATGATTCAGAACACGAGGTGTTGGACTATCAGGTCCTTAAATTTAGTGAAAAAGGCATTATAGAACCAGCACTTCATGTGGCTGGGGAATTTATTTCTAATATTTTCACGAGACCTAAACCAAATTGGGATGTAAGACTAATTATAGATGTGATGTCGTTTAACAAATTAGTAGAATACAAACATTTCAAAATGTTTTTATTAGACATTAGTAACGCAAGACTCCTGGCTAACCAGTGTGGATCTGAGATGCACATACTATACAGTACCAATCTATAAACCTGATCCTAAATTGTTCAGGTTTTGTTGGAATGACGAGCTGTATGAGTTCATGTGTATGCCTAATGGACTAGCTTGCGCTCCATGCATTTTCACAAGGTTATTTCAACCTATATTTTCCCAGATGGCTAGGGAAGTACATGTTATGTTTCCTTATATTGATGACTCATTTATTGTTGCACAAACACAACAACATTGTCAAACAGCAGTAGACAAACTATGTGAGACATTTAAAAAATTAGCATTCTACATACATGAAACTAAGTCAGTATTAACACCAACAAAGAAGTTAAAGTCGCTGGGATTTTTGATTGACACCACAGAAATGACCATTTCATTGACCAAACAAAAAGTTAATAAGTTTACAACAACCGCAAACCAATTATTACAATTGAACAAACCGAAGATAAGACAAGTCACAATACTGATAGGAATTATGATAGCATATGCACTGGCTATTCTATATGGCAAGGCCCATGTTAAATCGCTTTAAATAGATAATACCTTTGCATTGGCTCACACTAAAGGAAAGTTTGAATGGCCCATGATGATTTCGCCAGATGGTCAAAAAGATATTATGTGGTGGCTATCACACATTAATAATTCACCCAAACCCATTAGAATGGGAGAGCCCAACACTACAGTTACAACAGACGCTTCACTAGAAGGATGGGGGGGCTCACAGAGACCAACAGGCAACAGGTGGTCGGTGGATGGATGATGAAATCTCCGATCACATTAATGTACTAGAGCTTAGAGCTATTTTTCTAGGATTACGTAGCCTAGTTCACCTACCTAAAAATCATGTAAGGGTTTTGACAGATAACGCAACAGCTATGGCTTACATACGTAATATGGGAGGGACTCGTTCCAAACCATGTAACCATTTAGCCAAACTAATTTGGGATTGGGCAGAGGAACACCACATGGCTAACAGTAGGTCATATCCCAGGCAGTCAAAATACTTTGGCTGCAACAACAAAAAGTTACCCAAATATGCATTTTGATGCATTTTCTCTGATTTGGAATAATAAATTTTATTACATATACCCACCATTCAGCATTATCAGCAGATTGGCTAGGAAGATCAAGATGGATTACTCATATGCGGTACTGATAGTACCAGCATGGGACACACAACCATGGCTAGCGGCAGTAACATTAGAGGCAAAAGACATGCTCAGGTTCCCACGAGAAAGGAACAACTTACAACATCAAGGACCCCTAACAGTCCACGGAGACATGTCAACGACACCCCTTTTGGCATTCTCTTTTTAAGAAAACATTTAGAACAGTGTGGTTTAGACAAAATTACGCAAGAAAGACTTATTTCACATGTTTGGAGGAAAGGAACGGTGAAATTATACAGAAGTTATTTTTTTAAATGGGGACTTCATTGTCTCCTGACCAGACGGGATGGCTGAATGAGTTAGAGCGTCCGTCTGCCGTGTTGGTAGATCGTGGGGTCATGGGTTTGAACCCTGGTCGAGTCAAACCAATGACTTGTCGCTTCTTAGCCTGGCACTCGGCATTATTAGGATAGGACAAGGACTGGTTGGCTCAGTGTCAGGATAATGTGACTGAGTGGGATATCAGGTCATGGTGCTGGCGGCCTGGTCTTCCAGTGGGGCAGCACTATAAAGTCGCCATGAGTGCGCACTGTCACAAGTCAGTCCTGATATGACCTTAGATGTTGCTAGGATGTAAAAAAAACACACAAAAAACATCATTGTCTCCTTAAAGGAGTCAAAGCATTAAAACCTACAATAGTCCAAATTTTGAGATTTCTAAGAATGTTAGAAGATGAAGGCTTAGGATTTGGCACAATTAATGCAGCAAGATGTGCACTTTCTATTATTCTACCAAGAATAGATGGACAAACGATTGGAAAGCATCAGTTAGTGCACTGGTTCATTAGATCAGTGTATGAAAGAAACCCACCCAAACCCAAATATAATAGGTTTTGGGATGTGTCGATAGTATGAAGGAACTAGGTTTTAAGTTAGCAGTGCTGTTACTGCTAGCGACGGGACACAGAGGCCAAATCATTGTGGCACTCTCACTGGATGGATTAGAGATAGATATGGATGAGGCGACATTCGATTTAGAGACATGGCTAAAATCGAATCGCACAGAGGATCCACTGCCCACAGTTCTGCCCAAGTCACGAGGAATAAGGAATTCTAGACAACTATGGATCAGCTTTATTAAACCACATAAAGCTATCTCGAGAGACACACTCGCAAGATGGATCATCAAGGTGCTTAAACAGGCAGGCGTCAATACAGGACGCTACACATCTCACTCAACGCGTGGAGCCATGGTCTCCAAGGCAAGCCAGTTAGGAATCTCAGTTAAGAGAATCCTCGCACACGCGGGGTGGAAGACAGCTAGATCGTTTGCAAAACATTACAACAAATGATTGGAGAAGCCAAGCGGCCTGGCAGTTCGTCTACTCACCAACTAAAGAAGGGTGAGAAACCAAAAAACAACAAAAACAGAAATTACTATGTTTGCACTAAAAACATTATGGTATGATTACAATACTAAGAACAAAAAGATTTAAAAAATGAGAATACTTCAAATTCTCCCTGGAGTCGAGTAGCCAGAGGGTAGTACCGAGGTAAAATAGTATAGTTATATGAATCTTACCTGGGTAAAGATGATGGATAACTGGTGTTTTCCCGAGGAACTAGCCTCGGATAGTCGTGGCTCAGGGCCCGCCTAACCTACCCTACCAAGACTATTCCCATCCTGATATGACCTTAGATGTTGCTAGGATGTAAAACAACAAACAAACAAACCATGACTATCACGTTTCGCTGATGCCAAATGGAAACACTAACATTTAATACTGAGATAAATTTTTATCCTATTAAGTACGTAAAAGATTGCTGGACCCAGATGTGCTTCCTTCTCCCTGACACACGGAGCAGTGCATTCTACAGGTGTGTTTCAAACTCTGCCTTGCCATCCATATTTGGATATCAAGATGGCACACATACCCATAGTGGATTGCAATGTCAATTTTTGGTGATGTCAGTAAAACAACCTGTTGCCTTTTGAATAAGCGTTAGAAACCGAATACATGTATCAGGGATGAAAGATCTCCGTGATTTCACGGATTTCCGCCATTGTTGATATTTACTAATTAACGTTCACAAAATAACAATATATATTAAAGGTTAATATAGGTTAAAGCTGCTATATATATATATATATATATATCATATCACAGGTTAAAGCTGGGCTCCTGCGTCAATCCCTGGACGAATATTGTGCTGAACTGTCATATATATATATATATATTCACGGTCTCTGCTATTCAGAGACGTGTATATATCTACATTCTCTGCTATATTCTGGACACATGCACAGTCCCATTTCAATATAGTGCCGCCATCTTGTGGAATCCATCTGTCCATTATGCAGTAAACCATATCGATGGCACTATCTAATGGAGTTAACAACACTAGTGGTTATTTGACTCAAAATGGATGCCACTCTGACCAAAGTTAGTAAAATAAACCATCAAAATTAATATGAAATGTGTACGGTAAAAACATGCCATTAACATAATAACCCATACATGGAAAAGTAGCAGTGGAGTACGATGATGCGTGTTGGCAGCCCTGTGGTGATCATGAGTAGTGATCAGAACGACCCTAAAGCTTAACCACCGTTAAGTATTATATGTAGATAGCAGTAATTGATTACTCTAAATCCCATTCTTTTGACCTTAGATGTTGCTAAAACCCAAACAAGAAAGGGTTAGCCCAGCGGTGAAAACAAGTGTTAACACACTTATCCGTTAATTAATTCATCACAAAAAAAAAAATGTTAACGTATCGGCAATTATATAGTCACAACAAGGACAGTTGAAGCCTGACTTCAGGCATTTTTCGACGATTCCCTGTTAGTGCTAAAACTGTGGGGGTTGAATCTGCGATTTCACGAAATTTGCCACTGGCGCCAAGGTTTTGTCCTGATTTCCGATTTATTCATAACAGCCATTCAGAACTCTTCTTTCCTCTCCTCTCTCCTCTTTCCTCTCTTCTCTCCTCACTCTTCTCTCTCTCCTCTCTCTCTCTCTTCTCCCTCCTCTCCCCTCCTCTCCTCTCTCCTCTCCTCTTCCTCTTCCTCTCGTCTCCTCTCCTCTCATCTCCTCTCTCCCCTCCCCTCCCCTCCCCTCCCCTCCACTCCCCTCCCCTCCACTCCCCTCCCCTCCCCTCCCCTCCCCTCCCCCTCTCCCTCCTCCTCTCCCCATCCCTTTCTCTCACCCTCCCTTTCCCTCCTCTCCCCCCCATCCTTTCCCTCCTCTCCCCCCATCCTTTCCCTCCTCTCCCTCCTCTCTCCCCTTCCTTTCCCTCCTCTCTCCCCTTCCTTTCCCTCCTCTCTCCCCTTCCTTTCCCTCCTCTCTCCCTTCCACTCCAATGCCCTACCCTGCCCCAGCCCCTGCCCTCCTCTCCTCCCCTCCCCCAGCCCCAGACCCCATTTCGCTTCTTGTCCCAATACTTTTTATTTCGTTTTGCATCAGTTAGCACTTGAATACAACAGAATAATTTATGGGAGGGAAAACAAACAACAGGGGGGAAAACCCTGATTATGTGCCTTTTTATTTACGACGAATTTAAAAGTATCGAGATGCAATTTAATCCAAGTTAGCCTCTTATTTGTTGTTGTTGCGTAGTTTCCGTTTTGCTTTTGAAAGTGTCTGTTGGGCTGGTACTTGAATAAACTGCCACCGAGGAATCAGGTGCTCTCTCCGATCTTGTGATTAATCTGGCTCATCTCAAGATTACTAGGAAATGGATACCTTTGTTAAGTGTAACGAGTTGCTCACTATTGCCTTTTGGCCCCCAATAACCGATGTCTACTTTTTGTGCTGGGGGGTCGTTAAACAAACATACTATTGCCTTTTGAGTTCTTTCGGTATTGGTATCTGTTAACCTTGGTATTTCCTGTCTTTAAACAATTTTTTTTTTATTTAACACTGTATTTGTAGGCTCTGCTGTGTGCAACTTGTTTCTGCTTTCTTGTTGACAGTGACTCACTTTCCTTCATTGCCCCTAACAATCAGTCAACGATAGTCGTCAATCCTACATAAACCATTGGATTTGAGTTTTTGTCATAATTCTTTAGATAGGTATATTGTGTGTTCAACTTTAGTTCAGAGTAAATTTGTATTGTAACTTTGGAGATATTTGTAGTGAAAGCATGCGAAATAATTTGTTTGTGCACACCTGTTGAAACCAAGTGCAATGTGCCCATTACTAACGCTTTGTTAACTCAAGCCGCCTCTCGAAGCCGGCAACCTTTGACATTCTTATGAGGCAAAGCCTTCAAGGAATGATTCCTTAGTGCGCCAATCCCTTAAGTGGGCTATGTAGCATCAAATTCAGATAACTGTTTTGGTATGAAAGTGTTGCGCATTCATCGAATTATGGTTGATTGGCTGTTGGGAGTTTTACGTCCTGGCAACATCTAAGGTCATGTCAGGACTGGTACCGACTTGTGACAGTGCGCACTCCTGGCGACTTCATAGTGCTGCCCCACAGGGAGACGAAGCCACCAGCACCATGACCTGAAATTCCACTCAGTCACATTATCCTGACACTGAGCCAACCAATTGTTGGACTATCCTAATAATGCCGAGCGACTGGTGAGGAAGCGACAAGTATCAATTTCGTAAATCATTGGTTTCACTCGACTGGGAATTCAACTCCCGACCTTCCGCAGGGGAGGTCTGCGCTCTACCGATTCAGCCACCACGTCCGGTCGAATTATGTAATTTTAACTGAACCTTTAGGCCTTATTTAAGGGTATCAAGGCAAATAATTTGATAGTTATATAATTTGTGAGAAGAAACAAATTTCTAAACTGGCTCAAAAACATCAGAAATGTTAGGTTCAGCTTGTCCTGTAGGAAGGACTGAAGCTGTGACCCAGCATGCCGGATAATTTCACTGCAATCTACATGAAGCGTAGAAACAAATGTATGGCAAAACGCCTAACAAGTTTGGTCATCAGTAGGCACATTGTTATGCAAAGTGAATTGTACGTATAGGACCTATGGTGAGGGATAGGGGTGGAAGAGGAATCAACCCCAACTTCCTCTGTAAGCTGAAGCTGTGACTCGGCATGCTGGATCAGCCCTTACTGAGGGAACAGCGGAACACCCATATTAAGTAACTAAACCTAAATTGGTATAAATAGTTTGTACGGATTACCTATGGCAAAGCATGATACCCGTATCCTATCAAATGAAAGCATTTAAATGTAGTTATCATTGACTTAATAGCATTATTTTTGACTTTAAAAGAACTTCCTCAGAGCTGAAGCACCAGTGATGGGTCTAAGCTGAGATATAGTAACATGCACCTGCTTTGTGAAATTTCCACTTGTTGGCCAACAATGGGGGACCTCCGACTTTTTAGTTCAAATTACTGCCGTTCGCGTCTCCACTGAACGAGTGGGCCTATTCGGCAAACTGTCACACTGCAAACCCAATGACTATGAGCAATCTTCATACAGAAGAAGTCAAATATCTCTAAAACCACAAGACCTACAGACAAACCACTGGTATACATATAGAAAACATACAGTGAATAGATTATATTAAATTTCTAAGGTTAGGGTTCTGTATTTCTATTAATTTTGAATAAAGTAAACGTTTTGCACTGGGCGTACCGCCAAACTCAGTGCATTGTCAATGGCCGTGAGCAATCTTCATACAGAAGAAGTCAAATATCTCTAAAACCACAAGACCTAGAGACAAACCGCTTGGTATACATATAGAAAACATACAGTGAATAGATTATATTAAATTTATAAGGTATGGGTTCTGTATTTCTATTAATTTTGAATAAAATATAGGTATTGCACTGCGCGTACCGGCAAACTCAAAGCATTGTCAATGACCGTGTAGGCCCACTAGTACCGATGCGCCACCAAGTGTCGGAAAATGAACTACGCCATATGTCCCCCATTAGTTCAATCCAACCAACGTGTGTGACAAGTGCTTCCAGATGCGAGAAAAAAACAAAAGGATTCTGGCTCGCCCCGCCTTTCTCTCGTGTTGTGATGAGTGTTCAGGTTGTCCTGTGGGAACCATAATCTCTGTTCATCTTTTGTGTAAGTACCACCGCATTGTGCGACGTCTTCGATATGACGTTTGGTGCTCGTGGTCAAACTTAAGATATCTTGCCTGAGGTTGACTCATGAGGAAGTGGGCACCCAATAATAATGACATAAAAACAATAACAAAAATAATTATAATAACTGATAACAACAATGACAACAACTATGATTGCGACTGGACGCGATGACCGAATTTTTAGAGCGCAGATTTCCCTGTGGAGGTCGGGAGTTTGAATCCCAGCCAAGTCAAACCAATGATTTGCAAAATGTATACTTGTCACTACCTAGCCTGGTGCTCGGAATTAATAGAATAGGAGGAGGACTGGTTAGCACAGTATCAGGATAATGTGACTGTGTAGAATGTCGGGTCCTGGTGCCGACTCCTGGTCTCCCAGTGGGGAAGCACTATAAAGTACTGCCACAAGTTGGTATCCGTCCTGATATGACCTTAGATGTTGATAGGATGTAAACCAACAAACTAACAACTATGATAGCAATAATGACAATAACAATAAATATAGGAACACTCATGCCATAAAACAGTAATAAAAGCAGTATAAATAGATAATAATTTTAACAAAGGCAATGACAACAATGATAATAATAAACAATTATTTTTATTTTTAAGGTTAAAAATGATGAGTAAATCATGAGTGCTGCTAATAAGGATTCTAATACAATTGCATAAAGCTACTTTTACTGTCATCTAACTCTAACATGATAATTAAATATGCAGGACCCCAATGTGCTGCGTGGGCCTCAGCACGTAGACAGGTCATGCTTCATTACATTACAGCTGCATGGTGTTGCATCCCTGGGGTCCAAGCGCATGGCTGGGCCCCAACCTGCCTAACTGCAGTGTGTAACCACTGCCTTGCCTCTCCTTGGTGTAAGGTGGTAACCATCATTTGATCTTGGCGTTATGTTAACATGGCTTTGACGAAAGCGGGTGTCCTTGGCCTAGGTGGCGATGCACTGTGCTAGGACCGACTGTATGTGTGAAGACAACTTGCTTGGCGAGCTGCCACCGAATCTGCAGGTCGGAAGACCCCAATCTGGCGGGCTGCTGCTCCTCTCCATTGTTGTATTGAAACTTTACGTTATTGTTCATTTGGGTTTTCATCTTTCAGGAAGAGCAGGCTTATTTAAATCCCTTCCATTAGTTTCTTCTAGTTTTTTTTTTTTCTACCAGTGCTAGTGGCGTTCCAGTGCTAGTGGCGTTCCAAATTCCAATTGCTCTTTGCTCATTTTTAGACCCACTTTACTATTTCAGTGTGCTTTTTTAACAAATCTTTTTATATCTTTTTTATGGCTGTACAGTAGCTTATTGCGAGGCGTTGTTCCAACTGTTTTATTTTTCACATCCAAAGTTGTTTCATTTCTATATTCCAATGATTACTCCCTTGATTTAAAATAATCAAATTAATTGAGAAACTACTTTGAATTTTGCGACAATTTGAAGATTCAGCGACAGTAATTGTTAATAATAGTAATGTAATAGAAATAAACATTAAGGAGCACCCTATGGCTCTTTTGTTATCATGAAGGCAACTTCAAACTTGTTATAGACATTATGGGGCTTTGCATCTGTCTCCAGTTTCCTTGCAGGCAGTTGATGATTGATTAAACTATCCATCCTCCTCTGGTTTATTCGTCGACATGCGTCTCTACCTTTGAACCATTGTGATTTCAGAGAGCGTTTCGTCTTTCGAAGGTGGGAAGGGGAGAAGACAGCGCCGGAGGCGAAACCGGCGGAAACGTGGAAGTGGTGGCCTCAACTCGGGCACGGAGACGGACGATGCCAGCGTGCGAGGTGGCGATGGAGGCCAAGACGCCGGATCGCGGTCCGGCTCCGTCGTCCGCAGCCTCCCACCACAAGGTCAAAGTCAGGACCAGGCCGGTAACGGCAAGGGGTCACGGGGCCCTCAGAAGGAGAACGGGCTGACGAAGAACAGCTCGGCGGGGCGGCGGTACAGCGACATGGGGGACCAGGCCGGCAGGGACCCATCCGGCGGGGACCCGCCCGGCAGTCAGCAGAGCAACAAGCGCAGGGGAAGTGGGCGGCCGCAGCTAAACGGGCTGAGGGGCTGCGGGGACCATGCGCCAACAACTGTGGCAGGCAGCCATGAGGGCGAGGGCGCCAGAAATGAGGGCGAGGGCACCACCAATAATAATAATAACAACAACAACAACAACAGCAGCGCTGGTGCCACCCAGGTGAGCAGCGCCAGCATCTGCCTGCAGCAGGCCGACAACAAGAACGGCAATGTGCCATCCAAGGGCCAGCAGCAGCAACGCGACAAGGGCGCCGCCAGCCCACCGCCCCGTGCACAGCGCGACAAGAGGGGCGGCAGCGCGGGGCGGGGCCGCCGCCAAGGCACGCCGCCCTCTAACAACATCAACAACAACACGCACAAGGCCAAGAAGGACAGTTCCAACACGCAGTCATCCAACAAATTGCTGAATGGCCAGTAGCTGCCAGCTGCCTGCTGAGGCAGCTTGCCCACAGCCACATGAGGAGCCCGGGCTGGTCACGTGGTCGCAGCAACGCGCGCGCACCGGGCGGGGGCCCGAGCGACGCCGAGCAACGCCGAGCCGAGCCCGAGTCCACAATATACGATACACAGCGGCAACCTCGTCAGCTGATTCTCAGATTTAGGTGTTAGATTGACCAACTTCTTTTTCTTTATTTTCGCTGGGGTATTCTTTTCTTTCTCCCCTTCTTTCTCCATATTGTTTTGATCTTAAAAAGAAAGCTGCGGCGACGGTGGCTGCAGCTCGTGGAGATAGGTGAGGGCGAGGCCTGAAAGTGACCCATACCCAAAAAGAACCCGGTCTATACACACACAAACACAAAAAGAACTCGAGCAGTGAATGAACTAAAGGACTCCCGAACACTACCAACACTATTACTACATGTACTACTATTACTACTACTACTACTACTACTACTTCGACAACGACTACCACTACAGAAGCAACATTCAGCAAAGCCTATAACAGACAACAAAAAGCCTCGTGTGAAAAGAGAGCAACAAGTGCAGACCGATTTAATGACAATTATTCACCAACGCAAAGAAGTGTCTACTTATATATCAATCTTGGCTATTATTATTACTATTATTATTATTATTATTATTGAAAGTTACCAAAGTTTGCGCGTCTCTGAACCCAAATTGTATACAAAGGCCCTTTGTACTGATGTGATGTGTGGTGCATTGTGGGGGCTCAGATGTATCCTTTTCAATGGGAGCGATAAGCAATGCAGTTCGACCATAGGGCTATTCGCGCCCGGTACTTTAGCTGAGCCCACCCTCATAGCGGCGTGCACAGCAGGTACCGTCGCACCCGGACTTCCCAAACTTTCAGCCAATTCTGATAAGATACAACCGTTTTATATGTGTACATATATAATTGGTCTCCGGAAGGGATGAGCCCAGGATGAGAGGCGGTTTGAGGACCGGACAACCAGGACAAAAATTACTTTAAATTTTGTTTGTTTATTGATTCCACCCTGAGTATAGTGATCAAATGAATATGGACCGCTTTAGTAACTTCGATGGCGATGCCAAGCGTATGTGTTGTTTCGACGAAGAAGAGTTTGCCAGTTCTTCCCTTGTCGCAGTTCACATCAGTGTCCTGTTTAACACCACTTACAAATGAAGATGTCTGACGCTATCGTCCGGCTTCTTTTTTCCTTACCTGACAAGAATACATGCATATATATATATATATAGATATATATATATATATAAATATATATATATATACATATATACATATATACATACACGAGTACACTTAACCTAAAAGTGTAACTTTAACCTTCTATAGGAATCTTTTACTTCTAGATTACATGGTTTTTGCATGTTTGAATCTATTCACTAGGGAGCTTTGTTGATTGATAGACAGGCAGTTGGGGTTTGGGGGCGTGAATGTGGGGATGGGGGGGGGGGGATTATGTAAGGGGGTTTCTATACTGTATGCTAATAACTGTGCAAGTGGACATTCTTGCCACTTGCTCTGATATAGAAGACGTCCAATTGTTTGCAGTGGAGAGTGTACTGGGCAGTGGTTTACAATACTCTGTTCTGTACCTTGTATATGTCTGTAATCATGAAAAAAGTTTGCGTGTGGAAGCGACTAGCGCCAATGCTTGCGTTTATCTACGAGCAGCCAGCATTGAACCTATTGTCGCAGTCGGACCCATGTGGCCAGCTTTATTGAGTCGCTGACTGTGAGTAACTCGGTTGCGCCCAAGCTGCAGGAGTCTGCAGCCGGCATATAGTTTGTCTGGGGGCTTGAGAGGGTTTTCATATATATAGCCACATCAGGAAAGCCTGGTGTGCAGATCTTGGTCACTAACTACTACTGTACAGTATGCCTACTATCTTCCCCTCCCTAAAGAAGTGGTGATTATTAAAAGATTACATAAGTGGATTTCTACCGCTACAGGAATGGGATTGGTGAATCGTTTTGAGCCTGGGGTACTGATTATATAAGTGTGTATCTTGGGCGTAACGCCATAGGCCTGTAGACGCTACGGTTTTCTTGACTGGGTGGTCGTTTTCAATAGTAGGACACATATATTGTACTAAGGCTTCGTTAATAATAGTAATAATTATAATAATAATTCTTCATTCTGCTGATTTTCGGGGCATTTCTCTGCATATGTGATAGCTCAGAGAATGGCCGAGCCTTCCAGGACCTACAGCCACCGCATGCCCTTCCCACTTCCTCATAACAATCTAATCCACAATAATCGCCTAATAATAATGATAATGATAATAATAATAATCCTGCAAGTAACCCTAGTTTGTTTTGTGAGTGGTTTGCTTTTGCCATACCTCTATTTAATACCGATGTTACCACTATTAGCTGCTACTGGTACCGGTCTGTTCGGTGCGAAAAACTAGAGCAATCATTAAGGTAATGATAAATTGCCGAGATGACGTGGAAACAAAAGAAAACAAACAAACAAATTGTCCCATTATTCCGTTCCGATGTCTCGTTCGTTCAGTGAATGATACTCAGTATTGGAGTCGCCTCGGGTGGTTTACGCCTACTTAGTTACCCGTTGGTATGTGTACATATGTATGTAATTTATAGAGAAGATTTATTATTTAGCCATTGTTGGTAACGGTGGCTACAAAGACTAGTGCCGATGCTACCTAGACGTTTCATTTTGCTTGATGGCGATCCACTTCCAAATTTATTATTCGTTGGGGGTTTTTCTTCTCAGTTTTGTGTCCATCCGAAGCAAGTACTGTCAACCATCTTCATATATATACTCACACATATGTATTATATAATGCGTGTATATGTGTGTATATAATGTATATACATTTACAATGTATATTATATACAATATATATATACATGTTATATAATGTATCTATTATATATCAGGGATGAAAGCTGCGCGATTTCGCGGATTTCCGGGATTTCCGGGATTTTTCCTGTAGCTATAAGTGTATACTAATAAGTTGCGCCCATCCTGATATGACCTTAGATGTTGCCAGGATGTAAAACTCCAACAACCAACCAACCAACCAATACGTTGTTTCATGCTGCAGCACCATTAGCGTATACTAATATGTGGTGTAAACGCCGCAGCACTAGCAGTGTATACTACTAATGCCTTCACTGCGCAGCACTATCAGCGTATACCGATATGTGATGCAAACGCCACAGCACTAGCAGCGTATACTACTAATATATGCTTCAAATGGCGCAGCACTATCAGTGTATACCAATATGTATAAAACCCGAGTTCCGGGAATTTTCAGCGATTCCCTGACAATGCTAATCCTATGGGAGAATATCAGCATTTCCGCTTTTTTTCCCGGAGACCACTTTCATCCCTGATATATAGTACATATGCATTTTATTGTGTATGTATTATATACACATATATACACACACCTCCCGACGAGCTCGCGATCCAATTCTGAGACTGATGCGAATACTGGTTTACCGCACTGCTAATTAGAGGAAAGTCGCGTAAACTAGCCTGGTGTTAATTTAGTGGTTCTAGGTGGTTTGTGGTACTTGTGTGATAACAATATAAATAATGAGGATTTACTGTTTTATGTTGGGGGGGGGGGGGGTTGTGTGTGGTGGTGGTGGTGGGTCGGGGGGTCGGGGAGGTTCTACCTTTTTTCTCCCGCTTTCTCTCGCCAGGGTGAGCCACTTATATTTTCAGTATTGGATGAACGCTTGATGAGGGGGGGTGGGGGGGGGGGGTTAGTCTTGTCTGAATGTGCGAGGGTACATTAGCCACCAGAATGAGGCCGAAGCAAAGCAACAACAAGTATTATTTATCATTACAGAATTAGTGAATGCGTTGTCCAATTAAACATACTAGAGATGTAGTTTTGAGTTACTGCCTGCCCTGTATGTGTGACGGAGGCCACCCTGTTACTGGGATTTGGGTGGTCATGTGTAGCCATGTCAGTGAGTACCTTGATTCTTGTTTTTTGTTTTTTTTAAATTGTGTTTCCAACCATTATCGTCTGGTGATCTGTTCTGCATAATGAGGAGAGAGTGAGGCGATAGTGAACCTGTTGAAGCCTATGGTCCGTCTGGAAGTTGCTTTTCAGTTTAGAGCTCGCGTCCCCTTCGCTGGTGGCACTCCAATGTACCGACTTTGGTCCACATTAAACATGCAAGCATGCATTGACCATTACAGCGTTTGACTTCTTTCACTAGTAGAGACATTTAGTTTCTGACGTTCAACTTGTAACGTGCGGGATTCACCCGTGATACGTCATCATCCATACCTGCCAACTTTTGTTAAACGAAAATCCTAATAATAGAAATCCATCCGAGCGAAGCAAGGCACGCAAGCGTTCTAGGGGGGTCCGGGGGCATGCCCCCCCCCCCCCCCCGGAAAAATTTGAAAAATACATCAAATTGGTGCATTCTGGTGCATTTTCAGAGACATTTTAGGGACATTATTAAAGAAATTATTACCAGTTGAAAAAGCGGAATAATATGTTTATAATTCGTAGGGTGGAATGAGAATAAAAAAATTGTAATTATTCCGCCAAAATCGTAATAGTTGGCAGGTATGCATCATCACGTGATGATTCAGGGGTGTCCCCAACGTTACAACTCGTGGTACAACAGCAAAAGGACTAATTTGACGTGCAAGGTAAAACGACAACTTTATCAACGGATATGTATGCATGTGTATTTGTATGTATGTATAGGTACATGTATAATATTAATCCATATACATACATACATACATACACATTCATAGATCATATTCGTGGTGATTATGCTTCGGTATAATCACAGTGAATTATATATTATGCATACATATAGTGGTAAAAAACTGGTATATAAAGAATACATCTCCCGGCACCAGGCCTTCCGGCACCGAACTTCCCTTAAATAATATGAATAGAAATAAAAGTGATAACCAACAATAAAATAAATCAAATACAATATTTAAGGTAGGTTTTTCTTAATGTTGTACCAGCAAGACAGTGAACCAGAGAGCAGCGGGAGAGCGATGGTGAGCTGGGGGGTGGAAGGGAGAGCGAGCGGAAGGACGGGAGACCGATTTTGTGTTCAAAATAAATAAGATCCTTTTGTGTGAGGGCAAGAGTTAGGGTGAGTATGAAGGTGGGAGTTATGTGAGATGCTCGGGTGAGTGAAGGTGGGGGTCAGGGTAGGTCCTTTAGGGTGAGTGTGAGGGCGGGTGTTAGGGTATGTGTGGGAGTTAGGGTGAGATGAAGGTGGGAGTTATGCGAGATGCTAGGGTGAGTGTGAAGGTGGGGGTCAGGGTAGGTCCTTTAGGGCGAGTGTGAAGGCGGGTGTTAGGGTATGTGTGGGAGTTAGGGTGAGATGAAGGTGGGAGTTATGCGAGATGCTAGGGTGAGTGTGAAGGTTAGTCAGGGTAGGTCCTTTAGGGCGAGTGTGAAGGCGGGTGTTAGGGTATGTGTGGGAGTTAGGGTGAGATGAAGGTGGGAGTTATGTGAGATGCTAGGGTGAGTGTGAAGGTTAGTCAGGGTAGGTCCTTTAGGGCGAGTGTGAGGGCGGGTGTTAGGGTATGTGTGGGAGTTAGGGTGAGTGTGAAGGTGGGAGTTATGCGAGATGCTAGGGTGAGTGTGAAGGTTAGTCAGGGTAGGTCCTTTAGGGTGAGTGTGAGGGCGGGTGTTAGGGTATGTGTGGGAGTTAGGGTGAGTATGAAGGTGGGAGTTATGTGAGATGCTAGGGTGAGTGAAGGTGGGGGTCAGGGTAGGTCCTTTAGGGTGAGTGTGAGGGCGGGTGTTAGGGTATGTGTGGGAGTTAGGGTGAGTATGAAGGTGGGAGTTATGTGAGATGCTAGGGTGAGTGAAGGTGTAGTCAGGGTAGGTCCTTTAGGGGAGTGTGAGGGCGGGTGTTAGGGTATGTGTGGGAGTTAGGGTGAGTGAAGGTGGGAGTTATGTGAGATGCTCGGGTGAGTGAAGGTGGGGTCAGGGTAGGTCCTTTAGGGTGAGTGTGAGGGCGTGGGTGTGTTAGGGTATATGTGTGGGGAGTTTAGGGTGAGATGTGAAGGTGGGAGTTATGCGAGATGCTAGGGTGAGTGAAGGTGGGGGTCAGGGTAGGTCCTTTAGGGTGAGTGTGAGGGCGGGTGTTAGGGTATGTGTGGGAGTTAGGGTGAGATGAAGGTGGGAGTTATGCGAGATGCTAGGGTGAGTGTGAAGGTTAGTCAGGGTAGGTCCTTTAGGGCGGGTGTTAGGGTATGTGTGGGAGTTAGGGTGAGTGTGAAGGTGGGAGTTATGCGAGATGCTAGGGTGAGTGAAGGTGGGGGTCAGGGTAGGTCCTTTAGGGTGAGTGTGAGGGCGGGTGTTAGGGTATGTGTGGGAGTTAGGGTGAGATGAAGGTGGGAGTTATGCGAGATGCTAGGGTGAGTGTGAAGGTTAGTCAGGGTAGGTCCTTTAGGGCGGGTGTTAGGGTATGTGTGGGAGTTAGGGTGAGTGTGAAGGTGGGAGTTATGCGAGATGCTAGGGTGAGTGAAGGTGGGGGGTCAGGGTAGGTCCTTTAGGGTGAGTGTGAGGGCGGGTGTTAGGGTATGTGTGGGAGTTAGGGTGAGATGAAGGTGGGAGTTATGCGAGATGCTAGGGTGAGTGTGAAGGTTAGTCAGGGTAGGTCCTTTAGGGCGAGTGTGAGGGCGGGTGTTAGGGTATGTGTGGGAGTTAGGGTGAGATGAAGGTGGGAGTTATGCGAGATGCTAGGGTGAGTGTGAAGGTTAGTCAGGGTAGGTCCTTTAGGGTGAGGGTGAGGGTGGGTGTTAGGGTATGTGTGGGAGTTAGGGTGAGTGTGAAGGTGGGAGTTATGCGAGATGCTAGGGTGAGTGTGAAGGTTAGTCAGGGTAGGTCCTTTAGGGTGAGTGTGAGGGCGGGTGTTAGGGTATGTGTGGGAGTTAGGGTGAGTGTGATGGTGGGAGTCAGGGAGTCAAGGTAGCTGTTAGGATGAGTGTGAGGGTGGGAGTTAGGGTGAGTGCGTGTGAAGGTAAGAGCGAGTGATGGTGATGGCGGGTGTTAGGATGTGTGTTAGGGTTGTTCTGAGGGTAGATATTGTAATAATCAGTGTTGAAAGCCTATCCAGAATGTCACTGGTTGTTTTTCCCCCTCGTGTTGCCCAGGGAAGTCATAATTAACGTGATATCGGTACTTATATACAACTACCGATATTAGACTAAAGTATCAATAACTTGAAATCTAGTAAACAATATATCCAATAGCTAATCTATCATTCTAACCTGGAATCTGTCAATTGAAGTATAGGAGAAAGGAAAAATCAACATAAGCACCTCTGTGTGCAGTAATACTTAATAGTGTACATATCTGCAATGCATAGTGCTGGAAGACACTAAAAAAAGTAAAGCATGACAGGGATTTGAACTCCCCAACATACAAAACCAACACCCTAACCATTAGATTATAGAATCGACAGGTGGTACATAATTAGTACTGCACTTTGTCATGACCGGATCCCTTCAAAGGTTGACATAAAGACATGGAACACATGATGTACATTTTTTTATGGATTTTGTTTTATTTTAACCCAAAATAACAAGGGTTACATCGTAGTCAATGCAAATTTCTTTTTTTGTGTGTTTTCCTTTCATACAAAATTAATGGTCAACACATTAATTGATACGTATAAAAAGTAGTGCTATAAATATATACACGCTACTTTATTTGTGAGTATGTTACGGTGATGCTTTCTTGAATGCATTATCACCCGGATCTATCGGATGCGTGTCTGATTGAAGACAAAGAATTCGGTCAGAATTACTCATCTGTAACATTATTTCATTTCAAGTTCGGTCAATTTCTGTAGAATTAGTGGCACAATAGTAGCGATAGTCTAGAATAGTAACAAGGCTAGCTTCATCAAATTCATCATTATATCAAAATATCTGAGCCGCCCTGATATGACCATAGATGTTGCTAGGACGTACTGAGCCCCAACAAATATTATCTGGTTCTGAGAAACATTGCGGTGGACAGCTCCCTCCCAAACACCCTTAACAGTATTTATTTCCATTTGCTAACTATAGAAGCCAATGACTTGGACATGCAGAGTAGATAACTCTGCAGTCCAGAGTAGATAACTCTGCAGTCCAGAGTAGATAACTCTGCAGTCCAGAGTAGATAACTCTGCAGTCCAGAGTAGATAACTCTGCAGTCCAGAGTAGATAACCCTGCAGTCCAGAGTAGATAACCCTGCAGTCCAGAGTAGATAACCCTGCAGTCCAGAGTAGATAACTCTGCAGTCCAGAGTAGATAACTCTGCAGTCCCAAGCATTCACCACCGCCTTGTATGGCAGGCAACACAGCAAGCATAATTAAAGTTAGTTTTTGTCACTGAAAAATATAACTTTCATTAATATCATTGTAATAAACACAGAATTCTTGTGTGTGAGGGTAAATCACACTTCTGCCTAAATAATAATCCACACGTGTGAGCTTCAACCCAGCTGACTCACTAGCTACCCATATAATAACAATCATTTCAAGTAAAAAGGATGCGCGCTTCAAAAAATAGATGTTCAGAAGGCGCCCACAGTTTCAGGTTCTGCCACTGTCTTTAAACACATGGCAATGCACCCAGGTGGCGCCCTGTGGTGAGGAGAGCACAAACTAGGGCTGCTAACGTTGTTCGATACGAAAAAGCACCCACTAACTACTTATTCACCCACTAGTCTGTACTGTCTGTATGTATATATATATATGTGTAAAGAAAAAACAGAAAGTAAAAATATAAATTTTCTTCTCTCCGTCATTTTTTTTTAGACGGGTCAGCAGCGGATCGATATGAACTGGTTGCTATACAATTAAGTCCTTATATCAACATATAATTATCACAAAACAAAGAGTAATCGCAACCAACATGCAAATACACAATATCATTTATGCAATTGATATACTCAAATCAACATGGCCAAACATACGAGCTCACGCTGCCCAACTCTTGGCGCATACCGGTACAATATTACACACGATTAAGCGGGGCCCTGCTCCACTTGCACAATCAGCTCAGGGTTCCCGGATATAGAGGGCGGGGGGGGGCGGGGGGTGAGATTAAGGCACATGACTGCGAGGTCTTCCTTACCACGCGCACAACATGCTACATACAAAGGCGACACAAGATAAACACATAATTGTGCATGATTAATAAAGAAAATCCATCAGTGCACCTTAGTTTCTTCAAGCACAAAATGGGTTGGCTCGGGGAGAAGTCCAGTTGACTTTCCACTAGATCCGAAATTCTAAAGTTGGCGAAATGGCTTGAATCATGATTAAATATATGTATATATATATATTATTTGTTAATGTAGTTTTTAATGCTATATGAATGATTATTACCAATCATTGACGAAATTATTTTAGCCACCATTGTTATATATACTATATATTTTTTTTTAATGTATTTTTTTTCTCGTAAATTAAGTTCAACCTTTTGTATATAAAGGCTTCTTCACATATCCCCACACATTGTAACCATATTTAACAGTGTTAAAAAAATGGGTTTCTGGGCTTTTTCTCTGCTTCTAAGCCGAAACGTTTTTTTTTTTAAAAACCATGCTTCACACTTTAAAATGTGACCTTGAAAGCAAACTAACATTAACCATTTTTTATATAACGTATGATTAACAAATATATATCGTTCTTGTTAATCCTTCGAAAACTAAAAGTTCCCCCCCGCAATACCACATGGCCGTTATGAGATCACCAGTGGCTGAACACGAAAACTACAGGGTATTCACGCTTCACCTCTTACTTCACTTCACACCAAGTCCAAACCCATCTCTATGGATGACTTGGTTTGGCTCGGCCACACAACATACATCTTCTACATACGAGGAGGTGGGGGTTAAATACAACTAGTTATAGTAGTCTTCAAATGGAGGGCCGCTGCCCGGAGCATCGGGTTAGTTAAGCTGAGCCCTTCGGCGGCCTGTGCATGCATTATTAAAACTGATACAAATGACAGTAGAACAAGGTGCACGCAGCACTACAAGGGTGCCATGGGTGCTGTTCACGCAGCCCAGCGCCCTCCCAGTGCAGGTTTTGTCCAGTATTTTCCTATAATATAAACAAACAAACAAACAAAAATGGGGGGGGGGAGGTGAGGGTGGGGGGGAGAAAAAACTAAATTTTAAAAAGACGGCACTCACTGAACACAAGAGCGTACTTGACTGACTGGATAAGACGGTGGCTAGTCCCGGCCGGCCTCACACCATTCGTGCGTTTTGTGCCGGTTGTCGGGGATTGGAAGGTCATACTACCTCCATCTCATACAGAGGTACTCTCTTCGAACATTATTGCAGAATCATCCACTATCTACATTTGATATGTATTGATATATATTTATATAAATCTATATATACCATATATTTGGTATAAATCCCTGTATACTTCCTTTTTCTTCTTTTTTTAAAATAACACTCTTTTTTTTGTTTGCTAACAAAAGAATAAAAAATAAATTTGAAAGCATGCACTCTGCTAATCAAAGTCTTCCGCGCTCTACCTTTTCTAGTCCCGACGATTCATTGCGAGAGGGTAGAGTCGACCTGAACTAATCCTCTTTAATCCTTTGAATATACACGAAATCAGGCTAACTAATCTTTTAGTTGATTGGATTTACCCAAGTCAGGTCAACTCAGTTCTCTGCCTGTAGCATAGTGATCAAAAGTTAACCATTTCTAGTTGGGTGGGGGTGGGGGGTGTTAGCTGTTTGTGAGTGGACTAAATATTAATAACGCGAAACCTACAAATCCATGTCTACAGGTTTGAGCGACGGGAGATGGAGGTGTGGGGGGGGGGGGATTTCTGTGTGTGTATGTGCGTGTGCGCGTGCGTGTGTGTGTGTGTGTTGGGGGAGGAGGGTTTGCGCATGTGCGCGAGTCCACACTGCGCACCACACCAAAAAACACCAGAATACAGGCGCATGTAGCTTGTGGCTGTTTCCCAAAGTGGAAATGTCTGTCTTGTATAATTAGAATTACAACAATAATAATAATAATAATAATGATAATAACCATAGAAGTGATATAAATCCAACATGCCTGCAGCAACAGTCTGTACAGTCAACTGCAAATAATAATGATAATAATAGTATACAAAGAGAAACGGTATAACCTATCTCAGTGATATGTTTCAATCATAACAAACTTCGGCTTTGTTTTCCTTCCGGACATGCATACACAAAAAAAGCATACAGTGCCTTTTCTTTTTATATATTGAATATTTTAAAACTTTTTTTTCAAGTTTCAAGTTTCTTTCCTCGTCAGGTCATTCACCTCCTAAACACTGGTCTACAAATTGCATGGAAACAGAAAAACTCCGAGTTGATATTTTGTATCATTGTTAATACAATGTAATTAAGAATGTACATGTAATTGAGCGTATACAGTTATGCGAGTAGGCCTGGTGAGCTAGCTACATTTGTGGGATTATCCCACAACAAGCCATGGCTACATACAGAGGGGGGGGGGGGGGGGGGGAGAAAATCAACAGTCTATAAAAATAGCTCTCCAAGCGACGACACTGCAGTCACCAGGATGGGGGTGGGGTGAAACCTGGAGTGTGTGTGGGGGGGGGGGGGAGTATTATAAAGTGTATGTCGTACAAAGGGCTTAGTGAAAATAGTGAGAATGCACGTGTTAGCCCCGCGCATGCTCAAACAGGTAGGTGGGACCTAGACAAGTGCCAGACAGTCTAACAGAGAAAACACCATTCAAAACTGGCAAGAAAAATACGCTTGTAATCAATCACATGCACCTGGGTGTGTTTACACAGTAACAACGACAGAAAGTCATAATGAGAATAATATCGCAATCAAGTGATAGTGTAGAGTATAAAAAAAAACAAAAAAAAACCTAACCTCCAGCTATAGTACATGTTCGCAAAGTTGTCCCTGATGGTTTAACATTTTTCATTCATTTTTCTTTTCAATGGAAATGTAACGAAAGTGCATCGTTCAATGTAACAACAAACATTGAGGACAATACATAATAATAATTATTATTTTAAAAAACAAACATAGGAAAGTCCACAGCTCTAAAATGAAACTTGTGTATGTTGTGTGTGTTTTTTTCCTTTTGTTCTCTTCTGTTCATCTTAGTCTGTGTTCTCTCCGTTTCTTCTAAAGAACTAAATAATAATGTACAATATGGAACATAATGCAAGGCGCCCCGGAGTGTGGCTGACACCCATGTGGGGACGGAGAAAGTTACGTCGTTGACGCGGAGTCCTTATTTGCGTTGCGTTTTCTTTTTGAAAATCGCGGACACAGTTGCTGTTTTCATTTGCAGGGGTTCCGTGTGGTGGGAGAGTAGCAGCGGCGTCTCGGTAGGTGGCAGCACTCGGTGGTATTGGTTCAGTGATGACTCACCTGGTGGCAGCACTGAATGGTCTTAATTTCGCAGCATCTCGCTAGGTGGTAGTGCTGAGTGGCCTTGGTTCAGTGCCTTCTCACTAGGAGGCAGCACTGAGCCTCACAACCACGTCAGCAGACTATCCATCTTGACGCCGTCCGGGTCATTGAGTAGACCGTCATCCTGCAAAGACGGCCATCTGTTTAAGAACATCTCCACCGAGGGCCTTCAACTAGGTCAAAATATTTCACCTTGTCAGGCATCTAAACAATGAGATAGCCGTCCTTACGTGAATTATGACTAGCATCACCCCTCCCCACAGTAATACAAATATAGTAACCATCCAACATACTTCGCGCAGAATTAGCATGGCAATGGAAGTGTTTTATACATAATAAAATAGAACATACAGTAAAACCTCTCTAAATCGACCGACCATGGGACCGACTTTAAATGGTCCATTTAGAGATGGGGTCGGTTTAAGGAGTCTAAGAAGAAAAACGGTACAATGGTATTATATGGGTGATCGTTTGGGACCCAAAGAAAGCGATCGATATAGGGGAGTGGTCGATATGTGGAGGTGGTCGGTTAGAGAGGGTTTTACTGTACATAGATTTTCCAAAATTGTCTTTACTTTGAGATTATAGTTTTTATGAAGCGTGTTGGAACCGGTGGGTTCGAATCCCACAATCTACCAAAACGAGAGACGGACGCTCAACTCTTTCGGCCATCCGGTCCGTTCGAGTATGCAATTTGTAGCTGCGCCTGTCACTTGGCCTACCTGTAAGCTGGCGACCAGGTCGTCGCTGTCCATAGCTCCCACCGAGCTGTCGCCGCCCTCTCCCATCGTGCCCACTTCCATGTTGGTGGACGTCGACATCCCATCCAGGCTAAAGTCTGTCATGGGCCCCATCTTGTGTACTGAAAACACACCGTTAATATTATCACTGACACAATGGAGGGCAGCAGCATCTGTCGGCCAGCCACGAGGTGACGAAGGGTCTAAAGTAGGGAATCCGCCTCTTAAACGCCGCATAAAGCAGACATCAAATATTGGGGTGAAAATCACACAAAAAAAGTTTAATTCATTGCGAGGTGAGCGATAGTAAGGTTAAGAGCAATGATGGCAAAACGCTCTCCAAGCAGAATTTGTCTCAACTGATCAGAGGAGTGGAACTAGGACAGCGCTTCGAGAGGATTCCTTGAAACCTGACTTCCGCAGTTCCCTGACGGTACTAAGCATGAGAGACTTTCCGTGGTTTAATCACACACACCCCCATTCCCTCATCTCAGTTTAAGGGGAGACACGGGTGATTTTTGGGTGATTTCCGTATCTCAAAAACTATTAAAGATAGAGCTTTGAAAATTGGAGCACACATTCTTTGTATCAAGAGAAGCATATTTGCAGTTTCAAAGCTCTATCTTGAGTAGGGGTCATGTGATGAAGGATCTTGCAAACAAAAAAATCTAAATTTTACCCCCTCCAGGAAGTATACTGAATGTGCCTAGATTTGCCTGAATCAAGTTATTATATGAAGAACTGGTCCAGTTGAGTGCAAGAAAGTGCTTTGTGAATTTATATATGTCATTACCAACATGTCCCTACATGACGAACCAGAGGAAAAAAAAATTCAATGGTCAATTTGTGTGTCTCCATCCCTAGCTCTTGAACTATGAAAGATACAGTGTTTTTAATCATCTGATTGCATTCAGCAGCAACTTTTACATAAGACTGCCAAGTTTCAACTTTCTGCTACAATTATAACTTACATTTTTAGAGGGGGCAAATTGGCAAGACCCTGGGAAAAGCAGTTCTGAGAAAACGAGCTTCAAAGTTCACAAAGTGTTTCTTTCAAATGGTAAAGTCCAGTATCATCATCTAGAATCCCATATTATATACACAAATATCCAGTCAAGTAATTATCTGTCCAAAAAACATATCGTTTACACCAAATTAGTACACCAAAAACCAGAAGTCACCAGTTTGACCCAAATTCATGTTCCGATCACCCGTGTCTCCCCTTAAGGGGCCCAACAGTGACCGGCCGCTGACCCAATGTTGGGTGAGAGATCATCTGACAAAGGGGGATGGTGTCGGGAGGGCTTCAGAGAAAGTGGTAAGCACAATTAATGTTTACTTTGTTATCTTGCCATGTAATGTATATTGCCATAAAATCATATTTAATTATCATTTAATCAGTTATAACACAATTATAATAGAACTCACACGCCAAAGAAAGAAAGAAAGAAAGAAAGAAAGAAAGAAAGAAAGAACGAAAGAAAAATAGAAAAGAATAATAAGAAAGAAAGAAAAAAGGGAGGAATGAAAGGAGGAAAGAAGAAAAAAAACAAGACAGAAAGACACAGTTTTAAAATGGAGTGTAATTCATGATTGTGCACTTTGGGAGTTAGTCCTAACATGGTGTTCATACAGCTCTTGAACCGAATTTAAAGCCCTTTTCGAGTAAGAATGTTTATTGCCTGAACAATATAACCTTACTTGTTAGTTAATACGCCACGACTTAGCTGTTAAACATAAACTGTTGCCAATCTAATTTACACCCTGAAAACGAAACATGCTATTCTAATTTTAGCAGCCTACAATACCTTTCGAAATTCTGCAGTTTGGTTTCCAACTTCTCATCTATGGTGTTCATAGCTCTAACTTATTGCTGGTTGTATCAAGGTATCCAACCACACTAACTATGTTATATACAGTGATTCGTTCTCTTGCCTCCTGGCTGTTGCTGGACTGAAAACGAATCACCCTATTCTAGCAACGCTCATTTATAAAATGAACCAACTGACAACGGATGGGTATGACATCTACCTGTGCTGGGTGCTTGGCCATGCCGGCATACAAGGAAACGAACGAGCTGATCAGGCTGCGAACAAGGCCCTGAACTGTGATCTTGAACCGTGTCTGATCCCTCACTCTGATCTGAAACCACTAATAGCCACCCACATAAAATCCAAATGGCAACATGAGTGGGATGAAAACATTAATAAACTTAAAGAAATTGAACCATCTGTGGGAAAGCCACCACAGACTCATGCGGGAGGTCGGCAGGACCAAATGGTCCTTAGCGGCTGCTGTATTGGCCACTCGTGGCTAACACAAGCTTTTCTGCTCAAGGGGGAACCTCCACCTGAATGTATTGGGTGTCAGTCCCCGCTGACACTCAAACACATTTTACTAAGTTGCGTTGATTTTTTGGCCCTGCGCCAACAGTTGTACACTGCAGACAATATGCATGACCTTTTTACTAAGGTAAAACAGGAAAACATTTTAGCCTTTTTGAGGGCAGCTGGACTGTACCACCTCATATAGTTTACTAAATAGATTCTATCAATTATTAATAAAACTTTTCTTTTTCTGTGGGAATTTGTTTCCCTTGACCACGAATATATGATTACTGCAGGCGTAGCGAAAGGGTCACCATGTGATCACTGTCCCTCTCTGTGAACACTCTCACTTGTGTTGATTTTTTGGCCCTGCGCCAACAGTTCTATGCTGCAGACAGTATGCACAACCTTTTTACTAAGGTAAAACAGGGAAACATTTTAGCCTATTTGAGGGCAGCTGGACTGTACCACCTCATATAGTTTACTAAATAGATTCTATCAATTATTAATATAACTTTTCTTTTTCTGTGGTAATTTGTTTCCCTTGACCACAAATATATGATTGTGAGCTTTCTAATTTAATGAGTGTTTATTGGCACATAATTGATTGTCTGCTTTTACATGTAAAAGCGATGGTTTGAACAAAAAACAAACATTTCTCGCCGTGAATATGGCCTATGCTGCCGACACGGCGTAAAGCAACAATCAATCAATCAATCAACTAACTTATTGCTTTTGTGAAATTTATATAGGCAAATTTTAAGTATTTTTCGGGGCCTTTGATCAATGCTCCAGGCCTTTTCAGAGCCTTTATGCTGAAGGCTTTTTCCAAGAGAAACCACCAATTCTCAAGACTGAAATATTGAGACTGTGAAACACCTGCTAATGGCGATTCTCTTGCAGTGTAATGAACATGACCAGAGCAAGGTAACATTGTCTTGGGGCTTAAACACATTTTCATCTGATGAAAAGTCAGAATGGTCCCAACACACCTGTGACTAAACCAGTTACCAAATCATAATACCTTCCCCCCCCCCCCCGCCCCTTCCCCCCCCCCATGTCTCACTCAGCCATGTGACACATCTGTTGTCACCAGACGCCGCTATTACATTTGCCTTCCGCGAGAGGGCGCCACCTGAGACACTTGTGGCATACCAGGCAGTGTCGCCACCTGTGGGTTAGAAACCAAGTGTCGGCCAGGCATTCTCCTGCCTGGAGGCCCATAAACACCAGGACCTTTCCTGGTAGGCGACTCTCATGTGTCATGTGGGTCATAAGGAACCGCTGCAGTACCGATTGTCCCTGGAGGGCTGATGAATAGTCACGAAGCCCTGCACTTGCAGGGGCCTAGCTAGACCTTTAACGATGTGTGCTCCTAATTTCGGCAAGGGGTTTAGGGTGCCGCTTAAGCTTAAGCTGGCGGATTTTACACATTTTAGACTTGAGTTTTCGACACTCAGGACGACTACTACATGCCTCCCCTCTCTCTCTCTCTCTCTCTCTCTCTCTCTTTTTATTATTTTTTAATTTTTGTTGTTGACAAAACGATGTGGACGTTTTGGTGTACGCGTATACGCCTAGCTACGCCCCTGACTGGATTCATGGCTAACTACACCCCCCAACCGCCCCCCTCCCCCAGTCCCCTCAAAATATAATAATAAAAATGGTAAAAACTCAAAACCATCAGAGTATGCATCTTTAAGTAATGTGGTTTCCTTCACACAGTGTGTGATCCAGATCTGTCCAAGACTGCAATGCAAAATGCACACTACTAATTAACTGTTTGTTGTTGTTTTACGTCCTAGCAACATCTAAGGTTATATCAGGACGGGTACCGACTTGTGACAGTGCGCACTCATGGCGACTTTATAGCGCTGTCTCACTGGGAAACCAGGCCACTGGGACCATGACCTGGTATCCCACTCAGTCACATTATCCTGAAACTGAGCACACCAGTCCTTGCCCTCTCCTAATAATGCCGAGCGCCTGGCTAGGAAGTGACAAGCACCAATTTTCAAGTCATTGGTTTGACTCGACCATGGTTCGAACCCACGACCCCATGATCTACCAGCACGGGAGATGGACGCTCCAACCCACTCGGCCATCCCGTCTGGTCTCTACTAATTAACTACAGTGTAAAGCATCATGGGAGTGAAATTTGGAATACATCTTAAGCTTTGCAACACAGAATTTCTTTAAAATATCCAAATAGAAATAATTAATTTCCTATCCCCTGGTGATGATGTTGAGTTCATTCATATTATAGACTTGACAGGCCTCACCCTGCCACTGGCTGCTCTGGCCACTCACCGGCCATACCAGGTGTCATGGCTGTTCTACCAAGGTCACCGGGAGGTCATTGCCACCCGACCAAGGTCAACGGGGTCACCTGATAGCTTCACCTCACACCGCCACACACACCACATAAGACGTGTCAGGTAAATAGATCACCTGTGTGTGTGTGTGTGTGTGTGTGTGTGTGTGTGTGTGTGTGTGTGTGTGTGTGTGTGTGTGTAGTGCGCACGCATGGCGACTTTATAGTGCTGTCCCACTGGAAGACCAGGCCACCAGCACCATGACCTGATATCCCTCTCAGTTACATTATCCTGACACTGAGCCAACCAGTCTTTGCCCTATCCTAATAATGCTGAGCGCCTAGCGAGGAAGCTGAAAGTATCAATTTTTAAGTCATTGGTTTGACTCGACCAGGGTTCGAACCCACCAACCGATGGGTTCGAATCCCACGATCCACTAAAACAGGAGACGGACGCTCAACTTATTCGGCCATCCGTCTGGTGGTCAGGATGTGTGTGGTAGTGTGTGTGTGTGTAAGTGTGTGTGTGTGTGTGTGTGTGTGTGTGTGTGTGTGTGTGTGTGTGTGTGTGTGTGTGTGTGTGTGTGTGTGTGTGTGTGAGTGTTAGGGTGGGTGTTTGTGTGTGTGTGTTTGTGTGTGTGTGTGTTGCGGTGGGGTGGGTGACAGATTGGATTTAGCTTCAGCTGCTTTCAGTGATGTCACCATCACCCAGCAATAAACATGCATAGTCTGACGAAAGCATCAAATATTAAAAACTACAATACTTACAAATATTCGATCCTACATGTCCAAACTTAAATTAATGGTGCACTTTTTAAACATTTATTGCTGCATACGATACATATTATTAAGTCCATTTAAGAGAACATGTCACTTGTTGAACCGTATGGTCTCCAACATTTCGACGTAGGTACAACAAAATGTAATAGGTGGTATGTGGTGGTAGGTGGTGGTGGTGGTAGTGGTAGTGGTGGTAGTGGTGGTAGTGGTGGTGGTGGTGGTAGTGGTGGTGGTAGTGGTGGTAGTGGTGGTGGTGGTGTGGTGGTGGTGGTGTGGTGGTGTGGTGGTGGTGGTAGTGGTGGTGGTGGTAGTGGTGGTGGTGGTAGTAGTGGTAGTAGTGGTGTGGTGTGGTGGTGATGGTGGTGGTAGTAGTGGTGTGGTGTTGTGTGGTGGTGTGGTCGTGGTGGTGGTGGTGGTGGTAGTAGTGGTGGTGGTGTGGTGGTGGTGGTGGTGTGGTGGTGGTTGTAGTGGTGGTGGTGGTGGATGCGGTGATGGCAGCCATGATGGCACCATATGCGGTATATAGTGTGGCAGACATGGTGGCCGTGACAGTGGCAGATATGTTGGCAGTCTTTGTTGGCACCCTTAGTCAGTTTTAGTGATGACGGTAGGGTCCATGAAAAAGTCCTTCAGCGCGAGTGAGGTTTCCCGCGTCCGTTAGGGACGAGGAGGACCGGTGGCGGCGCCACCGGTCATGAGCATGAGGCAGAGGAGGCAGAACATAGAATAATCGGTGCAATATATGTAAAATAATAATTCCCTTCCGGGCCTTTATACTCACATAATATAGTATTATACGTCACATATGGTGGCAGTGGATATGGTGACTGGTATTGGTTGATGTGACACCAATGGTAGGCAATGGTAATATTGGTAATTGTCATGTCACAGGTGATATTAATATGGTCTTGTTTACCTAATGCGCGTGAAACATCCAATAGCCATGTTCTAATTATTGTTATAACTTTAAACAATTAGATTTGTTGATTAGGCAGGAGACATTTCAATCATCAATCACAAGAAACTGGTCTTCATCATTCCACTGCTTGTTCCCCTATCCTAGTAATGCTGAACACCATTAAGTCATTGGTTTGACTCAGCGAGGATTCAAACCCCACGACCTACCATACGGGAAGTGGTGGCTTAACTCATCCAGCCATCCAATCTGGTCAGGTTAAATTTGAGGTCTAACATAGCCGCAAATGTAGTGCATAAACACGCCACCAGGCGGGTTGTACCTGCAGGGCACAAGCAGCCAACTGTGACGTATCGTCAGGTGAGTCGACGCAGGTGTACGTCAGGTGACGTCACAAGCGACCTCACCGGGATCATGACCTACATCCGAGGTGACTCCGGGTCAGGTCATAACCCCTTCCCCTCCACCCCGCCCAACCTCAGCTCCCATGCTGAGGCAGCACCCTAACTAAGAAGGCGCCTTCAATTCGCCTCACCCTACTTTCTGGAAAACACTCCATCCATCACAAGACTCCCCTCCCCGCCCCTGTACCACCCCTCTCTCCCTCCACCACAAGACTCCCCGCCCCTGTACCACCCTTCTCTCCCTCCATCAGAAGACTCCTCTCCCCGCCCCCTGTACCACCCTTCTCTAACCCCACCACAAGACTCCCCGCCCCGCCCCCTGTACCACCCGTCCACCCCTCCATCACAAGAGTCCCCCAACCCCCTCTACCACCCCACCCCCCTCCCTCACAAGACTCCCCGCCCCCCCCCCCTCTACCGCCCCTCTCTCCCTTCATAACAAGACTCCCCACCCCCTCTACCACCCCTCCACCACAAGACTCCCGGCCCCCCTCTACCAGCCCTCCACCACAAGACTCCCGGCCCCCTCTACCACCCCTCCACAACAAGACTCCCCGCCCCCCTCTACCAGCCCTCCACCACAAGACTCCCCGCCCCCCTCTACCAGCCCTCCACCACAAGACTCCCGGCCCCCTCTACCACCCCTCCACAACAAGACTCCCCGCCCCCCTCTACCAGCCCTCCACCACAAGACTCCCCGCCCACCTCTACAACCCCTACACCACTCCTGTCCCCCTCTACCACCCCTCCCTCCCTCCACCACAAGACTCCCCTCCCCGCCCCTCTCTACTACCCCTCACTCTCTCCCAAGATTCCCCGCCCCTTCTACCAGCCCTCCCTCCATCCATCACAAGACTCCGCCCGCCCCACCTCTACCACACCTCCCTCCCAAGACTACCCGCCCCCTCTACCACCCCTCCGTCCATCCCTCACAAGAACCCCCCCTACCACCCCTCCCTCCCCTTCACCCCAACTCCGCGAAGCACAAGCACACAGTCTGGTTCTATTGCCTGCCGCCAGGGGCAAATCTCACTGGACTACGTCACCACCGGAAGTCGTAGTCATCCTAATGCATTCTGGGTACACTACTGTGCGTTACACCCCAAAGATGGCCGCCTGGTCTCCACCAATGAGAGTCTTTGCATTTCTATTTCTCTATTTTAGAGGCCATTTTTGACAGGCTGGGAAAAAAGCATCAGCACTATTTTCACGCATCTTCACTAATTAGACTAGTCATTACATTTCCATTTCGTTACTTTACAAGCGATTGCCCTCAGCTGTAGATGTGTAAATACTGTTTGAATGTCCCCACAAATGAGAATAGTTATTATATTTCTATTTCGCTACTTTACAAGCCATTTCCCTCAGCTGTAGACACGCTAACTATTTGAATGTGTCTCCACCAATGACAATAGTTCTTACATTTCTATTTCACTACTTTAGAAGCCATTTCATTCAGCTGTAGACCTGCTAATACTGTTTTAATGTCTTGCATTTCTATTTCGCTACTTTACAACTCATTTCCCTCAGCAGTAGGTGCATTAATAGGCCTACTGATTGAAGTCTCCACTAATGTGACTAGTTCTAACATTTCTATTTTGTAAGTCATACTTCCCAGCTGTAAAAGAGTCAGTACTGTTTGCATGTGTCTGCACCAATGAGACATTTCTACATTTCTACATTGTGGTTTTACTTTTCTCACTGTAAAGGAGTTAGCTCCAAGTGGCAGCTGTAAACTTCAAGGGGGGGGGGGGGAGGGGTTCGAGTAAGCTTAGTCATATCTTAAGCCGTGTTCACATGGACAATGTAAATCGATTCGTAGAAATCGACTTGCCTAGTTCGGGTTACATTTCGTGTGTGAACGCGCGGCTGAGGCGTTAGAGCTGATTCGATTCCTGTGATCTGGATACTTACTGTACACCACTTGTGGAGGTCGATTACGTGAGTCGATTTCTGTGAACCGATTTATTTTGCCCGTGTGAACGCAGTGAGGCGGATTAAGTTTGTTGACTTTCCGGTCGATCAAAAGCGCATATTATATAATTTGGTCTATGAACCTGCTAGAGGTGCACATATATTTTTTTCATGATTTATTTTAGGGTTTTCACTGCCCAGCAGAAGTTTTTACAATTCCAAAACAATATGATTCAGTACAAACATATCTAGGTCGAACCCACTCTCTCGTGGTGACGTCGCCTAACCGAAAACTGGCGCTGGTCAGACTGGACTTGCTCATGCGCAGATATCGATTTCCGGTAGTGCCCGTGTGAATGGGCAGCTAATTTGACTCCTGGTATCCGCCTTGGCTGAATCGCTTTACATTTTGCCCGTGTGAACACGGCTTTTTAGTAAATCGACTTTACTTTGGTGTACGTTTTATTTTAATGGGTTTATTTATTTGGTGGAGATATCTGAAGTGAGTAACATGCCAAATTTTTTTTGGTGTGCAGACGGAAATGCTGAGCAGCATATGATCGTCTGATTCGCAGAAGTAACAGGTTACATTAAATTGACTTAGTATTCCATTCTAGGCAGAAATAACTGCTCAATGAATGCACCAGTATCTAAGTTGGAAATGTTGGATCAAATTTAGCTAAGTGTTTTCACGTCGAAAATGTTATGTCTTCATTGGATTCTTCAGTTTTATCCCCAGATGAAAAGTAATGTTTGATGCAGTTTCTGTACTATCCAAAATATAACACAAGTTACCTCAATAAACTAAAGTGAACTGAAAGGAAGGAAACATGCACAATGGCTATAGAATCACATGAGCATGCGCAATTAATACCACCAAAAAATACCTTTGACAGTATTCATTGCTGAACAGCTGAAGTTTGACAGGTTTGATTCCTTCTAGTATTTCTTATTAATGCTTTATAAGGAAATTGTGCACATGAAATAAGTGATAGGATACCGTAGAAAATATGTGATGTGATAGTAAAAAGGTAGCGTGCACTATTGGAGTTTTGAGACCCATTTCTGAGACAGAATCGGTGAAGTGACAGAAGTTGACTAAAAAGTGAATGCTAAATGTGTGTGATATGATTTGTGGGTTTGGTCCGTCGCCATTGTCTCGTGTGTGTGTGTGTGTTTGTGTGTGTGCGTGGTGGGTGGGTGTTTTGTGTCTGTGTGGTGTGTGTATGCGTGTGGTGGGTTTGGGTGTGTGGTGGGGGGTGTATGTGTGTGTGGTGGGTGTGTGCGTGCGTGTGGTGTGTGTGTGTGGTGGGTGTTTGTGTGTGTGTGGTGTGTGTGCATGTGGTGTGTGTGCATGTGTGGTGTGTGTGGTGTGGGTGTGGGTGGTGGGTGTGGATGTGGATGTGTGTGGTGGGTGTGTGTGGTGGAGGGTGTGTGGTGTGGGTGTGGGTGTGGTGTGTTTGCATGTGTATGGTGGGTGTGTGCGTGTATGTGTGCATGTGTGGTGTATGTGTGGTGGGTGGGTGTGTGGTGTATGTGTGTGTGGTGGTTGTGTGTAGTGGTGGGTGTGTGTGCATGTGCGTGCGTAGTTGTGCATGTGGTGTGTGGTGTGTGTGCATGTGTGTGTGTGTGGTGGGGGTGTTTTAAAGAAAAGCACAGTATCCCTGCACACATACCTGCATAGAGCTCACACCATGCAGCAACATTGTTGTATCTCTCTGTACATGAAGGGCAAGTGTGAAATTAATAGTGATCCTATTGAAATGGCCAAAGAAAGGTTTACTAATTTTAAGCCATAAATATAATTTACAATATAGTTCACTGCAGCAAGTTGACACTTTCATTACTGCATCCAAGTCAATGTCAGATATAGGGCATTAGGCAGGAGGTACTTGTGAAGTTTCGTTACGGTCATACCAGGACGGGTACCGACATATTACAGTGTGATACTCATGGTGACTTTTAATGTGCTGCCTCACTGGGGTAGCAGGCCAGTGGCACCATGACCTGATATGCCACTCAGTCATATTATCCTGATATTGAACAAACCAGTCCTTGTCATGTCCTAGTAATGTTGAGCGCCAGGGTAGGTAGCGACAAATATAAATGATAGCGATATAGCGAATGGTAGACAGGAAGTGTGAACACTTATTTGTCTCTCATTTTTGCTTGAGTGCAAGTAAATAAGCAACACAAGGAGTAATTAGTAGCATGTTGTAGCAAGTAGTAAATTGTTGAAGTCATTGCTTGATTCAGCCGGGACTTGAATGCCCAACCTCCTGCACAGGAAGCCAGCATTCCTTCCCCGGGTCTGGTCTATTGAAGTTTTTATAGACATTGAAAAGGCAGGGACACAAATGTGTAATCTTAACCAAGTATTGTTGCGATATTATGATTTAGCAACATGAAATCACAATTGTAGAATCTGCTACTATTTTTGAATTTGGATGTCTTTGTACATCCATGCTTCTGACAAATGTCAGTGAATGAAATGATTCTGCTCTTCATAAAAGATCATCTTACGCAGACCAATTGGTGTCGAAGGCATGTGCTACGACATCTTGTAGACATGATCGATGGAAAAGAGAATTATTGGCCAGCCGTAATAGTATGGTGACGGGTTGATACATGAGCATGTTTACAATAAGCCATGATATAATAATAGATACACCCAACGAATCTAGGTCATCACAAGTGCCAGAAAGTAGGGTCATGATTCTCAATCAAAATAAAAGCCAAAGGACCAAGGTCCTAACTAAAATCTATCAAACACAGATTGTGTATTGAATGAATTTTGGTAACCAACTATTTACATGTCATTTTCTTGTCACATTAAAAAGCAAGAGTGTCGCTTGTGCTGGGTGGATTTGGTCTGTTTCCAGTTGTGTCTCATGTGTGAAGTGCTTAAAGAAGAGACGCAGTGTCCCATTACCACACATACCTGCATAGAGCTGGCACCATGCGGCGACATTGTTGTATCTCTCTGTACACGAAGGGCGAGTCGAATTAATAGTGGTCCTATTCAAATGTTCTCATCGCCTTACACTGTCTTTTGGCTGTACAATTTACATTATCGTTATCGTGAAATTCACTCACCTAATTTTTTTTTCTAGTTAATTTACTAATTGGGCATTCAGTCGTGATATTATTAAGTAATGTTCATCATGTCACATTAGCTTCTTGTTTACTGATCTCGCCTTTCAATCTCCACCCCTCCCCCCGTGCCACCAGTCTCATATTATCGTCATTGTCTCAATAACTCACCTCCCTCTGTCGTGTCCATCTCTTCTAGGTTACTCAGGAAATCTTCAGGAGTTCTTGGCAGGCTGTAGCTGGTCCCCATTCCTCCTGTGAAAGGACACATTATTACACGCATGTTACTTTGATACAGGATTGTTTTCTGCTGAGGCGATTGACACTAGTGCCATATGCAGTCACCGATATGTAGCTTCATAGCAAATAGCATATTGGTCTCTAACGAATGTCATGATTGTACATACTTGTAGGCGTCATAATAGTCCTCGTGGGTGGATGGAGTGATTTCAAATGGATCCCAAACTTCGACCCATTTGAAATCACTTAATGATGATGGTCACCGACCCACACACACACAAAATATATATATATATACATGTATATAAACAGTTTTCCCCAGATAAACAGAACAACGATAAGCCTGACGTGGTTGAGAAAGAAGATATATTCTCTGGCAGAGATCTATTAAATGCCCACCTAAAGTTTGTTTGTTTGTTGTTGTTTTATGTCCTAACAACATCTAAGGTCATATCAGGACAGGTACTGACTTGTGACAGTGCACACTCATGGTGACTTTATAGTGCTGCCCACTGAAAGACCAGGCCGCCAGCACCACGACCTGATATCCCACTCCGTCACATTATCCTGACACTGAGCCAACCAGTCCTTGCCCTATCCTAATAATGCCGAGCGCGAGGCTAGGAAGCAACAAGTATCAATTTTTAAGTCATTGGTTTAACTCAACCAGGGTTCGAACTCACGACCCCCCATGGCCTACCAACACGGGAGACAGACGCTCTAACTCATTCGGACATCCCGTCTGGTCTAAAGTTAAAATTTGCGAGTCCAAATGGGTCTATAGGTGATACTGGCCAGACGCAGCTGGCACACAGTGCTTAGAGCCCCTCACAGGTGGCGCCAGTGTGACCAATACTGTACTACACAGGGCCAGTTAGATAGGGTATAGTGAGTATACTATTATATAGGGAACTGAAGATAGATAGTGTCCTTGTTTATATTCCCATAAGAGATTACAGAGCACATAGTATGGTCGATGAACATTAATTACAACTGATAAGCGCAACCACTCCTGTGCTTAAAGGTCATCTCAACCGTTGCTATCATCTATCTATCTAATTATTATTTATGACCTCTTATGTAAGCTGAGTCATTGTTAGCAACGCATTAAGGGTCATGTGCACACTTTTCGAAATGTACTCTTCAGCTAGGCCATTACATAAGTAGACAACTTAAGTAAGATAATCTGACATTATGATGTACTACATGTTCAAATAAGGTAGATATCAGGGCATACAATTACCGCAAGTTGTAAGAAGCAATTTGTAAGCAAGCACTTTTGCCTGCCGATCTAACTGCCACTTACCCACACTTATCCAATCCACAGTGGTATACAGTAGTTCGTGGGTGATCCCAATTCAATAACCTTTCACCACTACATGGGACATTGGTTCGAACCCCAACCTAGTTAAATTAATGACCACTTAGCCTGTTGCTAAGCGTTAATAGGATAGGGCAAGGACTGGTTTTCTCAGTGTCAGGATAATGTGACTGAAGGGGATAGCAGGTCGTGGTGCTGGTGACCTGGTGGCTCAGTAGGGCAACATAACATGTCAATCAATCAATAGGATACAGCTATAATAGGCCTTGGACCTGTTAGCCGCTCTTAATTAATAGAGATGGAGACAGTTCTTCAGATGTGGTCGATCATAGCAATTGTCACTGGCTCCAAGATATATGTAATGCTTGACCAGTATGCATCCAGTCGGGACTTGAAACAGTTCACCGACTCTGCTGCTACGACACTCTCCGGCAGGTCATTCCACAGGTCAACCACCCTAAAGCCGAAAAGTTGTGTCACAGGTCCAGTCTGGAGGCTATCAGTGTGTGGTGTCACAAGTCAATGCCTGTCCTGATATGACATTGGAGGTTGCTAGGACGTAAAAAAACAACAAACCTGTGACAAACCGGTGACAACATACACGGGTCTCACCTTAGCGTATTTGAACACTTTGCACAGTTACTCACTTGCCCCACTTTACTTACGTTTGTTTGTTGTTTTACGTCCTAGCAACATATAAGGTCATATCAGGACGTGTAGGAGCCAATAAAGTGTGTATAGATGCTAATTTTTAATTAATCAAATAGGCCAAAGTTGTCGTCGGGGTGATGAAAATGGGAAATATTTCACCTAGAGCAGGGTTCGAACCCACATTTCCTGCCATTCCGGGACTAGCGTGATAACTATTAAGCTACCGCACACTATACCACTGCGTCGTACACTTACCCAAACCACTGTCCCCACTGTTTTGTCGGGCATGCGCATCGCTCGTTGTCGCCTGTCCAAGGAATGGATCCACGCCGCTTGTCGTCACGTTCATGACGTCACCGGTCTGTTGGGGTGGTGAGCTCATAACTTCCTTGAGCCGGTTTTCCTGTAAGAATAACAGCGCATGGTAGATAGAGGTAATTCAGAAGGCAGAGTAAACCAACCATAACTAAAAACAGCTCATTCATGTCTCATTTATAAGGCATGTAATTACCGTAATTCCGCCGGTGAGTATCTGGAGATGGGAAAGGGGATGCTTAATGTTGAAACTATGGTAACCAGTGTGCCAGTAAATTGCAAGCAAATGACATTGTTGAGACTTTGGCCATTCACTCTGTAATTTTAAGTTCGCAATATTTGCAGTTGAGACAATAGCAGATACGGTAATATAAGTTTACATTTAATTATTACGAGAACTGAAGTAGTAAAAGATAATCCGACTAAATAAAATTATATTCTATATTAGATATAGAATATAATTCTATATATAATATATCTACTATTATATATAGTAGTGACTGTCTTCACAAGATAAATCTGCACTATAACCAGTGTGAGGACAACACGGAAGGTACTGTCAAATGAGACAAAAATAATTAAAAAGTGGTCATGTCGATGACGGAGGTTGGTGAATATAGGTACTGCTGTAATAGTGCTTTCCATTTGGAAATTCATCATTTCGGTGAGCTGGACATTTATTTAAAGGGACCAGATATAGGTCGCTGAGACACTACCTGTACTCCGACAAATGCTCTCCAAGCATACATTTGCCAGTTTTCAGTTTATGCAACTACATATGTGGGGGGAGAGTGCTGACATTGGTTGCTTCTGTTGTGTTTTATTTAGTCCAGTAGCACTGACACTTTTAGACAACCATATAGAGAAAGAAATGTTAGAAATTGCAATCTAAAATGATAAATATAAAGTGTTTATTTATCATAACCAGCTACTTTTTATGTGAATAATTGATTAAATCATTTAGATTAATAGACTTTAAAAGTTGAATTGGGAGCTTTCTGGGGCTGACATCTTGGTGGTTGCCATGGCTTCCCCTGTGTGTGAGGGACCCCTCTAGGTCATGTGATGAGGGAATCCCACCTATGATGTCATTCATACATCACAGACCTCAACTCTCCTAACACATGTTCAGTGGCATGAACTGAACAAACTAAGCAAAGGTATGTTTGGAGAGCTTTTGATGCTGGATTCGTTTGTATCTGGGTGAGGTATAACCGGCGACTTTAATAAGACGATTTCCATCACCAACCCGCCGCCCTCTGACGACAATAAAATACCTAATGTTGTGGATAGCACTGGCAACTTTCACTGTGTAGCATGCTCGGTGCAAAAGGTCTTATAATAGAAGGTTTTCACCACCAACCCGCCCTCTGAAAAGGAACTAATGTTGTGGGTAGAAGCTCACTGCACATGTGCCATGAGAAAGGTCTAACATTTGACCGGAATACGCTTCACCCATAACCAGAAATTTATATAGACCGAGATGGAAAGGAACACTTGTTTGTAAACACAATGAGATAGCTATTATAGTGAAATGTATAAATCATTACATTTACACCTCCAACCAGTGCCGTATGAAATTGTCATTCCCTGGTCGAGTCAAACCAATGATTTAAAATTGATACTTGTCGCTTCCTAGCCAGGCGCTCGGCATTATTAGGATAGGGCAAGGACTGGTTAGCTCAGTGTCAGGATAATGTGACTGAGTGGAATATCAGGTCATGGTGCCGGTGGCATTGTCTCCTAGTAAGACAACACAATAAAGTCGCCATGAGTGCACACTGTCACAGGTCGGTATCCATCCTGATTACCTAAGATGTTGCCAGGATGTAAAACTCCCAACAACCAACCATCCAACCAACACGTGTTTGTAAACACGATGAGATAGCTATTATAGTGAAATGTGCAAACCATTACTTTTACACCTCCAGCCAAGAAGGACGATAAATGGAAGCCTGCTTTTACGACATCCGATGCAAATGTCATGTGAAATAGGCTACCTTAGCCGAATAATTCCACAAGGCATATTTGTAAAACTAATCTGGCATTATTATGCTCATGTATGTCATGTGTTCTGTACGCCAAACTCAAAGCTGCATAGTCCCTAGATAAAAGATTCACCCGGTACTTGTAGTACACGGGTGAACGACAACGTAGTCTAAATACGGGCGAAAATAGTGGTATAGTGGTTAGTACTTCTCGTTGTGGCCGAGACAACCCAGGTTTGAATCCTGGTCACGGCACCAATGTAATGGCCCACGGCCCTCCGACTCCCACTCTCACAGTCACTCATGGAAGAACACCAAGATTCAATTAGAGTACGCTTCAACTTGGTTTATTGAACCATCTGCTCTCCGCGGCGTCAGTAGTTGTCTGCCCCGCCCCCTGACTCGCCAGATCCCACATCGACTCTATTGGTGTGTGTGTGTGGGGGGGGGGGGGGGGGGGGGGGGGGGGACAGCCACACGCAGTAGAGGTCAGCCCAGTTGGGTTCTGACCGGTGGCTACCCATGCCGCCACCTGGCGCAGTGTATGGGTACTGCGCTGGTGTACGGCGTAGTCTCCGCTGCTACCGCGTGGTAGTAGAGCTCATGATCAGACTACTACAATAGCGTTAGTATGGAACAACAAGTAGAATGCTTGGCACCAGTGTCAAATGGTTATTTATATCGGCACAGACTTGGTGAAATGGGAGAGAATGCAAAAAGACAAGATGGCGGCCGCAGAACGCCGTCGATTTCACTTTTAAATCTTATTAAACTAGATATTATATTATATTTTTCAACTCAAAGGTAGTAGTGGGCTATCAATAAGACATATGTAAAGAACAGGGATGAAAGTGGTCTCTGGGAAAAAAAGCGGAAATGCTGATATTCTCCCATAGGTTTAGCATTGTCAGGGAATCGCGGAAAATTCCCGGAAGTCGGGTTACATATATGTTGGTATGCGCTGATAGTGCTGCGCCATTTGAAGCATGTATTAGTTGTGTATGCTGATAGTGCTGCGGGATTGAAAAATCCCGGAAATCCGCGGAATCGCGGAGATCTTTCATCCCTGAAAGAATAATTGTTGCTTCTTAGACTCTCAATTCATTAACCCGCTTTTTCGACTGTTTTTATATAGGGTTGGTATTCACCCGTGTACTGCGAGTACCGGGTGAATCCTTTATCTACACAGTCCCATGAAAGCATAACATTATCTAATCCAAAGATGACCGGTGGCCGAATCGGTAGAGCGTAAGCCTCCCGTGCGGGAGATCATGAGTTCAATTCCCGGTCAAGTCAAACCAATGACGTACAAAATTGATATGTGTCACTTCCTAT
Source organism: Branchipolynoe longqiensis (assembly GCA_030323885.1). Lineage (NCBI taxonomy): Eukaryota > Metazoa > Annelida > Polychaeta > Phyllodocida > Polynoidae > Branchipolynoe > Branchipolynoe longqiensis. Next base: position 25,567,526 of record CM059197.1, read on the forward strand.
CCAGGCCCTCTGCATTATTAGGATAGGGCAAGGACTGGTTATCTCAGTGGCAGGATAATGTAACTGAGTGGGATATTGGGCCATAGCGCTGGCAGCCTGATTTCCCAGTGGGGAAGCACTATAAAGTCACCATGAGTGTCACTGTCGCAAGTCGGTACTCGTTCTGATATGACAGATATTTCTAGGATGTAAAACCAACATCTAACCCAAAACCCTTATTTGGTTTTTATCCTACATATCCACTTGATAAACTTGTGCCTTATTAAATATTTGTTGCAGGATAAATAAGGGAATGCTGCAGCATAAGAAGAAAATGCTGCAACATAAAAGGAATGCTGCAGCATAAGAAGGGAGTACTAAGTCAATTAAATTTTTATCACCGGCTTCTGCTGAAGCCTCTGGTGACCACCAAAAGGGCGGTGGCCGAATCGGTAGAGCACAAACCTCGTGTGCGGAAGATCGCGAGTTCGCGAGTTCGGTTCCCGGTCGAGTCAAACCAATGACTTAAAAATTGATACTTGTCGCTTCCTGGCCTGGTGTTTGGCATCATTAGGATAGTGCAAGGGTTGGTTAGCTCGGTGTCAGGATAATGTGACTGAGTGGGATATCAACTGAGTGGCCTGATCTCCCAGTGCGTACTGTCACAAGTCAGTACCCGTCCTGATATGACCTTAGATGTTGCTAGGACGTAAAACAGCAACAAACAAACCAAAAGTAATTTAACATGTTTTCACTTCAAATATCTTCAAAGTTGGCCATTCGTAATAAAAAGAGATATCAAACTAAAGAAGGGTAAATAATAACGACCAGCATAATCTGTTTATCTAAAACATATGGCAGAAACTCAACAACATCGGACTATGCAACAGTAAGTCGGCTCTGTTGGTCAAACTGTGCCGGCTATATTCACTCAGATTATACACCAGTTATGTGTGGTGTGGCCTGGTTACGGCTCGTAGACACGGGTGGCAAGGGTGCCGGTGGAAGGGCAGGTTGCAGGAGAGCGTTGCGAATTATTCATGAGCAAATATCCGACTGTTGTGTGCAGCATCCAGTGGACTGGTACCGGAGACTATAGGGAGATGTATCAACAAGAAATTAATTAACATTTGGTTGGTTGGTTGTTGGAGTTTTACATCCTAGCAACATCTAAGGTCATATCAGGACAAGTACCGACTTGTGACAGTGCGCTCTCATGGCGACTTTATAGTGCTGCCCCACTGGGAGACCAGGCTGCCAGCACCATGACCCGATATCCCACTCAGTCACATTATCCTGACACTAATCCAACCAATCTTTGCCCTATCCTAATAATGCCGAGCACCTGGATAGGAAGTGACAAGTATCAATTTTTAAGCCATTGGTTTGACTCAACCAGGGCTCAACTGATTGGTTCGAATCCCAAGTTCTACCAAAATGAGAGACGGACGCTGAACTCATTGGCCATCCCATCTGGTATTTGGTGTCCACTCAGTCACGAATCAGCACCCTGGCCATGCTGGGGTTACAGAAACACATTGCAGTACTACACACAGGAACTGAGGAAGGGGTGGTTGATCTAATGAAGAGTATTTGCTACCACAGGTTCACCGCAATCCAATTCAACACCAAATGTAGGGCAAATAACTTACCAAGTTTTTACGGTCAAGTTTTATTTCAGGACCAGATTATGTTCTATGCATGCTTAGGGATTTTACTTAACTTATGCATTAATTTTTGTTTGTAAACCACACTCACGCAACACTGAGATTGTGTGTATACAGCTTCCGGAGAGGAAGTGTTCCCGTTTAGGATGCGCCGAAAGTTGCGCAGTGATCTTAAAACGGTGCTTCAAAAACTGCATACAGGAAGCCTCAGCTTAGACTCGCCTCCTGACGCCCGCCTTGCGTAACGACGTGAAACCGCGCACACCTAGCGATTGCGATTCGCGCATAAAACCTCAATTTTAGGGCTAAAACCGGCCGATTACGATTGCGATTCGCGATTCGAAAAATGAATCGGCCCGTTTTCAGTTTTAAGCGGGTCAGGTCGAGTCGCACAGTTTTAGTGTGCGAATCCTATACGGTAGGTGTGTACCAGGCATAACACTCAAGTCTAGTCTCAATCTAGCTTAGTATGGTATGTGCATTGCAAGTTTAACTGCAGTTCACTGACTACTATTAGTACTAGTACAAGTAGGTTAATAGAAGTGCGCTGTCAAATGCCAGATTAACTAGCAAATGGTTCAATCAGGTCAACTAAAAATTCACAGCCTACTTTCAGATTAATAAATAGTTCGACAAGATCAACTAGCAATTCACAACCTACTGCCAGATTAGCAGTTGGTTCAGTCAGGTTAACTAGAAATTCATAGCCTATTATTATAGTAACACCTGTTGCAGTCAGGATCTACAGCCTACTGCCAGATCAACAACTGCTTCAGTCAGGTTCACTAACAAATCATGGACTACTGCCAGATCAGCAACTGCTTCATTCAGGTTCACTAACAAATCATGGACTACTGCCAGATCAACAACTGCTTCAGTCAGGTTCACTAACAAATCATGGCCTACTGCCAGATTAGCAACTGCTTCAGTCAGGTTCACTAACACACCATGGACTACTGCCAGATTATCAACTGCTTCAGTCAGGTTCACTAACAAACCATGGACTACTGCCAGATTAGCAACTGCTTCAGTCAGGTTCACTAACAAATCATGGCCTACTGCCAGATTAACAACTGTTTCAGTCAGATTAATTTATATCCTACCGTCAGATTAACCGTCAGGTTAACTAACAGCAGTGTTCGACACAATATCCTGGTCCCAATGAAACAGTACTCTACTCACATTATAAAGTACTTGTCTAATGGCGATACTAGTCTAGTGGTGTGATATACTACACTCATTGTATTAGGTAAACATAGATGGCCATTTAAAATCATTCCCTGCACAATAAAGGGTCTCTACTTACACGCACATTAGTTCTCTACACCCATCTCTTTTAAGTTTCCTCCCCTAACTTTGCTGCCGCTTGTTGTGTATGTATCCTTTTGTGTGTTTGGAGTAGTGGGCGGGTTTTTTTATTTTTTATAATGGGGCGTGGAACTTACTGGAAGGCAGTTCTCTGAGAAGCCTCCTGTATATATGTAACACGGGGTCGTGTGTCAGCTAAATGCCTTCTAGTTTTTAATAATGTTTGTTTGAGTCAACCTACCACCACCCACCCACTCACCCCATGTTGTTCAACATGTAACTGTGACTGTGACTGAATGCCCTGCTGGTTTTCATGAGTCTTTAGAGAGATAATTGGGTTTCTAACTATAGTTTTTGTTTTGCGACATTACTGTTGTCAGCACCCTTCTTGGAAATCCCATTCCACCATTCCTGCTACCATGCCCTGCTCTATATTCGTGGTCGGTACACACATCCTCCTCAGATTCAAAGCCCACTCTCTGTTATTCATATCAGCACCATCCTGAAATGCTACTGGCATTGCTGCTTTTAGTGCACCCTTTTTATATTAAAACAGTAACACCCACTTGATCGTTGCTGTTACTAGCGCCCTCCTGAAGACCTATTACTAGAACCTTTCTCTAAAGCTGTTACTAGCATAGTCCCCTAATCCCATTATTAACACCTTCTAAACCCGATAACAACACACACCTGTTTTGAACCTGCTACTAATACTCTTCTAGGAACCCCTTAGTAGCACCCTTCCACAATACAACGTCCTCATTCTAAACTCTTTTCTCTTACCAGAGCAACCCATCCTCCTTCCCCCACCCATACAACCATACAAAAAAAACTTTAAAAAACACCACGTTGCCCCTTACTGATTTGCTTAAAGCTGCATAGTCCAATGAAACATCAAATTTTCAAAACCAAAACAATTATCTAGATTTGATTCTACATATCTAACTTCGATACTGGTGCGCTTAAGAAACATTTTTCATCACATAGAACAGAATATCAAACCAATTTAACAGAACCCGTTACTGCAGAAGCCTATGGGGTCAGAGTATTGGCAAGCTTGCCAAAATTAAATTTGCATGTTTGCACTTCAAATATCTCAAAAGTTAGCAATGTAAAATAAAAAAGTTACTTCAAACTAGAGAAACATAACGATCATTCTAATATATTTATCTCAGAAAATTATAGAAACTCAAAACCATCGGACTATGCAACTTTAACAGCGGCATCATCCAAACCCCACTGTGCTGTTGCCGTTACTGTGACGAGAGCCCTCCTGTACGGCCCGCTCTGCCGCTCCTGTTGCCAGTTACCAGCCGACTCACTCATACAACACACGCCCTGTTTTTCTACTCACCACCAAGGAGAGCTCTCCCTCTCACCCATCTCCCTTGCCTGCACCCACTCCTCCAAACTCCAATCACTACCCAGCCTCATATCAGACCCACATTAGACAGTGTAAAACCTCGGCTTGGTGAGTTTCTCCCCCCCCCCCCCCCCCCCCCCCCCCCCCCACTTCCCCACGCCCATACACTGGCCGCCCGAGTACTCGTCTAAATATAGTTGGTGGAACTGGGCCGGTGTGGCGATTTAAAATCTCAGTGTTTTTAGATTCTACGCTCGGGGTTCTGCGCATGCATCAAAATCTAACAGCATTTCAGCGTATTTGATTAATCAACTCGGGTGACCCTAGCAACCTTTTTACGCACAAATGTGACGTCATCGCTCCTAGCCAACCCCAGCCAAGAGGTGGGTTAAACTTTTTGCACAAGGCACGTGTTTTTGTCAACTCCACTCGCGGGGTTCTATTTGAATTTCTAGCAACTCAGGTGACCCGAGTCGCCCAGTTCGTGTTAATCGGATATGCGCATGCGCATAACCCATTGACGCATGCGCAGAACCCCGAGCGTAGAATCTAAACAAACTGAGATTTTAAACCTCCTGCAGCCTGATTGAGTACAACTACAAGGTTCATTCTCTAAATTAGCAATACTTGACAAGCTGCTGAAATGTGCTCTCCACCTTTATGTGCCAATTATTTTTAAGGCTCACTTTACATGCTATTTCAAACCTATCTGAATTAAATTGCTATTATCAGGGATGAAAGTGGTCTCCCAACAAAAAATAGGGAAATCAGGCTGAGAATTGGCGCCAACAGCGAATTTCCGCCAAAACCTGGATTTTTCTCCATATGATTAGCACTACTAAGGAATCGCGGGGAAAATGCCGGAAGTCAGGTTTCAACTGTCCTTGTTGTGACTATATATTATCGCCCATACCTAACCTTTTATATTTGGGTTTCATGCTAAAAAATTGCTATAGCAACATCTAAGGTCATATAAGAACGGGTTTCAGACTAATCAATTGCTGTCATATAATATATATAATATACTGCCATTTTGTGAATGTGAATCAGTGATTATTAACAATCGTGGAAATCTGTGAAATCGTAAAGATCTTTTATCTCTGTATTATTGGGAATAAACCCAGAATAATATTACGAAAAAGGCAGGTTGAACATGAAATAGATGCATGAGAAGGTAGTAGGTGCTGGTTTAGCTACAGGACAAGCAATATTACCAGGATTAATGAAGCGAAAACACTCAGGTCTATAGGCGAGGCTTTGTCGATTACGTCGCTGAAATGATGTTGGTGGAGTTAGCATTTCAATAAGGAGCAGGACCCCCCACCCCCACCCCACCCCCCATTGATGAAAATGGCTGATCTAGCTAAAAGTAAAAGTAGACCGGTTATAATGGCCGAATCAGTAAGAGCACTGATTAGCTCTCCAAGCGGTAGGTCATGGGTTCAACCCCCAACTGACTCAAACCAATGACTTACAAAATTGATATTTGTCACTACCTAACTTGCTCAGTGTCAGGATGTGAGGATATCAGGTCATGTTGCCGGCGGCCTGGTCTCCCAGTGGGGTAGTGCTATAAAGTCATCATGAGTGCACACTGTCACAAGTCAGTACCCATCCTGATATGACCTTAGATGTTGCTAGGACATATAGCCCCAATAAGTACAACAAACAGCTACGGGTAAAAACACTGATTATGGATTGTTGCGATGCATGGTAAGAAAGTCTAGTTTCCATATGCAGCTTACAATAACCACTGCAGACACTAAGACATTGCATATTGATACCTAAAAAAACATCTGGTGAGTATCGGCCGTCAATGCGGCTAACACTTAAATAGTCATGTTCAAAGTTGACATTAAGCGTCAAAGGTGCCCAACAAGTCAAACAATAAATCCAAACGTGCACTAAGTTACAGTGAGGGATAAATGTCCATAAAGCTTCCCATTTTTTGTTTGTTTTTGTTTATCTACTGCTAGTAAACAATACAACAATTTCTAGAGTGATCCTGTGGGAACAATGTAGTGGTGGTATGCTGTCTGTTTTGTGTGTCTTCAAATGTTGATACTAATTCGGGTTCCTATAGCTGTTATCGGTGCTTATATCTTCAGTTTTATCAATGTTAGTGCAATCGGTATTGGTGGGAAGAGTGACGAGGGAATGTATGTGTGTGTCTGCGTGTGTGTCTGTATCTATGTGTCTGTGTGTGTGTCTGTGCATGTGTCTGTGTGTGTGTCTGTATCTACGTGTCCGTGTGTATGTATGTGCAAGTGTATGTCTCTGTGTGTGTCTGTATCTATGTGTGCGCATATGTCCGTGTGTGTCTGCCTGGGTGTGTCTGTGAGTGTTTGTGTGTACATGTGTGTCTGTGTATGCATACATGCCTGTGTGTATGTGTGTGTCTGTGTCTATGTATGCATGTGTCTGCCTGTGTGTGTATGTCTGTGTCTATGTGTATGTGTCGTTGTCTCTGTGTATGTGTCTGTGCCTGTGTGCATGCGTGTCTGTGTATGTGTATGTGTATGTGACTGTATGCATGTGTGTATCTGTGTTTGTGTGTGTGTCTGTGTCTATGTATGCCTGTGTGTCTGTGTATGTGTGTCTCGTTGTCTCTATGTGCATGCATCTGTGCCTGTGTGTGTGTGTGTGTGTCTGTGTCTCTGTATGCGTGTGTGCCTGTGTGTGTTTGTGTTTATGTGTGTGTGTCTGTGTCTATATATGCATGTGTGTCTGTCTATGTGTCTGTGTATACATGTGTGTGTCTGTGCCTGTGTGTATCTGTGTTTATGTGTGTGTGTATGTGTCTATATATGCATGTATGTCTGTCTATGTGTCTGTGATTGCATGTGTGCATCTGTACCTGTGTGTATCTGTGTTTATGTGTGTGTCTGTGTCTATATATGCATGTGTCTGTGTCTATGTGTGTATGCATGTGTGTGTGTCTGTGCCTGTGTGTATCTGTGTTTATGTGTGTGTCTGTGTCTATATATGCATGTGTCTGTGTCTATGTGTGTGTATGCATGTGTGTGTCTGTGCCTGTGTGTATCTGTGTTTGTCTGTGTCTATATATGCATGTCTTTGTCTATGTGTGTGTATGCATGTGTGTGTGTCTGTGCCTGTGTGTATCTGTGTGTGTCTGTGTCTATATATGCATGTGTCTGTGTCTATGTGTGTATGCATGTGTGTGTGTGTCTGTGCCTGTGTGTGTCTGTGTGTGTGTGTGTGTTCCGGTGCTCCACTGTCTACTTTCTATAATCCCTCCTGGGCTGTGTCCAGTGTTCAATACTTTGTCTGGGTGTCTCCTGCCTCTCTAATCTGTTTTCAGGCTGTCTAGTTTCCATAATCTGGACTATAAATAAATGTCTTTTGGGGGGATGCGAGGGTGGGGGGAGGGGGGGGGGGTTATAGGAGATAGGCTACTGCGAGTCTCTTGTTGTAAATGGTTGCGCTAACATTACAGATTTGAGACACACTTTGTTGATCAGTATATTGAAAACATGAGATAATATTCAAATGAAAACATAACGAAGTTCATTATATTTTTCTTAACAACTGCATGTCAACCAGACAAATTTGAAACTTATTTTCCTTTAGTAGCTATGATACCATGGGAACAACAAGTCTTTAGCGTAGTTATCTTTTGCGATTTTTTTTCATAGAGTTCATTATGGACCTTGTGCTTTTTGATAACACGTATACAACATTGCTGCCATAATCGAATTGATTCATACAAATATGAATTAAAATACTTCACACAAATAATTGACATGCATGAGAATAAAATTGGGAGTAGAAGATGCAATCATGAAAAATCACCTGGTCATGTGTGATGATCATCTGGTCACATGTGTGAGATAATCTGGTCATCTGTGATGATCATTTGATCACATGTGATGATCATATAGTCACATGTGATGATCATTTGGTTACATGTGAGATCATCTGGTAACATGTGATGATCATCTTGTTACATGTGATGGATCATCTAGTTATGTCATCGTCTGCTCACTTGTAACGATCATCGGATTACATGTGATGAATCATATGGTCATGTGTGATCTGGTCACATGTGATGGATCATCTAGTTATGTGATCATGTGCTCACTTGTAACGATCCATCAGGTACTGTGTGATGAACAATACGGTCATGTGTGATCTGGTCACATGTGATGGATCATCTAGTTACATGATTGTTTGCTAACTTGTAACGATCATCAGGTCGCATGTGATGAACATGCTTACATGTGATGATCATTTGGTCACATGTGATGATCATTTGGTCATATGCGATCATCTGGTCATGTGTGATGATCATCTGGTCACATGTATAATCATGTGTCAGGTCATTGTTATGGCATGCCATGTGCAGATCGCTCCCACCACATGAATTGTATATTGCCGCTACCACATCTCGTCACGTGATGCGCAGATCACTCCCCTCCACATACATGCACCCCGGTGACATACGCCCCAGTGACATGACTTTCAGTCTGCTATCATATGATGTTCGGTTCAGATCGCTACCATCACGTGACACACACCACATAACCATGCAGGCATTCAATTGAATACACCAGGCTTCTATAACGTCACATGCATGATGTCCTATGGGAAGCAGTAGCAGGAGAGAGGGAGAGGGAGAGGGTACCATGCAGTAGGATAGGAACAAGGCAGTGAAGGGGACACAGGTGGAATCTCATCCATGTTGGTTAATGTGAGCGAAGGTCATACGAAGGGCAATACCGGATGAAGCCAGTCAACGTCACTTCGATGACCTGAATACACTGCTTCAGTGAACCTGTCACGACTTCAGGATGAAGAACACAAATGCTGTATCCTATATTCTGTATCGGTCACTGGAGGAAGTACGGCAGTTCTGGCTGCAGTACTGGTGCTGTATTCGTCTGTACCTAGAAGGGGGCAGGGGTAAGGGAGGGGGGGGGGGGGGGGGTACAGGGATGGGAAGAGCGCGGGGGGGGTGGAGATTCTTAGCACCTCATACCACCTCATTGCAACATGGCCACCCACATCCACATGCTGTGATACAATTACAATCCCATCACATTGCCAACACTCCATACAAGGCTAAGACGCTTGTGCTCCAGATAGTTTGTTGTTCATACACCTCTGCCCGGACCTCCTTGTACAGTGGGGTAACAACAACTCCCGTAGGTAGGCTGCGGGTTCCACCCCGCACTCCTGGGTTACAGAGCCCCGCCACCACCGCCTGGACCTGTCAGTACTCGCATACATCCGTGGGGGTGGGGGTGGAGAGGGTCGGGGGAGCAGAGAGAATAATGAAGACTGAGCCATACTTGACCAAAAGGCTGACGAGAGGAGGACTGAGCCTGGGGCCAACTGAACTGAAACAAACGGAACATGCCGGCTTAGTGGGTGCACCTACGTCACAACTAGGGGTATGACGTCACCCAGCCGGCGTCAGGCAGACGCAACACTGGGTTCAGTTCTTGTAGCTCATCACCTGTAAATGTAGTCGCTGTGCTGTTGCGCGGTAAATTGCACCGGTTTTCCAAATGTTGGATCATTGCATGACTAACTAGCCATGGCAACCGTTTGAAGTGACTGATCGACAGGTGTAGCCCCACACATTTCATTTAGTAGCTATGAACCATTTATGGAAGGGTGGAAGGATCAAAGGGTCATGGGTAAGGGGAAAAGGTTGGCACTGATTTTGTTCAAACAAGATTGTATGCGTCAGGTAAAACCTTCTTGCACTGAGTGATTCCACTGCTGTATATGTTAGATTTGTTTGTTTGTTGTTCTACATCCTAGCAACATCTAGGTCATATTTTAGAACTACATAGAACTGGCCCTCGTAGACAGCAGTACTGGGCGAGAAGATGTACCACTTTTTCGTGGCCAAAATCTGTGTTCTTGGGCCTCAAACATCTAAGAAACCATAGCAGGGTCCATATACGTGTTAAGATATGAAAGTCAAGCCTTTCTAAGGCTGTTTTTGATAGGAATTCAACACTATTTTCATTTAGATTTAGTCCGAAATCATCATTCGGAATGATGATTTTGGACTAATTAGATCAGTGGCGACAAGTTAATGGAATTCAAGGTCTTTGAAGACTAATTACTAAAAAATTGGTTAAATCCAAGGCTTTTCGAGGCCTTGAAATGAGGGAAGCCATGTACAGACCTTGCCATATTTGGCAGAAATGTCACGTACAACCTTGTTGAATTAATGCAATGAAATCTGGATGTGATATCACAGTGGGTGGGTGGGTGGGCAAGTATAGGGGGAGGGGTGTAGGGGAGGTAAATTGTAATGTTCACAACGGCTTGATAGTGCATAGATGATGGTTTGAAGCCACACACACCATCCGGGTGTGACGTCATGAAGAGGGCAGAGTGGATCACATTCTCCTCCCAGTGCCGCTTCAGAACGCAGCCAATGTTTCCTTGACAACAAAGATATGGTCTCACCGAGGAAGCCCCTCATATGTGTAACAGAACAGCACGATGGAATATATTATTATTAGTACTACTATTACTACTACCATTAAATATACTTGTTAATTATTTGTCAGTTTCTAAAACTATGCATTGGGGTAATTTCTATAGAATTCTACATAATTATGGAGTCCATGAGGGGCAACAGTGCTAAATTGGGCTGACTGAAATTCGACTAACTTTACAAATATCTTCACAGTTTGGTTCATCCTATGAAATAAATTCTATGAATATGAATACATAGCTGATATTACAGTTACTGGTTAAAACTAACCCAATTCTTTCAACAGACATTTTTTAGGTGATTATTCAGAGATTGTTGCTAGGCCATGTAAACTATTAATTGGTCTTAAGTAGAATAATAACTTTCAAGTAATTGCTACAGCACTCGACTGCTGAGCATAGGAAATTGCGTAGACTGACGTCACTTAGCTGCTGTTTTTCAGCCAGCTCTCCCTGGAGACCTTACCCAGGGCTCTCTGCATTGCTACACCAGAGAAATTTTAGGCCACAACGCTATGAATAACATTATTTACGAATTGGAAATTTCACACATACAAAGCCAAAAGAACCCACTCACAATGATGTTTGTTGCGGTTTTACGTCCTAGCAACATTTAAGGTCATATCAGGACGGCACTCACAATGATGAAAGTCTATACTGGTGTCGATGCGGACTTTATTTAGCAAGAATTTTGTCTCCTAGGCAGCAGTATCTAAGTTGGATATGTTAGATCAAATCTAGACAAGTATTTCGGCTTAAGAAACTTGATGCTTTCATAGGACAATACAGTTTTTTTTTTTTAAATGTAGGTCTATTATTTCGTTCAAGTTTTGCGTTCATATTAAATATATCTAATAAGTTGATCAAACATGAGGATGTTCCTTTGAAAAATAAATCTAAAAATAATCTTGCCATGGCTAACCGGGCACTGTATTATAATAATAATAATAATAATAATAATAATAATAAGTCATTGATTTCCCCACACGTCCTTAACACCGACTCAACTCCATACAGCTCAAAATCAGCATTCTAGGTGATCTATTTCTGTGGTTCCACACAACTTGCCCACCCGAGAGTGAGATCGCCTGGTGTCCCATGTAATGGAGTGTGTTCTCCAACCACAGCGCCACCTTCCGCACATTGACAGCACTTAGCGCATACAGCAGTGTTTTAGTAGAGGCGATATAACATTACTCTAGCGTTGGTTATTGCAAGGACGTGTAATAAAAAATATATATTAAAAAAGAGTTTAAGATTAATGTTTTTAGTAGTTGCGTAGTTAATATACGAAGCCATATCCGCGTTACTACAAAGGCCCTCACACACGACAAGGAGTACAGCTTACGGCAAGAGCCTTCGCATTGACGTAAGCTGTATTGCATACCTCCTTATTGGGAGTGTCGCCTTGTCGTGTGAAGGGACCTCAGCCAAAACCAGAAGAAATGCCGAGCACAGACACTCCAGGGTAAGTGATCCCGCTAGAGGGTGTGTGCGCGCGCATGTGTCTGTGCAAGTGTACATTTGTGTGGTGCGTGTGTTGGGGTGGTTTGTAACCTTACAACGGTTACTGGTTGCAGAACTGCAACATTATAAGGTTTGTGTGTGTGTATGTGTGATGCATGTGTGGTGCATGTGTGTGTGTGGTGTGCGCATGTGTGTGGTGCATGTGTATGTGTGACGTGTGTGTGTGTGTGGTGCTTGTGTGTATGTGTGGTGTGTGCATGCATGTGTGTATGTATATGTGGTGTGCGATGAATGTGTGGTGCGCATGTCTGTGCGCGAGCGTGCTCCTATGTGCGCGCGTGCCGTCACGGCACCGGACGGAGTGGGGCGGTGACGTCACTGGGAAGTGCTACGGGGTGCGGCCATTAGGGGGGGGGGGGGGGTAAGCTGTGTAGAGTCGTATTCAGCTCATACCTTGGTCCATACCTCTTGGGCGATTTCCCGCTGCCGCTTCATGAGCGCGTCCCGCTCCCGCTGCAGCCGCATCAGCTCCATGCGCACATGCTCGGAGGAAGACTGCGGCGCGCGCATCGTCGCCGGCTGGGTGGCGCCGCCTGGCGTCTGCGGCGAGAGTTGTGGCTGCGGCGCTGAGGGTGAGGGCGGCTGTCGGGCGGGCGATAATGTGGGAGGTGGTTGTTGCTGTTGTTGTTGTTGTTGTTGCTGTTGTTGTTGCTGCGGTGATGTGGTGGGCATGGGCGGTGGGGCTTGTAGTACACCGCCTTGTTGGTGTATGTTCATTTGTTGTTGTTGCTGTTGGATGTCTTGTAGTTTGATCCCAGGTTTCTGTAGTTGTTTTGCTGGAATGGATTGGAGAGGAAAAGATCACATCAGTGCTTGGTGAGTGGTAGATAAAAGATTCACCCGATACTTGTAGTACACGGGTCAACGTACTGTAAATACATGCGAAAATAGCTTTAGTATGGAACAGCGAGTAGAATGCCTGCCTTCAGTGTCAAATGGTTACTTATATCGGCACAGAGTTGGTGAAATGGGAGAGAATGCAAAAAGACAAGATGGCAGCCACAGAATGCCGTCGATTTCACTTTTAAATCTTATTAAACTAGATATTATATTATATTTTTCAACTCAAAGGTAGCGGGCTATCAATAAGACATATGTAAAGAATAATTGTTGCTTCTTAGAATGTGAAATTAGGCTCTCAATTCATTAACCCGCTTTTTCGACCGTTTTTTATATAGGGTTGGTATTTACCCGTGTACTGCGAGTACCGAGTGAATCCTTTATCTAGCTGAGTGGAAGGACCGCGATTTTTGTTTTCCCCAAAAGTGTTTATGCTTACTTTTATGTTATTATTTAGGGTTGAGATTGACTATTACACCGATGGCGATTTTCCGTTTCCCCCCCTAGAATTAGCACTGTCAGGGAATCGCGGGAAAATGGGAAAAAAATGAGGTTCCAACTGGAGTCTATCCTTGTTGTGACTGTATTATCACCCATGCCTAACTCTTGCTTTGAAGAGCAGCATCTAAGGTATTATAAGAACGGGATTCGAACTAACCAATTGTTGTCATATACATCCTGATCCCTTAGGCGTAGCTTTTTGTTTCAATATTAATCGGTAAATTGACAAAATCGCGGGAATCGCGAACATCTTTCCTCCCTGATTATTACATTTGTTGATTAAGCAGGGGAGGGTGGGCTTTTAATTACAGACAATTGGTTTAACTCATTCCGTTGCTCCTTGCCCCATTCTGGTAATGCTGAGCACCAGGTTAGGTAATGACGACTGGTTTAGATTTTGAAATCATTGGTTTGACTTGGCCGTGGTTCGAATCTCATGACCTGCCATATGGGAAGTGGGCACTGAACTCATTTGGACAGTCCATTTGGTTGAGAAGGGTCCACAGCGACGAAAGGATGAAAAACGAGTTCCCACTGGGTAATATCGAGCATACCCTTGCAGGATGAGTTTCCCATTCATTAAGTAGTGATATTGTGTGATTTAAACAGAAATCAATGTAGATCAATTTCAAATATACTTCAAACAATTTAATCTGTGCAAAAGATACATAAATATGTGATAATGTCTGAACAAACAACAACAACAACATAGTCAAATAATATTTTACTACACTGCTAGCTCTGTGGAGGTCTAGCCTGGTCCCCTGGCATTTATTTGCTCATGCAGAGGCATAGGAGTTTTCATCTATTATCGCTCAGTTTCCAACCTGGTCCCCTAGCCTTTGTACCGGAAACAAGTTTAAACGAGCTCAAACGAGTTCAACCGTGGCTGGTTGGGTCACACCGTGGCTGGTTGGGTGGCTCCGTAGAGCGCTGAATATGCTTATGATTTGGTTAGTTCAGTTACTCGTATATATCTATAACTGAAACTGGAAGTTGCCAATGGGTCGGCTAATGTCCTGAAGTCATCTTTTGTTTTTTAATGCTAAGTAGCTCTAATCCAAGGTTAAAATTTAGACAGTGTAGCAAATCAAAAGCATATACAAAAGGAAATTCGCAAAGCAAAACTACTCAAGAGACCAAATCCAGATTTGATTCTACATGACTTACAAAATTGATACTTAGATACTGGTGCACTTATCCAACTTAGATACTGGTGCACTTATTAAGCTTTTGTTGCTGCCTAGAAAGGGAAAACACTAAGTCAGTTTAGTAGAACATTTAGTAGAACCTGCAGGGCGTTTGTCGCTGCATAGAAGGGGATACCGAGTCATTTTAATATAACACGTTACTGCTAAAGCCTATGATGACAGTTTTGACATGCATAACAAAATTAAATTAGCATGTTTGCAAAGTTAGCTATTTCAAATAAAAGTTACTTTAAAGTAAAGCAGGATAGATTATGACAATCAACACAATGTATGTAGCTAAACAAAATTGGAAAAAACTTTTAAAAAACATCGGACCGTGCAACTTTTAAGATTAAATGTGTGCGTGGGTGGAGATAAGGCTGAGAGCGGAGCAGGTAAATATGTGTCTACCTCCTTGTGCTGTGTAGATTGTGAGGTGAAGGGCCTATTGCTATTTCTATACATACAAGAGCGCTCTTAGCTTGGTACTGCGTCATTCTAAAAACATTATTAAAGTTGCTTAGTCCGGTGGTTTTTAGTTTCTGCCATTTTTGTTTTAAATATATAATATTATTGGTTAGTTTGAAGTAACTTTTATAATAACTGGCTAACTTTGGAGATCGGGAACTCTGTGTATCAATCAGGTGTATGGCCATCTAGCAAACTGCCGATTTAAATCGGAAACTGCCGATTTAATCGGGAAATCTGTTTTTCAGGTGTATGTCCATCTATAAAACTGGAGATTTAAATCGGGAGCTCCATGAACTGGCCGCTGGGTTTAAAACCAGACCCAATAATCGGAAATTCAACCCAGACTCACAGACCTCGATTTTTGGTCGTGTGTCTGGTACTCAGATAGTTGGTTGTTTTACCTGCTAGGAACATCTCAGGTCATATGACTGTTACCAACTTGTGATGCGCACTCATGGTGACTTTATAGTATTGCCCCACTGGGCCACTGTTGTACTGTGGTCAGATATCCCACGATTACATTATCCTAACAAGTGCCTCAGATAACCAGCCCTTGTCCTATCCTATTAATTCCGAGCACTAGGTTAGGTAGCCAAAGGTATCAATTTTGTTTGTTTGTTGTTGTTTTACGTCCTAGCAACATCTAAGGTCATATCAGGACGGGTACCGACTTGTGACAGTGGACACTCATGGCGACTTTATAGTGCTGCCCCACTGGAAGACCAGGCCACCAGCACCATGACCTGATATTCCACTCAGTCAAATTATCCTGACACTGAGCCAACCAGTCCTTGCCCTATCCTAATAATGCCGAGCGCCTAGCTAGGAAGCAACAAGTATCAATTTTTAAGTAATTGGTTTGACTCGACCAGGGTTCGAACCCACGATCTACCAACACGGGAGACGGACGCTCTAACTCATTTGGCCATCCCGTCTGGTCATCAATTTTGTAAGTCTTTAATTTAAAGTCGCAAGGTCCGACGGTTTTGAGTTCCTGCCATACTTTTTCTTTAGGTGAATCTATTAGGTTGATCGGTATAATCTTGCGTACGAGGAGCGTATGAGGAGCGTATGGGAGCGTATGGGAGCGTGCTGTGACATTTTTTGACAGTATGGGCCATACGCCCTCATAGGTCGGGTTTTTTTTAGCATGCACAAAAAAAATTGGACGGACGGATTTATGAAAGCGTTATGGCGGCGTATGCCTCATACGCTTCACATACGCCGGCATCTGGCGGCATCTGGCGGCGTATGAGTAGCGTATGAGTAGCGTATGCATAGCGTATGAGTAGCGTATACGGCGTATGTCGACGTATATGACGTAACGCGCTTACGCCGCCATACGCTCCCGCAAAAAACCCTAATGTGACAGCCCCTTAACGTAATCAAAAATTACCTCAAACCAAAAAACCCTAATGTGACAGCCCCTTTACTTTTGGTTTGAGGTAATTTTTATAATATATGGCTAACGTTGAAGATATTTTAAGTGAATGCATGCAAAATTACTTTCAACGGCATACACACCGATATACTGGACACCATACACTTCAGCGGTAACAGGTTATATTAAATTGATTAGCGTTCCCTCTATTCTGTAACAAGTCCTTAATAAGTACAGCAGTATCTAACATGGACGTCTAGAATCAAACCTAGATAAATGTTTTAGGTTTTGAAAAATCTATGCTTTCATTGGACTATGCAGCTTTAAATTAATAACGCACCAGTATCTAAGTTGGACATGTATAGACTCAAATCTAAGATTCATTTAATTGGACTATGGCGCTTTAAACTTAACTCGGCCTGGGATCGAACCCATGACCTCCCGCACGGGAAATGGGCGTCCTAGTCGGGTTCGAGAAGCTAGAGGACATTTCAGCCAGCACTTATGTGCATTTTGCACACGGCACGTCGTTAGCCGACACCCGACACTGGGCGCCGAGAACAAAGGCCCCGGGGGAACCACAGGGGGGCGGGGGGAGGGTGGGGGACTGCCGGAGACACAGGTGAGCTACACGATGCAATCCCAGCACACCTGGGCCCGTATGCATGGAGCAGTGTTAGCGGCGTGTGGTGTTATCCCTCTAACACCGTATAGCTATCACCGTTTATCGGTGGCGTCGAAATGGTATGCATGGCGGTCTAAACGGTGAGTGATAGATAAACATGAATCTATTTATAGATTTGGGAAATCCCTCTGCGTTTGTATCCATATATTTAGCTCAAATCTATCGAATGCGATCATATTTAACAGAATTACATACGCAATAAGTGAAATTTAAGCAAATTAATCCTAAAAACGAAGCAATATTAACACAGCAGCCGCATTGGCGGCGATATTACTAGTTATATTTTCGAATCGACGAGTGTAAAGTAAACAAATCGCCGCCGCCGGATGGACGTCGCTTTCCATACTGGCGTAGGCGGCGGTTTGCTTACTGTACGTTCGTCGATTCGAAAATATAACTAGTAATATCGCCGCCAATGCGGCTGCTGCGTTAATATCACTTCGTTTTTAGGTAATTTGCTTAAATTTCACTTATGCGTAGTAATTCTGTAAATATGATAGCATTGATAGATTTGATAACTAACACAGCCTGTAAACCAGATAGTTTCTGGTTTAGCTTAACCTAGTTTAATCTTGTGGTGTTAGGCCTAACACTGCTCCATGCATACCGACTTTTCGGCGCTAAACCAGAAATCCCGTCTAAACGCGTTTTGGCTCGCTAACACTGCTTCATGCATATGGCCCCTGTACCCCATCATCTCTAAACTCAGCAATTCTACCGGGCACGATAGGCGATTCGATAGAGCGCTGTTCCCCCGTGCGGAAGATCGGGAGTTCAATTCCCAGTCGAGTCAAACCAATGACTTATCAAATTGCTTCGTGCTCGGCATTGATAGGATGGGGCAAGGACTGGTTAGCTAAGTGTCAGGATAATGTGACTGAGTGGGATATCGGGTCATGGTGCTGGTGGCCTGATTTCCCAGTGGGGCAGCAGTATTAAGTCGCACTGACACAAGTCGGCACCTGTTCTGATGTGACCTTAGATGTTGCCAGGAAGTAAAACTCCTGAGTAATTCTTCTCATACAAAGAGCATGTTACCAATGACGAAGTCTATGCCAAGGTTCAGCAGGCAATTGGGCCACACACAGATCTGACGTATGGCCATATTTCCTGTTCATCAGGTCTGGCCAAAACCATCTTGCAAGGGACACTGAAAGGGGGAAGAAGACAAGGTGGACAAAGGAAGAGGTGCGAAGACAATATCAGGGAATCGACAGGCCAGGGGCCGTATGCACCAATCGGTGTTAGGCTTAGCCGGAGTTAAGGCACTAGCCCCGGTTAGCTACCTCAGGGTAGCGGTGGGTTGGAGAAATGTGTGAATCGGTATGCGCCAATGTACTAGCCAGAGCGGATAGCTAACCGTGAGTTTATTTATAGATTTGGGAATTCCCTCCAGTCGATGATATGAATAACACCGCCAATGCGGCGTTAATTTTGGTTCGAATTTAAGGTTAATTTGATTAAATTTCACTTATGGCATATGTAATTCTGTTAAATATGACAGCATTTAATAGATTTGGGTCTAATATATTCCCGCCGATAGGGCGGCGACGACCATGTTTATTTGATGTTGGACAGTATGGATATCGACGTCACTCCGGCGGCGGCGATTTGTTTACTTTACATTCGTCGATTCGACAATATGAATAACGCCGCCAATGTGTAGGCGGCGTTAATATCGGTTCAAATTTAGGGTTAAATTGATCAAATTTCACTTATGGCGTACGTAATTCTGTTAAATATGACAGCATTGAATAGATTGAGAGCCACACACGCACACTAACTGCACCGGATAGCCCGTAACCCCAACTCAGAAAGTGGTTTAGCTTAGCCTAGGCTAAAGTCCACGGTTAGCGCTGGCACCGATTGGTGCATACCGATTTCTTGCATTTAGCCGTGTGGCGCTAGCCAAGCCGCGGTTAAGGTCCTAACACCGATTGGTGCATACTGGAGTCTGGCAAGTTCCAGAGGGCAGTGGAGAACAGGGGAAACTGGAGAAGACGAGTTGCAAAGTCACCTGAATTACACTTTTTTAAAGTGGTATATGGTCTGGGTTTGTGTTGTCAAACACATAATCTTACTTTATACATATGTGTCAATTTAAAGTTGCATAGTCCGATGGTTTTGACTTTCTCTCATTTTCTGAGATAAACATATTAGGTTGATCATCATAATCTATCTTACTTTAGTTTGAAGTAACTTTTATTTTAAATGGCTAACTTATGAGATATTTGAAGTGCAAACGTGCTAAATTAATTTGGCAAGCTTGCCAAAACTCTAACACCATAGGCTTCTGCAGTAACAGGTTTTTATTAAATTGACTCAGTATTCCCTTATATGTGACAACAAATGTGTAATAAGTGCACCAGTATCTAAGTTAGATATCTAGAATCAAATCTAGATCCTTGTTATGGTTGTGAAAATTTGATGTTTTCATCGGACTATGCAGCTTTAACAGAACCTGTCACTGCTGCAAGTCACACAAGACTATGTTTGTTTGTTGGCAGTGGCTACGCGTACGTGACCGTATTCGTAGATTCGAAGTCTAGGCGTACGCGTGCATGCGCCGTCGTTCCTCACGTATCTTTAGCAGTGTCTATGCGTACGTGAGCGTCTTCGTGTAAGACACACTTCTCCATAATTAAGCATTACGTGTAGAGTTTATTTGTGGAAGCAGTAACCCTAACCCTAACTCTAACTCTAACTCTAACTCTAACCATAACCCTAACCCTAACTCTAACCCTAACCCTACAGATGCACGCACACGCACGTACGCCTAGACTTCAACTCTACCCGTACGGTCACGTATGGGTAGACACTTCGTTGTTTGTTGGGGCTTATGTTCTAGCAACATCTAAGGTCATATTAGGACAGGAACCAAGTTATGAGAGTGCACACTCATGATGCACATAGTGCTGCTTCATTGGAAGACTGGGCTGACCCGAAGTCCCACTCAGTCACATTAGCCTGATGCTGAGCAAGCCAGTCCTTGCCATACCCCATTAATGCCGAGCACCAGGCTAGGTAGCAACAAGTATAACTTTTGCAAATCATTGATTTGACTCGGCCGGGGTTTGAATCCACAACCTTCCACACAGGAAGCCAGTCAGTGCTCTTACCAATTTGGCTACCCCATCCGGTACAAGCCTATGATGCCCAGCATTTTGGTGTACACACCAACATTATTTTGTATCTTTTCAATTCAAATACCCCCACAGTTAGTCCTTTTTAATTATTTTTAAATCACTCTAAATTAAAGCATCAATTACTAGGATGGGATAAAGAAGCAGTGGAATGTGGAAAGACCAAGTGTCCGTGATTGAAATCCCCCCCCCCCCATACCGCCCTAAAAAAAAACTATAAAACAAACATATTCCACATTTATTTAAAGCCGCACAGTCCGATAAAGCATCAAATTTTCAAAACCAAAACACTCGCCTAGATTTTATTCTACATATCTAACTTAGATGCTGAAACACTTATTAAGCATTTATTGCCACGTAGAAGAGCATACAGGATCAATTTAATAGAACCTGTTACTGCTGAAGCCTATGGGGTTAGAGTTTTTGACGTGCTTGCCAAAACTAATTCTGCATGTTTGCATTTCAAATATCTCTAAAGTTAGCCATTTAAAATAAAAGTTACTTCAAACCAAGTAAGGTAATTTATAACAATCATTTTAATATATTTATCTCTGAAAAAACTCAAAACCATCAGACTATTCAACTTTAATTATAAATGCCTGCAAATGGTCAGATTATACAACTTTAAACAATGCAATAAACATAAAAGAGAAAGAAACATAAGATATTAAACTCACGCAGCCTGGGGTCGAACCAGCTGGTTGTGCGGTCATTGTGGTTGATGAAATACACCTCCCCGGCGGCCGTCGAGGCCTGTTCCCACCCGACCGGCAGGGCCCCGAGGTTCAGCAGAGACACGTTAGGGGGCGCCGGGGACGGCGCCGGGCCCGGGCTCAGAGCGAGGGGAGAGCCGGTCGTCACCGGGGAGGAGGTCAGCTTCCGGGGGTCCTGTGCGCGGGGGTCCACCCACGTGGTGGTCTGCTCATGATGGCTGTTGGAAGAGAGAGATGAGAGAGGTTAGCTCACTGGACAATGTGATCGGTGGGTGCAGGAAGAGAGAGATGAGAGTGTGATTGGTGGCTGTGGGTGAGAGATGAGAGAGGTTAGCTCACTGGACAATGTGATTGGTGGATGTGGGTGAGAGATGAGAGGTTAGCTCACTGGACAATGTGATTGGTGACTGTGGGTGAGAGATGAGAGTTCGCTCACTGGACAATGTGATTGGTGGCTGTGGGTGAGAGATGAGAGAGGTTAGCTCACTAGACAATGTGATTGGTGGCTGTGGGTGAGAAATGAGAGAGGTTAGCTCACTAGACAATGTGATTGGTGACTGTGGGTGAGAGATGAGAGTTCGCTCACTGGACAATGTGATTGGTGACTGCAGGAGGTGAGAGATGGGACTGGTTACCTCACTACTAGTATGACATCTACAATCATTGCCTACAATTATGTATAATTTTGTCTTCCAGTTTATACAACACTTATATATATAGTTGTTATTTGCACTATTGTCATTCAGCAACGGAGAAGGTATCCCTGTAATCACTCTAACATATGTGATGAAGCACCTCCCCTCTCTATACACCCACACCCACAAATGAAGGGGTGGCCTCAATACATAGCACATGCCGATATAAGGATCACTTCCGTCATAAGATATCAGTGTCTCAACATCATGGCAATCCCATAACAGGATAGACAGATAGCCCCTGGGGCCGTATGCAGGTGTCGGTGTTACGGCTCCAAAACGCGTTTAGCGCAGGATTTCCCTTTAGCGGCGGGATTTCCAGTTTAGCGAGCAAAATTCCGTATGCAGGAAGCGGTGTTACGCTAACACCGCGCGTTTACACTAAACCCGTTTCATAGCAGGTTTACGGTCGGTGTTAGCGTACGGTCCTACCCAAATCTATTCAATGCTGTCATATTTAACAGAATTACATACGCAATAAGTGAAATATGATTAAATTAACCCTAAATTCGAAGCAATATTAACGCTGCCGCCGTAACGGCGGAGATATTAATACTTATATTTTCGAATCGACGAACGTAAACTAAACAAATCGGGTGAAGGGGTGGCCTCAATACATAGCACATGCCGATATAAGGATCACTTCCGTCATAAGATATCAGTGTCTCAACATCATGGCAATCCCATAACAGGATAGACAGATAGCCCCTGGAGATGTGATATATGATGAGAAACCCGGATAGTCAGAAACTGTGATTATATTATATTTTGCTTTTGACCTTAGATGACCTTGATAGGACTCCAGGCTGACCTTTCCCGCTCGACAAGTTTAAATGCCAAGTCTCAGGATCAGGATGAACTGATTAGTTGCCAAGATGCATGTCCCCCATGAAGGATTGGAGCGACCCAGCACGCCGGACTACAACTACAACTTACACAGCGGAGTGTGCGGGGGCAGTGAAGACGCATAGACCCTCATACGTGAAGTGGTATTGTATCTAATATACAATATTTGCTAGGACACTTTCGCTACAATCTACATGAGGAACAAATGTATGGCAAAAACTCTACAAAGTTTGGTCAGAAGGAGACAGAATAGAGTCTAGATATATATGGACAAAGGTGCGGGGGAGGGGGGTGGGGTGGCACCAACCTCAACTTCCGGAGTGCAAACTGAAGCTGCGACCCAACGTGCTGGGTCGCAGCTTCAGTCATTCCTTAGGGACCAATGGAATTCGGAATACACGTATTAAGACCCTGGCTCGTGCTGACCTATTTGCAGCAGATGTGATATTTCAGGTCATGTGGTGCTCCCTCCAGTGTTGATGTTTATGGCATGCTCACCAATCAGGGGCCATATGTATGAACAACTTTTTATCGGCTCCGGTGTTAAGGGCCGCCACCTGGTTAGGTAACACTGGTGTTGGGAAATGGGTCACAGGGTATGTACGGGTCCAAAGCGCAGTAGTGTTAGCTAACCTAGCAGTTACTTATAGATTTGGGAAATCCCTCTGAGCCTGTTCCCGGCGAGCACCACTATTTGACAATATCGCCGCCGATCCGGCGGCGGCGTTAATATCGCTTCGATTATTGGTTTAATTTGACCAAAATTCGGCAGCGGCATTAATATTGCTTCGATTTCTGGTTTAATTTGCCCAAATTTCACTTTTTTTTGGTATGTTATTCTGTTAAATACAATTGGTCAAATTAACCCCATAATCGAAGCGATATTAACGCCGCCGCCGCATCGATGGCCATTTGTTTTGTTTACATTCGACAGTATGAATATCGCCGCCCATGTACCGGCGGTGTTAATATCGCTTCAATTTTGGGGTTAATTTGACCAAATTTCACATTTTTACTATGTTATTCTGTTAAATATGAGAGCATTGAATAGATTTGGGCCTAATCGGTACCTAACACCGCCCTTAAACCTGCTACGGAGTGGTGATAGCGTACCCGACCTTAAACTCGCGGTGTTTCCGTAACACTGCTCCATGCATAGCGACTTTTCGCCGCTAAACTAGAAATCCCGTCCAAAACCAGTTTTTGCTCGCTAACACCACCCCATGCATATGGCCCCCTAAAAGTAAAACTCTAACTGTGTTGCACCATGTGGTTTCTAACCATGTGGTGGGTGTTTATAAACACAGTGGACAGTTATGAAGGCAAGGGTTGTTTATAAACACTGAGTGGACAGTTGCTTTGCCGAGTTACCTGTTAAGCACTCGGCTATTTGAATTGAAATGATGTAGAACATGGATTAAAGCCATAAGGCAACATACCGTTTCTAGACACATAGCTGAATGAAGCTAATTATATAAGGATGAATCACACGGTAATTCTAGGGTAATTTTCCACATACATTGAAATATATGCCATAGACCAGTTGGGTGTCAAGGCAAATGGGCGAGTGTCGGGCTATTGCCATGGACTCCGACCTTTAAAGCGTCTACATTTTTGCACACAATACTAATTTGCACATAATATGCCACATTCAGGGATGAAAAATCTCCGCGATTTCGCGGATTTCCGGGATTTTTCCTGTAGCCATAAGTGTATGCTAATAAGCTGCGCCCGTCCTGATATGACCTTAGATGTTGCCAGGACGTAAAACTCCAACAACCAACCAACCAATACGTTGTTTCATGCTGCAGCACCATCAGTGTATACTAATATGTGGTGCAAATGCCGCAGCACTATCAGCATATACTACTAATATGTGCTTCTAATGCCGCATCACTAGCAGCGTATACTACTAATACGTGCTTCAAACGGCGCAGCACTAGCAGCGTATACCAATATGTATGATACCCGACTTCCCGGAATTTTCAGCGATCCCCTGACAAAGCTGAGCCTATGGGAGAATATCAGCATTTCCGCTTTTTTTCCCGGAGACCACTTTCATCCCTGCACATTATGACTCATTAACCAACGTCAGACGGGGCGTGGTGGCAGAATCGGTAGAGTGCAGGCATCGCGTGCGGGAGCTCGGGAGTTTGGTTCCCAGTCGAGGCAAACCGATGACTTATAAAATTGATACTTGTTGCTTCCTAGCCTGGCACCTGGCATTAATAAGATAAGGCATGGAATGGTTTGCTCAGTGCCGGGATAATGTGACTGAGTGGGATATCAGATCATGGTGCCAGTGGCCTGATTTCCCAGTGGGGTAGCACTATAAAGTCACCATGAGTGTGCACTGTCACCCGTCCTGATATGACCTTAGATGTTGCCAGGATGTAAACCTCCAACAATCAACCAACGTCAGATTAAACAACATAATCATCTTAAGTAGCTTTTTTCCCTAACCATTCTTCATTCAGATAGACCAGTCTTTCACATCCGGTGACACCGCCAGATTTCACGTACACTCAGGATTACAAAGAAATGGGGCATGCACCAACATACTTTATATTCGAATTGAACACTTTAAATACTCTCCTCCATTGATTCACTATTGAATGGGGCCAAACATAAAGGTTTTCCTGTTACTTTTTTATACAGTACCATATGAATATGCTCCAAATGGGGGAAACCACACATACTTATTATAACTCATTAAATTAGCTGTCATACCAGTGAAATACAACTTCAGCAAAGGTACGCACTGAAGTAGAATTGCACAGAGACGGTCTTGTTTAACAATCATGTTTGATCAATTTTTTCCCCCCTCAAATCAATCTAGCATATCAATGAAAGTAATCATGAACTATGTGCTCACGGGGGGGGGGGGGGGGTACCTATTTCATTCAACATGACAATTTCGTATTTGAAATGAATGGGCATTGTAAGTGTGCAAATAAAAATAAAAAGTAACTGTGTAATATGACACTGACAAAGTCTGCACAGAGCACTGACAGAGAAAGGGAAATGCGCAGATTTAGTCAATCATTTATCACACAAACAAACTAAGCCTTTTTCTTTCTTTACAAAAAAAAAGAGAAAAAATTGTAAGTGTGTGTGCCGATGAAAAATTTGCTAAGTAGTTTTGGATTCGACATGGCTATACCCTCCTCGTGCTAAAATCCATACCATGCAATACAAACACAAATACAGACATAGACATACACACATGCGCACATATACTTAGATAAACACATACTCAGATACACTCAGACTCAGACATGTACAGACACAGACACACACACAGACACATAAACTCAGACACACAGACTCAGACATACACACAGGCGCACACATACTTAGATACACACATACTCAGATACACTCAGACTCAGACATGTACAGACACAGACACACACAGACACATAAACTCAGACACACAGACTCAGACATACACACAGGCGCACACATACTTAGATAAACACATCCTCAGATACACTCAGACTCAGACATGTACAGACACACACACACACACACACACATAAACTCAGACACACAGACTCAGACATACACACAGGCGCACACATACTTAGATACACACATACTCAGATACACTCAGACTCAGACATGTACAGACACAGACACACACAGACACATAAACTCAGACTCACAGACTCAGACATACACACAGGCGCACACATACTTAGATACACACATACTCAGATACACTCAGACTCAGACATGTACAGACACAGACACACACACAGACACAGAAACTCAGACACACAGACTCAGACATACACACAGGCGCACACTTACTTAGATACACACATACTCAGATACACTCAGACTCAGACATGTACAGACACAGACACACACAGACACATAAACTCAGACACACAGACTCAGACATACACACAGGCGCACACATACTTAGATAAACACATACTCAGATACACTCAGACTCAGACATGTACAGACACAGACACACAAACTCAGACACACAGACTCAGACATACACACAGGCGCACACATACTTAGATACACACATACTCAGATACACTCAGACTCAGACATGTACAGACACAGACACACACAGACACATAAACTCAGACACACAGACTCAGACATACACACAGGCGCACACATACTTAGATACACACATACTCAGATACACTCAGACTCAGACATGTACAGACACAGACACACACACAGACACATAAACTCAGACACACAGACTCAGACATACACACAGACGCACACATACTTAGATACACACATACTCAGATACACTCAGACTCAGACATGTACAGACACAGACACACACAGACACATAAACTCAGACACACAGACTCAGACATACACACAGGCGCACACTTACTTAGATACACACATACTCAGATACACTCAGACTCAGACATGTACAGACACAGACACACACAGACACATAAACTCAGACACACAGACTCAGACATACACACAGGCGCACACATACTTAGATACACACATACTCAGATACACTCAGACTGAGACATGTACAGACACAGACACACACAGACACATAAACTCAGACACACAGACTCAGACATACACACAGGCGCACACTTACTTAGATACACACATACTCAGACACACAGACTCAGACATACACACAGGCGCACACTTACTTAGATACACACATACTCAGATACACTCAGACTCAGACATGTACAGACACAGACACACACAGACACACAGAAACTCAGACACACAGACTCAGACATACACACAGGCGCACACATACTTAGATACACACATACTCAGATACACTCAGACTCAGACATGTACAGACACAGACACACACAGACACATAAACTCAGACACACAGACTCAGACATACACACAGGCGCACACATACTTAGATACACACATACTCAGATACACTCAGACTCAGACATGTACAGACACAGACACACACACAGACACATAAACTCAGACACACAGACTCAGACATACACACAGGTGCACACATACTTAGATACACACATACTCAGATACACTCAGACTCAGACATGTACAGACACAGACACACACAGACACATAAACTCAGACACACACACTCAGACATACACACAGGCGCACACTTACTTAGATACACACATACTCAGATACACTCAGACTCAGACATGTACAGACACAGACACACACACAGACACATAAACTCAGACACACACACTCAGACATACACCCACACATACTCAGACACTCAGACACACACACACCGGATCAGACATACACACGAGTGCCGGTCCAAAGCTAAACCCACATGACCAGGCAGAACCATGGAAGGTTAGCTCAAGAGGCCAGACTGAGATTAACAATGGGTATGACGCTTGCAACAGAATGGAAAAGGTCCCGGTTCGAGACCAAGTCTCCATACAAAGCGCCTTTCTCACAACTCACCGAAACTCTGCAGTGTGCTTGGGGGCTTCGCCCCCTCTCTGAAGTTTCAGGTCAGGATTGCACCCAACATAATTAGGGGCCATTGAGTGCTACCGAGTACTTTTTTAAACAAAATATAAAAGTGCTAAAAGAGAGAGAAAATGTCTTTGTATTCATAATAGACATGAGAGCTTGGATGGATTTTTAGTGAATTTTTTTTAAAGGTTTACTTTTAGACTGTTTTTTAAACGTTTTGTTGTTGTTTTTACTAAGCATATAGTTCACCTTGTTTGCCTCTAGGGCCAGGGTAACCTCCGCACGTACATTCCCTCCTTGAGTGGATTCGTTTTCATCAAACCGTCTTAAAATGGCGGTGCTTTTCTCGATACTCGAAGATGATGACATCACCCGAGTTAAATTCGCAAGAATTGCAACGTACGCAGACCCATTAATTAATTATTGCCTCATTTAAAAAAAGTCTATTACCACATGACGCCGCTGGTGAGTGTACTCATGTGCTACAGACAAGCCTCGAGATTGGCTTGGTTGGTTACTGGAGTTTTACGTCCTGGCAACATCTAAGGTCATATCAGGACGGGTACTGACTTGTGAGTGTGCACTCATGGCGACTTTATAGTGCTTTCCCACTGGGATGCCATGCCACCAGTATTATGACCTGATATCCCATTCAGTCACATTATCCGGACACTGAGCCAACCAGTCCTTGCTTTATAAAAAGAATGCCGAGTGCCTGGCTAGGAGGCGACAAGTATGAATTTTTGTCACTGGTTTGACTCGACCAGGGTTCGAATCCCATGATCTACCAAAACGGGAGACGGACGCCCAACTCATTCGGCCATCCCGTCTGGTCGACAAGTGTGAGGAAGTTCTTCCGTGACGTCATAGACGGCTAGGTTGCTCGATACGACCTGCAGCTGTTCCTGATTAAACACGTTCTTTGGTCACAACCATCGGACGGGGTGGGGTAACCAGGTCAGTAAGAGACTGGCTTCCCATTCCACAACTTCTCGGTTCGAAAACCAGGCCGAGTCAAACCAATGACTTACAAAATTGATATTTGTCACTACCTCGGATGGCGCTTGCCACTAACAGGACAGGGGAAGGACGGGTTTGCTTTGTATCAGGATAATGCGATTGGGTGGGGGGGGGGGGGGGTTGTTTGTTTGTTTGTTGTTGTTTTACGTCCTAGCAACATCTAAGGTCATATCAGGACGGGGGGGGGGGGGGAGGGGGGAGAATATCGGGTCAAGGTGACAGCAGCCCAGTCTCCCAAATCTTTGTGTTGGCCCTGAAACAAGACTTACTTCTTCAAAGGATTTTTTTAAAGGGGGGTGGGGGGGGTAGTAGTTGAGGAGCCAATCCCCTTTTAGCATATTTACTCCTAAAAGCTTACACGTCATACTTCCTGTTGGACAACCCGCATGAGGTGCCAGTGTTGTGTGTAGAGCAGGTGCACCTGTACTGTAACTTGTTCACACAGCACGCTCTTCAGTCTACAATCGTATAGGGCTAGATAACAACCGCATCGATCGACTGTAGGATCAATTGAAAGTTATCCGCAATGCATGGGTCAACATATAAGTACACAAATAAGTCCCTCGATAGAAATCCCGCTGATATTGTCGAGAGAATGAAATCGATTTTTGACACTCAAACTAATATTGCCTAATAGTCAGTAAGATTTATTTGAAGATTTTGTGCAGATGTCTACTGAACAAACCGTAAGATTAAAAGTGATTTCACTTGAATTTAATTGAACTATATGTGTAGAGTTTTCTGGCCCTTTTAAAAAAAATTGTAGCAGAATCACCAGTGATTTTTCTGAGACAGGTATATACAAGAAAAGTAGGTCTAAATGTGCTTCTTTTAATGTATACTATAAGTATCTACAGATAATAGTTCGCTTGATTGGGTTTTACATCATATCGACATCTAAGTTTACATCTGGACGGGTACCGACTTGTGACAGTGCACACTGATGTTGACTTTATAGTGCTGCCCCACAGGGAGACCAGAGCATTGACACCATGACCCGATTACCCACTTGGTCACATTTATCCTGATACTGAACAAACCCTATTAATACTGAGTGCCAGGCTAGGTAGAGACAAGTATCCCTTTTGTAAGTCATTGGTTTGACTTGGTCGAGGTTCAAACCCACGAGCTTCCACACTAGAAGCCAGCCAGCGCTCTTAGCGATTCGCAAATCATGTCTGGTCTACAGATAATAGGATGACATTTTTTAATACATTTTTTAATACCTTTTTTTCTGAGATAAATATATTAGATCGATAACTAGTATCCACTTTACATTAGTTCAAATTTACTTTTATTTTTACTGGTAAACTTTTTAGATATTTTGAGCGCAAACATGGAAAATTAGTTTTGGGAAGCTTGCCAAAACTCTGACACCATAGACTTCTGCAGTAACAAGTTCTGTTAAATTGACTCAGTGTTGCCTTCTACGCAGAAACAAATGCTTAATAAGTACATCAGTATCTAAGTTAGATATGTAAAATCAAATATAGATAATTGGTTTCGTTTTGAAAATGTGATATTTCATCGGACTATGCAGCTTTAAGTCAGTAACTAAGTACATAATGGGTTGTCCACGACTTTCTGAGTTACTTGTGAACTTGTGTATGTCCTACCTCCCGTAGCCACAGTGTGACCACACGCTGGAAACCAGCTGTAATTGGCACGATGGGAGCACCGGCGCTGGTTCCGGACTGCTACAGGTATAAAGCCGTGAGTGGTGTGCCACTCACTGGCAGCCTGGGCAGGCCGCCAGGGGTCGCACCCCGCACACGCGCCCACCGTGTCGGCCAGTCACGTGACCTACATGTAGAGAGTGTCAACACGCACAGGGCCGGGCCACCACTGTCACATGTCCTACATGTAGAGGGTGTCAACATGTACAGAGCCGGGCCACCACTGTCACATGTCCTACATGTAGAGGGTGTCAATATGCGCAGAGCCAGGCTATCGAAATGACATGTCCTACATGTAGAGAGTGTCAACACGCACAGAGCCAGGCTATCAAACTCACATGTCCTACATGTAGAGGGTGTCAACACGTATAGAGCCAGGCTATCGAACTGACATATCCTACATGTAGAGGGTGTCAACACGCACAGAGCCAGACCATCACACTCACATGTCCTACATGTAGAGGGCGTCAACACGCACAGAGACAGGCTATAGAACTGACATGTCCTACATGTAGAGGGTGTCAATACGCACAGAGCCAGGCCACCATACTCACATGTCCTACATGTAGAGGGCGTCAACACGCACAGAGCCAGGCTATCGAACTGACATGTCCTACATGTAGAGGGTGTCAACACGCAGAGCCAGACCATCACACTCACATGTCCTACATGTAGAGGGTGTCAACACCCACAGAGCCAGGCCACCACACTCACTTGTCCTACATGTAGAGGGCGTCAACACACACAGAGACAGGCTATCGAACTGACATGTCCTACATGTAGAGGGTGTCAATACGCACAGAGCCCGGCCACTACACTCACATGTCCTACATGTAGAGGGTGTCAATACGCACAGAGCCAGGCCACTACACTCACATGTCCTACATGTAGAGGGTGTCAACACCCACAGGGCCAGGACACCACTGTCACATGTCCTACATGTAGAGGGTGTCAACACCCACAGGTCCAGGCCACCACTGTCACATGTCCTACATGTAGAGGGTGTCAACACCCACAAGGCCATGTCCTACATACATGTCCTACATGTAGCCAGTGTCAAAACCCACAGGGCCAGGCAACCACCCACAATACATGCACCCACAATGTATCGCGTGTGGAAGTAGGACTATTCTAGTTCTACCCACAGGTTGTATAGAGTGTGTGGAGGTAGATCTGACGTACTCACAGTGAGGACGTTATTACCCATGTACTACTGATTTAGTAAGCTATAAGCCAGTATCAGGACGTAATGTCCTGGTAATCAAGTACAGTCCACTCTGTTAATAACGGCCTCTGTCAATAACGGCATCTGACAATAACGGCAAAAAGTGCTGGTCCTGTCACGGCACCCCTTTAATTTAATAGCATTGCCTCTGTGTCTAACGGACAACTATCTTATGCAGACACCGAGCCGTTTTTTCACCTATTTGATCAATATTCTGTCAATAATGACATGCCATATAGTTATTCTAACATGTGTACCATGTGTTTTTTGCCGTTTCCTCACAATTGAATGCAATCCCAATGGTTTAATTTAATAGCATTGCCTCTGTGTCTAACGGACAACTGTCTTATGCAGACAACGAGCCGTTTTTTCCCCACCTATTTGATCAATATTCTCTGTCAATAATCTCATATAAGGACCATCCTAGTCAGTCAAGTATAAAAGAAAAACATTGGTTTCAACCCATTCCGTCAGTCAGTCTCTGCCTATAACGGATCTCTCTCTTGCTCCAGTCCCATGGGTGTCCATTATAGACAGAGTCGACGAGTTAGTTACACATCCAAGAACAGACGGGGTTTCAATGTGGCTTAACTTTGAGTGTTTGATGAGAACTACTTCTTACAACATATTGACTTTAATGTGAAACAGAAATTAATTGACATTCTAAAGACCTAATGAATTAAGGTGATACTGATCGAGCCTTTATTTAAATCACTCCCAATCGCCTGGCTTCCTGTGTGGGATGGTGTGGTTAGATTCCTGACCAACCGATGACTCACAAAATTGATACATGTCACTACCTTAGGGACCAATGGACCTAGCCTGATGCTCGGCATTATTTTCCCAGGGCAAAGACTGGTCTGTTCAGCATCAGGATAATGTGACTGAGTGGGATATTGGTTCACAGTGCCAGTGAGCCAGTCTCCCACTGGGACAGCACTATAAATTCGCCATAAGTGTGCTCTGTCAAAAGTCAACACATGTCTGTGGCAGGATGTAAAACCCCAACAGACGAAATAACCTCTGTGTTGATCAGTAGAAGTTACAATTTCGATGTTTCAATAAATAACTGGCAATAACAAAATACAAACAAAAGGTCAGTCCAGTGTCAATTTCAACGAACCAATCATAATCAGCAATGTTTCCCGTGGATATTAGCATAGTTGGGTGGTTGTTTGCGTTTTTACGTCCAGACAACATCTAAGGTCATATCAGGACAGGTACCGACTTGTGACAGTGCGCACTCGTGGCGACTTATTAGTGCTGTCCCAGTGGGAAATCAGGCCACCAGCACCATGACCCGATATCACACCCAGTCACATTATCCTGACACTGAACTAACCAGTCATTGCCTGATCCTATTAATGCCAAGTGCCAAGCTAGGAAGCGGCAAGTATAAATTTTGTGAGTCATTTGTTTAACTGGACTGGGAATTGAACTCCCGATCTCCCACATGTGAGGCCTGCGCTCTACCAATTAGGCCACAGAGCCTGGTAAGCATATTGAAGTAACTTTTATGATAAATGACTAATTTTGAGAGAGAAAAAAGTGAAGCCATACAAAACAAAATGCTATGCACCATGGCTTTAACAGTGACACGCTCTATTAAATTGACTTAGTATTTCCCCTATGCAGTCTTTTTCACCGTGTCCTTCCACCAGTTGTCTATTTCAGATGCTGCTCTCCCAGTGTTTAGAGCAGCTGATGGCAATGTTGTTGGCCAATGTCAGGTCTGCAGCAGAGCAGGCAGTGGCCATCATGGGGCAGACCAGTAGGTGTTGCATCGTCTGCCTGATGCTGCAGTCACAGGTTTCCGATGAAGTACCTACTTCAGCATGTTCACTCTGGACCGGCCAACCTGTGTTCGCAACCGATTCAGAGCCTATGCAGTAATAAACGCACAGCCCCTCAGATCATGGATGTTGGCTCCTACCTAACTCCTACAGAATATGTCGTTTCAAGCTATACAAATTATGACTAGTCATATTTTATCATACTGATTGTGAATGAGTAAAACTGTGGTCAAGTCACAGCGCCTTCAATTAAACGCAACACACAGGCTAATCGCTGAAAACCGATACACAACATGCGCATTCTGCTCACAGACATCGAGAAGGAGAACCCCACGTATGGAGATAATGTAACCCAGCAGCGTGTGCTTGGAGAGTGAGGGAGGGTGGGATGTGAGTGAGTGTGTGATGGGTGGGGGTGGGGGTGGGGTCAGAATGTGACTCCAGTTCAAAGGTATGGACGCTAGTATTCGCTAGGGGGAGCTGTCTAGAAGCCTTTATACATGCACCAGATTGTGTGTTGTGTTAACCTACCCCCCCCCCCCCCCGGGCATGAGTAAGTCTGCTACATGAGTCAATAGACTACATCACGGTTCCAGCGGCGCGGTGCATTGTGGGATGCATCAGAGCAAAACAACCCCCCCAGAAGCACATGGCACATGCTAATACACTGGGTGCAGCTATGAAATGTGCTAGTTTCAGCTCATCTCAGCTCTTGTTTGAAACATAGAATACCAACTAAAAATATATATATAATAAATTAAGATATTAATCTTTTATCCAGCATTGCATTTACATCAATATAATCAGGACATCTTATGCCATGTGCATTTAGATTTAGAAAGATCTAGGCACTCAGACTAGTGTTAAGCTGCGTTTACACGGGCGAGTTGAAACGCCCCAGCTGGAACCAGTTGCCTAGTTCGTTTTAAATGTGTCCGTGTAAACGCGGCACTGCGGCGTTTTAGGGCTTAACCGTTTCGGCTGGAACGTTCCGCGTATACCACCTAATCAGGTGGTCTACAGGAAACGTTTCAGCTGGTTCCCGGGCGGCGATAGTGTACAATAGCGGTGCTCGCCGGATACAGGCTCAGCTGTAACTTTACACTGGTGCCCAGCTGTGTTATGGACCGAATAGAACAAAATCTATTGAATGCGGTCATATGTAACAGAATTACATACTCAAATGATGAAATTTAATTAAATTAACCCTAAATTCCAAGTGATATTAACGTAGCAGCTACATCGGCGTCGAATCGACGAGTGTAAACAAAACAAATAGCAGTGCTCGCCGGCAACAGGGGGAGAATCCGCGCATGCGCAGAAGCCACGACACGTCTGAAAATACGATACCGTGTAAACGCGCCACGAGAACGTTTCAGGTAGAACGCTTTGTCTTGAATCGTTTTACTTTTGCCCGTGTAAACGCAGCTTTGGAGCCACAGCCAGAGTACTTAATGCATTGTCAATGGCAGTGAGCAATCTCCATACAGAAAAAGTAAAATATTGATAAAACCACAACACCTAGAGACAAACCACTTGGAACACATATAGAAAACATGTTTAACAAAAAGATTATATTAAATTGATAAGGTTACGGTTTTGGATTTCTATTAATTTTGAATAAAACTGACGTTTTTTACTGGGCGTATTGGCAAAATCAATGGCCGTACTCCTTTGCTTTGCTCCCAACGCCGTTTTCAGCGCATGCGCAGTCGGAACCGTGATGTAGTCTATAAGTGAGTGAAACTCCACATTATGCAGGAAATATCCCCCCCCTCCATATTGGCATTCACACGTAAAGCTCTAGTGTAGTCTGTAATTGCCACACACACACACACACACACACACACACACACACACACACACACACACACACACACACACACACACACACACACACACACTCATTTCACTCTTTTTCTCAGCAACAACAAAATCCGGGCCACCTTTTTGTTGTTACCCACAATGCAACACAAACGTGCTTGTTAAATTCAAATTAGCTACAATCTATCAACATCGGCAAGCAATGCATTGTGAATAAATTAAAATGAAGTCACGTGACGCCAAAGACAAAAAAAACTGTACTAAAGTAAACTTTCAATGTAATTCAGTGAATGTAATTTATACAATGAAGATTTCCATTGACAATAGTTGCAGCCAATATCCGAACATGGCGGTAGAATAATACTTGTATTCGGTTTATGTCCAGTAATGTCTAGCTGTTTACTAGGGTATGTATGACTTTGGGATTTTTCACAAATAAATTTGGTATCAAGAAGGTAGGAAAATGAAGAGCTCTTTTTTTATTTTTTTTTATCTGTGAGTACGCAGGGTTGATTTTCATGAAAAGCTACACCCTTTATTGAATGTGTTCACTTAAAAAAAAAAAAAACGAGACCTAGAACTAGTTTTTAAAATAACAGATTATTACAACAAAAAAGAGCACCAGACTTGAGTCGATTTTTAATGAGTACACCAGTATCTAATCTGAGTCGGATATGTAGGGTCTAGGCAGTTGTTTTCGTTTAGACAATTTGATACATTCATCGGATTATGCGCCTTTAATGGTTTATTTTGAGTAAACATCAGGCTGTGATGAAGGGTTGAATAATGCAGTGATGCAACGTTGATTAATAACTATTGTCTGTAATTTGACAAAAGAAAGAATTGGATGGAAGATTGGTTGCGTGTTGGAGTTTCACATCCTGGCAACATCTAAGGTCATATCAGGTACCAACTTGTGACTGGGCACACATGGCAACTTTACAGTGATGCCCCACTGGGAAATCAGGGGCACCAGCACTATCCCACTCAGTCACATTATCCTGACGCTGAGCCAACCAGTCCTTGCCCTATCCTATTAAGGCCGAGCACCAAGTTAGGAAGCGACAAGTATCAATTTTGTAAGTCATTGGTTTGACTCCACCAGGAATTGAACTCCCGATCTCCCGAACAGGAGGTCTGCACTCTACTGATTCGGCCATATATATTTTTTTTTTCTCCCCCCCCCCACCAGCAATTTGTCAGTGGTACAGTGAGTGACGGTTACAGCGAGCAGCGGTGGTGGCGCCACCATCGGAGCTGGGTTTGGGGAGGCTGGAGCAGTAGATGACTATGACAGACTCCCATCAGTCCATGGAGCTGAGTGAGTGATGAGGGAAAGGCGTGATAGATATTAGTTATATGATAGGAAGGTATACTAATAAATATAACATTTTTTAATCTAACTTAGATACTAACTAAATAAATGCTGGTGGACGTCCCGGATACCAACCCGGAACCGGAACCTGGGCATACACCATAACATTCCTCACAGCTGGCCAGTGTTGAAAACAAGCACCCTCGCCGGAGCTTACATGCTATGGGCAGAATAAATACTGTATCAATAACAAAATAAAAAATAGTAAGGGTCAGTAGGACTGAATGACACTAATACTACTAATAATAGCAATATGCATAGCTTGCACACCTTCAGCCATGGTTGGGCCCTAAATAACTCCCAAACGTGTGTGTGTGTGGGGGGGGGGGGGGGAGGTGATGCAAAGAAATGAAGCATTACGACAAGGGCAAATTTTGAACACACACTTCTTGACATTCTGGGGCTAGTGTCCTGATCATTAGTCTAACTAAGCTCCCCGATACAATCACCACATCCACGCATACTTGTCTATATCAGTATATGGACCCTTGGGTTCACCAGCCATAGCGCATAGCTTGTACAAGACCATGTGCCCTGTGGCCAGGGTCTGGAGAGAGTGATTGTACAAATTGCATGCCTGGAGCTAGATTCGGACAGACACTTCTTGCCATTTCGGAGCTAGGATCATAATCATTAGATTATGTAGACTCCCTGATGCAATCACCATAGCATTGCATTCCTTGCCTGAAAGGTCAGTGCAAACTACAACATGCATTAATCATGACTAGCCATGTTTGACTAGGTGTGAATAAGTAAAGTTGTACTGGTCATGTTACTTCCCCTTTAAGTAAAATTGTGCTGGTCATGTTACTGACTCTTTAAGTAAAATTGTGCTGGTCATGTTACGGACTCTTTATGTAAAGAAATGTTGGTCGTGTTACTGGCTCTTTAAGTAAAGTTTGAGTGGTCATGTTATTGACCCTCTAGGTAAAGATGTACTGGTCATGTTACTGGCCTTTTAAGTAAAGTTTGAGCAGTCATGTTACTGCCCCTTTAAGTAAAGATGTGCTGGTTGTGTTACTGGCCCTTAAAGTACAGATGGGCTGGTCATGTTACTGCCCCTTTAAGTAAAGATGTGCTGGTTGTGTTACTGGCCCTTAAAGTACAGATGGGCTGGTCATGTTACTGCCCCTTTAAGTAAAGTGTAAGCGGTCATGTTACTGCCCCTTTAATACCCCTGTCACACTACGATGTAACAAGCTAACATAAGCCTGACATGATCACA
The DNA here is from genome assembly GCA_030323885.1 of Branchipolynoe longqiensis. NCBI lineage: Eukaryota > Metazoa > Annelida > Polychaeta > Phyllodocida > Polynoidae > Branchipolynoe > Branchipolynoe longqiensis. The sequence continues at coordinate 25,605,907 of CM059197.1, forward strand.
TTTGGTCATTACGTTGTCGTACATTGGGTTACGTTATTATGACGTCATAATGATGTTAGACTGACGTCGAGCTACGTCATGTTACGTCGTGTTACGTCGGCGCGCGTCAATGTTTTGAACCTGTTCAAAACTTTCGACGTGACGCGAATGTAAGGGTTTACGTTTGCCGTACGTTCTGTACACATTCGGCGAATGTCAATGACGTTAAACGGACGTTAATCAAATGTTCCTCACTACGTTCCACTCGTTGACCCACATTAAAGCCGGTGGAAACGTCCAAGCGGCGTAATGGGAACGTCAGGAGAACGTCAGGAGAACGTCAGGAGAATGTATGTTCAGCGTTTCGCCAACGTTTAATGACGTAAGTAACGTAAGGTAACGTAAAGCAACGTAGTTCTGGTGATGGAATAACGTTCATAACGTTCCGTCAGCGTCATTACGTTGTCCTCTCTCGTTGAATGACGGTATCACTACGCTTTACCGACGTTACGCTCTCATCCACAACGCTGCATCCACGTTCAACTTGTGCCCAAATGTGCATACTACGCCGAGAAGTTCAACGTTCTTCACGTTCTCCCTACGTTGACGTTGTTACGTCGTAGTGTGACAGGGCCTTAAGTAAAGATGTGATGGTTGTCTTACTGCCCCTTTAAGTAAAGATGTGCTGGTTGGGTTACTGTCCTTTTAAGTAAAGTTTGAGTGGTCATGTTACTGACCCTTTAAGTAAAGATGTACTGGCCGTGCTACTCTAAGTACAGATGTGGCCCTTTAAGTACAGATGTGCTGGTCATGTTACTGGCCCTTAAAGTACAGATGTGCAGGTCATGTTACTGACCCTTAAAGTACAGATGTGCAGGTCATGTTACTGACCCTTTAAGTACAGATGTGCAGGTCATGTTACTGACCCTTTAAGTACAGATGTGCAGGTCATGTTACTGACCCTTAAAGTACAGATGTGCATGGTCATGTTACTGACCCTTTAAGTACAGATGTGCAGGTCATGTTACTGACCTTTAAGTACAGATGTGCAGGTCATGTTACTGACCCTTTAAGTACAGATGTGCAGGTCATGTTACTGACCCTTTAAGTACAGATGTGCAGGTCATGTTACTGACCCTTAAAGTACAGATGTGCAGGTCATGTTACTGACCCTTTAAGTACAGATGTGCAGGTCATGTTACTGGCCCTTAAAGTACAGATGTGCAGGTCATGTTACTGACCCTTTAAGTACAGATGTGCAGGTCATGTTACTGACCCTTTAAGTACAGATGTGCAGGTCATGTTACTGACCCTTTAAGTACAGATGTGCAGGTCATGTTACTGACCCTTTAAGTACAGATGTGCAGGTCATGTTACTGACCCTTTAAGTACAGATGTGCAGGTCATGTTACTGACCCGTTAAGTACAGATGTGCAGGTCATGTTACTGACCCTTTAAGTACAGATGTGCAGGTCATGTTACTGACCCTTAAAGTACAGATGTGCAGGTCATGTTACTGACCCTTTAAGTACAGATGTGCAGGTCATGTTACTGGCCATTTAAGTACAGATGTGCAGGTCATGTTACTGGCCCTTTAAGTACAGATGTGCAGGTCATGTTACTGGCCCTTTAAGTACAGATGTGCAGGTCATGTTACTGGCCTTTTAAGTAAAGTTTGAGTGATCCTGTTACTGACCCTTTAAGTTTAAGTAAAGATGTACTGGTCGTTTTACTGGCCCTTTCAGTACAGAATGTCGTGTTACGTAAAGATGTGGTGGTCGTGTTGCTGGCCCTTTAATGGTCCACTCACTGCGGGACGTGTTTGGTTTCCACGCAGACGCGAAACATAGACTCTGTTCATGATCCAGTGGAAACATGTCCCGGAAGTGGTTAGTAATTACAACCGGAAGTGTGGCTAATTACAGCCACAAGGGGCGCTCATTACGCCGCACCTAACGCGCGTTACAGACATCTACGCGGATCGACAATTCCAAAAGCCGTTAAAATCAAAGCCATTAATAAATATAATCTTGTGTGTTTTTTTTGGTGGTTTTTGTTGTCGCTCCTCCAATATACACGCCATCTGTCTAAACAGAGAGCGCTTGATTTACCATCGGCAACTTTCTCTTGGTCCAACAACATCGACAAGCCGTTAGTGCGACATGCCCATCGCCTGCTAGATACAGCGAATAATTATAAGTATTAAACACTTAACAAACCTGCCCTGGCTTGTCCTTATCTATAATCATCGAGTCTTACTTAGTTTGGATTTAATTGTCGACAATTGAGTGGATGGCAACTGGGCACTTTTACCCACCCTCCCGGGTTATGACGTCACGCACATATGCGCGTCATGCAGTGCATTCTAAGGTCAAATCAACACGGACACTGCCCTGTGATCACTGATAGTGCGCACTCATGGTGACTTTATAGTACTGCCCCACTGGGAGACCAGGCCGCCAGCAGCATGACTTGATATTCCACTCAGTCACATGACCCTGATACTGAGCTAACCATTCCTTGCCCTATCCTAATAATGTTGAGTGCCAGGCTAGGTAGTGACAGGTATCAAATGTGCATGTCGTTGGTTTGACTCGGCCGGGATTCACACCCAGCGCTCTTACCAAGTTGGGACCAGACGGGATGGCCGAATGAGTTAGAGCATCAGTCTCCTGTGTTGGTAGATTGTAGGGTCGTGGGTTTGAACCCTGGTCGAATCAAACCAATGACTTAAAAATTGATACTTGTCGCTTCCTAGCCTGGCGCTCAGCATTATTAAGATAGGGCAATGACTGGTTGGCTCAGTGTCAGGATAATGTGACTGAGTGGGATATCAGGTCATGGTGCTGGTGGCCTGGTCTTCCAGTGGGGCAGCACTATAAAGTCGCCATGAGTGCGCACTGTCACAAGTCAGTACCTATCCTGATATGACCTTTGATGTTGCTAGGATGTAAAACAACAACAAACAAACAAACTTACCAAGTTGGCAGGTCACACACACCCCATAACATAAGTGTTAGATGTAGACATGCAAAAAGGAGTATGTGCTGTTTTTGGCCTTAAATATTACCATTAACTTTCAATAGAACGATTAAAAAAAAAACGTAGATATTTATTTTAGGATACTACCTATTAAATATTGTCTCATGTTGAAATGAATTTCAAATTAAGAAGTGGTTACTTGAACCTATAAAGTAATGTAGATGATAACAATCAACGTAATATAGATCTATTTAAATATTTTGTTATTACAGAAACTCAAAGCTATCAGGATATGCAGCATGCAACAACAAATGCTTTATAAGAGTACCGCTATCAAAATTGAATGTTTGGGGTCAGAAAATTTGCTTGGGGTTAGAAAATGTGCTGCTTTCATCGGATTGTTTGTTTGTATGAGTTTTAAATCTTGGCAACATCTACGGTCATATCAGTACAGGTACCGACTTGTGACAGTGTGCACTCATGACGACTTTATAGTGCTGCTCCACTGGGAGACCAGTTACCGATACCATGACCTGGTATCCCACTCAGTCACATTATCCTGACACTGAGCTAACCAGTCGTTGCCCTATCCTAATAATGCTGAGCAGCAGGTTAGGAAGCGACAAGTATAAATTTGGTAAGTCATTGGTTTGACAATGTGTTGAGTTCTAACTTATAGTCCTGCTGTGAATAGGCGAGACCGATCACCTTGAAATAAACACACACACGACCTAAACACTCCTCCTACTTCCCACTGCGCTGTTCTACTAACTCCGTGATCACGCATCATGTTGCACTAACCATTAGTGAAACAACTCGCGGCGCCCGTCAATCACCCCTTAGTTTAGTTGCTTTGGTTGGTTGTTGGAGTTTTACGTCCTGGCAACATCTAAGGTTGTATCAGGACGGGTACCGAATTGTTACAGTGTGCACTCATGGTGACTTCATAGTGCTGCTCCACTGGGAGACCAAGCTGCCAGCACCAGGACCTGATATCTCGCTCAGTCACATTATCCTGACACTGAACTAATCAGTCCTTGCCCTATCCTAATAGAGCCGAGCGCCTGGCTAGGAAGTGACAAGTATACATTTTTAAGTCATTGGTTTGACTCAACTAGGGTTCGGGCCCGTGGGTTTGAACCCCACGATCTACAGAAACGGGATGCAGACACTCAACTCATTCGGCCATTCCACCTGGTCCCTACTTTTAGTGGTGAGACCGATAAGTGAAACTGGGCACCGTGGCCAAATCGCTAGAGCGATGTCAGATTATGACTCATAAAATGTATACTCATCGCTTCCTAGCCTGGTGTTCGGCATTATTAGGATAGGGCAAGGACTGGTTAGCTCAGTGTCAGGATAATGTCACTGAGTGGGTCATGGCCTAATTTCCCAGTGGGGCAGCACTATAAATTCGCCATGAGTGCACGCTGTCATAAGTTAGTACCCATCCTGATATGACCTTAGATGTTGCCAGGACGTAAAAACTCAAACAAGCAACTACTGATAAGTGAAACGTCGTCGCCATCTAACCCATCATGTGTCGTCTGCAGCTACAACCAGCCTCCTCATTTACGTCACATCCGCTCAGCGCGACACGCGGCCGGCGGCTGCTGTTTGAAGTCATGTTAATTATCATATTAACTGTAATCATATACGACACATTACTAGGCAACACGTGAGGCAACACTCGCCATCCCCAAATAAATGAATAGCTTAGCGCAGATACCGAGGTGGTGTGTGTGTGTGTGTGTGTGTGTGTGTGTGTGTGTGTGTGTGTGTGTGTGTGTGTGTGTGTGCGTGCGTGTGCGTGTGCGTGTGCGTGTGCGTGTGCGTGTGCGTGTGCGTGCCCTTGTGGGTGCGACGGGAGTGGGAGTAGGGGAGGGCACTTCGGTAGTCATGGTTAAGCCTAGTACACACCTCCCGTATAGGATTCGCGCACTAAAACTCGCGACTCGACCCGACCCGCTTAAAACTGAAAACGGGCCGATTCGTTTTTCGAATCGCGAATCGCAATCGTAATCGGCCGCTTTTAGCCCTAAAAACTGAGTTTTATACGCGAATCGCAATCGCTAGGTGTGCGCGGGGAGCGCACACCAAGCGATTTTTGTGGGCGAAACGCACAGTTTTCGATCGTATACGGGAGGTGTGTGCGCACAAACGGTAGGTGTGTACCAGGCATTAGATCTCTACTAGTACTACAGCGTCAAGAAATTATATATGATATTATATATATATAGGCAGTGATAAAAATAAGCAAATATTTTCACTTGTCCATAAGACAACATCACTGAGTGGACAGCAATGAGCTATGCGGAATGGGTGAGAGGAACGAATGACAGGAAGAGATGGAGGTCCATTGCAGCCAACCTTCTTCGAGAAGACGGCACCCATTGATTGATTGATAAGACAAATGATTTTTAGTTGTCCGCCTGGATTTTCACTTTTCCACATTTCATTATCATGATTATTATTAGTTCCTAAACTCTTTAACTGGTTAATCGTAGATTAATTATAGTGTCTAAGCATTGTTATATAAATTCTCAGTGTTATATGTACCTGGTTAAATATGATTTTCAGCCCACAATTGTCATTTGTCCAACGGAAAAGCTCAAGCCATATTCTGCTTGTCCGTGCCTAATCTCAATTGGCTTGGACAAGCAGACATGCCTTATTTCGAACGCTGATGCACACTGGATGCCGAATCAGTAACAGCACGGGCTTCCTGTATAGTTCTGGACTTTGAATACAGCCCTGGCCGAGTCATATCAAAAACTTACAAAATGTATACTTCTCACTACCTAGCCTGGTCCTTAGTATTATTAGAATAGGGCAAGGACTAGTTAGCCATGTTATCAGGAGTATGTGACTGAGTGGGAAATCAGATCGTGGCATCAGCGGGCTGATCTCTAAGTGGGGCAGCACTGTAAAGTTACCCATGATTTCAGACTGTCCTGATATGACCTTAGATGTTGCCGGGACGTAAAACCCAAATGACTATATATACATGTACATGAGACTGTCTCAAAAGGTGCTAAGCAATATGGGACAAAACTTTGTCCATTGTAACGATCAACATATTATCTGCTTATGCATTTGCTCAGGATAAACTGATTTGTTAATTTACATGGTGTTTCATAATCCCAATAGAATACATATTGATTTGAAGCAAATGTCCTTGTGTTTTCAGTGTAACCGTTTCTGTGCTATTTTGTGTCAATTGTTACAATGGACAAAAAAAAAGAAGAGTTATCACCTTTTGAGACAGGTTCATATATTAATGTTACTTCTTTAAGTTATTAGCGCACATGCTACATAAAAGCCTGGTTCGACGTCAGGAGTCTGGCTGAAACTACTCATATATTATAAAAGAAAAGAAAACGAAGGAGGTGAACAAATGCATTGACCTGATGAGATCACCGCACGACTGTGGAGACGAGGTGGAAAACCAAGCCAACCAACAACTCCTTCCTGCCCAAGGTAGAAAAGCGGGTCAGAAACTACTGCCACCTAGCGACGGTATCAGCCCGGACGAACCGGAGTGGTGTATATTTACCGGTTATTTGCCGGGAAGTGTGACAACCCGAGCCCGGTGTTACATCCACATGGGATGGCCGTAGGATGGCTGTATAATGGTTATGTATGACTGTATGATGACTACGTAATGGCTGTATGGTGGCTATATGATGAACAAGTGATGGCTGTATGATGGTTATATGATGGCTATGTGATGGATATATGATGATTATGGGATGGATATATGATGATTATGTGATGGTCATGATATGACTGTAGGATGGCTATGTATTGGCTGTATGATGGTTATGTAATAGCTGTATAGTGGCTATGCAATGGATGTATGGTGCCTATGCAATGGATTTGTTTGTTTGTTGTTTTACGTCCTAGCAACATCTAAGGTCATATCAGAACGGGTACCGACTTGTGACAGTGCGCATTCATGGTGACTTTATAGTGCTGTCCCACTGGGAAACCAGGCCACCAGCACCATGACCTGGCATCCCACTCAGTCCTGACACTGAGCACACCAGTCCTTGCCCTGTCCCAATAATGCTGAGCGCCTGGCTAGGAAGCGACAAGTATCAATTTTTAAGTCATTGGTTTGACTTGACCAGGGTTTGAACCCACGACCCCAAGATCTCCCAGCACGGGAGACGAACGCTCTAACTCATTCGGCCATCCCGTCTGGTTTATGCAATGGATGTATGGTGGCTATGCAATGGCTGCATGATGGCTGTGTGATGGCCATAGCATGGTTATGTGATGGCCGTAGAATGGCTTTGTGATGGGTACGTGATGGCTATATGATGACTATGTAATGGTTGTAGAATGGCTATGTGATGGCTGTAGGATGGCTATATGACTATGTAATGGTTGTAGAATGGCTTTGTGATGGATGTAGGATAGCTATATGATGACTATGTAATGGTTGTAGAATGGCTATGTGATGGCTGTAGGATGGCTATATGATGACTATGTAATGGTTGTAGAATGGCTATGTGATGGCTGTAGGACAGCTATATGATGACTATGTAATGGTTGTAGAATGGCTATGAGATGGCTGTAGGATGGCTATATGATGACTATGTAATGGTTGTAGAAAGGCTATGCGATGGCTGTATGATGGCTATATGATGACTATGTAATGGTTGTAGAATGGCTTTGTGATGGCTGTAGGATGGCTATATGATGACTATGTAATGGTTGTAGAATGGCTATGTGATGGCTGTAGGGTGGCTATATGATGACTATGTAATGGCTGTAGAATGGCTGTGCTGGCTTCGTGATGGTTATGCGATGACTATATGATGACTTTGTAATGGTTGTAGAATGGCTACGTGATGGCTGTTGGATGGTTATAGTTTGTTTGTTTGTTTTCCGTCCTAGTAACATCTAAGGTCATATCAGCTAAGGTCATATCAGGATGGGTACCGACTTGTGAGAGTGCGCACTCATGGCGACTTTATAGTGCTGCCCCACTGGGAGAGCTGGCTGCCAGCACCATGACCTGATATCCTACTCAGTCACATTATCCTGACACTGAGCCAACCAGTCCTTGCCCTATCCTAATAAAGCCAAGCGCCTGGCTAGGAAGCGACAAGTATAAATTGGTACGTCATTGGTTTGACTCAGCCAGGGTTCGAACCCACGATCCCATGATCTACCAACACGGGAGACGGACGCTCTAACTCATTCGGCCATCCCGTCTGGTTAGGATGGTTATATGATGGATGTAGGATGGTTATATGATGACTATGTAATGGCTGTAGGATGGCTATGTGATGGATGTGGTGAATCTGACAAAGACCTAGATGCTGTGAAGTAGCTGCCCATAGATGAGTCACTATCCTGGAGGCGGTGCCCCAAGCCCATAGTTCCTCCTGCCGCCGCCAGATTTACTTAGCGCCGTGTGTTTACATTGGCGCCGTAGACTGAGTCGCCTTCTGTGGGCGTCACTGAAACTAGCATCCGCTTACAAAGCGCCACGCCGGTATAAGATTGTCACGTGACCGAATGTCCCAGATTAACCCTGAACCAGACACTCGAACCCGACACATAACTGTTCAATTGCGTTTTGCTTTGCACATATAGTCAGGTTCCTTGTGTTGTAGTTGTAGTTGTTGTTGTTGTCATTGGTTGTTGGATTTTTATGTCCTGGCAACATCTAAGGTTATATCAGAACGGGTACTGACTTGTGACAGTGCACACTCATCGTGATTTTATAGTGCTGCCCCACTGGGAAATCAAGCTGCCAGCAGCATGACCTGATATCCCACTCAGTCAGATTATCCTGACACTGAGCCAACCAGTCCTTACCTTATCCTAATAATCCCAAGCGCCAAGCCAGGAAGTGACGAGTATAAGTCAGGGTTCGAACGTATGGATTCGAATCCCACGATCTATCAAAGCGGGAGACAGACGCTCAACTCATTCGGCCGTCCCATCTGGTCTGTTGTTGGTGTTGGTGGTGAAAACATCAAAATGCCTATACCAAAACGCTTAGTTCGATTTGATGTAGATAAAATACGCACTTCCGGTAGGGGCGAAGGACGACCTTGAAACAGTTCTGGTGAGTTAGTAAGAGTCCACTACATGCAACCTTTCCAGATACTGGTTCCGGTGAACAGTACTTGTCTATAATGGTGCATAGCTGATCTGGAAGAGAATGCCATAATACCAAATTTGTGGCTACAGGATTCTGTCCATTTAACTTTTAACGTATGCTGTTAATCTACATGAATTTACTAATTCCACACTTCAAAAGTAGTGTGATGTGAATGATGAGTAGATCTGTGCTTATAATTTATATTGGGCACTGGTGTGAATATGCCCATCACTGACCAATTCAACAATTTGTCCATAGAGTAGTTTTGCAGCCATGTTTTGCAGGCATGAGACCCGTTCACACATGGACCTTAATTCGTCTCAACTAGTTCGCCTCATCTAAGTCGCCTCAAAACGTGTGTGTGTGAACGCATAGCTGAGGCGAATTCGGGATAATTCGACTCAACAAGTTCGACTCAAGTAAACCTCTTCGCGAGGTGGATTAGATGAGGCGACTTAGGCTGAGTCAGCCTAAGGTCCGTGTGTGAACGCAAGTGGTTTAGTTGAGGCAAATTAAGCATGTCACTGTCGATGTGTGTATGTGTGTGTGAATGTATGTATGTGTGAATGTATGTATGTGTGAATGTATGTATGTGTGAATGTATGTATGTGTGTATGTATGTATGCATATGTGTGTATGTATGAATGTATGTGTGTATGTATGTATGCATGCATGCATGTAGATGTGTGCATGTTTTCACATATATGTATGTATATATGTATCTATGTACATATGTATGTCTGAAACTACACACTGGTGGTCGATCTGAGCCGGTTTAACGTCCGTGTGTGAATGCGACACACTTTCAAAACTCGGTATGTGTGAATGCGCCGCTAGTTCAACTCATCTAGTTCGCCTCATCTAAGTCGGCCTAATGTTGTACGTGTGAAGACGGCTATGGAGTGTCAAACTGCAGGAACAACTTTGATCGTACATATAACTTAGATACTGGAGCCCTCATTAAACATTTAGTGCTCCATAGAAGGGGATGCAAGCTGCGTCAATTTAATAGAACCTGTTATATATTACATATTTATATACCATACACAGCTATATAATATACATAGCTATTTAGTTGTATGGATGTGACTAGATATGTATGCCTATAGGCATAGTTATGTCAGTGAATAATTATACTTTAGGACAATGCTTTATACAGTAATTAGATATATTGCGTACATGGCTTTATGTATACTTTGTTGGTTGTTGGGTGTTTTACGTCCTGGCAACATCTAAGGTCATATCAGGATGGGTACCGACTCGTGACAGGATACACTCATGGTGATGTTATAGTGCTGCCCCACTGGAAGACCAGGCCGCCAGCACCATGACCTCATATCCCACTCAATCACATTATCCTGACACTGAGCTAACCAGTCCTTTCCCTATTCTATTAATGCCCAAGCGCCAGGCTAGGAAGCAACAAGTATCAGTTTTATAAGTCATTAGTTTGACTTGACCCGGAATTGAACTCCCAATCTCCCGCACTCGGCCACCGCGCCCGATCCCCGTACATGGCTTTAGTTATATAGTTAGAGGTATATAGTCATGTATATAGCTAAATAGGGTATATAACCAGTTATATACCTATATAGGGCACAGACTTATGTGTACATAACCATAGGTACTCGGCATTGGAAACTCAAGCAGCGCAGCGCTGTGATCGTCACGTGTGCTGAATGATCATTGGTCACTTCTAGGTCACTATATGTAGTCAAGATAAAAACTAATGCATTGAATCCTGCACACAATTGTCTATTCGAGGAACATGATGAATCCAGGTATGAAGGCAAGCCGAATTACATCTGGCCACTAAGGCTCCGAATGAAACCTCATTTGGAGGCCTTGGGCATGCATTTGGACATGTTGGAGGATGCTAAAGTCCCAGAACATCCCCCGTGGTCATTGAGGAAGCCATCGCTTATCCTCTGACTCTCCGAACTGAGGAAGTCTAGGACACATCCACTCGAGTACCAAGGACTCCATGCAGAGATTCAAGGCCAGTTTGCAGACCACCTCTCCATATACACTGATGGTTCGAAAGACCAAAGCTGGGTAGCTGCTGAAGCAGTCTGCCGACGGGAAAAATTTGGCATACGCTTGCCTGATCAGAGCTCGATTTTCACTGCAGAAGCCGGAACACTCCTCGCATTGGAGTGTATCGAGGTATCCAACCACACTAACTATGTTATATGCAGTGATTCGTTCTCTTGCCTCCTGGCTGTTGCTGGACTGAAAACGAATCACCCTATTCTAGCAACGGTCATTTATAAAATGAACCAACTGACAACGGATGGGTATGACATCCACCTGTGCTGGGTGCCTGGCCATGCCGGCATACAAGGAAACGAATGAGCTGATCGGGCTGCGAAGAAGGCCCTGACCTGTGATCTTGAACCGTGTCTGATCCCTCACTCTGATCTGAAACCACTAATAGCCACCCACATAAAATCCAAATGGCAACATGAGTGGGATGAAAACATTAATAAACTTAAAGAAATTGAACCATCTGTGGGAAAACCACCACAGACTCATGTGGGAGGTCGGCGGGACCAAGTGGTCCTTAGCCGCTGCCGTATTGGCCACTCGTGGCTTACACATGCTTTTCTGCTCAAGGGGGAACCTCCCCCTGAATGTATTGGGTGTCAGTCCCCGCTGACACTCAAACACATTCGACTAAATTGCGTTGATTTCTTTGCCATGCGCCAACAGTTCTACACTGCAGACAGTATGCATGACCTTTTTACTAAGGTAAAACAGGAAAACATTTTAGCCTTTTTGAGGGCAGCTGGACTGTACCACCTCATATAGTTTACTAAATTAGATTCTATCAATTATTAATATAACTTTTCTTTTTCTATGGGAATTTGTTTCCCTTGACCACAAATATATGATTGTGAGCTTTCTAATTTAATGAGTGTCTATTGGCACATAATTGATTGTCTGCTTTTACATGTAAAAGCGATGGTTTGAACAAAAAACAAACATTTCTCGTCGTGAATATGGCCTATGCTGCCTACACGGCGTAAAGCAACCATCAATCAATCAATCAATCAATCTAGGTCACTTGTCATGCGCACTGGGAGTCTCCTAGTCTTACCGGTTGGCACTGCCATTGCGCTGATGGGTGGCTGACTGGACTAGGACATCTTGTCCTCTTGAGGTGGACTCATGAATATGAATATCCATGTGTACAACATCATCATCTATTGGAAATGATCCCTGTGACGGCGCCAATTATTCAGACGAGGTAGTTAATCAAATGGGATGGTTGGTTGTTTTACGTCCTGGCAACATCTAACGTCATATCAGGATGGGTACTGACTTGTGACTGCACACTCATGGTGACTTTATCGTGCTGCTCCACTCAGAAATCAGGCCATCGGCACCATGACCCGAAATCCCATGCAGTCACATTATCTTGACACAGAGCTAATTAGTCCTTGCCCTATCCTATTAATGTCGAGCAACAGGCTAAGAAGCAACAAGTATCTATTTCATAAGTCATTGGTTTGACTTGACCGGGAACCAAACTCCTGATCTTGCGCATCCGAGAGTGCCCATCCAACTTTCCAATCACAAACCCACATCTGTTATTCATTGTATATAGCTATTTAAAGTATATAATTTTAATTATAACTATGTCTATTATAAATATATACCTTATATAGCTTTAACTATAGCCATATATTATGATATAGCTGTTGCAATGTTCACATAGCTATATATGGTACAAACTTATTTACTGATATAGGAATAACTATAGCACAGCGCCTATCTAAATAAACCCCATCTAATGGTTTGATCTCATCAGTCATGAGGCCTGACACTGGCGACATGCACCATTTCCTGTATAAATACAACTTCTGCGCAGCTTTGTGTGCACTTCCAAACAGGACACTTCCTTCCAGCATTGCGCGTTCTACAATAGTTCGGGTCAAAAGATGCTCATGTAAATATTTATTGAAAGTAATTGTAATTAAGAAAATAATCCATTCTAACAAAATTCAGTTATACATGAAGCCTATAATTTTTTTAATTTTTTTTTTTAACTAAAAATTTAACGGCGCTTCCCTGGCAAAAAGTGTCCGGTTCTGGTAGTTTTACGTAGCGACCGCTATCAAATTAAACAAGTTTTAAGTTCGACCAGATTTGGAGAAATCCTACACCACGATAAGGTGTGTGTGTTTTTTTAGGTGACCATGTGTGTTCTTGGCTTTGTACCGAGTCGCCATGTCTGTCTGAAGATGCAGGTCGTCGGGGTGTGTGTGTAAGGGTGTGTGTAAGGGTATGTGTGTGTAAGGGGGTGTGCAGCGTCGGGGGTTCCCCTCCCAGAAGGCGCGTAACTAGAGACGGCACCATCTCCAACGGAAGGCGCCCACGACAACTGCGCCATCCCGCGGAGGTTGCGATAGTAACTTTCCACGTTGAGGATCACAATTTGGGGAGCGGGAGATGGGGGCGGGGGGGGGGGGGTATGGTGGAGGAGACGGCAATGGAAGGGAAGGGAAGTGGAAGGGAAGGGAAAGGAAGGGAAGGGGACGGAACGGAACGGAACAGAAGGGGAGGGAGGAGGGAAAGAGAGGTGGAGATAGTACAAGATGGTGGAGATAGTACAAGATGAGAGGGGGTGGTATGGTGAGGATAGCAGGGGAAGGACAGTAAGGAAGAGAACAGCGAGGAGAGGAAGAAAGTAGGAGAGGAGAGGAAGAAAGTAGGAGAGGAGAGGAAGAGAGAAGGGGAAGAGAGCAGAGGAGAGAAGAAGTAAAAATTATTTACCCGGTCTGAATGGTACTTGCACGACTAAGATAGATATTGTAAGCATTTTAAGCACAACGCCCCCTCCTTTTAAAGTTTTGTAACGAAGCAGAAAGCATTTTCCAAATAATATTTTAGCTAAATTTGGTTTCCTGGTGTTGAAATGCAACTTCAAATTAAAGAATATGATGTTCAATAGTGGATGCCACTTCGACGTGTATACAACTATTCTAGTCTCTTTGGTGAGACAGGCCTGCTTACTGTTAACCAACAATATCAATATAGGGAACTTCTTTTATTTAATAAACAATATCTTAAGTCCTCCCCCACCCCCACCTCACTCATCCCAAATCCCATTTTCAATTTCACTAGCCACAAATGCACAGAGGGCATAATAAACGATACGATGCAGGAGGAGAAACCAGATTTGATCCTTTTGCTTAGAAGTCTGAACCATGCTATGTATTATAAATTTAGGAGAGGTGTTGAAATATACCCCCCCCCCCCCCACCCCCCATATCACTCCGCTCTATTTATTTTCAACTTTGACGGGCGTGGTTGATATGTAATACCCCAGTCACACGAGAGCCAGCGTTCGCCGCCAACCTCCTTACGACTAAAAGGTCGCCAAGTTTCCAGCGTCCCACTCAATACATTGATTCAAAAACACAGTCGAGGCCAGGTCGGCACCGGGGTGCCACTGGGGCGGCGCCCTGTCGATGACCACATGGTGAGCGCGGCATGGCATGTGTTGACCACTTTTTTTTAATGGTGGCGACTGAACTGGTCACAAGGAGGTTGCAAGTGCAGCAGCTGCAACCTCCTTGCGTCCAAAATTTCCGAAATGATCGCCGGGAGGTCGGCGATCTCGTGGCGCCAGTGCGTAAGGGAGTCATAAGGAGGACGTATGGACATCGCGAAATGATCGTAAGGGAACGCAGGCCTCGTGTGACTGGGGTATTACGCACGTAGCGTCCAACGCGGTCTCCAGTTGTGCAACCACCTCCTGGATAGAAAGCGCTATAATACCCCCACTCACCCTTAACTGCACCCCAATCTCCACCCAAAGCATCACAGCGCACCAGTACCTGCCAGTCACTGAGACAATCAGTGCCGAGAGATGAACGGCGGGCCACTAAACAGGCATTCCTTTTTAACTCAGCCAATAAGTCTCCCCAATGTAGCATTTCTCCTTTAATAAGTGTGGAAAGATTGAGTTCCCAACTCCTTCGTAGGTAATCACTCCAATCTGCAATTTAGATAGTCGAGCCGAACGCCCGACCCTGGTTGTGGCGTCTCAGCCGGCGACGGAAGTCCCACTGTATAGGCAACGCCAGCAAGTAGGGGATACAAACAGTTTGTTGCCCAGCTACTGCTTGCTATCCAGACCGCACTTCGCCCACACCTCTATCTCCTCTCTGCTGGTTATGCTCCTCCTTGATAATGTCTGAAAAGAGTTTCAGGAGGGGGAGCCCGCCAGCATTTCACTTTCTACTCTTACTGTTCTCTGTGGCGGAGTGGTTAGAGTGTCTGATTTTTTATAGGTCGGACTCCTAATCTGAAGGTCAGTGGTTCAATTCCCTGTGCCCTCACCTCTGCCAATTTGGATTTCCACCGCTGTGTATAACTTACAGCCTCATCAAAGGCCAGTTGCTCTCATACCATGTCTATGTGGTGTGGGAGGTTAAAAATCCCTTGGGTCGTAAAGGTGTAGGCTCGGGCTTTCTAACTGTCTAATGGTGAAAACAAGGCTATTCAGGCTTATCCATGATAGGCAGTATAAATCTCCAAGAGAAAAAAACAAAAAAAACTCTGTCTGTGTCTTTGGCTCGCCGGCTGGTCACCATAGAGCAAATAGACACGGTCCTTTGACTCAACTCTCCTCATTTCTCTTTCCTATACTCTACCCTTTTTTTGCTCTCCCAGGCTTACTACTCCCCCTGATCAAGGGAGTTGTTTGCTTGGGTGGGGCCCTGTACCTTATTGTTTCTCTCGCTTTGTTCTTGTTGCTGGAACCTGCTGGACCCACCTTTGCCCGTCCCTTCCTCCTGAATCCTGGATAAGAGTGCTCTGCTACCGCCGGACCAGATTGATTTGGGGCCACCCCAATGCTTCGCCCTTTTGAACGTTGTAAAGACATCCCCAACTTCTACAACCGTCCCACCTGAAGACTTCAACCAAAGATTGGACCGATTTATCGGGGCTTTTCTATATTTCTGCAGTTCTGCAGCCGGTAACCGTCGCAAGGTTACAAAACACCCCAAAAGCAACCCCTCCCAAAAGCTACTGCTTCTGCTGATCCGTGCCGCATATACGAATAAAAAATATGTTAAATTACAACAAATACTGTGGTAATGTTTCCTCAATACTTCTCCCAACATATATTAAATTACAAGAAAAACATGCAGTATACATCTATAGTAATGCTACTTTTCGAATATATTAACTACAACAAATACTTGCTTTCTGTTTGTATTATAATTCCGCTCTGTGCAGTATTTTTTTATAGAAGTAAATTCGAACAAACAGCACCTCTTATCAAAACTACAACAGGCAAAAAGGTTATGTGGGCAATAACAATGACAGTAAAAACACTCTCCAAGGATATACCATAACGACTGGAATGTCAGTGGAATGGAGCTAGGAGAGTACTGGATGAACCCAGACACCCTGACTAGGAGTCCATAAAAATGCTAAATCTGGGAGAGTTCAGGGCCCGTATGCACCAAGTTGTGCTAGTCGTAACCGGAGCTAGGCGCTAACTCCGGTCAGCTAGCTCCGGGTAGTGGGGGCTCCGCGAAAAAAATAAACTGGTATGCACCAATGTTTTAGCCGGGGCGGATAGCTGACCGTGAGTTTATTTATAGATTTGGGAATTCCCTCCAGTCGACAATATGAATAACGTCGCGAATGCAGCGAAAAGCGTTAATAAGGGTTCGATTTTATGGTTAAATTGATAAGATTTCACTTATTGCGTATGTAATTCTGTTAAATAAGACAGCATTGAATAGATTTGGGCCTAATATATTGCCGCCGATTCGGCGGCGACGGCGGTGGCCATGTTTATTTGACATTGGACTGTATGGACATCGACGTCGCTGCGGCGGCGGCGATTTGTTTACTTTACACTCGTCGATTCGAAAATATTAATATCCCCGCCGTTACGGCATCACCGTTAATCTCGCTTCGATTTTAGGGTTAATTTAATGAAATTTCACTATTTGCCTATCTAATTCTGTTAAATATGATCGCATTCAATAGATTGAGACCCATACACGCACACTAACCGCCCCGGCTAGCAGTTAAACCTGATTTGAAACTGGGGTAGCTTAGCCTAGGCTACGGTCCGCGGTTAGCGCTGGCGCATACCAATTTTCCACAGTTAGCCGTGTGGAGATACCCAAACCGCGGTTAAGGCTCTAACTCCGATTGGTGCATATGGCCCCAGGTCTGGGAAGACCCACCACCGGCCAACTGCTGATCCAAAACCTGATATCATGGAGAGCCTGGGGCACGGTTAAATGTGTCAAGTTCTTTTGGAATTGTGTGCTGATTGTTTTTGTTTTTTTTGTGTGTTTTACATCCTGGTAACATCGAAGGTCATGTGAGGACGGGTACCGAGTTGTGACAGTGCACACTCATAGCAACTTTATAATGCAGCCCACTGAGAGACCAATCTACCATGACCTGATATCCCACTCAGTCACATTACCCTGACACTGAGCTAACCAGTACTTGGCGTGGTGTAATGACCTCATGAGGCAACTTTCGGTGGCCATATTGGATTACATACAGAAGGCTTGCACCTGTCTACATTGTGCTTATTTACCTATTTGTTGGTTTATTTGGCACTGTTTTGAGCAGTTTGGCCTCAGAAGTTGTTGTTAAAGTGCTGAAAGTAAACACATTGGATGCAAACTTCCCAGAACAGCTCAGAACGCAAGGAAAATGATATTACTGCATCAGCATACATTCACAACAGGGCTAGGCAAGGGTGCTCGTAATCCAAGATGGTTGATTGCTGACCTCTGACCACTGAGTGATGACGTCACATGCACTCCCTCTATTCTTATAATGCTGATCGCCAGGCTAGGAAGCGACAAGTACCAATTTTGTAAGTCAATGGTTTTACTCGACCAAGAATCGAACTTCTGACGGGAAGCCTGCGCTGTACCGATTTGGCCACCACGTCCGGTTTGTGTGCTGATATTAGCAGGTTGTAGAAGTGTGGTTTGGGAGGGGGGGGGGGACGTCGATGTATTGTTTGTTGAAGGTTTTACATCCTAGATTTTTCCCCCCTGCCACCCACCCCAATGGGCCCCCCTCCCCTGCCACCACCCTTAACCATCATGAACAAACCAACAAAACAACGAACATCCTACACAACTATCAATCTGTTTAAACACATTGAACATTACATAAGACAGACAAAATGCCTTGACAACTATAAACTTAGCTTGTTTTATAAGAGAAAAATGTAACCCACAACGATTGTTTGAGTTGCCCCGAGTATACACCTTCTACTCAGTGCTGCTCCCCATTTTTGTATGAACCGCAGTGACTGGTGCTGTACATTATACAGCAGGAACCACTCCCTTAATTCTACATGATCGGTGCTGTGACTAATACAGCACTGATCAAACTTAGATTATTTAAAATGTCAATTCCGATAGTAAGATGGCCGGAAGACCAGTGCTCCGGCGCTGACAAATGTCATATTCAGATGAATAAATACTTTACCAACATTTTTTTTTTTTTTAAATACACATCGCAAATAACCCCTCCTCCCCCCCCCCTCCCCCCACCCCACACCACCCCAAAAAAAGAAAGGAAATCCCCTGAGATATCCAATCTTTGCACAAGTAGACAGAAAATATTCCAGTTTAATACTTGCTGCCTGCCACTATAGCAACGCCACAGGGAGCCCCCAAACCCACGCCACTTCGTTACTCACACGCACACCCCAAGCTCTCCGCCCTCCTCCCACCAACCCGTCCCTTCTGCCTGCGCTTGTTCCAGAAAGCTGGCCTGCGCACCCTCCGCCTTGACCTACTTTCGGACCCGTGTGTACACACTCTGGAGCAGACGTTGCGCGTCAGCTATACACACGACGCCACACGTCTGGTCGTGCCGTGCGCAGCCGGTAGTCGGTCACATCCACTGCCGTGCCGCCAGTGGCAATAGGCAATAGTCACGTCTCACCGGCCGCGCTTTTTATTTTAAAATTATTTTTTTTTATATTGAGGCTCTTTTTATACTGTTCATCGCATATATGCCAGGGTACCCAGGCTTGTTTTCAATGCTGGCCAGTTGTAGTGTTGGTGGTATCTTACCACACAGTAGCTGCTGATAAGGTATTTGATTGCCTGCATTTCAGTAGCAGATAGATAATTGGTTGGTATGGTTAGTAGCCTATGTTAGTTTTTTTTAATTTTCTTGGCATATATGTATTAATTTATTTTGTTCTACTCTTATTACTAGACTAGCCTACTCCTATTTACATATCATAGGCTTGTATGTAGCTGTGTGGTGTGTTATCTGGCTACTTTTGGCATGGTTACCTTCCATTGGGCATCCCGCTGGTGATGGGGTGTGATATGTATTTATACACACATACCAAACTGATCTTCCTGAGGGACCATCACAGGTCACCAAGTGATTCCATATACCACTTGGGAAGCAACCATTGATAACTATAGCCGAGGGTTCTCTCTCTAACTAATACACAATATATATAATACCTAATCTATTGTTCTAACCAGGAATCTCTCAACCGAAGTATAGAAAAGAAAGGAACATTTGATGTAACCACCTCTGCGCATTCATACTTACACTTATACTTATACTTATAGTGTAAGTATATTAAATGTGTATGGCAGGAAAACAGTTTCCTGAAAAGAAATGGTGTATATTCTGATGAATAGATATTTGTCCAAAATAAACAAATAAATATACACACACAATGTTGCACGCACGCACGCGCACACTATATATATAAATATATATAGTATATATATATATATATATATACTATATATATACTATATATATATATATATATATATATATAATATATATATATATATATAGGTCAGCTAGGCGGCTGCGCTGAATGGCTTTATAATGCCCCCCCCCCCCTTTCAGAATAGCCATGGCTGGCAGACGATAAACATTCGGCGGCATAACAATCAAATTGCCAAAACCAAAACGCTTGGCTACATTTGATCCGACATATCCAATTCAACTAAAGGCCCTGTCATATTACGACGCATCTCGCAAGCGCGCGACTAATGCGTAAAATCACTTTTTTACATTGAGAAGCGTCAAACTTGGGGGGGGGGGGGGGGGGGGGGGGGGCAAAGTTGGATGTATACATAGCGTATGGCCAATGTATGGCTAACGTACTTCCCAGCGAAAAATGCTTGAATTATGCTCACGGTACATTCATAGAACGCCGGTGAACCTTATATACGTTATTCGATCGCCAGAACTACACCTCATACATTACATACGTCAAGACACACTGGAGAAACACTAAACATACGTTAGACCTACGTTGTCAGTACACAGACTATACGTTCCCACTGCCTTTAACGTAAGTCAACATAGTGAACAACATTTGTCTAACATGCGTCTAACGTATCTCGACATACACCTAACGCATACATAACATATGGCCACACGTTGCCGTACGTCGAAGGTTTTGTGCATGCTCAAGACTTTGACGACCCCCTGACGTGCGACGCCGTATCTCGACGAATATTGACCTATACCAACGAGCGCCTAACGCACACGTAACACATAACAACGTAGCGGCCAAGAATTAAATACGTCGGTGTACATTGGTGTGATGCGTCGTAATGTGACAGCCCATTTATATACAGCATTTATACGCTGTGTATGGCACAGACCGCATCCAGTCGTAACTTGTCTTTCTTTTCCTTATGATGCGTCCAATGTTGGAGAGGTAGCATTGTCACGATGCACCCTGTGAGTATGGTTTTACACTAATGTGTAAACATGGCTTGTGTTGCCGATCTTGATCAGTGCAACTAAAATCAAGTTACTATGACGTTACGTTCTTCACATGACCTAGTTCCCAAACAAACGTTGAAATAGCAAATGTTATTTTGACTCCTCCTTTATCCATAATTGTTAACGTTAAAGCTGCATAGTCCGATGGAGCATCAAATTTGCAAAAGCCAAAACAATCATTTGGGCTTGATTCTATATATCCAACTTAGATACTGCTGCACTTATTAAGCTTGTATTGCCGCATAGAAGGGTATATTGAGTAAATTTAATAGAACCTGTTCCTGCATAAGCCTGTGGTGTTAGTTTTGGCGTGTTGCCATGTTTACACTTCAAATATCTCAAAAGTTAGCCATTTAAAATATAAGTTACTTCAAACTAATGGCCCTGTCACACTACGACGTGACTACGTCAGCGTAGGCAGAACGTGAAAATAATTATATTACGTCGACGTTATGGGCGTAATATGCAAATTGTGGACGTGAGCGTAACGTGAAAGTAACGTTGGTGTACGACGTGACCTTAGCTGTAACGTGACAACGTTAGGGGGGAGGTGTAATTGGCGACGTGACCGGGCGTTAGTGTAACGTGAGCGTAACGTCGCCGTAACGGGTGCGACGTGGACGTAACGTGACCGTAACGCCAACGTAACGTGACCGTAACGTGACCGTAACGTGACCGTAACCGTGACCGTAACGTGACCGTAACGTGACCGTAACGTGACCATAACGTGACCGTAACGTGCAAAAAGCTGCCCACACCTTGCTCCCACCCAGGCCGTCGGTCTGACGTGACATAACGTGACTCTAACGTCATTTACGCTGCTATAACGATCGCGGAACGTCTACCTAACGTCATTGTCACGTCATCCCGACGTGACGGCTTCACGTCGAGATACGTCGAAAGTTTTGAACAGGTTCAAAACCTTGACGCGCGCCGACGTAACACGACGTAATATGACGTAGCTCGACGTCACTCTAACGTCATTATGACGTCATCATAACGTAACCCAACGTACGGCAACGTAATGACGAAAAATCGTCACGTTAGGCTCACGTTGGCTCGTTACGTCGTAGTGTGACAGGGGTATAAAGGTAGAGCATAATGATCAATCTAATATATTTATCTAAAAAAAATGACAGAAACTCAAAACCATCGGACTATGCTACTTTAAGTAGGCCTAATGTGCATATATTGTATAAACAGTAGTCGTGAAGACAGTGAGTGACCTCTAGATTGATTGGCCACTTTTTGTTTTGTTTGTTTCGGCGTTTCACCTGTGTTTGTAATTATGGCCATCTAGAGTACCCGGGCGTGCCTGGGGCCCAGGCGTCCTAATAGTAGACGTGAACTGAATAGTGTGTAGTTTCCAAAGACCGCCCAATGTCACGACGGCGCATGGCTTACCGGGGAGGGCGGGGTCCGAGGCAACGACCAAACTCATGCTGCATCACCCAATAGTTGTTGGAGTTTAACATCCTGGCAACATCTAAGGTCATATCAGAAGGGGTATCGACTTGTGACAGTGCACACTCATGGCGACTTTATAGTGCTGCCTCACTGCGAGACCAGGCTCCATCACCATGACCCGATATGCCACTCAGTCACATTATCCTGACACTGAGCCAACCAGTCCATGCCCTATCCTACTAATGCCGAGCTCCAGGCTAGGAACTTACAAGTACCAATTTAAGTCAAATTAAATCAAATCAAATTTTATGTCATTGGTTTGATTCGACCAGGGTTCGAATCCCATGATTTATTCGGCCACCCCGTCTGGGCACATAATCCAAAGAAACCCATTACATTTTCTGAGGCAAAACACCGGCCTAAATCTGGTCCTACAGATCCAACTTAAATACTAGTCGTCATTAAATATTTGTTGCAGTTCTGTTTATGTGCTATGCTTGTTTGTTTGTTGTTGTTTTACGTCCTAGCAACATCTAAGGTCATATCAGGACTGGTAGCGACTTGTGACAATGCGCACTCATGGTGACTTTATAGTGCTATGTGCTATGCTGCTCTACTCGAACACCGCTAACTAAATCCGGAAACAGGTAACTAAAACATCCATCCAACATTTTGGTGTGCACACCAAATTAATTTTGCGTTTTCACTTTCAAATACCTCCAAAGTTAATTCTTTCAAATAAAGGTTATTTCAAACTAAAGTAAAGTAGATCGCAACAATCAACATAATATATTTATCTACAGAAATATGGCAGGAATTCACAACCATCGGATGATGTAGCTTTAACAACGAAAGAGCAATTGCAGCAACTTCTTGGACAAATATGGCGTCATAACCTTCTCGTGTGTTCAATTATTGCATGTGTGTTTCTTCTGGGAATGATTAATTTCCTGGATCAGCAATACATCGCCTTACCACTAAAATGTAGCGCGTTTGAACGACACTAATGTATTCTCTAATAATGCATTATTTTATATTAATTCAATTGCACAATACCTAAAGCCCCTGTCACACATAACCGGATTGAGCAACGGACAGAATTGTCTAGTTCGGGCGTCATAAGTATCAAAATGTATTAAAATGTGTCAAAATGTTGCGATATCGGTCAAAGGCCGCTGGACGAATGGACATGAAACGGACATGAACGGATAGCCAATGGGTGAAACAAACTCAAACCGGACAAGACCCGTAGACGTCAATCTGGCGGCATCCATTCCAAGTTTTGTGCATGTTCAAAACTTGTATGGACACAAACCAGACTATCAACGGACTTTGTTCGGTTTCTTTCCGTTTCCTCCAATCCGGTGATGTGTGACAGGGGCTTAAGATAGGGAATTTTCGGGGTGGCATACATTTCCACAGGTGCGCCTAGAATCAAGCAGGTGTTGAATAGAACACGGCCAAACAAACGGCCTTACTTAAATACTAGTTTTTTTTTAAGCTATTACTCAACAATACCAGGAACTTTAAATTCGCTTCTGAGAACAACAAGAGGTCCACCACCACCACCACCACCACCACCACCACCACCTCTACCACCACGCCCTCTATGGTAATCCAGATAATAGAGCCACAGTTAGCAGTGACGCTCCTTTGTAGGCTCTATTTGTGAATGCGCATGGGCCGGGGCCGACACTAAAGTCCCCAGCCGAGTCTGGGCACAGGTGAACTGAAAGTTACATAATCCGACGGGTTTTAGCTCGTGTTGTATATTAAGAGTAAATACAAATATTGGGCTGGTTATTATTATAATCTACTTTACATTACCTTAGAGTAGCTTATTAATATTATTACTTTAAAAAAAATATATATAATTGTATGTATGTAGATATATATATATATATATATATATATCATGTATGCAACTGGGCGTGAGTCAAACCACCGGCGCCAACGCGAACGGACGACGGCGATTGGACAATATCAACTCGAGTAGAATCGAATAATAATAATAATAAATAATTCTCCGAGCGTTTATATGTATATAATAGATTATATAAAATATATATATGGCTTCATTGCTATTTTTAGTCTTCCTGGTGCTTTTATGGTGTTCCAGTAATGGTATGTTTGGGTCAATGACCTTTAGTGACTGAGTGACCTTGTGAGTGAACTTGTACGGGTCAGGGGTGCAATGATTCGTGATTCATTTTATAGGGAAATCATAAGGATTTCATGAAATGGCTAAAATAGTATTGAGAATATATTATATTATCCATAGCAATGTCCAGTGGGAATATCCGTCCTGATATGACCTTAGATGTTGCTAGGAGGTAAAGCCCGAGACAAACAACAATGGAATAAAACATATCCAAGTTAATATTCACCCTCAGTTTAATGCTCATCGCACACATCGCATGTGGGGCAATAACAGCTTACTATACCAGATGCACGCACATTAGTTGGTTGTTAGAGTTTTAGGTCCTGGCAAGATCTAAGGTCATATCAGGACAGGCACCGACTTGTGACAGTGCGCACTCATGGTGACTTTTCCCCAGTTGGAAATCAGGCCGCCAACACCAGGACCCGGTATCCCACTTAGCCACATTATCCTGACACTGAGCTCACCAGTCCATACCCTAATCTATTAATGCCGAGCACCAAGCTAGGAAGCGACAAGTATCAGTTTTATAAGTCACTGGTTTGACTCGACCAGGAATTGAACTCCTGATCTTGCGCACGGGAGGCCTGCGATCTACCAATTCGGCTACCGCCTCCGGTCGCACGCACGCGCACATACATACGTACATACATACATACATACATACATACATACATACATACATACATACATACATGACTAAGACTGTTGAAGACCATGGTAAGTGCGATTCCAGTTATTAAAATCCCTGCATAGTCCGATGAAATATCAAATTTTCAAAACCAAACCAATTATCTAGATTTGATTTTACATATCTGAAGGCCCTGTCACATTACGGCGTATGGCGGGAGCGTATTGAAAACCTACGTAGGTCCTGCGTGTGCCGGCCTATGATGACATTTGGTGACCTTTTGGCTGGTTTTGAGCGTATGTGGAACCTATGAGGAGCGTACGAGGAGCGTGTGGGAGCGTGCTGTGACATTTTTTGACAGTTTTGATTGGCATGTGGAGCGTACGAGTAGGGTATGCATAGCGTATGAGTAGCGTGCATACGCTGTGCATACGCTAGGAGTATGCTCCCATACGTAACTCGTAGGTTATGCGTACGCTACATGCGCTAGAGATACGCCGGTGACACAAGTTGAGCGTATGAAAAACCTATGCCGGCGTACCCCTAGCGTACGAGGAGCATATGTCGGCGTATGAGTAGCGTATGGGCCATACGCTCTCAGTCTCATAGGTCGAGATTTTTTGAGCATGCACAAAAAATGTGGACGGACGGATTTATGAAAGCGTATGGCGGCGTATGCCTCATAAGCCGGCATCTGGCGGCGTATGAGTAGCGTATGAGTAGCGTATACAGCGTATGCCGACATATATGACGTAACGCGCCTACGCCGCCATACGCTCCCGCAAAAAAAACCTAATGTGACAGCCCCTTAACTTAGATACGGATGCACTTATTAAGCACTTGTTTCTTTGAGTAAAATTGTTTTACAGAACCTGTTACTGGAAAAGTCCATGGTGTCAGAGTTTTGGCAAGCGTGCCAAAAATATTTTTCCATGATTGCACTGAAAATATCTAAAAAGTTTACCATTTAAAATAAAAGTAACTTTGAACTAATGTAAAGTAGATACTAGTGATCCATCTAATATATATTTATCTCAGAAAAAATACAGAAATTCAAAATCATCGGACTATGCAACTTTAACACAAAACTGTAATTGGAAAACTTTAAAGGTGCCCTCAACTGGTACTAGGCATGGCAATAATAAGGTGAATAAAACTGTGTTCGCAGAATCTAGTGTCGCCCAGGGTTGAAGACCCAAGGAGGCGGCCAGATATCACCCCCCCCCCCCCCATCAGACAAACACACATCCATTCGTCCCTCTACACACACACACACACACACCAATTTATGGCTAAGTGCCTCCTGTCGAAGTACCCTGGCACACTAGAGAGCTTTAGCAGCATACACCGCTGAACCATGTATGAAGCTAGGATTCCTTACATGCGGTATGCGGCATGTGAATGCAAATGCAGCATGCGAATGGGTTGGATCCTTTCACCCACACCCACACCCACACCCACACCCACACTCACACATAGTGTCAGGTTTCTCTAACACTGTCTTCTATGGCAAACACAGCAGCATTCGCATTCGCATGCCGCACCGATGGCCACATCGACCGATTCAGTTGGCGCATTCGCATTCAGACGTAAGGAATCACCCCCATTGACTTAGATGCTTTCCGATTTTTTGCCGCATTCGCATGCCGCATACCGCGTGTAAGGAATGTAGCCTTGACACCAGTACATCTGGTTTATTTTACCTTTTTGATACGAGGTAAAAAAATAAAAAAGAATATACATATATAGATGTTTTTATTTTACACTACTTGGTAATCAAATGATTAATTAACACGGTACATCAGCATATATTACCACATAGTACATTTTCAACATATTTTCATGAAAAAAACTTCCAACCAGACTACTTCACATGCACACCAAAGTTAATTCATGTTTGTACTTCAAATATCTCTAAATTAGCCATTTAAGATAAAAGGCTAGCAACTTTAAACTGGCTGCTTTAAATTACACGATGAAAGACAAATTAACTGTACCCAATCACATCTTCCGAAAACCTGAAAGCTCACGTTGAGGAGCTATTCCTTGCCTGGCAAGAACTATTTGGATTCAGTGCCATGATAATGTATCCGAGTGAAATATTGGCCCATGGTACCGGCGGCACTGTATCCCAGTGGGACAACACTATAAAGTCGCCATGTATGCGCACCATGATAACACAAATTGGTTCCCATCATATGACCGTAGGTGTTGTTAGGACGTAAAATCGCAACGGACTGAGTTGGTTAGTTTTACCCCCTGGCAATATCGAAGGTCATATCAGGATGTGCACCGACTTGCGACAGTGCGCACTCATGCCGACTTTATAGTACTGCCCCACTGGGAGACCAGGCCACCAGCCCATGACCTGATATCCCACTCAGTCACATTATCCTGACACCCAGCCCACCAGTCCTTGCCCTATCCTAATATTGCCAAGCGCCTGGCTAAGAAGCAACGCATATCAATTTTGTAAGTCATTGGTTTGACTCGACTCTCGATAGGAAATTGAACTCCCGACTTTCCGTACGGGAGGCCTGCGCTCTGCCGATTCGGCTATCGCGTCCGGTAAATTTCCCGAGAGAACCCTGCGCGTCGCCTGCTGAAGCTGTCTATATGTGACTCGCCACTGTCACTTCACCAGTCTTAACCAGGTCCGTCTTCGTGACAGCAGATCCTTGGTTAAACCGGTCTATATATAGGCCTGCTACCCTGGATGGGAACAGCTTCTGGACCATGTCTCCTCCAGGCTTGTCACGTGACACGGATTACCCTGGGTAGGAGGTGAGGGTGGGGTAAGGCTTACAAAGAAAAGAACACCAGGCATAGTCTGTTATAAACAAACATTTAAAAGAAAGGACTATTAAACTTATAACAGCACAAAAATACCGCAAAGAAAAAAATCAGTTAATTAATACTCTCAGTGTGTTACTGTTCTTTCAAGAATATAGCTGTATCATGCATGACTATGGTTCGATATTGGTGACATGGTTGCCCAAAGCTTTATTGAAACCCCCAGATGGGTGGTGTGTGTATGAGCGCGACCTTGGGGATAGCGTCCCCCTTCGCGTCTCTCCCCCGCGTCACGCGCCGTGTGACGTCACCGTGCGCCCTGGTTACTGCAATTCATGACGTTGATGGACTACGTCTTGAGGCTATGTCATTGAGCCTGTCAGCGTTAGTTATACGTCATGATGAGAATGTGCGACAAGGGTACTACTACAAGTACTACAACTCTAGACGATTCCAGAGTCAACCAAGCAGCATTTCCCATTGGAATAAATATTCAAAGAAAACATGGCTAGTTCTCCTCAATGTTTATGCCTAATACTTAATAGCATTACCAGTAAAGGGTGTGTGCTTGGGTGTATATGTAGACCCAGGTATGTAAGTATGTATGTAATTATGTTTGTACGTACATACATATGTAGGTACATGTAGACTATATGCTTTACTTTAGCTTCAATTAACTTTTATTTTAAAAGGTTAACTTTGAAGATATTTGAAGTAAAAATATTTATAATTGAAGTGAAAGCATTCATAATTAACACAGATTTGCCCAGAACTAGTTTCAGCAGTACTGAAACTTATGCTAGGCAGCCAGTTGGTTCCGGCTTCTGGTCAAGCCTGTGCTTATAGATTGTGTCTCCTGGTGACCAGCGTGACACAAATAGTAATCAAGCTGGTTCCCTGTTCCGTCTTGAGTATAGTAAAACATGGGAGAAGGCAGTTGGACCTGCAGAAACAGCTGGTGCCAGGTTCTGGATTCTGATAAATTTATGTTCCCTCTCTACGGGGATTGTTTATATTATATACAGGTCATTAGCCTCCTGCCAGGGTGGGTCGGTATTAGTTCACATGTATATTATAATAAAAATGAAGCTAATCAGATACTCAACTTCTGTATAAGACCTTATTAAAGTCGCCCGGTATACCTCACACAGAAACAAACCAAGCCGGTATCAAAAGCTCTCCAAACACACATTTCCTTAGTTTTTTTTCAGTTCATGCACCAGAACATGTAGGGGGAAAGTGTTGAGGTCTGTGATGTATGAATGACATCATGGGTGGGATTCCATAATCACATGACCTAGAGCGAATTCATGGAAACCAAGATGACCACCACAGAAAGCTCTCACTTCAACTTTTAAAATATATTAATCTACATGATTTAATCAATTATTGACACACAAAGTAGTTGGTTAGGATAAATAAACATTTGAACTTATTAATTAGCATGTTAGATGGCACATTCTGATATTTTTCTCTCTATGGTTGTCTAAAAGCCTTGTCAGTACTGCTGGACTAACTACAACATAACGCTAGCAACCAACCTCAGTACACCCCCTTCCCCCTTCACACACACACACATGTGCAGTTGCATAAACTGAAAACCTGCAAAGGTATGATTGGAGAGCATTTGTTGGGGAGTACGATTTTTGGGGAGTACAATCTCAGGGTTTGCTAAGTAAACGCAGTGATGTTTGTCACCAGCACTGCTCCTTGTCACAGCTCAGTAACTTTGGTGTCACCGTGGATGTGTACGGGACGTTTGTTTGTTTGTTGTTGTTTTACGTCCTAGCAACATCTAGGGTCATATCAGGACCGGTACCGACTTGTGACAGTGCATACTCATGGCAACTTTTTTTATAGTGCTGCCCCACTGGGAGACCAGGCCGCCAGCACCAGGACCTGACATCCCACTGAGTGACATTATCCTGACAATGAGCCAACCAGTCCTTGCCATATCATAATAATGCCGAGCGCCTGGCTAGGAGACAACAAGTATCAATCCATAAGTCATTGGTTTGACTCGACCAGGGTTCGCACCCACAATCCCATGGGTTCGGATCTCCCGATCTCCCAAAACAGGAGATGGGCGCTCTACTCATTTGATCATCCCGTCTGGTGTGTGTACGGGACGAATTAAGAATTTGGGTGTTGAGTTTGTGAAACAACAATGATTTGATAGTGTACACAAAAAAAAGAAGAAAGAAGCTGGCTAGCAGGGATAGGACTTACCGATGGATGCACTCAATGGCATTGTGGTTGCACTCAGTCTTGTATTATATAGGTGCGGGTTGTACCATGAAAGGGGTGCAAAATAATATTAAATACATTTATTTGCCAATAGGGTAAGACGCAGCGCCACCGTCGCATGTTACGGACATGCTGACGGGTGTCAGTTCTTATTGAAAGCCTGATATCGTCTTCGATTATAATCATAACTGGCAGGTGATCGCAACGGGGGCCTGGATTCGTCAAATTGGCACCGACTAAATCACCTAATGTACGGTCCCACAATGGTCAGTCCCGTGTGCTCACCTATTGACAATGTGCAAAAGCGACTAATCTTTATAATCATAATAATAAATAGTAGTGGGAATAGTTCTCCGTACTTCACCACCTGCTCATCACTACCTCAGTACCTGCGGGTGGCCCATTTTACCATTACAACCCCCCCCCCCCCATTATCGCCCATATACTTTCACATTCCCTACAATTATCGCCCACATACACCCGTACACAAAACTTCGTAGGCAACGACAAAACTAAGACTGGCACGTCTTTTCATATATTACGTGCCAAATGATGCTCAAAACTGTCACATAGTGGCCTTACTGACTGTTTGTATATATGACGAGTATGAGTTCAGGCACAAAACCATATAAACGCCAATCCAAAAATGGAGATAAACATTGGAATCAAACCCTCAAAAACTTAAATTGTTTATATTCCTTTTCTTTTATTCATTGCCCCATAACCATGTGATTATAGGAAAAGTGTAATTATTGATTTAAATTATTTTTGAGGTAAACATCTTTTATTTTTAACTACATTTTTGGATTGGCGTTTACGTGGTTTTGCGCCTGAGCTCTTCATATCATGAAAGTACGTCTGCTCTGGATGCAAAGCAAGTGACATGCAGAAACAAATCTACGTGTTCTCACAAATGATCTATTGGGACCGTAAAGTGCTTAGACCTTAGTGCAGGCTCGCTAAATTCCCGCCAATTTGGGAACTACCGTATTTACATTTATATCACCAGCGTCTCCCACAAGAATATTGTGTACATTATTATATTGAAATGAATTTCATGCTAACCCTTCCCCCGCCCCCCCCCCGCCAAAAGCGAGGAAATAATGTATTTACTACGATACTTGCAAACTACACTACCATAGATCTAATCATAGACTAATGCCAGTAATGGGTTTACCTAGTAATAGGATACCCCGTTTTAAAGGCTCTGTCACACATCGCCGGATTGGGGAAATGGAAAGAAACCAAACAAAGTCCGTTGATATCCGGCAAAGTCTGGTTTGTGTCTGTTGCATATCGGTTTATATCCGGCCTGATCCGTTACAAGTTTTGAGCGTGCACAAAACTTGTAACGGATTGCGATGGACTGACATATGCGGTTATTATCTGTTCCCGTCCGTTACATATCCATCACATGTCCATTGCCGTTCGCTATAGTTCTTTTTGTATACTGAATTGTCCGTTGATCGTTAGATACATTATCAACCGTTACTGTCTGTTACCCGTCCGTTACATAATCGATACATTTCACGTTCAAATCACACCGGACTAGAATATTTTGGTCCGGCTCGATCCATTTCCTCAATCCGGCGAGGTGTGACAGGGGCTTAAGATTGGTTTAATTTCACCATTTCACCAGTGTGGTTGTATGTTACTAATATTACTATGTGTACACTTTAAATGTTTTTCATAAAAAGTGATCGTTTATTGATTATTGGGCTTTTATGTACTAGCAACATATAAGATTATAATATCATAACATGTATGGACCTGTTCTAATGTGTATCCATGACGAATTTATAATGTTGCCACACTTGGAGACTGGGCGGGCCACCAATACCAAGACACAATATCGCATTCAGTCACATTATCACGACACAGGTCATCGATACAAGCTGAAGAAGGAAAGAGCAATAAAACCAGTCAGACAGCTATTCTTCAGTAACAGGATAGTAAATGCCTGGAATGCACTGCCTGAACATGTCATAGAAGCGCCTTCCGTCAATGCCTTCAAGGGCAGACTGGATAAGCATTGGAGGGGGCTGCAATATTGCATACATCCGGTACTCGATGTGTTTAATCCTAGTAAATCAAATTTTGACATGCATCGACCTGATACAGGCTTTTAAGCCTAACAAAATCAGAAGCGGATGAGTATGAGTGAGTATGAGTGAGATACTGAGCAAACCAGTCCTATTAATGCCGAGCACCAGGGTAGATATCGACAAGTTTTAATTTGTTAAGTTATTGGTTTGACTCCGCTGTTATTCTCACTCACACCCTCCTGCATAAGAAACCAGTCATTGCTCTTACCATTTCAACCATTCAATCCAGTAAAAGAAATGTGATGGCCGTACAATGACGACTGAAGGTAGTCTGTTTTCTATCATTTAATTGATATCCAACAAATACAGTTTGGCTTAATTCAGTTTTATGTCGTATTAACATTTAAGGTCACACCGGGACGGGTATCGACCTCTGACTGCACAACCATGGGGACTTAATAGTGCTGCCCAACTGAGATATCATTCTGACAACATCATTACCCGACATCTCACTCAGTCAGATTATCCTGACGCTGCCTTTTTCCTAGACTGTAGTTAGGTGCACTGGCCTCTACAGGTGAAATGCTAAATGCACAGGTAGGTATGGGTAGGTTGATTCTATAAGGGAGCATAGATAGTGTAGTGGTCTGCACTGACCCCTCAGGCAAGGAGCCGCATAGACAGGTAGGCATGGGTAGTGTGTTGATATCAGGGAGCCTCGGTGGTGTAATGGTTAGCACACTGGCCCGGAATGCAAAGAGATGTGAGTTTGAGTCCCGCTCTAGACACAATATTTCCCATTTCATCACCCCCAAGACACTGGTGCCATGACCACGATCCTGTACAAGCTACGCGACGTATAGTTGTTGAAGCTACCCTGTGTATACATGTATGTAAGTGCATTGCCTGTATGTATCTAATTGTAAGCATTAAAAGAATTACAATTCCAGGGGGACGAGTGTAGTGGTCTGCACTGACCTCTCAGGCAAGGAGCCGCATAGACAGGTAGGCGTGGGTAGTGTGTTGATATCAGGGAGCCTAGGTGGTGTAGTGGTTAGCACACTGGCCCAGAATGCAAAGAGATGTGGGTTCGAGTCCCGCTCTAGGCACAATATTTCCCATTTTCATCACCCCCACAATAGCATAATGGTTATGGTGCTAACCCGGGAATTACGGAACTGTGGTTTCGATTAGCACTTTGTTCCATTCAGTACATGCTGTAGTATTTAGATAAGTATATTATAATATACTTTATTTTAGTTTGAAACAGCTTTATATTAAAGGGGAAACATTTCAGGGTGCACAGCGATATGTTGGACATTACAAGCTTCATCAGTGTAAGGTTCTATTAAATTTAAAGTTGCCTAGTCCGATGGTCTTAAGTTTTTGTCATTTTCTGAGATAAATATATTAGATTAATCATTATAGTCTACTTTACTTTAGTTTGAAGGAACCTTTAATTTAAATGACAAACTTTGGAGATATTTGATGCAAAAACATGCCAAATTAATTTGGCAAGCACGCCAAAACTCTGACACAATGGGCTTCAGTAGTAACAGGTTCTATTAAATTGGTGCAGTACACCCTCTATGCAGCAACACATGTTTAATAAGTGCACCAGTATCGAGGTTGGATATGTAGAATCTAATCTAGATAATTATTTTGATTTTGAAAATTTGATGTCTTCATCGGACTAAGCAACTTTAAATTGACCGTGAATTTCTTCTAATTTCTATGCTGCAATAAATGGTTAATGAACCATTATATAAGTTGGATAGGTAGGATCAAATCTAGGTATGCTAGTTAGTGTAAGATCAAATCTAGTGTAAGGTAGGATCAAATCTAGGTATGTGAGTTAGGGTAAGATCAAATATAGTGTAAGGTAGGATCAAATCTAGGTACGTGAATTAGTGTAAGATCAAATATAGTGTAAGGTAAGATCAAATATAGGTACTTGAGTTAGTGTAAGATCAAATAGTGTGAGGTATGATCAAATCTAAGTATCTGAGTTAGTGTAAGATCAAATATAGTGTGAGGTAGGAGCAAATCTAGGTACATGAGGTAGTGTAAGATCAAATATAGTGTAAGGTAGGAGCAAATCTAGGTATGTGAGTTAGTGTAAGATCAAATATAGTGTAAGGTAGGATCAAATCTAGGTATGTGAGTTAGTGTAAGATCAAATACAGTGTAACATAGGATCAAATCTAGGTATGTGAGTTAGTGTAAGATCAAATCTAGTGTAAGGTGGGATCAAATCTAGGTATGTGAGTTAGTGTAAGATCAAATCTAGTGTACGGTAGGATCAAATCTAGGTACATGAGTTAGGGTAAGATCAAATGTAGTGTAAGTGTTTTGGGTTTCGAAATGTGATACATTCAGCAGCGTTAAGTGGTATTACTTTCAGACCGACAGGTAAAAGGTAGAGAACCCCTCTCCCGGCCATTGAGTCTGTTCCACTCCTCATGAAACCAGTAATATCTAGCTAGATCCTGCAAGGCTCCAACACAACAAACCCCATACCCCACTCCCCGACTCCTCTGGGCCAGCGCCAGGTCTGTCTGACAGCGGTGAGTTTTGAGTTGTTGGCACGTGAGGCAGCCATGTTTTTTGCGCTGAGCAGAAGGAGGTTAGAGACGACCCTCGGGCTCCCTCCCACCCACCACCCGAACCCCATAGTAGACCATTATGCCCCGCGTAGGCAGTGACCAAAAACACCCACAGCTGAAACACAACAGTTTAGATGTTTTACCTGGCATCAATGTTGTAGAACGTTTGAACAATTCACCTGTATATCAACTGTGTTTAGTACTTTGCTATATTCAGCCAGAAATATTTAGTGTGCACCTCTTGAGTACAACATTCTAAAACAATAAATTGTTAGACCACAGTAGGAACACCACAATCAGGGACACTGACTCCATGAATCAACTGAATTATTGATGGCAGTGCACACAGCATTGAGCAAAACAAAGAGTCCTGGGTGACGACATGTACAGCAGCCACGACCAGTTAATACTTTAATCTGTCAGCATGGATGACTTAAAGTGGCACAGTCCGATAACATATAAAATTGTCAAAAACCTAAGCAATTATCCAGATTTGATTGTTTATATCCAACTTAGATTCTGGGCACTTATCAAACATGTGTTACCACATAGAAGGGGATACTGAGGCAATTTAATAGAACTTGCTCCTGCAGAAACCTATGGTGTCAGAGTTTTGGCGTGCTTGCTCAAATTAATTTAGCATGTTTGGACTTGAAATATCTCAACGGTTAGCCATTTAAAACAAGTTATTTTTTAACTAAAGTAATGTAGATTATAACGATCAATATAATATATTTATTTGTAAAAATGACAGAAACTCAAAACCATTGGACTATGCAACTTTAATGTGTTGCATAGTGCAGGATGGACGACTTAATATGTTGTATAATGTAGAACACTAAGAGCTAGTGGTGGGAGACTAAACACCAGGGTGTGGAAGGTCTATACAGTGCACATGACAGACCAAAAAGGTTGTGGGAGTTGACGGTATTCGTCCTAGCAACATCTTAGGTCGTATCAGCACGGCTACACTGTACAAGAGACAGAGGAATCAGGGAAAAAAGGCAACAACATCATGTAGTGTTGTCTAGTTCAATCACAACGCACAGGTTTGAAAATGGAGAAGAAACATCAAATTTAAAATGAACCCTCGACTAAGACATGCACACATAATGCCAGGGCTATTTAACAGACATTATATTTTTTTTAGTGTTGTTGTTGTTGCCTCTCATTGTGGGGTCTACAAAAGACTGCATTGTGAGACCTGACCTGGCGGTGTTGTGACGGCGCATGCAAAGCTCTGCGAAGCTTGAAGTGTAACTGTGACCTCAACTCATGCGTGCAATTCTTGGTTTGCTCTGAGTAAATAGGCGCCGAAGGCCGAGATAAATTGGCTAAAATATTAATTTGTATCCACAGGAAGTGAGCGGTGTGGTTATAATAAAATATGAGTATATGTGAACGCTGCATATCACCTGCTGTTTCATGTTATCCTTAAAAGGGAAGTTGGTTGTTGGAGGTTTACGTCCTGGCAACATCTAAGGTCATATCAGGACGGGTACTGACTTATGACAGTATGTGCTCATGGTAACTTTATAGTGCTGCCTCACTGGGAGACCAGGCTGCCAGCACCATGACCCAATATCCCACTCAGTCACATTATCCTGACACTGAGCCAACCAGTCATTGCCCTATTCTAATAATGCCGAGTGGCTACCTAGGAAGTGACAAATATAAATTTTGTAAGTCATTGGTTAGACTCGACCGGGAATTGAACTCCTGACCTTCCAGTCATTGCCCTATCCTAATAATGCCGAGCGCCTGGCTAGGAAATGACACATATCGATTTTTATGTCATTGGTTTGACTCGACCAGGGTTCGAATCCCACGATATACCAAAACGGGAGACTAATTCGGCCATCTTGCTTGGTCGTAATGGGTAAGTAAAGCGACTAACACAACTTTACTTAAAAGTTGCGTAGTCCACTGGTTTTGAGCTTGTCATCTTTTGAGATAAATATGCTCGGTTGATCTTTACTTTAGTTTGAAGTAACTTTTGTTTTAAATGGCTAAATTTGAAGGTATTTAAAGTGAAAAGATGCATAATTACTTTTGGCATGCACATCAAAATTCTGACACCATAGCCATCCGAGTAACATGTTCTATTAAATTGATTTAGTATTCCCCCTTCTAAGTTTTGTGTCGCAATACATGATTGACTTGCTAAATAATTGACTTTCGTTTGTGTACATGTATCATTGTATGTGTAGAACGTGGACTCGGAGGACTAACCAGATACGGACGTCTTTTGTGAGGTCAGTTATTTCACAGAAGAACTAGGGGTGTAGCATAATAGGGCTGTGTGGCCGAGTAGGATATCGGGTCAGGGTGCCGGCAGCACAGTGATATCCTGGTGAGTCAGCACTATAAAGTCACTATCAGCGCATACGGTCACAAGTCAGTACTCGCTATGACGATCTCCGATGTTGCTAGGAACATAACCCGTACCATAAAAAAATATATTTAAGAAATGACATTTGTCAATGCCACTCCTCCCCGCCCACTTAACCGTGACTCAGAATCACGGCCAACAGGATTTCAGCGGAATTGAAATCTTAATAGCTGGTTTATTTTTCTAGTTAAAACAAAAAATATTACAAAAATTGTGTTGGTTTCATCACCACGGGCAATCTCATTTGTCAACTCTCCAAAGTCCAATAGACACTTCACTCATTTCTCCACGCAAGCCTGACAGCTGCAAGTCTACGCATCTTCTGACGTAGATTACCTATCACTCCCACCCACACACACTCAAGTTGACCTATATTTGAAGATTGACCGCAAACACGGTGGCATAAGTAGGTATTTAATCATCCGCGATTTGTGCTGTTCAAAGTGTTATTGTCTTCAGAGGTTGGGTATATTTTTGCAACTTTTGCAACGGGGAATTTTCCTAATTTTCCTGTATTAAGTTGTGTGTAATATTATAGGTTGGCTGTTTGTTGGAGTTTACGTCCTAGCAACATCTAGGGTAATATCAGGACGGGTACCGAATTGTGACTGCGCACTCATGGCGACTTTATAGTGCTGCCCCACTGGGAGACCAGGCCGCCATCACCATGACCTGATTGATATTCCACTCAGGCACATTATCCTGACACTGAGCCAACCAGTCCTTGCCCTATCCTAATAATGCTCAGTGGCTACCTAGGAAGTGACAAGTATAAATTTTGTAAGTCATTGGTTAGACTCGACCAGGAATTGAACTCCCGACCTTCTGCACGGGAGCCTGCACTCTACCGATTCGGCCACCGCGTCCGGTGTGCAATATTATATATCAATACCTAACTCCCTCCTCCATTTCTCATGCAAACATACGGGGTTCCAAGGTTAATAGTGGGCATCGATTGATTCATTGATTAGTGATGTCATACCGACAGCAAGGGCCATATTCACAATGAAAAGTTAAATTACTTTGATTTCATGGAAAGAAATGTGTTGCTCACATTTAGATTTACTTTATTCTTTTTCTTGAAGATTTATACTGCCTATCATGGATAAGTCTGAATTATCTTGTTTTCACCATTAGACAGTTTGTAGATAGAAAGCCCGAGACTACACTTTTACTGACCCAAGGGACTTTTAACCTCCCACATGACATAGATATGGTATGAGAGCAACTGGCCTTTGATGACGCTGTAAGTTATACACAGCGGTGGAAATCCAAATTGGCAGAGGTGGGGGCACAGGGAATCGAACCACTGACCTTCAGATTAGGAGTCCGACCTAGAAAAAAGTCAGACACTCTAACCACTCTGCCACAGATAAATTGAAATTCACATGAAAATCTGAGTTGGTTAAATTCGCATCAAGTGACAGTAAAGTTGATATCAGATGCAATTTTGAAGTGTTTAAATCTATGTCAAATGACAGCAAAATTGAACTCAAAACACACCTCAAATTTCGAGAGGCGATACAGTCCAATTGTCCTTAGGAAATCTCAAATTTGTTCATGCTTTACATTGGCAAAGATGTAT
This sequence comes from Branchipolynoe longqiensis, assembly GCA_030323885.1. Taxonomy (NCBI): domain Eukaryota; kingdom Metazoa; phylum Annelida; class Polychaeta; order Phyllodocida; family Polynoidae; genus Branchipolynoe; species Branchipolynoe longqiensis. Next base: position 25,644,652 of record CM059197.1, read on the forward strand.
GGCATGTTACTTATTTAAAACAAATTGTTGGCGTAATGGCATGAAATCCACACATTCAATGTGTCAGAACCTGTATCATTGTCATTCTGGGGCGCAAGCCCCACTATTGGTTCCCAGATCAAAATACTTATACACAAACATGAATAGCATTTACACACTATGTTTTATTTCTTGGTCCGTTCATATTTGCTACGATGTTTACATCAGTAGGAAGATAGATAATAGACGGTATGTCAAACGTTTCGTTTGTTTGTTGTTGTTTTACGTCCTAGCAACATCTAAGGTCATATCAGGATGGGTACCGACTTGTGACAGTGCGCACTCATGGCCACTTTATAGTGCTGCCCCACTGGGAGACCAGGCTGCCAGCACCATAAACTGATATCCCACTCAGTCACATTATCCTGACACTGAGCCAACCAGTCCTTGCTATATCCTAATAATGCCGAGCGCCAGACTAGGAAGCGACAAGTATCAATTTTAAAGTCATAGGTTTGACTCGACCAGGGTTCAAACCCACGATACCATGGCCTACCAACACGGGAGGCGGGTGCTCTAACTCATTTGGCCATCCCGTCTGGTGCTCAAACATTTCACAAGAGACGAGTAGCAAATTTTCGGATGTCTGTGCTTCTTTTCGTTATTTGTGATTTCTGTTATATCTAAAAATATTATGATATTCGACATGGTTTTGGGTATATTAAGTTGATCGCTATAATCTACCTCACTTTAGCTTGAAATAGCTTTGGTTTAAACTGGGCATTTAGACGATATTTGAAGTGTATACATGTGAAATTAATCTTAGCGCGCAGCAATAAGTTCTATTAAATTGACTTAATATTCCCCTCTATGAAGCAACAAATGCTTAAGAAGTGTTTTTGTTTCGAAAATGTGATGCATTCAATGAATTGTGTAGCCTTACTGAGTGCTGCAGTACCAAAGTTGGATACGTTGCAAACGTTGTTGGATCAAATTTAAGGCCCTGTCACACTACGACGTATGACGTTAGTGTGTGCCCAACGTACGACAATTTGCCAGTACGTCGGCATTCGTCGAACGTTGCAGGGGTGGGGGAAAAAAATGGGTGTACACACAATGTACGTAACATATGAAGAATGTGTCTCTGACTTATCGCATACGCATGCGGTACGCTTACCAAAGTTATGTACGTTACTTCATCGCTAGAAATACGGCATATACGTTAAGTACGCTGGAGATATGGCAGGCATACATTCAAAGTATGTTAGAAGCACATTATGCATCCGTTAACTGTAGGCAAACTGCATGGCTGAACATATTGCTAACGTGTTCCAACCTATCCCGACCTACCCCTAATGTGTGCATAACGTACGGCGACGTACGCCAAGCATATGAGAAACATATGAGCCATACGTTGACAATTTTGAACATGCACAAAATATTTTTAGCAGCTCGACCTATGCCACCGTACCCCAAGCGTACTCGACGTATGCCCAATGTATACATAACCTATGTCGCCGTATGCCGACGTGTTGGTCGAAAATCGCATACGCCGGCATACGCTAACGCTATACGTCGTAGTGTGACAGCCCCTTTAGGTTAAATGTTTTTGTTTCCAAAAAATATGATAGTTTAAATTAAAGTAGATTACAATCAATGAACCGGACTATGCCATGAACTCTAAACCATCGGATTAAGCGACTTTAATAATAAACCATGTCAATAGCATGTGGGTATGCCATGCCACGGTTGTCGTAATTTAATCTGACCCTGGAGTTTGGGGATGACTGTGTGGGCGCTTGTTTCTGGGATGAGGGGAATTCCCACAGCATGTCACAAGGCTACCTGTGCCCCCCCCCCCCCCTCCGCCACCCACCCAACACAGATAGTGGCGGTATCATGATCTCCGATCAACAGAACGTGTAGGTTGTGTACAGCTGACATGTCAGCGGCTCCCGGAAGTACTCATCACGTGACTCATGGTAGGAGCACACTATGCAGTTTCCAAAATAAGGTCAGGTTTTTATTTGTTTATTTTTGGGGGTGTTGTTTTAGTGTGTTTGGTGGTTTAAAAAAACAAAAACTTATTAACTTTTGCTTTTGGTTTCCGGGAATCTTAGGTTGTTCGCGATATCGTGAATGCTATGCAGACTTTATCCGATATCGGGTTAGTGAGCGAGTTCAGATTAAATGATCGTGATGCAGACTGAGTTCTATGATGTTTCAGTTCACAGCCAATTATGTACGACACCAACAGCTAACGCGTGCATTGCTGGACAATGGTGGGTTGTGGGGAGTCGTGCATCCTAGCAGCATCTAAGGTCTTACCGGGATGGGTACCGACTTGTGATAGTGCTACCCTACTGGTCGCTGGCACCATGCCCGATATCACACCCAGTCACATTATCCTGACAATACACAAGTTAGCTGTGGTCCTATGCATCAACGCTGAGCACCAGGATAGATCAATAGAATTTCCTGCCGACAGGCAGCTTCCCGACTTTTGACGATACCACACCCTTTTAGTCCTATATACAGGGTTGAGAATTTCCCACCGATCGATGGTTTCCCAACTTTTTTTTAGATTTACATGTGACACATTCCTATTTTAAGCGGCAGTCACACCTTGCAAGATTGAGCAACGGACAGAATTATCTAGTCCGGTGGTGATAAGTATCAAAATGTGTCAAAATGTTGCGCTATCAGGTCAATGGCCGCTGGACGAACGGACATGAACGGATAGCCAACAGACAAAACAAACTCAAACCGGACCACAACCATAGACATCAATCCGATGGCATCCGTTCCTAGTTGTGTGCCTGTTCAAAACTTGTACGGACACAAACCGGTCATTGTTCATTTTCTGTCCGTTTCCCCCAATCCGGTTAGGTGTGACAGGGCCTTTGGAGGGACGAGAATTTCTCGGCAATAGGGGGTTTCCCGATTTGGGCAATGACCCGCCTTTTTAGGTCTGACCTGTTCTCACTACTGTTACTAGGGTTAGATAGTAACAAAGCGTAAGTCATTGGTATGACTCGGTTGAGGTTCTAACCCACGAGCTCCGCCGTGCCGGAAGCCAGCCAGTGGTGCTACCGATTCAACATGGCCGGTCGGCGACAAGCAATCGCCATCAGGTGCACTAAAGTCAAGACATGTGGTACAGTGGTAGTGACACAGTATATTCGGTGAAGACTTTATGACTGAGATAGGATGGAACAGCTACACACACACGCCTCCTCACACGTATGTACACTCACGCCCCAGCCAGGTCCACCACAGCCACTTGTCAGTATGGTCAAAGACCATATAACACTAAGACGGCTCACTCCCTATCTCTCCCAAGGTCAAAGACCATATAACACTAAGATGGCTCACTCCCTATCTCTCCCATGGTAATGTAAATTTCGCAGTGCCACCTTGTGGTGGGTTTGATCAGCCCGACTGCTGGCTGGTGTTTCATATGTAGCCACATACAAGGCAAGAGGGTGAGCTTAAAATAAAAAAAGAGAGATTGCCTGTGATTTGGATGTCAATGTTGCACCTACAGCCTGGTCCCCCCTCCCGCTGCCCTGCCCTCCCTCCCCCTCCGCTCCCTCCCTCCTCCCGGCCTCACCACCCTTCCACCTCCCCACCCCCCTTTCCCTATCTACCTCCTCATCGACCTTACCCAGTGCTCTCACACGACACCTCCCTCCCCCCTGCCCACACACCCTCTCCCCACACACCTCCCTCCCATCTCTGCCTCCCCCACACTCCCTCCCCTTCCTCACCATACATGCTGAGTGAGCCGTCTTAGCGTTATAGGGTCTTTGGTATGGTGGTGGTTAGTTGTTGGAGTTTTACATCCTAGCAACATCTAAGGTCATATCAGGACGGATACCGACTTGTGACAGTGCGCACTCATGGTGACTTTATAGTGCTGCACCACTGGGAGACCTGGCCACCAGCACCATGACCCAATATCCCACTCAGTCACATTATCCTGACACCGATCCAACCAGTCCTTGCCCTATCCAAATAATGCCGAGCACATGGCTCGGAAGTGACAAATATCAATTTTGTAAGTCAATGGTTTGAATCGACTGGGAATTGAACTCCCGACCTTCCACGCGGGAGGCTTGCGCTCTACTGATTCGGTCACCACGTTCGGTAATGGTGGTGGTGGTGATTGTGGTGGTGGTGGTGGTGGGGCATCGGGCACTAGGTACGTTCAAATAACACAACAAAAGACCCGCCTCCCCCCACCTGCATCCAGGCCACCAACACCTCGCGGCAAAGACACCAGCATACCTATGGGCAAAGCACTCCATAAGCTTCAAATGTCAGCTAAGGTCTCAGCATCCAAAGAGATTTTCTTTTTTTTAAACAAACATATATATATTTTTCTAAACCACCGCAATATGAGAACACACACACACACACACACATATACACATACACACACTACAAACAAAGATTCCTGACATGGATTTCTTCAACAGTGTGTGTGAAAGGTTTGCCCCATAATTCCAGTTGCGCTGGTGAGTGTATGCACTTCCAGTAGTCCAGAAGGCATGAATTAGTGCAACTGCGGATCTCGCAGTACTGAGGTCAACTGCATCTGAAAGCGAGGCACCTTTGTTTAACGACCCCCGAACCCCCACCCAAGCACAAAAAGTAGACATCGGCTTTTGGGGGAAAGCGAGGCGCCATGCACTCATCAGTGGTGCCACACGAGTGGGATCGGCCAACAAACAGGAGCTGTGCCCCTATGCACAAATAGGACACTTCCTCACACGTTACAACGCATGCTTCTATTTATAGCTCAGTTCCTGGAATGGATGTGTGGGTGGAAGGAAGGCTCTGTATAGGATACGCTTCACTGAGTGCATGGCTTCCCATGTCCACGTTGCTCCAACAAAGAGCCCTATCCACTAACCCAACTGGGCTCCCTAATGCAATCACCCTATCCACGCCTACCTGTGTACCTTGCATGAGGTCAGCGCATATATAATATATATATACTGTAAATACATAACTCACTCACTGGCTTTCTCTCTCCAGTTACCACAGACCAGGTACCAATCAATGTATTTGAGATGATCTTGACAGTTGACAGATGGTAATTGCGATAGCCACGTGTATGTATCATTCATGACGTATATCTGCATTTTCCCACAGAATATCAAAACAAAGCAAGGTTTACCAAAAATTAAATAATTTTTTTTAAAGCTGCATAGTCCGATCAAAACATCTAATTTTCAAAACAAAAACAATTATCTAGATTTGATTATGCATACATCTAACTTACATACTGGTGCACTTATTAAACATTTGTCGTCACATATAAGGGAATACTTAGTCAATTTAATAGAACCTGTTACTCCATAAAACTTGCCAAAATGAATTTCGCACATTTGCACTTCAAATATCTCAAAAGTTAGCCATTTAAAATAAAAGTTACTTCAATCTAATGTAAGGTAGATTATAATGATCAACCTAATATCTTTATCTCAGGAAATAACAGAAACTCAAAATCCTCGGACTATACAAATTTAAGAGAACAAAAAAGATGCTTCCATGAAGTTCTCCTTGCCACTGTTTAAGGTGAAATTAATGCAGAGGTCAGTCCGCCATTATTCATTGCAACCCGGCTCCACATTAGGTTTATGAGTTCTGAATTACATTAACTCAGTTAAAGCTGCACAGAATGAACACCAAGTCAAGCTAATACTAATAGAATCTGTCAGTACTGAATGAAACCATGATGTTCAACACCAAGTCAATCTAATAGAATCTGTCAGTACTGAATGGAACCATGATGTCCAACACCAAGTCAATCTAATAGAATCTGTCAGTACTGAATGGAACCACGATGTCAAGCACCAAGTCAATCTAATAGAGTCTGTCAGTACTGAATGGAACCACGATGTCAAGCACCAAGTCAATCTAATAGAATCTGTCAGTACTGAATGGAACCACGATGTCAAGCACCAAGTCAATCTAATAGAGTCTGTCAGTACTGAAGAGAACCACGATGTCAAGCACCAAGTCAATCTAATAGAATCTGTCAGTATTGAATGGAACCATGATGTTCAGCACCAAGTCAACCTAATATAATCTGTCAGTACTGAATGGAGCCATGATGTCCAACACCAAGTCAATCTAATAGAATCTGTCAGTACTGAATGGAGCCATGATGTCCAATACCAAGTCAATCTAATAGAAGCTGTCAGTACTGAATGGAACCACAATGTCCAGCACCAAGTCAATCTAATAGAAGCTGTCAGTACTGAATGGAACCACAATGTCCAGCACCAAGTCAATCTAATAGAATCTGTCAGTACTGAATGGAACCACGATGTCAAGCACCAAGTCAATCTAATAGAATCTGTCAGTACTGAATGGAACAACGATGTCCAGCACCAAGTCAATCTAATAGAATCTGTCAGTACTGAATGGAACCACAATGTCCAGCACCAAGTCAATCTAATAGAATATGTCAGTACTGAATGGAACCATGATGTCAAGCACCTAGTCAACCTAATAGAATCTGTCAGTACTGAATGGAACCACGATGTCAAGCACCAAGTCAATCTAATAGAGTCTGTCAGTACTGAAGAAAACCACGATGTCCAGCACCAAGTCAATCTAATAGAATCTGTCAGTACTGAATGGAACCACGATGTCAAGCACCAAGTCAATCTAATAGAGTCTGTCAGTACTGAAGAGAACCACGATGTCAAGCACCAAGTCAACCTAATAGAATCTGTCAGTACTGAATGGAACCACGATGTCAAGCACCAAGTCAATCTAATAGAATCTGTCTGTACTGAATGGAACCACGATGTCAAGCACCAAGTCAATCTAATAGAGTCTGTCAGTACTGAAGAGAACCACGATGTCAAGCACCAAGTCAATCTAATAGAATCTGTCAGTACTGAAGAGAACCACGATGTCAAGCACCAAGTCAATCTAATAGAATCTGTCAGTACTGAATGGAGCCATGATGTCCAACACCAAGTCAATCTAATAGAATCTGTCAGTACTGAATGGAGCCATGATGTCCAACACCAAGTCAATCTAATAGAATCTGTCAGTACTGAATGGAGCCATGATGTCCAACACCAAGTCAATCTAATAGAAGCTGTCAGTACTGAATGGAACCACGATGTCAAGCACCAAGTCAATCTAATAGAATCTGTCAGTACTGAATGGAGCCATGATGTCAAGCACCAAGTCAATCTAATAGAATCTGTCAGTACTGAAGAGAACCACGATGTCAAGCACCAAGTCAATCTAATAGAATCTGTCAGTACTGAATGGAGCCATGATGTCCAACACCAAGTCAATCTAATAGAATCTGTCAGTACTGAATGGAGCCATGATGTCCAACACCAAGTCAATCTAATAGAAGCTGTCAGTACTGAATGGAACCATGATGTCCAGCACCAAGTCAATCTAATAGAATCTGTCAGTATTGAATGGAACCATGATGTCCAACACCAAGTCAAGCTAATAGAATCTGTCAGTACTGAAGAGAACCACAATGTCCAGCACCAAGTCAATCTAATAGAATCTGTCAGTACTGAATGGAACCATGATTTCCAGACTTTAGGTGAGTAAACCAAAGTTAATTCCGCATGTTTTTAACCTCAAGTATCTCAAAGGTTAAACCTAGAAAATATAAGTTACTTCAAACTAAAATAAAGTAGATTATATGATCAGCCTAATTATATCTAGAAAGCATGGTGCAAACTCTAGACGATTGGACTAATGCGATTTAAAGTTTTACGGTAGTTTTGAATGTCTCCCCTTTTTTAAAGACAAATATATTAGATCATGGTAATCTCCCGTACTTTAGTTTGAAGTATCTTTTAAATGGCTAAATTTAGAGATAGAAGTGGAAATATGCCAAATTAATTTAGGTGTGGACGTCAAAACTCTGACACGATAGGCTTCAGCAGTAACATATTCTAGTTAATTAACCCAGTATCCCTTTCTATGCAGCAGTAAATCTTTAACAAGCGCATCAGTACCTGTTTGTTGGGGTTTTATATCCAGGCAACGAGGTAAAACCCCCCACGTAGGATCAAATGTAGGTTTAGAAGATTTGTTGCTTTCGTTGGACTGTGCAGCTTTAAAGAGACGACTGCATTCCCCACCTTTCCATACTCAGTGCTCTCTTCCCACATGGTCACCAGTCGGTTCTAATTACACGCCTTCATAAATCATATAGGAAAAGAAGCAAGTGGTGGTTTTCACTGTGAAGCCATTGTTTGTCACAACGATGACTTGTTTGTTGGGAAGGCACACACACACACACACATGCTATTTCGAAAGCTGGTTACGTAAAGGGCAAGGAAACCCTGGTTGTCAGCAAAGGGACACTATCACGTGACCATTCTGCAGAAAGCATTAGGTGAATTGCTACAGAGCCTGCCACCTAGCGGTACATGTACACACCAGACAGGCCCGGCGGCCATTCCGGTACATTGTAACAGGGAGAAAGGATGTGGGAGGGGAGGTCAGCATGTGTGTGTGTGTGTGTGTGCGTGTGTGTGCGCGCGTGTGCGTGTGCGTGTACACGCACAGACAGTTAAATCATGACCAACATTTTTGGTTGATGACTGATTGATGGTGATTTTACACCGACAGTGTCGACAGTGAAGGCCATATTCATAATACAAAGTGGGTGGTAGAATTGATTAATACACTCCCCCCCCCCCCCCCCTGAAACTAAGAGTTGTCAAAGGTTGGTTGGTTGTTGAAGTTTTACGTCATGGCGACATCTAAGGTCATATCAGGAAGGGTACCGACTTGTGACAGTGTGCACTCATGGCAAATTTATAGTGCTGCCCCACTGGCACCATGACCCGATATCCCACACAGTCACATTATCTTGACACTGTGCTAACCAGCCCACTGCCCTATCCTATTAATGCCAAGCACCAGCCTAGGCAGCGAAAAGTACAGAATTGTATAAGTCATTGGTTTGACTTGGCTGGGACTAGAACTCATGACCTTCCACACGGGAAGCCTGCGCTCTACCGATTCAGCCGTGAAAATAAATGTTAACTCCAACCAGAGAACGTGGATTATGAGAGGGTCAACTCCCACACAAATCGGTAACATCTGCTTCAGTGGCGCCTCTCGCGGTCATTTTTGAATAAGCCAAAACAAGCATTGTGCAATGTCTATAATCTGCTTTGTTTTCTTCACGTAGTGGTCAATAAATACTAATGTGGCGATGGATATTTGATAATCTAGTGGTGGATATATATGCTAAGGAGTAATGTTTCATATTTAGGTCATGTAATTTGTGAATAATTAAGTATAGTTTTCTATATAAATGTTGGTCATCTTTTAATTATCATGAACTACCAAAAACGGGCCGTTTTAACGGCGCAGTTCTGCAGCCAGTGACTGCAAGGTCAGATAATCATTAGGTGTAATTTCATATGGTGTTGACTAATTGCAAATAGTCTCAAATATAATTCGTTAATTCTGTTTTTTTTAAACAAGTTTTAGAGGTACTGTAGAGGCCAACTCACAAAAAAACAATAGACCGAGATTCACTGAGTTTTCCAGCTCTGTCAGTTTAACCATTGTCAAAAACAAGTTTTTCTCAAACTGCCTGTCGTTTATATGATCAACACTGCTCAAAGCAACTCCAGTAAATATAGATACATATTATTTAACATTTATCAGCGTCCCTATTTTACAAGACATTCACTTATTATAGCTATTTGCATTTGTAAAGGATGTAACAAAACCACTGCATACAGCCATATAAGTTGTTCAACAACCACCGCTTGGAACGTTGCAGTCGCCAGTTGTTACATGGTTTTGTATTGGAGTTGGGCTTCTCATATGTATACATGTACTCTGCTCCAACCAAAAGAAAAGTATATTAAAATAATCACGTGACCACGAAGGAAACTAACATCATGTAATAACTCAATGTTAGAGATAGCAAGCATGAAGTGAAATAAATATGTAGGTCATATAATTAATTTTAATCTATATGTATAAGTCAGCGCATCTACCAGCCATCTCAGCCTCCCTCCTATTCCAATGACCTCGACAACATTCGCTATTACCGCTACACCCACCTAATATCGCTTCCACTCGCGTTCCCATCATTTGATTAAACTGCTCACCTGCCACTTCTCTCACACTGACTCTAGTAGTGAGCACCAACACCATCGTACCGGACACCAGATGGGGTGGCCGAATGAGTAGAGCATCCATCTCCTGTTTTGGGAGATTGGGATATTCGAACCCATGATTTTGTCAGTTCAAATCCTGGTCGAGTCAAACCAATTACTTAAAAATGTATACTTGTCGCTTCCTAGCCTGGCACTCGGCATTATTAGGATAGGTCAAGGACTGGTTGGCTCAGTGTCAGGATTATGTGACTGAGTGGGATATCAGGTCATGGTGCTGGCGGCCTGGTTTCCCAGTGGGGCAGCAGTATAAAGTCACCATGAGAGGGCACTGTCACAAGTCGGTACCCATCCTGATATGACCTTAGATGTTGCTAGGACGTAAAACAACAAAAAAACTAATCCTACCGGACAGGGTGGTGGAATACTTGTCACTACCTAGCATGGCACTTGGCATTGCTGGGATAGGGCAACGACTGGTTAGCTCAGTATCAGGATAATGTGACTGAGTGGGAAATCAGGCCATGGTGCCAATGGCCTGGTTTTCCATTGGGGAAGCACTGTAGTTGCAACGAGTACACAATCAAAAGTATATACCCATCTCGATATGACCTTAGACGTTGCCAGGATGTAAAACCCCAACACACCAAACATCATCCCTCAAACTGCGGTCAGCCAGCAGCAGCACAACTCACACACTGCCCGTATCGACTCACGCCTCCCCTTACTAAGTTACTGCACCGGTTCCCGTGTATGCGTAGGCCAACCCACAACGCCACAAACAAAAACAAGATTAAACAAAAAAAAAGATCCTCAAGAGGGTGGCCCAAATAGGGACCGCATCGCAGCGTTATGCCAGGTGCTCATGTCGAAGTAGGTCAGCATGAATCACGGCCACCGCTAGTAGCGAGTCACTCAGACCGACCGGAAGTAGCGAGTCACACAGACCGGAAGTAACTAGTCACCGTAGGTGTGGCTGCTCAGCTCGCATGTGAACAGGGTGGGACTTAGGAGCGGTGTGTCATACACTGCTAAATGTTCACACTGACACCGGCACCATCATGGTGAAGTACACGACATGTCCAGTCTAATAGGTTAACTATAATGTTCACATAGCCACACCTATTCCAAATCTAATAGGTTAATTATATTGTTCAAATACCCACATCAATTCCCAATCTAATAGTAGTAGGCTAAATGCATATTTCACATACTTATCTTTCACAGCCCTCTACTTTCAGAATGAAGAATTGATTAAATCGTGTAGATTAATAGAACTTAAAAATGAGAGCAGCTGCCATCTTCGTATCAGTGTCATTCTCTTTAAGTTCAGTGACTCTATGGGCAGCACTATAAAGTCGTCAATGAGTGCGCGCTGTCAATAGTCGGTACCCGTCCTCATATGACCTTTGATGTTGCTAGGATATAATAATTCAACAACCAACTAGACCAATCTAGATAACCACTGCTCGATGGAACCAGGACCATATCCTATTAAAGTTGTATAGTCCGATGGTTTTGTATTTCTGTATTTTTTCTGAGATAAATATATTAGATCGATCACTAGTATCTACTTTACATTAGTTCAAAGTTACTTTTATTTTAAATGGTAAACTATTGAGTTATTTTGAGTGCAAACATGTCAAATTAGTTTTGGCAAGCTTGCCAAAACTCTGACACCATAGACTTCTGCAGTAACAGGTTTTGTTAAATTGACTCAGTATTGCCTTCTATGCAGAAGCAAATGCTTACTTAATAAGTGCATCAGTATCTAAGTTAGATATGGTAAATCAAATCTAGATAATTCGTTTGGTTTTGAAAATTTGATATTTCATCAGACTATCTAGCTTTAATGTTGAGCGCCAGGCTAGGAAGCGACAAGCATCAACTTTATAAGTCAGTCATTTGACCGAACTCCTGATCTCCCGCACGCGAGGCCCGCGCTCTACCGATTCGACCACTGCGCCCGGTACCAGGACGTCGATAGGTTGTTTACAGTGGATCCTTACAAGAGCAGCTCTTTGGTGTGGTCTTATACACGGTGTGGTCGTCGTTCTGCGCTTACTGGAGGTGAATGTTTTGTCTATACTTCACCAACCTACTGGAGGAGCAGACTCTACTCGTATCGCGGTCATTCTATTTATAGCCCTGCTGAGCGGGTCGGGGTGTGCCACTCCGCGCCTCCACACCCAGTCGACGAGTCTCTACTGCCTTTTGCCAATACCCACACTGTGTGTGTGTGTGCGTGTGTGTGTGTGTGTGTGTGTGTCTGTGTGTGTGTGTGTGTGTGTGTGTGTGTGTGTGTGTGTGTGTGTGTGCGTGCGTGTGTGTGTGTATGAGAGTATCTGCTTCACCGCCATCCTTAGTTGCATCGGTGTTAGGGATTAAAGTTGAATAATCGAATGCTTTTTAGTTTCTGCCTTTCTGTTAAATAGAAATATATATATATAGTATAGTTATACAAATCTTACCTGGGTACAGATGATGGATAACTGTTGTTTTCCCGAGGTACAAGCCTCCAATAATCGTGGGCTAGGGAGAAGGAAGCACATCCGGTTCCAGCAATCTTTAGAGACTTATTTGGATTTTAAAAAATGATCTTAAAATTCTATGGATATATTATGTTTTCGTTATAGTCTTGGCATGGTTGGGTGGGCCGGCCCTAGCCCACGACTATCCGAGGCTTGTACCTTGGGAAAACAAAAGTTATCCATCATCTGTACCCAGGTAAGATTTGTATAACTACACTATTTTACCTCGGTAGTACGCCTCTGGCTACTCGTATCCCAGGGAGAACTTTACGTAATCTCATTTAAAAAAAATCCTTTTTACCATTCTTTAACATACAATGTTTTAGTAGCAAAAATAGAATTGTGTTTCTCACCCGTCTTTTTAGTTGGTGAGTAAGTGAGTCGCCAGGCCGCTTGACTTTTCTAGTCGTTTGTTGTAATGTTTTGCAAACGATCTAGATGTCTTCCAGCTGGCATGCACCAGGATTCTCTTCACTGAGATTCCTAATTGTCTTTCTTTAGAGACCATTGCCCCTTTCATTGAGTGGGGTGCATAGCATCCAGTATTGATGCCCGCCTCCTTAAGCACCTTGATGGTCCATCTTGCGAGTCTGTCTCTCGAGATAGCCTTATGCAGCTTAATAAAGCTTATCAAAAGCTGTCTTGAATTCCTTATTCCACGTGACTTGGACATATACGCCCTAATGGCTGACACTACACAAATACGTCAATCATCTGGAAAATTATTTACATGTACTGTGGACAGTGGGTCCCCTGTCCAGTTCGACTTTAGTAATTGCTCCAAATCGAATGTTGCCTCCTTGTCGTCTATCTCTAGTCCGTCCAGAGACAATGCGACAATTGTTTGGCCTCTATGGCCCGTCACTAGAAGTAATAGCACTGCTAACTTAAATCATAGTTCCTTCATTGGTAAATGTTTATTACTAGGCCATGATTTGAATAACTTAAACACTACTGACACATCCCAAAACCCCTATTATATTTGGATTTAGGTGGGTTTCTCTCATATACCGACCTAATAAACCAGAGCACTACCTGATGTTTCCCAATCATTTGTCCATCTATCCTTGGTAGAATGATTGAAAGTGCACATCTTGCTGCATTAATTGCACCAAATCCTAAGCCTTCATCTTCTTACATTCTTAGAAATCTTACAATCTGGGCTATTGTAGGTTGCTTTAAGCAAACAATGAAGACCCCATTTCTTTAAATAGCTTGTATATAATTTCACCATTCCCTTTCTCCAGACGTGTGTAATTTTGTCTAATCCATATTGTTCTAAATGTTTCCTTAAAAAAGGAATGCCAAAAGGGGTGTCGTTGACACGTCTCCGTGGACTGTCAGTGATCCTTGATGTTGTTGGTTGTTCCTTTCTCGTGGAAACCTGAGCATGTCTTTTGCTTCTACTTTCACTGCTGCTAGCCATGGTTGCGTGTACCACTCCGGTACTATCAGTACTACGTGCGAGTGATCCATCTTGATCTTGCGGGCCACTCTGCTGATAATGCTAAATGGTGGGGATATGTAATAAAATTTATTATTCCAAATCAGAGAAAATGCATCCACTCTCCAGGCTTCTGCCTCTGGAAGCCAGGACACATATTTAGGTAACGTTTTGTTGTTTCGTGATGCAAACAAATTAATGTCTGGCTTGCCCCATTTGTCACAAATGTAATTGAAAATACTATGAGTTAAGGACCATTCTAGATGCTCATGGAAATGTGGACTTTTCCTGTCAGCCAAAGTATTTTGACTGCCCGGGATATGTGCTACTGTTAGCCAAATGTTGTGTTCCTCTGCCCAGTCCCAAATTAGTTTGGCTAACTGGTTACATGGTTTGGACCGAATCCCTCCCATATTATGTATGCAAGCCATAGCTGTCGTATTATCTGTTAATACCCTTACATGATGTTTAGGTAGGTTAACCAGACTACGTAGTCCTAAAAAAATAGCTCTGAGCTCTAGGACATTAATGTGCTCAGAAATTTCATTTTCCATCCATCGACCACCTGTTGCCTGTTGGTCCCTGTGAGTCCCCCATCCTTCTAGTGAAGAGTCAGTCGTTTGCCCATTCTAATGGGATTAGGTGAATTCTCAATGTGTAACAGCCACCACATAATATTCTGCAGGCCTTCTTGCAAAATCGTCATGGGCCGTTCAAAGTTCCCTTTAGTGTGAGCCAATGCTAAGTTCTTATCTATTTCTAGTGATTTAATATGGGCTTTGCCATATAGAATAGCCGGGACATATCCTATCATCAGTCCTATCAACATTGCAACTTGTCTTATCTTTGGTTTAAGCAAATGTAATAATTGACTTGCTGTAGCTGTAAATTTATCAACTTTCTGTTTCGTTAATGAAATAGTCATCTGTTGTGTCAATAACAAAACCCAGAAATAAGAAATATAGGGGAATCTAAAAGAAACCCAGGAATAAATCCTAATGATGTTTGTGGCATGTGCCAAACATCTCTCCGTTCGGCAACGGGCAGCATTACAAAGAACAATGGCTGCATTGTTCTCACAATGTTACGACACATCTTAATTAACCTGTAATTCAGTTAATATTCAATAGAAAGTTTTAAAAACGGTGACTACAAATTCTCATAGTTTTCCGCAGTGAATATGGCTTTTGTTGTTGACATGGTATTCAATAATCACCAATGAACACATTTATGTATTCACGCCGAGAAAGCCAATTTCACTGTAGATAACGGATGGTGCTAAGTTAATGGTGCTAAGTTGGCAAAGCAATGGCCACAAGTTGTGACAGATCTATGGGCACATATCACTGGGTTTGAGATATTATTATGGCAGGAAGGGGTGAGGGGATGGGCCGGATGAGGTTGATTGGTTGTTTGAATTTTGTCCTCACAACATCTAAGGTGATATCAGGACGGGTACCGACTTGCGACAGTAAGCACTCATTGCGACTTTATAGTGCTGTTCCACTGGGAAATCAGGCTACCAGCACCATGACCCAATATCTCGCTCAGTCACATAATCCAGACACTGAGCTAACCAGTCCTTACCATATCCTATTAATGCTGAGCGCCAAGCTAGGAAGCAACAAGTATAAATTTTATAAGTCATTGGTTTGACTCGACTGGGAATCAAACTCCCGATCCCACGCACGAGAGGCCTGCGCCCATCGATTCGCCCCCACCCCCTCGTCCAATGTGGGGGAATGGGGTAGAAAGAAAATGGGGAGATGGAAAACTGGTTGTGCTGGTTTGAGCTGTCTAATTGCCTTCAAGATACCGTCCCGTGATCCATCATTCAGCCGGATATTGAGAGCAGCTCAGGGAACTTGTAAACAACACTTTCACACAAAGGAGCCGGTGCTGCGGATTCCGAGGCACACCAGTTTGCCAGGGACACATCGCTTCTGCGCCTGCTTCAAAATCGAACAGCATCGTCACTAACCTTATAAATTTAATATAATGTTTTTGGTAAACATGTTTTCTATATGTGTACCAATCGATTTGTTTCCAGGTGGTGTCATTTTAGAGATATTTCACTTTTTCTGTATTTTCTGTATGAAGATTGCTCACGACCATTGACAATGCCTTGAGTTTGATGGTACGCCCAGTGCAAAACATTAGTTTTATTCAAAATTAATAGAAATCAAGAACCCTAACCGTATAAATTTAATATAATCTTTATGGTAAAGATGTTTTCTATATGTGTACCATACTACCAAGCGATTTGTTTCTAGGTGGTGTAATTTGAGAGATATTTGACTTTTTCTGTATGAAGATTTGCTCACGGCCGTTGACAATGCATTTGAATGGATGTGTCCCTGGCAAACTAGTGTGCCTCGGAAACCGCAACATCCAACACGTCCAACTGGGCGGATTCATTGGAACACCAACCACAAGCTCACACAGCTTCTATGTAACACGGACCATAGCTTCTATAATAACCACCAACAACAACAACAACAACAAGCCTCCTCCTCTCGCCTTCATTACCACTGTAATGGTAATGGTGTGGATATAACCGATATTAGTCAGCCTTCATGGCAGGAAGGGAGGTCCACAGCACAATTTTGCTTTCACATTTTAGATCTACGCACCTTCACCAATGAGGATCCACAATGCATCACGGTGTCATTGCTAGAGCTGTACAGTTCGATGAAAGCATCAAATGTTAAAAAGCAAAATGCTTATCTAGATTTGATGCTACATATCCAACATAGATACTAGTGCAGTTATTAAAAGTTATTTAAACATTTGTTGCTGCATAGAAGGGAATACCAAATATATGTAATAATAGACCCTTTTTTTTCTCTTAACTGCTGAAGCCTATAATGTAAGAGTTTTGACGTGTATGCCAAAATCGATTTTGCACATTTACACTTCAGATATTTCCAAATTTAAGCCACTTACAATAGAACACACTTCAAAGCTAAAGTGTGCTAAATTATAACAAACAATAGATTACATCACCGTTCCAGCAGCACGGTTCATTGTGGGATGCGTCAAAGCAAAACAAACCCGCAAGAAGCACATGGCACATGCTAATACACTGGGTGCAGCTAAGAAATGTGCTAGTTTCAGCTCATCTCAGCTCTTGTTTGAAACAGAATACCAACTAAAAAATATATATATATAATAAAATAAGATATTAATCTTTTATGCAGCATTGCATTTACATCAATATAATATGCACATCTTATGCCATGTGCATTTAGATTTAGAGAAATCTGGGCACTCAGACTAGAGCCATAGCCAGAGTCAGTTTTACTTATTTTATTAATGTTTTTATTTATATCCTATGGTTAATGACATGTGTAGAACTAGAAAATTAGTAGGGTTAATCAGATATTGGTTATATATTTCTGCGAAACAAGTGTATGTTCACACATTTGGCATTTTAATATTTAGAACAAGAATTAATAATGGTGATGTGGATATCACTGATTGTTTTGTGTGTGGAATTGTATGTTTCTTAGCTCAAAATGTTTAACTATGGCTAGTTTTGTCTTAGCTATATTCATCAGATCATTATATTGCATGTGTGCATACATGTTTATGCCAAATTGTTATGTATTTCTATTCATTTTGAATCAAATCGAAGTTTTTCCCTATGAGTATGGACAAACTCAATGGCCATTTTCATTTGCTGCCACCGCCGTTTTCAGCGCATGCACAGTCAGAACTGTGATCCCATCTATCAATCTAATATCGGGTATGCACTGACGTCATGCTAAACAGAAGTGCGGCCATTGTGGAGATACAACCACAATAACAAACCCAACTAACTCAATGCATTGTCAATGGCAGTGAGCAATCTTCAAACAGTAAAAGTGAAATATCTCTACAACCACACCACCTAGAGACAAATCCCTTGGTATACATATAGAAAACATGTTTAGCAACAAGATTATACTAAATTGATAAGGTTAGGGTTCTGGATTTATATTAATTTTGAATAAAATTAATGTTTTGCACTGGGCCTACCGGCAAACTCAAGGCATTGTCAATGGTCGTGAGCAATCTTCATACAGAAAAAGTGAAATATCTCTACAACCACACCACCTAGAAACAAATCCCTTGGTATACATATAGAAAACATGTTTACCAAAAAGATTATATTAAATTGATAAGGTTCTGATTCTGGATTTCTATTAGTTTTGAATAAAACTAATGTTTTGCACTGCGCTTACCGGCAAACTCAAAGCATTATGATTGGCAATAGTCGTGAGCAATCTTCATACAGAAAAAGTGAAATATCTCTACAACCACACCACCTAGAAACAAATCGCTTGGTACACATATAGAAAACATGTTTACCAGAAAGATTATATTAAACTGATATGGTTAGGGTTCTGCATTTCTATTAATTTTGAATGAAATAGACCCTTTGCACTGCGCGTACCGGCAAACCCTATGGGTTGTTTATGGGTTGATATCGCCACAATGGCCGCGCATCCTGTTGATGACGTCACGTGAATACCATATATATGCATATCCTAAAAGAAGACAGAAACTCAAAACAGACATGTTTAAATCCACGTGGCCTCACCACTGAGGAAGAACCCGCAAGGACCAGACTAAGAGAGACTATGGTCTGAGCCGCCAAAATGGAGGCAGTCAGGGATCCACGCCGGCTCAATTCGCCAACCCGCTCCGGTTGCCATGGCAACGCCCCGGCTAAATCATTCCACCACCACCCGCAGCCCCCCCCCCCCCCCCATTAGCCTTCTAGGGCAAAAAGTATGTATAGGAAGAATCTGTTGGGTTTTACATCTATAGTATTTTGCTAGTTTTGTTGTTGACTCGACTCTCTGTCTCTGCCACTCTCTCACACACAGAATATACCAGAGGGCCATGGAGATGCTAATATTGAAATATTAGCATAAATAAATGTACATACACACATCCGTTAATGGAAATGCTAATAAGTAATATTTGATTTAATAGCGTCCCACACAGGTCCATATGGATTACCTTACACCGGACAGAACGCTGGATGGCTTATTTCTTGGCTGGTTAGCTCTGTGTCAGGATAATGTGACTGAGTGGGATATCGGGTCATGGTGCCGGCGGCCTGATTTCCCAGTGGGGCAGCACTATAAAATCGCCATGAGTGCGTACTGTCACAAGTCGGTACCCGTCCTGATATGACCTTAGATGTTGCTAGGACGTAAACAACAATAAACAAACAGCTTATTTCTTGTGCATTTGAACCCCGGCCGAGTCAAACAAATGACTTACAAAGTTGATACTTGTCTCCACCTAGCCTGGCGCTCGGCATTTCTAGGTTAGGGCAAGGACGGGTTCGCTCAATATCAGGGTAATGTTGTTGGGTGGGATATTGAGTCAGGATCCTGATAGCCCCAGTCTCCCACTGAGACAGCACTATAAAGCCGCCATAAGAGTGAACCATTACAAGTCGGGTACCCATCCTGACATGTTTGCTGGGACCGGTAAACGGGTATTTAATGTCTCTACTCTCTCAACTGTTATAAATTATGGAAAAGTGCATAATTGCAAAGCTATCCTCGCCCTTGAGTATCTATTATAGAGTTGAAACCCGGGAACTTCTCACCATATGTATGCAGTGACCCCTGTGTGACCGTGCGTGTGCGTGTGTGGGTATGGGGCGGGTGGTGGTGGGTCCCCCATGGTGGTTGGTGATGACCCTACAAAGGACCGAGAGAGCTACGTGTCCTCCACCCCCACCTGTGTCCGGGCCATCTCCATCAGGTTCACGCACCGGCTGCACAGAGCGCCCCTACCGGAGCCCCGTCACACACACACACACACCAAACAATATTTACACCACACAGCTTGCACACACCACACCACACCACACCACGTGGTAACCGTGGTTCCTTGCCTTGCGCCAAGAAGAAGTCAAGAATAAGGTCGGCAAACCTGTTAGTGAATGTGGCCGCAGAGAGTGGTGGGGGTTTGTGTACAGAAGCAACACACTTAATAAGATGCGCGTTCATCAGGGCGAGGACGCAGCAGCCAGGCGTGAAGCCTCCCCCCCCCCTCCTCCCCCAGGTGTGATACTCCACCCTCCCTCCCGCTGTCCGCCCACTCCACCCTCCCACAAACTAGTCAGGCAGATGATAGATATAGGAATGGAATTTAGTGTACACATCATCACATCAACATCAAAGCTTTGGTAAAAGAGGGTATGTTTTTTTAAATTTATTTTTATGTCCTGGCAACATCCAATGTCATATTAGGATGGGTACCGACTTGTGACAGTGCGCACTCACGGTGACTTTATAGTGCTGCCCCATTGGGAGACCAGACCACCAGCACCATGACCTGATATTCTACTCGGTCATATTATCCTGACATTGAGCCAATCAGACCTTGCCCTATCCTAATAATAGCGCATTCCTAGGAAGCGACAAATAGCGATATTTTAAGTCATTGTTTTGACTCAACCAGGGCTGAAATCCCACGATCTACCAAAACGGGAGACGGGGCGCTCAAGTCATTCTGCCACCTCGTCTGGTCGAACGTGTTAAGAGAGGTTTGAGTATAAAAATCCGGGGGGTAGGGTGTAAGCCTTTCAAAAAAAAAACGGTAATAAAAAGATCTCTCTCAATTCTACCAGTGTTCGCAACACCATGCCATCAATATAATTATGTCGTCTGCTTTCACAGATTGATAAAGAATGTCTACAAATAAAATCCAATGGAAACAAATTCCATCAGATACATTTTACTATCCCAAGCAGACGACATTGAACCGCGGCAGAGGATAATTCACGCCGCTATTTCAATCAGGAGCTACAGACATCCGGTTAGAGACTCGCTCCGTCCCCAGACAGGATCCTGGTGGCGCCCCCTATTGTGGGCGTCAGACAATGCCGCCGGGCTAACAGGGAGCGTGCACCCCCCTGCGTCTCTTCGCCCTGTCACCAAACATCACACGCGCTCACAAATGACAGCAGCAGCAAGCTCGAAAAACCTATTACTTATGTCGCACAGAAAGGTTGTGTTTGGAACGTATGTCAAGGTCACTGAAGGCTAAACAATAGCATGTAGGAACTGGTCGGGAATTGAAGACCCATAGGTTTCCAAACAACCCCAGAGTCTACTATATTATGCTAGGTACACATCTACCGTATACGATTCGCGCACTAAAAACCGCGACCCGACCCGACCCGCTTAAAACTGAAAACTGGCCGATTCATTTTTCGAATCGCGAATCGCAATCGTAAGGAAGCAGTTTTAGCCCTAAAAAGTCGCGAATCGCAATCAGTAGGTGTGCTAGGGGAGTGCACACCTCACGATTTTTGGGCAGTTTTAGATCGTATACGGTAGGTGAGTGCGGAAAAACGGTAGGTGTGTACCTAGCATTAGTGAGTCCATTAGGCTAGGTTCATGCTGATTCTTTTTGGGGGGGGGGGGGGGGGGGGTGGTACCTTCTCTCAACATATGGGGTTTTAATGTATCGCTGGAAGACCAGTGTCATGGTCTAGACACAGATATCTACCCCCACCCCCCGCCCCAACTATAATTTAAATGTCAAAATGGGTTCTGACTATTGATGGGGTGCTCAATCACTACGAAACTGTCAGTCGCAGAACCTAAAAGCAAAAGCGTGAAAGTTTCGGTGCCAGGTTCACGAGCAGACACCCATCCCGGGGGAGGTGTACTATACATAACACTGTCAACTAAAACCAGCAGCATTTGGTTCAAAACCATAGCCACATCTTATTAGCGTTAGGGGCTTCATCATACTTCAAAGCTGTGTCCTTTCAGCCAGTCACACACCCCTCAAAACATAGTTTGTAAAATTGTGTCTGTTTATTGGGGGTTTCCATCCCTGCAATATCTAAGGTTATATCAAGATGGGTACCGACTTGTGACAGTGTGCGGTAATCGCGATTTTATAGTGCTGCCCCACTGGGAGACACCAGGCCGCTGGCACCATGACCCGATTTCCCACCCAGTCGCATTATCCTGATACCAAGCTAACCAGTCCATGCTCTATCCTAGTAATGCCCAGGACCAGGCTAGGTAGCGACAAGTATCAATTGTGTGAGTCATTGGTTCGACTCGGCCTGGATTCGAACTTCCGACCTTTCACACGGGAGGCATGCGCTATATATAGATTCTGCCATTGCGTCCGGCATTTTGGGTGTTACCTCAGGGCTACCTCAGGGTTACCACAAGAGTTTGTCGCCAGAATCCCCTGTGGATTCAGTAAACTGCGAGTGGAACGCACTCGGCAAAGCTTCTATTGTAAAAATGACTGAAATAAAAGCTTCACAGTGATATGTGCGTGACAAGTGGTCTGCAAGTGCTGTGCGCCTGTGTGACATATATATATATATGTGTGATGTATGTGTTTGACATGGTCATGGGCGTGACTTTCTGCGTGACAAGACTAACCACAACCCGTGTGTGATAACAACAACAACAGCAAACTCCAACAACCAAACTGACTACACCATAGGAACTAAAACCACCTACAACCCCTACCTACTCCAAGCGGGCCAGTCGCCTCTGCCCATTGGCGTGCAATGACGAGAAGTGCCTGGCTCTTTTGGAACAGACACCAGCAGACAGTGACTAACGCAACCACAGCCCGATTCAGGAGAGTGTACGTTCTTACTTTCCAAGGGAGATAGCTCCCAGCTTATCGACCACTCCGTGAACGTTGTTCCCGACATCCTCTGGTCTGCAATGACAAAACCCGGCAAACTTTACAGAAAAACACTCACACACCAAAAATAAATAAAATAACGAAAGAAAGAGAAAAAATATATATAAAGAAAGAAATATAAAAAAATTAAATAAAAATGTAAACACCACAGAAAAACGAGGAAAGCTTTGGTCTTGCACATCCACAAACTGCACAACAACAACAACAACAACAGCAACAACAACTAGGTTATACGTGCCAACATTATATATATGTAAATGCTGAAGTGCTCATATGTAAACGTTACCATTTTGGTTGCAGATTCATGATCCCTACTCTGCCCTCCTCCCACCCACCACAACAAAGTGGGCGATGGCTATGTTTGTCAATAGCACCATTAATGCATTAGTTCTTTAATTTTCTCGCGTTTTGGCGTTTTCTTAACGTCTTATGGACACAATGCTTTATTAGTAGCGCTATTAATTTAATCTGCTGATCACACCCATCCCTCAACATATAAATGTGCGCCGGTTCACAAGCCGAATACAAGCACACTGCCTGGCTTCTATGGCCCTGCACAAACAACTTGAGGACCAGTGTACCAGTACAGGCTATATGGGTGCACCATATTACTCCGCACCACCTCGATAACCTACAATGTCAATCATCAAAGGGCCCAGGGTATAAAGTTACTACGGTGGTGGCGTTGGTGATTTTTTTTGGTGTTTTTTAAAAGGTGAATTTTGATCACCTTGTGAGTGTTACAAAGGTTATGAAGCGGAGTTGTCTAGAATAGCTGGTTGCACCAAACTACTACACCAACCTTGTATACATCTACAGACGGTCCAAAGGAGGACCAGTGTAATGCACCGGTCAGCTGCGTTCGCCAGGTGGCGCCACCACCATGTGGCCCAGTGCGCGCAGTCAATCAAAGCAGGTTGACAGTTTGCAACAGTAACCATGGAAACAAAGAGTCCATCTGAGGGCACAGTACCGGATGTACATGTACTGTACACCAAGTACTCTCCAGAATTGATCATGTTCAATATCATGAATCGTTTGTTTGCTGTGGTTTTGCATCCTGGTAACATCTAAGGTAATATCAGAACGGGTAGCGACTTGTTTCAGCGTGGTGACTTTATAGTGCTTCCCTACTAGAAGACCAATGGCCCAATAATCCACACAGTTACATTATCCCGATACAAAGCCAACCCTAAGTAATGACAGGTATCAATCTGTTAAGTCAGGTATGAAACAGCCGGGACTCAAACCCAAAACCTCACAGTGCTGTCACTGATTCGGTCCCTATCGCCCGATCATATCATCAATCAATATCAGATGTACATCATGCAAATTAGTCTCTGGTGAGAAATCACTCCAATGTAACTTACAGCCTGCAGATTGTACAACCCGGGATATTTCCACCGCAGCTTATCCTCTGACAGGCCACTCTGAACAGGGCCGCACCTTCCTGTCAGCTATCATCACCCCCCCCCCCCCCCCCCACTCCTAAAATGTTCATGTTCTTACTGTGGGAAATATTTCCAAAATTGCACTGAAATAAATGCCATACTAAATCCAGTTCTGATTAAATGCATGGGAGCTACATACAATTTTAATTATTCCAATAATGAATCAGACAAAAGCATGAAATCGATTAAGCTTACGACATGCCCAAAATGGATAAATATAAGTTTTGTTTCAAAATAAACTCCTGATCTTGGTCCACTAAATGACAGTGTGATCTACCACCCACCGGGGTGGTGGCTGATACACAGTTGAGATTCGGATGTGGTCAGCTACCTATTTCCAGAATTGTTAAAGGCACATAATGGTTTTGGGCCATTATTGCCATGACCTTTAGATATATATCTATTAATCTGATCATTACAATCTACATTAATTTGAGGCAAATTTATTTTAAAGGGTTAACTTCATAGGGATATGTAAAATGAAGTCACATAAAAAAAAAAAATTTGGGACATAGCAATTTTAAACCCATTTTGAAGTTTAGCACACAAGCACCAAAATGTGATAAATGTTAAATGAGTGCAACAGTATTTAAGTTGTATATATGTAGGATCAAATTTAGGTGGGATATACAGGACCAAATGTAGGCATGTGCTTATCACCACCCACCACAGGGAACCAGCTCTGGGGTTCCGGGTAAGCCATAAAGTGTGAACCAAACCCAGGGCGACTTTTATAGTTTAGGGCCCGAATCCCGCAGTCTAGGGCCCTCTCCTTCAGAACAGGTTGTTTGTTTGATGTCTAGGTCCTAGCAACACTCAAGGTCATATCAGGGTACCGATTTGTGACAGTGCGCACTCATGGCAAATGACATGTATAGTGCTACTCCATTGAGAGGCTAGGTTCCCGGTAGATAAAAGATTCACCCTTGTAGTACAATGTAGTGTAAATACAGGCGAAAATAGCTTTAGTATGGAACATGAAGTAGAAACTGTGGTTCCAGGATCAAATGGCTACATATATAGGCACAGTTGGTGAAATGTGCGAGAATGCAAAAAAAAGACAAGATGGCGGTACTAGAACGCCGTTGATTTCACTTTTAAATCTTATTAAACTAGATATTTTATTATATTTTTCAACTCAAAGGTAGCGGGTAAATATGAAGACATATACAAAGAATAAATGTTGCTTCTTAGATTGTGAAATTAGGCTCTCATAGAGACTCAGTTCATTAGCCCAATTTTTCGACCGTTTTTATATAAGGCTGGTCTTCACCCGTGTACTACGAGTACTGGGTGAATCCTTTATCTAGGTTCCCGGTACCATGTCCCACTCAGTCACTCTATCCTGATATTGGGTCAAGCCAGTCCTTGCAATTCACCAGAAATTCTGTGTGCCAGGCTAAGTATATAGCGACAAGTATGAATTTGGTAAGTGTTTGGTTTGACTTCCCGGAACCAAATGCATGGGGTCAGTGTTCACATCCTATATTATTTAGCAGCAATAAACAACTGATATTGAGCTAAGTAAAATTGAGAGAAGTTCAAGCATTTTAGTTGAGGTTTGAGATTATTTTCTCCTTTTTTAAAGCAACAAGTATATAGACCTATTTTATATAACGTCAACATCGGTATTTAGGTCAGTGCACACGCTGCTTGGCTGCAGGACGACACACTGTCACACTGCAAACTCAATGGCTATGAGCAATCTTCATACAGAAAATGTTAAATAT
The DNA here is from genome assembly GCA_030323885.1 of Branchipolynoe longqiensis. NCBI lineage: Eukaryota > Metazoa > Annelida > Polychaeta > Phyllodocida > Polynoidae > Branchipolynoe > Branchipolynoe longqiensis. Next base: position 25,670,635 of record CM059197.1, read on the forward strand.
CTCTAAAACCACACGACCCAGAAACAAACTGCTTGGAACACATATAGGAAACATAATCAACGAACAGATTATATTAAATGTATACGGTTGGGGTTCTGCATTTCCATTAATTTTGAATAAAATAGACGTCTTGCACTGCGCATACAGGCAAACTGAATGCATTGTCAATGGCCGTGAGCAATCTTCATACAGAAAAAGTGAAATATCTCTAAAACTACACCCACCTAGAAACAAACTGATTGGAACACATATTCAACGTTAAATCTTTAAGGTTAGGGTTCTGCATTTCTATTAATTTTGAATAAAATGGTGCACAAACCGACAAACTCTTCGTTCTGCAGCCAAGCTGCGCACACATACACAATGTTTATAAACATTGAAAGGGGTCTAAGATGGCTTAGCATAAAGGGAATGGTATTACTACCTGGCTACAAACACATAGACATACAATGGAATGGATTACAATGTGGCCCACGCCCATTTGTATGTAGGAACTCAAAGGTTAAGCGCCATTAATGATTCTTGTTACAGCACAGTGCATCAGACTGAATTTGTCAGAGTACTGACTGCCTTTTCGTACAGGAGGTCATGGGTTCGAATCCCGGTCGAGTCAATCCAATGACTTACAATATAACAAAATCGATATAGCCACACTCTACCTAGCCCGGTTCTTGGCAGTAATACTAATGGCTGGCGCACACCTCCCGTTTACGATTCGCGCACTAAAACTCGCGACCCGACCCGCTTAAAACGGACCGATTTGTTTTTCGAATCGCGAATCGCAATCGGCCGCTTTTAGCACTAAAAACTGAGTTTTATGCGTGAATCGCAATCGCTAGGTGTGCGCGGGGGCGCACACCTAGCGATTTTTGTGCGCGAAACGGGCAGTTTTACATCGTAAACGGTAGGTGGGTGCGCACAAACGAGAGGTGTGTGCCAGCCATAATAGGATACAACAATGACTGGTTGGTTACTATCAGGATAATGTGACTGAGTGGGATAGCGGGTCTCACTTCGGGGCCCCCGTTTCCCAACGCTATTAAGTTGCCACGAGTGCACACTTTCACAAGTCGGTACTCATCCTTATATGACCTCAAATGTTGCTAGGACGTAAAAACACAAACAAATAAGCCAACTACATTATGAGATTGCCAGTCAGCGGTATTGGCAAAGTCACTCTCTCGCACAGTAGAAGGAATAGGACCGATGACGTCAGCGGGACGGGGGCGGAGGGAGAGACAATGCGCGTTGACACTCACGTACGACTATATAGTACGAGGACTACTCCCTCTCTAAAGTTGTAGCTCCAGGCTTTCCCCCCGCCCCCACCCAGCCCCCACCGGCAAGCCAGGGGTAGAATACACCCAGGACTGCGAGCCATGCATTGCTCGCATACCATACACAGTGACATCCCCCCCCCCCCCCCCCGCCCCTTTGTGATTGTGTCATAGTACCAGACGACATTGTGGAGACGTGAGGAGGGAGGGAGGGAGACGGCCACAGAAACGGGCAAAGTTTTCACGAGAGAGCGGTGAGTAGGAGATATATACGTATTGTTGGCTGGAGCTTGGAGTTCATCCCCATCTCAAAAAAATCTATTGATGAAGAGATATCATCACCACCATCATAAACTTGTGTACTGTACAACCCATATACTATTAATAGCCACACCGGAAGAAGCAAACCATGCCAGTTTCCACTATCTAGAAGGTGCTAGAGGGGCCAGAGTGTACACCCTCACACACAGTTGCGGGTTCTCCTATGGAGGGCAGGAAAAAGAATGCGAAGCATGAGTGGGAGGCCACACTTCTTATAATAGCGGGCGGGGCACTGGAACTGGAAGTCAGCAGAAAATAAATACAAAGGTCTGTCAAAATAGGCAGAGGGGTGGGCGGCGGGGAGCACCCTCCCCACCTCCCATACCAACTCTTCGATAACACGCTGAACTTGCGCAGGGGTTGAATTCTGCAACAGTTTCACGTTTTTTGCTCCCGGTGTTAGCTTCAACATATTGCACCTGCTTTCAGGCGAATCGACTATGGCCCTGTATTCAGCGTGGAACAGTGAGGGCAGTGCGGGGGTATGTGCGCAAGCCCTCCGTGACATTCAATACATTAAAATAAGTGTACATTGTTTGTAAATATCACATATTGTTGAATGAAATATGACACAACAAGCACATATTTGTGACATATATAAAGGAATAAACTTATTTAATTACATTTTTAATTTAAACCGCGCACACCGATAGTTTTGAGTTTTCCCCATAACTATTAGGTTGATCATCCTAATGAACTTTCCTTTAGTTTGAAGTGACTTTTATCGTAAAGTAATACATTTGGGAAATATTTTAAGTAAAAACCATGGCAAATTAATGTTGGGTTGCACGCCAAAATGTTAGTTCCCCCCCCCCCCCCCCAGGCTTCATGGGTTGTTTGGTTGTTTGGAGTTTTACATCCTGGCGACATCTAAGGTCATAGCAGGATGGGTACCGACTTGTGATGGTGCACACTCATGGCGACTTTCTTCATAGTGCTGCCAGGGTTGCCCCACTGGGAGCCCAGGCTGCAAACACCATGACATAATATCCCACGCAGTCACATTATCCTGACACTGAGCCAACCAGTCTTTGCCCTATTCTAATAATGCCAAGCGCATACATTTGTACGTCATTGGTTTGACCCGATGAGGGTTCAAACTCGTAGGTTCGAATCCCACGATCCACCAAAACGGGAGACGGACGCTCAATCCATTCGGTGAAATGTTTAATGAGTGCACCAGTATCTAAGTTGGATGTGTGGGAGCAAATCGTGTTAAGTGTTTTGATTTAAACCAATCGATGCTTGCGGCTTTAAACCCAATCTCTCCCGGGAAGGGAATACAAACAGTTGCCGCCATATAGATGCCTTCAGCAACGGCCATCAGTTCACAGCTTGTAAAGAAATGCACAATGTCCGTTGCTGCAAACTGACCACAGGAATGGTGGAATGCTCCTCCACCCCCGATACGGGTAGAGAGTCACTAATAGCCCGAGGGTGGGGGTGGAGGCATACTCACAATGCAACCCTGTTAACTCGAACAGTTCAAACAAACAACTGGAAATTCCTCCCTAACAGAGGATGTCTTGACAATCCAGGCACAGGATGATGTCATCTGTCAATTTACACAGATATTATCCCCACGTTCTGTACACAGTACAGTGTAAGCAGTGTTTTGTGCATTGTTTGACTGACAGGCCTTTTGGTGCTAACAAAAAACATATATATACATACACACACAATTATATATATAAATATATAACATTTAAAGCAATGCGGACAAATAAAATCCCAATGGTGATTAATTACAACTGCATAGTCAGACTGTTTTTGAGTTTCTGCCACTTCAGATCAATATATTAGATTCATCGGCACATAATCTATTTTAATCTGGCATGAAGTAGTGACAGGTTCGATTAAATTAACTTAGTGTTAAATTAACTTACATGTTTAAAGAGTTCACCGGTATCTAAGTTCCATGTGTAGGATAAATACTACGCTTTTGTATGACCGAGAAATATTGAAAACTTTGGATGACCCCTAACACATAATCCATTAAACATGACATGCGACCACAGTACTATCTTAATAATGATAAGTAGGTGGGCATTAAATGCGCACACAAAATCCTTATTTTACATTACCCGAGACCATTTGAATAATAATGGCCACTATATGCCCCCCAAAAAGGATGAAAGAAAATAACGCAAAGCATAACATGGTGTTCTCTGTGGCAGAGTGTCTGACTTTTTTCTAGGTCGGACTCCTAATCTGAAGGTCAGTGGTTCGATTCCCTGTGCCCCCCCCACCTCTGCCAATTTGGATTTCCCCAGCTGTGTATAACTTACAGCGTCATCAAAGGCCAGTTGCTCTCAAACCATGTCTACATGGTGCCGGAGGTTAAAAATCCCATGGGTCGGTAAAAGTGTAGGCTCAGGCTTTCTATCGACAAACTGTCTAATGGTGAAAACAAGTCTATTCAGACTTATCCATGATAGGCAGTATAAATCTTCAAGAAAAAACAACAACAAAAACACCACTGACCCCATTCTGTCCCATTACTAACCTTTATCATCGTCATAATAATAATAAATATATTTAAATACACACACACCAAAAAACATCATCTCTTATAACATGTCCATGGCTGAACAGATATAACCTTTTCGCTTACTGGCAAGCACTACTTGATAACTGATACATAGCATGATCTAAATCTCGGCTAGGAGTGCTGCTAGCTGCCCTTCCCCAGCATTAAATTAATATAAGCTTTCCCATGTTAAACTGATTAAACTGGCATGGTCGCCCACTCAACCCTAGTATACAGTGCTAGTAGCATTATTACATTAGTTAAAGTTGCATAGTCCGATGATTTTGAGTTTCTGAAATTTTCTCAGATAAATACATTAGGTTGATCGTTATTATATACCTTACTTTAGCTTGAAGTAACTTTTATTTTAAGTGGCTAACTTTTGAGATATTTGAAGTGGAACCATGCAAAATTAATTTTGGCAAGCATGCCCAAACTCTGACCCCATAGGCTTCTGCAGTAACAGGTTCTATTCAATTTCCTCGGTATTCCCTTCTGTGTGGTGACAAATGTTTAGTAAGTGCACCAGTATCTAAGTTAGATATGTAGAATCAAATTTAGATAGTTGTTTTGGTTTTGAAAATTTGATATTTTCATCGGACTGTGCAGCTTTAATTAAGCAGGGGAAATCTCAATCATGGACAATTGGTATTCTCCCTTCCACTGCTCCTTGCCCTATCCTAGTACAGTGTAATGCCATGCTCCAGACCCCAAGAGACCCACCATATGGGAAGCGGGAGATAAACTCATATATAACGTTATAAGTATTACACATTTACATGGTTGTTTAGATGACCTTCATTAAAAACCATCTAAAATAATTAAAACCTAAAAAGAAACGTGCAACCATATATGATCTAGAATAATAGCTGGAGCGATTATTGTATACTTTTTTGGTTGGTTTAAAAAGAATTATTTGCTAGAATAATAATTTAACAGAAATGTTAACAAATCAGCAACAACAAATCAACTTTATTTTTACACACACACACATGGGCGTGCGTATTTTTGTGAACTTATTGTGAACTGCATTTGCCATGATAAATACAGGCCGATGGCTTGTTTATTCATGGATTGGCTTCCCTACAAATGAACAGACGAGATCACTGTTCCGACTGTGCATGCGCTGAAAACAGCGTTGGCAGCAAAGCAAATGTCTACAGCCATTCAGTTTGCTGATACGCGTAGGGCAAAACTTCCATTTTATTCATAATTAATAGAAATGCACAACAAGTCATTAACCAAAGGATATAAATTTTAAAAATGAATAAAATAAGTAAAACTGACTCTGGCTCTAACACTAGTCTGAGTGCCCAGATTTCTCTAAATCTAAATGCACATGGCATAAGATGTGCTGATTATATTGATGTAAATGCAATGCTGGATACAAGATTACTATCTTAATTTATTATATATATTTTTTAGCTTGTATTCTATGTATCAAACAAGAACTGAAATGAGCTGAAACTAGCACATTTCAAAGCTGCACCCAGTGTACTAGCATGTGCCATGTGCTTCTCGCGGGTTTGTTTTTCTTCCACGCACCCCACAATGCACCGCTGGAATGGTGATGTAGTCTATTGTGTGTATGTACATCAGAGTGACAGAGCCGAGTCGGTAATCAAGTAAATACGGTATAGTCTATAGAACGTAGAGCAATGACCGAGTGTCACACATTCGACACCATGTTGTAATCTGGCACTCTGTGCCCCAATTACATTCACCTCATGTCAGACCATGCCCACAGCCGTGCATGTGCATGTCTAGGGAAAATTGGGGACCGATGGGCCATGGGGACCTTTGAGCCACCCCTATAACTCTTGACTGGAAAACAGTAGTGACATCTATCCATCATCAATGCAACTACTACACACGCGACCACCACCCATGTTGTTTATAGAGCTTTGGAGCAGGTGATCAATACACCAATCAAAAAGTAAGCTTTTAAATACCGTGAGTAAATTTGTTGTGTTTTTGGTTACAATTTAATATTGAGGTGATAACATATAATTCATAGATCCTCTAAAGGTTTGTTAATAATAAATTTGTATTTTTTGTTAATAATTTCTCTTGACTTCTAAATACAGTTTAATCGATCAGCCATGTGGTTCTCTGGTAATCTGGGCTAACATAATGAAAGTGGTGTTGGGGACTGATGAGCCACCCTGGGGTCCAATGGGCAGGTGGCTCATTCGTCCCCACTGCACTTGAAAGGAATATATAGCAATGAAATCAATGTTATTTGGTAGAAAACTAATTACTGATATACTTTTCATCAGAATAGATTAGAGTGCTGTATCAAGTATAGGAAGAATACCTAGAAAGAAAGAAGGGAAGACGGACAGAGGTCTCTTCTCAGAAGAGCTAATGAAGAGGGATGTGGAAGAAGTTGTAAAGAAGAAAAGAGCAGTTCCAGCACACAGCCTTCTACCAACACACAGCCACAACAGCCTTCCACCAGTCAAATAGAGATTGTAACCATTTCTCCAGAGCAGATACGACCATACCCCAAGGCACCAGAGAGGAAGCAGACTTCAAAGCACTATTCTCACAGACAGACCTGTGAGAAACCTCATCGCAACTGTGAAGAGCAGCAAGAAGGACAGGGTGCCAGCAAAACGGCGATTGCTAGACGCATACCAGAATACTGTTATATAGGAACCGGAACACGTACATATTCCTTTTCAGGAGAAAGACCCAGGGCCGGGTGATTATGTGCTAATTGAGTATGCCTGGAAGCGGAGCATTGTTTGCTACATTGGTGTAATCACACAGCCAAAAGATGACGATGGGGACTATGAAGTCCAATTTCTCAGAAAATGTACCAGGCATACTATGTCATTTGCATTTATTGCGCCTGTCCAGGAAGAAATAAGCTCAGTTGAGGCAGATTTGATTTTGGGGGTCCTTCCTAAACCTGTTCTGCAAACTACCATTAGCCAGAAGGGAATCATACAATTCAGTGTCAACTTTGATCGGTTCAATCTTGAATAAGATTCAGTATTAGGTTACTGCTCTGAAACCATGGACACTGAGTCAATATCACAGTAGGCTGAAGCACTGAGGTCAACGTGTTGAAACTGTAATTCACCACTTAGTTTATAACAGCATGTGCATCAGATGACATTTTTGACAGGAATAAATTTTGTTTTAAAAAGATTTACATGCGTGTTGATTTCTAGTTAGTTTCATTGTTTGAAATGGATGGATCATTCGTCCCTTTCCCTGGAGCCCAATGAACCATCACAGACGCTGGTACATAAGTGTCTCCTGTAGAGATGTTTAAGACAACCTATCAAACTATTTATTGCAATAAAGGGCAATAATGCCTCTATAAGCTGAACAGTTTTGGTATCAACAGCTATGATGGTTTGGGTGATATCGCCAAATATGTATATTAAAAAGAAAAGAAGAAGAAGCTCACCGGTCCCTAGATAAAAGATTCACCCCATACTGACAGTACAGGGGTGAAAACCAACCCATTAGAAAAGCTGGCGAAGAATTTCGACATGCTGGGGAAATTAATTGAGTGAATAATGTCTTAATTTAAGAAGCAAAATATATTCTTTATATATATATAAAGAATATATTTTGCTATATCTACCCGCTACCTTTGAGTTGAAAAATATAATAAAACATCTAGGTTAATCAAATTTAAAAGTGAAATCGACGCCATTCTATGGCCGCCATATTGTCTTTTTGCATTCTCTCCCATTTCACCAACTCTGTGCTGATATAAGTATCCATTTGATAATGGAGGCAGGCATTCTACTTTCTGTTCCATACTAAAGCTATTTTCGCCTGTATTTACACTACATTGTAATTCACCCCTGTACTACAAGTACGGGGTGAATCTTTTATCTAACCGGTCCCCAGTTTCCCCTACTGCTTACCGTCAAATCTTTACACTCTGCATAATCCAATAAAACTTAAAAGCCCCACATCTTTTCTAAACCAAAGCTTGTAAACTGTGTTACTTGAAAACATGTAAACAAAACCCACATCCGGCATCTCCATGTGCAATTTGTGTTTGTTGTTACTCTTGTATGTTTTCACCTCAAATACAGAACAACCACTGTAACATACACAACACATTCAGTTTCAAGATTTTATTTATTTTGTTAAGCAAACTTACCAAAAAAGGGTTTGTGAAAATGTTGACGTAAATTTTCACGTTACTAGCACAAAATCATATGAACATACTTCTGATACAATTTTGGGTATAGAATAAATGCTATATAGTATTTCTAATATACATAGGCAACAATAATTATTTGACTTGCTATTAAAAAAATCATCAATTATGTGCATCGTAACATAGACACCAAGAATGTGGTACCCAGTTTCAAAGAACGACCCATATATATGGGTCACTCTCCTGAAAACTGGCCAGAAGTGTCACATGGAGAGTTAAAATTTAATATTTGAATTTTTTACATTTTTTGGTTGCAAATGAAAGCTGGAAATCTCCCCTTTACATCTTTGTAAAATATAAATTGATGAGATAAAAAATAAAGGTGTAGTCCGTGAATAAGATATCTCTTATGGCAGTATAACATGTGCGTCACACGTGTAACACGTGTTTAGGACACCACACAGTCTGCTTAATAAATATCTAATCAGAATTAAATAATATCATACTTAGAAGCATATTAATCATGGCATAATATACAGAAATATCTAGTGCTTATATTGATAAAAAAAAAGTAATTCCCAGCCATGCTTTATTCACTGAATAATTAGTGTACAATATTTGTGTGGCATCCAGACACCGCGGTTACACGTGTGACGGAAATTTCTAATGTTATTTCTGAAGACATTAATTTTTTTTTTTTTAAATTTAAGCATGCATACATGTTAATAAATACTTCCTCTTTGATTTGGGAACTGTTTTGTTTGATATATCAATGCAAAACAACATGTTAATAAGGATTCAACCACGTCCCATATGTCATGTTACAAATGGCTGACTGTAAAATGGGGTTTTTTTGGTACAAAAACAGTTCATAACTAAAAAGACCAAAGTTGCACACAGTTTTATTTTATTTCCCTTATTTCTTTCATCAAATCTGAGCATGAATATGAAAAGTATAAGGAAAAAAATAAGTAGGAAGGTTTTTATTGATGTTTTAAAATCCCATCTCATGCTGACCAGTTTTCAGGAGAGTGACCCATATACACACCCCACCCCGACAGTGCAAGACACTACAGAGCTACACACACACACACACACACACACACAGCACTACAAACACAAGCCTTATGTCTGGTAGTAGATATGCATTAATTGGTTACCTTAAAGCTGCACAGTTCGATGAAAGCACCACAATTTGAAAACCAGAAACACTTACCTAGATGTAGTCATATATATATATATAAGACTGTCTCAAAAGGTGCTAAGCAATATGGGACAAAACTTTGTCCATTGTATTTGTAATGATCAACATACTATCTGCTTATGCATCTGCTCAGGATAAACTGATTTTTTTTTTTTTTTACATGGTGTTTCATAATCCCAATAGAATACATATTGATTTGAAGCAAATGTCCTTGTGTTTTCAGTGTAACCGCTTCTGTGTTGTTTTGTGTCAATCGTTACAATGGACAAAAAAAGAAAGAAGTTATCACCTTTTGAGACAGGCTCATATATAGACATACTATGAGTATTAAGCAGTTTTGTTGCACAGAACTTAGGAGATACTCAGTCAATTTAATAGAACATGCTACTGCTGAAGCTGAATTATGCCCCGCATGTTTATATGCATGCCAAAAGACTTTCAAAGTATTTTTTTAAGACTTAAAACAGTTCCAATGTTAACCTATCGCAATAAAACTTCAAAGTTACTTTAAACTTTTAACAAATTGATTATAGCTATCAACCTCATCTAAAAGAAATGGCAAAACAAATGAACCACCGAACTATGCAACACATAATTAGTGTATCATGAACCCATTCAAAGGCACATCAAGCCGATGGAGAACAAAAATACAATGTAGCAATAGAGGGTATTCACATGACGTCATCAACCGAAAGTGCGGCCATCGTGGCGATATCAACTAGTAAACAACCTGTCGGTTGCAGTAACATAGTCCATAGAGAGGTAGATCATTCTTTCAGTTTTATTCCAAATTAATAGAAATGCAGAATCCTAACCTTATAAATTGAATATAATCTTTTCATTGGATATGTTTTCTGTATGAGTGCCAAGCACTTTGTTTCTAGGTTGTGTAGTTTTAGAGATACTTCACTTTATCTGTATGAAGATTGCTCACGGCCATTGACAATGCATTGAGTTTGCCGACATACGCAGTGCAACACGTCAATTTTATTCTAAATTAATAGAAATGCGTAACCTTAACCTTATACATTTAATATAATCTTGTCGTTAAGCATTTTTTCTGTATGTGTTCCAAGCAGTTTGTTTCTATGTGCTGTGGCTTTAGAGATATTTCACTTTTTCTGTATGAAGATTGCTCACGGCCACGTTTATTATTGTGGTTACTATCGCCACACTTCCGTTTAGCGTGACGTCAGTGCATACCCTCTATACTTCTTCAGTTCATGTCCATTCATTATATATAACTGTCCAATCCTACAGCGTTCTAAAAACAATAGCAATGATAAAGTACACATTAACTACAGAATAATAAATATGGCTAATCTATCTTCTACTTTCCGAGTCTTGTTTTGATTTATTTTGCTTAATCGATTTACATTAAAACCTCTCTAAATCGACCTACCATGGGAGCGACTTTATGTGGTTCATTTTGGGAGGTGGTTGGTTAGAGAGGTTTTACTGTATACATAATTTATATATAAATATAATTCCGATGATAAGTTCCAGTGACAAACGTCCCAATAATGATATTGATCAGTAACAAATAGAAAATAATCTAACCGCCTTAATAAGGGGAAATATGTAAACCATCGGTCAATGCAGCTTTAATTATAATAACTGTACAGTAAAACCTCTCTAAATCGACCGACCAGAGGACCGACTTTAAGTGGTCCATTTAGGTAGGTGATCGGTTTAGAGAGTTAGAATATCCTTAAAATGGTATTTTGGGACCCAAATAAAGCGATGGATATATTATAGGGGAGTGGTCGATCTGTGGATGGGTCGGTATAGAGAGGTTTTACTGTAGTTATAATAGTATGATGTACTGCATCTCGAGTTTGTCGAACACTTAAAGCTGCATAGTCAGATAAAAGCATCAAATTTTCAAAACCAAAACAATTATCTATATTTGATCCACCTTAGACTTAGTCTAGGTACTGGGGTACTTATTTATTGAACATTTGTTGCCACACAGACATAGAAGGGAATACCGAGGCAATTTAACAGAACCTGTTAGTGTTACTGCAGAACCCTCTATGCCTATGATCACCTAATAATTATCGTAATTCCATTAAATTATGTCAGAGCTTGGGTGTTCTTGCCAAAATTAATTTAGCCTGTCTCAGTGTCTGTATTTCTTCAGATATCTCAAAAGTTTGCTATTTAAAACCAAAGTTATTTCACACTAAAGTCTAAAGCAAGGTAAATTATAATGATAAACCTAATATATTGATCTCAGAAAATGACAGAAACTCATAACTATACCATCGGACCATGCAACGTAAGTTATTGACTTACAAGTAAGAGCAAAGAGGTCGAGCCCCGCGGGGGGGGGGGGGGGCGGGGCAATCATGATTTCCCATTTACCGGCAGTTGAGCGGTCCCAGGACCCGAAAATAAAAAATAAACAAACCCAAAATAGATGGAAATAAAGGCAAATGGCACTTACTTGAGGTAGTAGCGCTGACCCTCGCCCGTCTTGGCCAGTTCCCATCCGGCGGGCAGCGGCGTGCTCGTGTCGTCGGCGTAGTCTCCCAAACTGGCCGTCTTCACGTGCAGGGGGCCCGGCGCGGTCGTCAGGCCTGTGTGCGGCAGTTGTGACGGGGAGGATACGGACCGGGCGTGGGAGATGGTCAGCCCGGGGGGGATCTTGGCCCCAAACTGGGTCGAGTCTGCACTGTTCTCACGGCTGTGACCGCCGCCCTGCCGGGGCTCGGGAGGCTTGAAGAAGCTTGGCGGAAGGTTCCGCTTAGCGAACGGCAGGATGGTCTGTTGGGGCTGGGGCCCGGGGTTCTTTTGCAACACCTTGAACAGGTCGTCTAGCCGCGAGTCTGAATCGCTACGGGCATGGACGACTGGGTTGCTGCTTGGATTACTGCCCCTGTTGCCACTAGGGTCCGAAGGGGAGTGGTGGTGGCTCGCTGGTGGCAGCGACATGGCGGGCGGACTGGCGGGGGAGGGGTCCCGGGAGTCCCAAGCTGTAGAAATGGGGCCGCGGCGCCCGGGCCGCTGGCTTTTTCTCACGACAGTTCCTGGAGATCGGCACACAGACGTCTAACACCGCTCCGTGTGGGGTCGGGGGAGGAGGACACGTAAATCCGTAAGGCTGAGACCGCTCGGCGCAACAACAACGTCAACTTTTCCTGAAGTTTTCCTGGATAACTGGGGGGTGGATGTACGGACACCCTCAAGTTTGTGCGAAATTGATTTGGATTCACGAGTGTGCGGCCGTACAACGCACGGCCAGCGGACGGGGTTCCTCCGCGTCACAAGAAGATAGTCCCAGCTTCTCCTCCTGCTCTGCTGCACTTTGAGCTCGGTGTGGTTACAACTGGGTCGTGGCAGTGGCACATTAGACACAAATTAGGTTGTGTTTGATGACCTAATCAGCTTTAATTCCGGGAACAAATCATAAGTTAAATAAATAAATAAAAGAAACTTTCCCCAAATCTCGATTTGTAGGATTCGCGGAGTGACTGAAAAGTAGTGCGTGTGGAGAGTGGGCCTCGGTCCTGATCCTGTCTGCAGGAGGCTGCTTACGTCATAGCCACGACCCCAAGGCACTTAGTCACCATGGAAATGACCCCACTTCTTAGCCAATCAGAAAAGAGTAGGCCAATAACGATTATTTTGTTTCTTTAAGTTAGCAGATGGATTTTTTCTATTAATGTTTATTATTATCAGTATTATTGGTGTTATTTTAACAACTTGATTTTTTTTAAACTTGAGATCATTTTGTTTAAACCTTGCCTTTTTAAAAGCTTGAAATATTAATTTAATATGAAAGATATTTGCAAGAAGTAGCAAAATAAGTATGCATTGAATAATCGAGACATCATATTCATAGTGCATATATATAGCAAGCAGCAGGTCGGCGCAAGGAAGAACAGTGGCGTTGAAATATACACGAGGCACTTCACTTGAAATATACATAAATATACTTAATGTGATGTTTGATTTGATGTGTATGACATCAGCAAGAAATCAACATTGGAGGCTTAATTAAGTGAAATGAACCGGAGAAGAAACGAAACACAGTACTCCACATTTATAAGGAAACACTCAAAACCTAGGCTAGAAAGCTTGGCATTGAAAGGATCACATATAGCCGATTTTAAGTAAGACCCATCCCCCACGCAGAGTATGCGTAGACATATCTAAAGCCTTGTTTACACGGGCGAATTAAAACGCTTCATATAAAACCACTTGCCTAGATCGATTTACATTTGCCATGTAAACGCGACGCTGAGGCGTTTTAGGGCTGAATCGATTCATATAAATGGGTATATGTAAACCACTTTGCGAGGTAGTATAGATGAAGCGATCTAGCTTAAGTGCGTCACACGCATGCGCAGTCGAGACCTTAGTTTGTTGAATTTCCGGTCGATCAAAAGTGCATATTATATCATTTGGTCTATGAACCTGCTAGAGGTGCACATATATTTTGTTCATGGTTTATTTTAAGGTTTTCACTGCCCAGCAGAAGTTACACCGTTCCAAACCAATACGATTCAGTCCATACATATCTAGGTCGAACCCACGCTCTCTCGTGGCGACGTCGACTAACCGAAACTGGCACTGGTTAGTCTGGACTTGCTCATGCGCAGATATCAATTTCCGCCTTAAACCGCTCCGTGTGTAAACGCGCCACTACTTCGCTTCATATAAATCGCTTTGTCTAATTCGCTTTACAATTGACCGTGTAAACACAGCTTTGAAGTGTGCATCTTTACTCCAATAGTGTGACAGACTTTGCACATAAACAGTTATTGAGTTGATGAAGGACGCCATGTGTAGAGTACTACAGTGCAGCTGTAGGTAGAGCCACCTCATAGCAAAACAATCATATAGCACAGGTGCCATTGATTTCACACAAGGGGGCAGCACCTGGGAAACCAATACTGCTGTAATCAATACAGAGATTTAACAATTAATATTAATTATCATGAGAACAATGGACGACGTGTTTAAGCCATCATCAACGGCATACGAAAATGTTGCAGATCATTCCAAACGTGGAAGTGACAAGGACAAGGGGGGGGGGGGGGGGGGGGGAGGAATCAATTAAGCCTGAGCAGATGCAAGTGGCCATCGTACTCATAGTGCATAGTGCTGGACCAGCAGTCCTGAAGGGTTCGACCATCTAATGTGGACAGAAGAGGCTGACAATGTGAGGCATACTGCATCACCAAGATAAGTTCATAGTCAAAGGAGGTTGTTGGTTAGTTGTTGGAGTTTTACGTCCTAGCAACATCAAGGATCAGGATGGATACCGACTTGTGACAGTGCACACTTATGCTGACTTTATAGTTATGCCCCCCTGGGAAATCAGGCCGCCGGCACCATGATGTGATGTCCCACTCAATCATATTATCCTGACACTGAGCTAACCAGTCCTTGCCCTATCCCATTAATGCTGAGCGCCAGGCTGGGAAGTATCAATTTTATAAGTCATTGGTTTGACTCGACTGGGAACCAAACTCCAATCGTGCGCATGCAAGGTCCGCGCAAACAATTGTGAATATTCATACCAAACCAGGCATTAAAGCTGCACAGTGCGGTGAAGCATCAAATTTCCAAAAACCAAAGTAATTATCTCAAATTGATTCTACATATATAACTTAGATAATGATGCACTTAGAACATAGAAGGTAGGCTATGACAATCAATTTAGTATATTTGTTTAAGAAAAATGGCAGAAACTCAAAACCATCGGACTATGCAACTTTAAGGAACACAAATCCCTGCAGAAATGATGTTGGGCAAAGAGACATGGTTCAGCATACTGTCACTGAAAATCAGAGAAGAAACAATATACCTTCAATAGAACGAGAGGAGGCACCAGGGGCCGTATGCAGGAGTCAGTGTTAGGGAGGAAAAACGGTGTTTGGTGGGAATTCCGGGTTAGCGGCGAAAAAATGGTATGCACGAGTCAGTGTTAGGCCTAACACCAAAGGCTTAACCGGTGTTACCTTACCCCTAAAAAATATTAGGTTTAGCGAGTTTATTAGGCCCAAATCTATTCAATGCTGTCATATTTAACAGAATTAGATACGCAATAAGTGAAATTTATTCAAATTAACCCTAAATTCGAACCCTCCTTAAGGCTACCACCGCATTGGCGGCGATATTAATAGTTATATTTTCGAATCGACGAACGTAAAGTAAACAAATCGCCGCCGCCGCCGCATCGACCTCCCTTTCCATACTGGCGGCAGCGTCGGTTTGCTTACTTTACGTTCGTCGATTCGAAAATATAACTAGTAATATCGCCGCCAATGCGGCGGTAGCCTTAAGGAGGGTTCGAATTTAGGGTTAATTTGAATAAATTTCACTTATTGCGTATGTAATTCTGTTAAATATGATCGCATTTAATACATTTGAGCCTAATATATGCCTACAAACGCAGAGGGATTTCCCAAATCTATTAATAAATTCACGTTTAGCTATAATGTAAGTGTTACGCACTCCTGCATACCGTTTGACCGAATTCTCCGGTTCGGAGATAGCTAAACGGTAACAGGCTGTAACACCAAATCCCGCTAACACTGACTCCTGCATACGGCCCCAGATGGGGAATATGGTGGCAAGGACATAGATGGTCAGCAACACAGATTGAATTAGTAGCAGAGACAGCCCCCCCCCCCCCAGTCATATGGATACACCAGTGTACCTAGAATATAGTCCAGCAACATCAGTAGATTGCGAGAGAATGTGCAAGGTGAGTATGCCACTGCCAGGCACCAAAAACATGACTATTTAAAATACTGAATTATATTTTTTAAAGGGATGAAGAACAGCATGATGATACTTTGATAGTTGTTTTTTGTTGCTTTTTTAAGAAAGAAAAGAAACCCTAATATATGTTATGTTAATTTTGTTTAATGGGGAGAAGAGAAGAGGATGTAAAATTATAGTAAGAAACAGGTCGGAGCGGGGAGCCAACAGAATGTGTGTATGAAATGTACACGAATGGCGTCACTTGAAATATACATGGCTGTAGGTAACACGATGGTTGAGTTGATATGTGAAAACAACATGAAATCAGCACATCTTTGAATTTGAATATCTCATTTGTACTGATCTGTCTTAACGACTGTACTCTATTGATCTTATTCAGTTTATGCACGGTGCTTGACCGAGGTTGTATTTGAGTGAATACCTCTCTGTGACTGATGAAGTTGCCTAGCACTATTTAGAATTTGTGTAGGTTAACATAGCATACCAGTAGCATGAGATACCCTTTGTTAATACTTGTGACGGGGAGGGGGGTATTGCAACATAGGTGTGCTTTCTTGAACTGCCAAGTAAAATCAGTTATACTTTTTTTTTTTTTTTAAGAAGTCATATTGCTAGATTAGTACAAGAGCGTAAATGAATAGCACAGCGCAAATGCACCACCATTATTCTGCTAGTACTAGTTAGAAATACAGGTAAGTTATTGACTACTTTTATTTATTTATATTCATCATCGTAGCTTGGTGATATAAGCACTGACTTCCTGTGTGGTAAGTCGTGGGTTCATACCCCGAGCGAGTCAAACCAATGACATACCCACTTTATACTTGTCACTATCTAATATAATATTTTCCGGGCATTGATATCATAATACAAGGATTGGTTTGCTCAGTATTAGGATAGTGCTGTGAGTTGGATGCTACCAGCACCAGTCTAAAGTAGGGCAGCACTATAACGTTGCCATGAGTGTGCAGTCACAACTGATTACATGTTTCTAGGACGTTAAACCCCAACAAACACACCTTATGTATATATTGTCTCAAGCCCCCCCCCCCCCCTTAAGTTTAAAGCTGCATAGTCCGATAAAAGCGTAACATTTTCTAAATAAAAAAACTATGTAGACTTGATTGGATAATTGAATTGCTGGACCATGTATTATTCCTGCATAAAATGGAATTATTATATGAAGTCAATAAAAAATACTGTCGTGGGGGTGATGAAAATGGGAAATATTGCGCCTAGAGTGGGACTCGAACCCACATCTCTTTGCATTCTGGGCCAGTGTGCTAACCATTACACCACCTAGGCTCCCTGATATCACCATACTACCCACACCGACCTGTCTATGCGGCTCCTTGCCTGAGAAGTCAGTGCAGACCACTACACTCGTCCCCTGGAATTGTAAGTCTTTTAATGCTTACAGTTACATACATACAGGCAATGCACTTACACATACACAGGATAGGTTCAACAACTATACCGCACATAGCTTGTATAGGATCCTGGTCATGGCACCAGTGTCGTGGGGGTGATGAAAATGGGAAATATTGCACCTAGAGCGGTACTCGAACCCACATCTCTTTGTATTCCGGGCCAGTGTGCTAACCATTACACCACCTAGGCTCCCTGATATCACCATACTACCCACACATACCTGTCTATGCGGCTCCTTGCCTGAGAAGTCAGTGCAGACCACTACAATACATTAGACACTCAAAACCACCAGACTATGCAACTTTAATTAAACATTATCATCCGATCGATGCAATCGTTAATAATAATAGTAATATGTATTAGTTAATATCAGTAATATTCCAATTGTGATAGATCTTAATTATTTTAGTTTTATACATGTATTTCTATATATCTCTTCCTCTTGATATATTATATTATAATATATTTTATAATATATAGTTTTTATATATCATTTCAATTCCGGTAATTCTTAATGATTTCTGGTTCGTTATATATATATGATCTCTTCCTCTTTATATAATATATTTTATAATATATAGTTTTTATATATGTGCATCTCTCTATTTTATATATAAGTTTATAACTATTATTTTTCTATATTTATATTCTATGTATATATATATATATATATAGAGAGAGAGAGAGATTAATATTTAAAAATTAAGAATATAAGTGTATCTAATGTGTGTATGTGCGCGCGTATCTCTATAATCGTGCATCCTTAGACAAATAAGTGTTCACACTTCCTGTCTACCATTCGCTATTTCGCTTAGCTGTGTGTGAAACAAACAGGCGCAGCGTTTGGCCCCGGCCTCCCTCCTCCCTGCCACAAGTAGGTCATGTTAAGAAACTTATGCCCATCTCCTACTGAAGCGCCCACTTCTAGTCGGACCAGAGGCCGGCCGACCTTCCATCTACTCAGTGTCAACAATAACACACTTATACATAGTTAACACAATTTCACCAATACGTAGCCATGTCAGACTAAATCAGCGCGTTGCAAGCCAACTGTTCGTTCAGAAACCAGACCTTAGTTTCCTGTGCAGAAAAAAAAAAACCATCTATGCCTTGACCTAGTTCCTGGGGTGCTAGGCGTGGCTGTCGTCACTTTGCCCATATTTGGAAGCGAAGCGTTTTTATGACCCGCCCCCGCCTGTCAATCAAGGCCGAAAGGGACACATCCGGGAGGATGACAGAGGGACGGTGTATACGATATGATATATATATATATATAATATAAATATATTTATATATATATATAATATATATATATATAATACTATACTATGAGACTGTCTCAAAGGTGCTAAGAAATATGGGACTGAGGCAGCTAAGCAATATGGGACAAAAATCTGTCCCCAGCTGTTTAACGATCACAAACTATTCTACTTATGCTTGGATCTCATGATAAACTTGATAGGTTTTTTACATGGTTGTTTCATAATCGATAATCCCATTAGAATAATTATTGATTTGTGAATGTCCTTGTAGTTTCTGTCTAAGTTTCGTGCTGTTTTTGTCCAATCGTTACTTTGTACAAAAAAACTAAGAATTAGCACCTTTTGAGTCAGCGTCTTATATATACATTTTACCTCGGTATACTGCCTCTGGCTAGCCGCAGGCTAGCGAGAAGGAAGCACATCCGGGTCCAGCAATTAGCATAAGTGACTCACAACGGGAGGACGTTTGTGAGTTGCTCCAACAGGATTTATCTACTAAGACTACTTATTCACAAAGTAAGTAATGGCAACTTAGTTTAACTTGTTTATGATGCATTATAGCATCACATTATGAAAGTTCAGAACTTTCTCAGGTCCCTTTTGGACTTTGTACTTGTTTTTTACTTGAGGATAGAACACTGGGTGCCGCTGGCACGAACGAAACCGATAGTCCTTTGTTCTATCGACACCTGTTTTTGAGACAGGGAGAAATGGTAACCCGAGTTGCTCATTTCCTAAGAAAATTCTCCCGGATCCTGAATAGAGGATGTTGTTGGGGATGCTTCTGGGTGTTTTTTATAGACACCCCAGACCGGTTTAAGGCGAACCTCCGAGTTTCGTAATATTTTCTCCAACTTGCTGGCGTCGTAGCCGCGGGTGGGAGAAGTGTACGGAACAGAGAGAGTGGGCGATCTAAGGATCGACTCCCCCCGTTTGGTTGGTTTCGTTACCATGCACCTTCGGCAAACTTTAGCTTCACGCCTGTACTGAAACGTTGTAATACACGTAGCTCTGTACCTTATACCTCAACCCAGTTTACTGGTTTACACATTGTGTAGTTGAGATGATTCCGGTTTAAGTAACACCCTTTTGTCGTTACAGAAACCGATGGCCACTCGGCGGAATAAGCCGCCCGCAGCAGCCGTGGGCATTGCCCCTCCGGATTACGATTCGTCACCAGCTGCTACGGCTCCGCCGTCCCCACAGCCCGGGGCCCAGACGTCCGACCGGGACAGTGACCAACCACCTCAACCCAAGGGTTGGGAGGAAAAGATGGCAAAAATGATGGAAGAAAAGATGCGCCAATTCCAGGCTCATTCCTTTTCGGGCCCTTCCCAAATCCCTGATGAGGATTGGGAAGATTTTTCCGACGATGAGGAAGATACGATTTCGGCCACTGAGGTTATGAAACCGAAAGCGCGCAGCAAGAAACGCCGCACAGTGAGCAGCTCGGGTGATGAATTCACCAAGGAGGCTAACTCTAAAAGATCCAAGAAATCTAAGAAAAAGAAAGACTCGTCCTCGGACTCGTCAGAGGACTCCTTGTCCACAGACTCAGATTCCGAAATGGAACGCGCGGGGGTTTACGCCAAAATAGGCGCTAAGGTCGGTAAGAAAATTATCAAAAAGAAGGCAAAGAAGGTTCGTACTACAACCATGATGAGAAAAACTGTAAATGGCCACTTTACCACCTTCAAACTGGCTGAGGTCATTAACAAATTGACCGAACAGATATCCGGGATCAAAGGTATCCCCACAACGGTGAGTAAGGAGATGGATGCTGGCATCCATCTGTCAGACGAACGTCGCCGCTATGAAACTGCCGTATGTTTAAACCATAAGGCAGTTTTGGGGTCTTTGACTTCCATTATCCCGGTCGCTAACCGCATGCAAACCGAGAATAAGTTCTCGTCTTTGGCCCGTGTAATGGACAGGGGCATTGCCTTGCTCGCTGCGGCGAGCAACTACATGACACATCGCAGGTTCGAAAACGTGTTCAAATCCGTCACTACAGACGCTGGGAAAGATGTCGCGAGGTCAAAGAAAGTGACGGATAATGACGGCAAGAAATACACTGTGTATTCGGGACCTTCCCCCATCAAAGGCAAACCTCTGGACAAGTCCAAAATGTTCGGGGGTCAGCTCGCCTACCTTTACAAGCAAGTAGAAGTAGACAATAAGAGTGCCAAGAACACGGAACAGAAGGGCCGTAAATTCCAAAACCCCCTCGGGTTCAGGCGAAGCCGGACGGATTTTCGCTTCCGACGAGGAGGAAGGCCGTTCAGGGGCGGACCATCCTTCGGATACAGCCAGAGGGGAAGAGGTCGAGGCGACAGACAACCCTCAAACTGGAACGACAACCGCGGTTACAGAAGGGATTTTGTTCCCAAACCACAGTTCCCCAAGCCAGGGAACAAGTAGAAAACGCCACACAAACAATTCAGCCTCCTGGCCCTGAAATGGTCACCGAGGAAACACAAACTTACGTAAGCAAGTTTAAAGCTGGCAACATTGCTAATTATTTACATCAATGGCAAGATTGAACTACAAACCCAGAGGTTCTTGGAATAATTAAAGGCATTAAAATTCCTTTCACACAATTACCTGTCCAGAAAAGAGCACCTTTTCCATATAAATTCAATTCGGAAGAAAGAGATAAACTTAATGAACAAGTAATGATTTTTGAAGCCAAAGGCATTATCAAAAGAGTAAAACATACTAAAGGTGAATTCATTTCAAATATTTTCTCCACACCTAAACCCGATGGGACCATAAGAATGATCTTAGATTTAACTAAATTGAATGAAATCATTGAATACCAACATTTCAAAATGTTTTCCTTAGAAACAGCTCGCGATTTAATGACCCCAGATTGTTGGCTAGCGAGTGTAGATTTAAGAGGTGTGTACTATACCGTACCTATTCAGGAATTAGATCGCAAATATTTAAGATTTGTCTGGAATGGGCAGCTTTTTGAATTTACCTGCCTACCAAATGGTTTGGTGTGTGCACCACCCCTTTTTACTAAATTAATGAAACCAGTTTTTTCAGAAATGGCAAAACTTGGTCATTGCATGTTTCCATACATTGATGATTCTTTCATTATGGGACAATCTTTCACACAATGCGAGCTCGCTGTTCAAGATTTATGTCAACTTTTCTCAAAGTTGGGTTTTTTCATACATGATAAGAAATCCGTTTTTTCTCCTACTAAGGAGCTTAAGTGTCTAGGTTTCATTTTAAACACAACGGCTATGACCGTGTCACTTACACAGCAAAAGAAAGATAAGTTTTGGGACACAGCGATACAGCTGTTAGACACATCTAGGCCAAAGATAAGAGAGGTGGCAGTGTTAATCGGTATAATGATTTCGTACACCCCCGCTATTTTATATGGCGGCGCACACTTTAAGTCCCTGGAAATTGATAAAAATCTAGCTTTGGCCCGAGCAAAGGGTAATTTTGAAAAGAAAATGTTTATTTCTGAAAACGGACTAGCCGACATTACTTGGTGGCTAAGTCACTTTGATAAGTCTCCCAATCCCATTAGAATGGGTGAACCCAACACTACATTTACAACTGATGCGTCACTGCAAGGTTGGGGGGCACATAGCAATGATGTAGCAACAGGAGGAAGATGGCTAGAATCTGAAATTTCTGATCATATTAATGTTTTAGAATTAAGAGCGATTTACTTAGGTTTAACAAGCCTTGTTAAAGTACCGAAACATAATGTACGTATCCTTACGGATAACACCACAGCGATGACTTATGTCAGAAATATGGGAGGTACAAAATCAATACAGTGTAATGAAATGGCACTACTCATTTGGAATTGGGCTCAAAAGTTTAAGGTTTGGTTAACAATAACACACATACCCGGTACGCAGAATATTCTAGCAGACAAGATGAGTAGCCAATTCCATGACCACTTAGAGTGGTCACTAAACGGATCAATTTTCAAAGAAATCTGTGCCACATGGGGTTTGCCGGATATAGATTTATTTGCTTCACGTAATAACTTTAAACTGGACAAATATGTTTTGTGGCACCCCGAACCAAATGCATGGCACATAGATGCCTTCTCACTAAATTGGCAACATCATTTCTTTTACATTTTTCCCCTTTTACCATTATTAGCAAAGTCGCCAGAAAGATACAAATGGACAAAACAGATGCCATCCTTATTGTCCCAGAATGGGACACTCAACCGTGGCTAGCCAGACTAGTCTCGACGGCCAAAAGCAGCCTACGCTTCCCAAGATACCGAGGAAACCTGAAGCATCAGGGACCATTAGCGCGCCACGGAAACGTGTCGATGACTCCTTTGGTAGCATTCCTTTTTTAAACAAGTACTTGGAACAATTCGGCTTAGACAAGATAACACAACAACGGTTGGTATCTCACGCGTGGAGGAAGGGAACAGTGAAAATGTATACAACCTATTTAAAGAAATGGGGCATATATTGCTTACTTAAGAAAGTTAAGCCAATGAACCCGACAATATCCCAGGTAGGACGATTCCTACGTTTCTTAGAAGACGAAGGTTTAGGTTATGGCGCTATCAATGCAGCCAGATGTGCGCTATCAATAATCCTACCTAGGATTAATGGACAAACAATGGGTAAACACCATGTTATTTGCTGGATCGTACGATCAATTTATCAGAGGAACCCTCCCAAACCCAGATATAATAGGTTTTGGGATGTATCTCTTGTTTTTAAACTCTTCAAGGAATGGCCAGAGAATAAGTTCCTGGACGTTAAACTATTAGGATTCAAAGTAGCATTGCTTCTTCTGCTGGTTACAGGACACAGGGGCCAAACTATAGTCGCCCTGTCGCTCAATGGTCTTGAAATCGATAACAAGGAAGCAATGTTTGATTTAACAACTTTGTTGAAGTCAAATCGTTTAGGTGATCCCCTGTTGACAATCAGTGTCACTAGTTTCACAGAGGATCGAAAGTTATGTGTAGTCTCCGCAATACGGACATATATATCCAAGACAAGAACATTAAGAAACTCAAGGCAGCTTTTGGTGAGCTTTATTAAGCCACACAAGGGTATTTCGAGGGACACCCTCGCCAGATGGACCATGACTGTGTTGAAACTATCAGGAGTCAACACAAGCAGATATACATCGCACTCTACACGTGGAGCGATGGTCTCTAAGGCCAGATTACTGGGCATCTCCGTGAAACGGATCCTGGCTCACGCAGGATGGAAAACCGCTAGATCGTTTGCAAAACATTATCACAAGCGACTAGAGAAGCCTCAACCTATCGCACAGAGACTACTCACCAACTAAAGACAAAGGTGAGACAAAGTCAACTTTTTCGCTTTTTGTCATACCAATTGTACACCACATACATGAATAACACTATAATAATAGAATAAATAATAACAAACAGGAATATTAGGATAAAAATGATATTACGTAAAGGTCTCCCTAGCCTGCGGCTAGCCAGAGGCGGTATACCGAGGTAAAATAGATTAGTTAGACGAATCTTACCTGGGTATAGATGATGGATAACTATTGTTTTACCGAGGTAGGAGCCTCGGATAGACGTGGGCGAGGGCCCACCCACCACGCCCTTCCACGTCTATTCAATAACTTGTACCAAGAATAGGTCAGATGACTATAGTTTTTGTTTTTAGAATCATTTTTATCCTGAATTAGTAGGTAAAGATTGCTGGACCCGGATGTGCTTCCTTCTCCCTCGCCCACGTCTATCCGAGGCTCCTACCTCGGTAAAACAATAGTTATCCATCATCTATACCCAGGTAAGATTCGTCTAACTAATCTATATATATATATGTATGTATATATATATATATATATATATATATATATATTTACACACATATATATGATATTTGTGTGTGTGATGTATAAGCATTATGCAAGTATAAAGGCGCGGAAGGGAGTTATTATTATTATTCTATTTGTTACTGCTAATTGTTGTATCATTAGGTGCAGTTTAACCCCCTCCCACGTGACCACCTGCACCGCCAGCTTTCCTGACTTCGGACGATCAACACTGTCATTCGCGCACTAGATTATATGTGAGATATAATCTAACATATGAGCATAAAGCGGTGGAGCATCTATTCTATATGGTTTATGGAAGTTGTATTTAATTGCTTGCTATTTATGATCGACATATTGTTTATTCTGCTATTTGCTGCGGGCCGGTTCCCGCTGCACCGGGCTGGCACCACAGCCGCTTAGGCAGACACCAGCCAGAGCACGTCAGTATCACATGAGCTTCGAATTTGAAAGAGGTGTTACTGTGTCAGCTCTGTTACCGTGCCGGTGCGTTCGGGAACACCTACTATGCCAATAGACTTGTGCGGTCCATGTGGAACTAGCCACGATGGTAGTGACTTGGAGTGTACAAGAAAGAAGAAAGTACAGGAGGCAACCACTAGAACGACCAGAAGTTCTGCAGCAAAGATGTCGAAGGCTAGAGCAGAGGAGACAGATTATGATACGGCAACCAACAATTAAACTGCCATTGTCAGATCAGCGTGAGGAGGCACAATGGGAGATTGAACAGTTACGGTTGGAGATCGAGCTCACCAAACTGAGGGACAAAAGGGACCGACTGCTGGTGGTACTCGATTTGAAGAAAAGAGATGGGAAGAAAACTACCAGGGAGTCACCGTGTCGGACGGAGGAAGTTGTCGCCGGTGCACCACCAAGATGGAGGCCGATGACCAGGCTCTGCCGGCAGGGGAGGCAGTGACGGGCTACTCGACTTACGGGCGATCAAGAAACAGATCCAGGGAACGGAGGAGGCGTCGGCATTCATCAAGCAGTTCATCGCCGGACAGTGTTGAGCGGAAGTTGAGAAGTAAGTGGTCGCTCAAGAGACATGTCAAATCTAAGAAAGATGTAAGGAAACTAAATTGTCATGAAATTGTCTATGCAACTGCTGCATGGGTGCTAGAGATTCCGGAAATGTTGATTCAGGACCACAGGGCGATGTGGGAGCATGTTTATTTTCTCTCACACCGCGCTTGTTACAATGACTATCACGACAGCGCTCATGCAGATTATGACTTGTGCATTCGATAATTGGCAGTGAAACAGGGTTTTGAGGCATTTTCTAGTACACATATGGGAAAAAGTGTGCCCCACTATGGCCCTAACAGCATAAAGAAGAAGCAATTGACATCTTCAACTTTCGGTGATAAGAAGCGCGGTAGCAGAGGGGGTAAACCCAATATGGCATGCTACGCATGGAACAGTGAGCAGGGGTGCGGTTGGAAGGAAGAGGAATGCAGGTACGAGCATAAATGCTCTAAGTGTGGAGAAAGAGGCCATAAAAGAGTAACCTGTAAGGACTGATCAGTTGGCAACACTGGGCGGGGTGCGAGATGTACTATAAGAATCAGGCGAGCGGAGGTCTCGAACGAAGATCAGGACATACAGGTGCGTGGCGGTTACGTCATGCCGCAACAGGTGTGCGTCCCGCAGAGCCAGCCATTGACCCAGTGTGGCCAGGTCACAGGTCGGGACTGTGATATGGTGTCTAGGGGTGTTAATGACCCTACGTGTGAAGCGGCCATGACGGGCCGGGGGGGGGGGGCTATTAGCTGGCCAATATGGGACGAGGTACCTTGTCAGTCAATGTTGGACGGGAGTGGAGACTTGGAGTGCGGGGAGTGGAAGTGCGACGTAGTGATTATGCACCAATTATCCGACAATGAGGGTGAGACTGTTAGTTGGCCGTTATGGGAAGATGAGTCAGGTCACCCAACATGGGAGTCGGCTGCCGTTAGCCGCAGCGCAGTGGAGGACTGTACGATAGATGACGGATTGCCAACAAAACAACGGGAACTGTGGGAGCAAAGGAGCGACTTCTACACACCAGAGGGAGGTGCTGGGAGGAGTGAGCATGGGAGACGGGGCGGACAGGTGCGATGGGAGCACACCACCAGCCAGTTAGTATCGCAGGAGTCGCATTGGAGTAACACAGACGCCGACGATGCGAACATTATGGAGCCGGGGCAGTTGGATTGCCATGAAAATTTGGCCAAAGGGACGTGCCACAGTGGCACGTGCTGGCTTGGAGAACCTGCTGTGTGTGCGCTATGACAGTAACAAACGTTTAGGTGTGTCAGTTAGGGAGAACGCCGACAGCATGTAAGTGACGTTTGGGGTGGACAATAGCTGTTTATGTGGCACTTGTGACTGTATCTATGAGTTGAGTGGTATGCTACGTCAACTAAAACCTTGTCATTTCTTTGCAGAATTATTTTGTAGGGGCAATATTGACATTGACGCACTATTTCTATTGCAGGGCATGGTGTTTGGCTTTCGCGTGACTGATGACAGTTGTAATGTAAAGTATGATATTCAATCAGAGAGGAAGAAATCAAAATGGGAGAGAGATATTATAGAGACCACACTTGTGTCGGAATTACGGAGTGTAGTTTTAATGAGGGTCGGCAGTCCACCAACCTGTGTACATGGGATCTTTTTCGTACCAAAGGACGACAGTGGTGGTAGAAGTGTAATTGATTGTAGGCAACCTAAAGGCAAGAGTGTTGACAATTACACATCTGGAATGACATTTAGACTGTTTTTTTTTATTAGTTTAAACAAACTTATTTCACCAGCGAGAAAAATAAGATTTTTAGGTATTGACATAGATTCTGATACCTTCGAACTTATGCTGCCTGAAGACAAATTAGCGAAGTTACGGGAGATATTACATTTTTTTCTGGCTCGAAGGAAAGCAACTTGTAGGGACCTAGAGAGACCACACATGGGAGCGATTGAGTAGTTGCATCCTTTAAGCCGGAGGATGATGAGGTGCTGCGATGGGAGATGGGGCATCACCACGTAGCACTGAGTAGATTGGATGTAGAAGCAAGTATGGCTAGGATTAGATCAGTCGATGTGGGAGGGGTTATGTGCTGTGCACATCTTTTTGATGCTCCACTGTTCTGTCATTCTAGAACTGGAGGAGCTGAGGGCAGAGCAGCGGGGATATGAGAGGCTATTCTACGCCCAGAACTCTATTGCCACACAATCAGTCCAAATACGTAAATACTTTGACTTTCTCAACCGATTTGTGGATGATTGTGCCCAGCTGCCATGCTCCTCTGAGCATGTGGCGCTATACACCTCTTGGCTGGTAAGGACACTTACTTACCGTTCAGTTGTGAACTATTTATCGGGCTTGAATTTCTTTCTTCGTCAGAATGGCGCCCCGGGTATAAGATATGATGAATATTTGGTCCAAGCAACACTTAAGGGCATTAGGCGACAGAAGGGTGACACTCCCCTTCAAGCACCACCGATGCTGCCTTTGATGCTATTATGGATGTTTGCTCTACTAACTTTGAACTCGGGCCACGTTTCATAGAGGGCAGCGATGCTTTGCTCGTTCAGGGCCTTATTAAGAAAGTCACAAGTGACTGAGTCTGATTCTGCGCTGCAGAGAGGTGACTTTGCTTTCTTTGACTGATTAATTAAGATTTGACACTCAAAAACAATCCAGTTTTCGGAGCGGGTGCTGGAGGTGCCGGTCACTGTTTGTCCGAATAGGGAGCTTTGTGCTGTGTACTGGACGAGGCGCCATTTTCGGGAGTTGCCTGCAGACGTGGGCGATTTGGCCTTCCGGATCCCGGGGCCGGGGTGTGAATCTAAGCCTATGACTTATAAGGCTTACCAGGGGTTGCTTCAGTTGTTCTCGAATCAGGCGGGGCTGGCCGAATACATCACACTCATTAAGGCGAGGCGGATGTACTTATTTGGGGATGTCACGATCAAGGAAATTAAAGTCAGGGGGGACTGGGCTTCTGAAACTGCGTACGGGTATTTGCAAACCCCCTTGCAGACTATGATCCTGATTGATGATAAAGGTAGATGGCCGGGTGGAGGAGTGTTGGGGGCCTGGGCAGGCATAGCCGGCCAAGGTTTGGCTGTTTATTGCTCGGCCAGTGGGCCTTCAGAAATAAAGGAAGGCTTCCACCACTCCTCGTCTTCTGTCCTCTTTTGTGTTTCCTTTAATTTGTAACCAACTTCATGTGAGATATAATTTATTATATGAGTATAAAGGGGAGGAGCATCTATTCTATATGGTTTCATGGAAATTGTATTTAATTGCTTGCTATTTATGATTGACGTATTGTTTATTCTGCTATTTGCCTTGGGCCGGTTTCCGCCACACCGTGCTGGCATCACCACCGCTTAGGCAGACGCCAGCCAGAGCAGGTCAGTATCACATGAGCTCCGAATTAACAAAATAAATTTCTAGGTCGGGCTGTTTATTGCTCGGCCAGTGGGCCTTCAGAAATAAAGGTAGACTTCCACCACTCCTCGTCTTCTGTCCTCTTTTGTGTCTCCTTTAATTCGTAGCCAACTTTATACATATATATACACAGTAAAACCTCTCTAACCGACCACCTCCACAGATCAACCAATCCCCTATATCGATCGCTTTATTTGGGTCCCAACAATACCATTGTAACCATATTCTAACTCCCTAAGCCGACCACCTCTCTAAATGGACCACATATAGTTATAATCGGTCCCCAGGTCGGTCGATTTAGAAAGGTTTTACTGTATATATAAAACTTTATTTCTAATACATTGACTGCAAAAGGATTCTTTTTCATATAAGAGAAAATGAAAGAATGATACTTTGATAGTCTGTCTATACATAAATATAGGCCTATGTGTGTGTGTAATATATATGTGAAGTGGGCGAGACTATGCCCGAGCTGTGACTGTTGCGGGCTTGGGCCGAGCAACCCGCATTTTGGAATGCGGGCTGCTCGCCAAGACGAGCCCGCATTGGCCACCAAATGCAGGGCAGGGTTCACTGCGGTAACTTGTTGCTAGGATACACAGTTTGCGACTTTCCTAGCAACGGTAGAAGGTCAGGCGTTCGGGCCCAGACCCATCGGACGTGTTTCTGCACACTCTGATGTTTTAGACAAAATTTAGGCTTTAATTGTCAGAATTCCAAAATGTTTCTTGAATTAATTGAACGAAATGGGAAAGGGGCGTATTTATTCATATTTATCATTATTAGCGAACCCGGATTGTACCAGTAGGGACATGAATAAAGTTGTGAGCTCTTAAAAGTGATTGGAACGTTCCTTGCATCTTTTACTATCCTCCAGTCCTTAAGTATATTAACCGCTATGGTCAACTTGATATTGATATTCGATTATTCTATATGCAATTAAGGGCCTTCTGCCTGGCAGGCCTTAAGCAGCTGATCAAACCAATACCGTAACCACCTTCTGAATAGAGATACAAGTTGCAATAATAACTAAATTACTATCTACTCTGTCCCTTACCAGTGACAGCAGTGACACTAAATATCAGGTGTCTGTTCTGGATTTAAGCTATTGCAAGTAACACACACATAACACACTACAAAGGCAGGGTGGAGAGCCAGAGGATTAAGGGAGCAATTAATTCGAATCCATAAAATGCGGGGAGAGGGGTCGATCCGTAGCTTTGTGACTCTGGCTGTCCGCCCTTAGCCCGGGGATTACACCAACGGAGGCGGTCAACTGTCGGAGGGACGAGAGGCGGCGGCAGACCACGGCAGGCCAAGGAAATGCACCCGGAAATCATTATAGAAAATAACACATTAGGCTCGCCTTAGGCGGAGAATGCAAAAAGCAGTATGGTTAAACATATATATATATATATATATATATATATATATATATATATATATGGTTAGTGATAAGACTGTTATCGCATGTAATAATGTATGTAGTGTCCTGCTCTAACCCTCCCGCCCCTCCTGGGTGGGGGGGTATGGGCATCCTTCACTCTCCCCCCCCCCCCCCCCCATGTTCGGGGCTTTTGAATGACACTTGCTTGGAAGTGTATATATATACACACACACACACACACAATCTACCAAAACTAATTCGGCCATCATATCTGTTATATACAAGAAAGTATGTATATGTATAAATTAAAAGAAATTCCCTCAGTGTGTGTGGCGTGACGGGGGCCCTGTACACAAATTACCCTGACAGCTGAGGGGGGGGGGGGGGGGTCACCACCAATGCGCCAAGGAGGAATACATATATATATATATATATATATATATATTGTCACGTATAATACCTAATGCTTAATCTTATAGACTAGCTAATATAGTGAGGAGAAAAGAGAATTTGGAACATCTTCTATTCTTAGTAAAGAAGACAAATAACGATACACATATATGTACTTATAACATATATTCTCAATTACAAAGTGTACAGTTACATATAAATTCTCAATGGTATAATATTACACTCACAACTGTCTGTGTAGTCCATATGGATGATAGATACACTCAGTCTCTTGGTGCTTCTTCTATGTCTCAGTTGTCTTGAGGAGTTGATAGATACAGATGATCCATTGTCTGTGAGCCGTCGCCAACCATACAGGTATAGAGTTGATGATGGATGTACATGTCAGCCTAAGCAGCAGTGATGTGTGAAAAGGCAGACACCGCAGTCACTAATCCTCCTAATGCCCATTGATCCATATTGTAGAAGCTCAGCAAGTTGAATCCATCCCATAAGCTGAAACTAGCCAGATCAGGTTTCAGGCCTAACTGACTTGGAGATGTTGACGCCTCGATGTCTGGGAGTAGAGTGCCGAGAGTGTGTGACTACGCTCCTCATATAGTTGCTGGGTAGGCCAGTCCTACCGAAGAGATGGGACAAGTAGGACGGTCCAAACATGTGCTGTACCCACTATAAAAGGCAAACTACCTGTTAGGAAGCAGTCTACATATATTCACTGCTATGTTACAATATATATATATATATATATATATATATATATATATATATATATATATTCCTCCTTGGCGCATTGGTGGTGACCAAGTATAAATGCAAGGGGAACATATACTGTATATGTTCCCCTTGTATTTATACTCGTATAATGCGTTATACATCACATATATATGTATGTATATATGTATATATATGTATGTATATGTATATATATATATATGTATATATATGTATGTATATATATATATATAGAGAGAGAGAGTAAAACCTCTCTAACCGATCGACCACCTCCCCAGATCGACCACCCCCTATATCGATCGCTTTATTTGGGTCCCAACAATACCAATTACCATTGTAACCATTTTCTAACTCCCTAAACCAACCACCTCTCTAAATCAATCACTTAAAGTTGGTCCTAAGTCGGTCGATTTAGAGAGGTTTTACACTATACATAACTTTATTTCTAATAAACTGACTGCAAGAGGATTCATTTTCAACTTATAAGAGAAAAAGAAAGAATGTTATATGAAAATGAATCCTCTTGCAGTCAATTTATTAGAAATAAAGTATATATATACATGCACACATGCGCACATAGTCTACGTACGGTTATTACTAAGAGTTTCAGTTGGAGAAGATTCTAACGGTGTACAGAAAGCGAGGTGACTGTTGGATTAGAATGAAACTTCATGGTTTATTTAGTTCCAACATCGTGTACTCGCCGGTACCGATAACGTATAGAAATGTCAATGAACATATGTGTAAGGTTAAGGTCACTATTGGCTCAATGATTAAATATAGAGACCCAAAATAAGTCGAATAAATAGAAATTAAAGTCGAGAGAATACCTGAGGCACTTCCGGTGTCGCAGTTTCAGCTGACTGCCATTTTCAGCTGACTGCATAGACTCAAACTCAAGGCATGGTCGTGAGCAATCTTCATACAGAAAATACAGAAAAAGTGAAATATCTCTAAAACCACACCACCTATTAACAAATCGCTTGGTACACACATAGAAAACATCTTTACCAAAAAGATTATATTAAATTTATAAGGTTAGGGTTCTTGATTTATATTAATTTTGAATAAAACTAATGTTTTGCACTGCACGTACCGTCAAACTCAAGGCATTGTCAATGGTCGTGAGCAATCTTCATACAGAAAATACAGGAAAAGTGAAATATCTCTAAAATCACACCACCTAGAAACAAATCGCTTGGTACACATATAGAAAACATCTTTACCAAAAACATTATGTTAAATTTATAAGGTTAGTGATGATGCTGTTAGATTTTGACGCATGCGCATGAAACTGATAGTCAGCTGAAAATGGCAGTCAGCCGAAACTGCGACACCGGGCACGACCCCTCCACCCCCTTCGATAGGCGAGTCATCGTGATCCCCTCGGAGTGTTACCTAGTGAGAGGAGGAGGAATCAAGCTTTTCTCAGAACTTATGCAAAGACCCTATAATACTAAGACGGCTCACTCCCTATCTCTCCAATGGTCATGTAAATTTCGCAGTGCCACCTTGTGGTGGGTTTGATCAGCCGGCTGCTGGTTGGTGTTTCACATGTAAACACATACAATTATATTATACATGAGATAGGTAAGT
Source organism: Branchipolynoe longqiensis (assembly GCA_030323885.1). Taxonomy (NCBI): domain Eukaryota; kingdom Metazoa; phylum Annelida; class Polychaeta; order Phyllodocida; family Polynoidae; genus Branchipolynoe; species Branchipolynoe longqiensis. The sequence goes on from CM059197.1 coordinate 25,703,929, forward strand.
ATGAATACACATCAATATGAAATTGCTATGAACAAATACACATCATCATCAGCATCATCATCAGCATCGACATCATCACACATCTTTCACATTCATATATACATTTATACATATAATATAGCACCTGTTTAACCAAGAGAACAGCCAGCGCACCAAGTGGTGGGTTTGATCATTTTGATTACACAGTACATGCTGAGTGAGCCGTCTTAGTATTATAGGGTCTTTGACTTATGGCACTCGCGGGCCTCCGAAAGCAAATGATTTGTATATGTATTGTTGTCGGTTGTTGTTTTACGTCCTAGCAAAATCTAAGGTCATAGCAGGACGTGTACCGACTTGTGACTCTGGACTTTATAGTGCTGCTCCACTAGGAATTCAGACCGCCGGTACCATGACCCAATATCCCTCACACTCACAGTCATATTATCCTGATACTGTGCTAACCAGTCCTTGTCCTATCCTATTAATGCCAAACGCCAGGCTATGTAGCGACAAGTATCAATTATATAAGTCATTGGTTTGACTCGACCGGGATTCAAGCTCTCGACTTTCCGCGTAGGATTAGGAAGCCTGCACTCTACCAATTCGGCCACCAAGTTCGATTTGTGTGGATGAGTGATCCTGCTGGGTGGTCAAGATAATGGGTCATTCTTTTTTGCAAGACATTAATGCTATGAAAATGGGATATCCCACTGCACAATCGGGGTTAAGTACGATGAACCCAAAACACGCCTTTGGGTATATATTCTGTATGTGGGTTGGTGTTACCCCAAGAAAGAGTTCCGTGAACACCCTGCAGGGTCCCATTCATCTGTGTCACCGGTGAGGCAGCACTATAAAGCTTCCATGAGTGCACGCTGTAAGAAGTCAGTGCATAGCCCGAGGGTGCAATAACGCCTACCCCCCCCCCCCCCCACACACACACACAAGCCCAGAACACACACTCCCCTCCTGAGTGGCACATACATCTCAGCAATAGACTACATCACGGTTCCGAGTGTGCATGCGCTGAAAACGGCGTTGGGAGCAAAGCAAAGCATACAGCCATTGAATTTGCCGATACGCATAGGGCAAAACTGGCATTTTATTCAAAATTAATAGAAATACATAACAATTTGGCAAAAACATGAACAGAAGGATGTAATATAACAATAATGAATGTGTTTAAGACACAACTCTCCATAATTAAGCATTTTGAACTAAGAAACATGCAATTTCAGTCACTTTACAGGCTGATGTTTATATCACCATTGATTAGCCAGAAGTAATTCTTGTTCTAAATATTAAAATGTCAAATGTGTCAACAAAAACTTGTTTCGAAGAAATATATAACCAATATCTGATTAACCCTACTCATTTTCTATTTCTACATATGTCATTAACCATAGGATATAAATGAAAACATGAATAAAATAAGTAAAACTGACTCTGGCTATGGCTCTAACACTAGTCTGAGTGCCCAGATTTGTCTAAATCTAAATGCACATGGCATAATGCTAGGTACACACCTACCGTTTACGACGCGATTCGCGCATAGGATCTCGTTAGTCGTTAGGTGGGTGCGGACCCCTAGCACACCAGACGTCCGCGATTTGCGATTACAACTCAGTTTTAGGGCTTAAAACTGAAATCGCAAGCAATTCGAAAAACGAATCGGGACGATTGCAAATTGGGAGGTGCGTGCGGTCAGTCGTATCTTAAACGGTATATGCGTGCTAGCCGCCGACCGGTTGCTTTTGAGTTTTAACGAACAACCAATCGCCGGGCCGGAAAACGCTCATGTGACCTTGTCCATACACAACTGATGAAAATGGCGGACTGGATGAGCGAGACGGAGATTGCGATGGTGGAAATGTGGGAAACGCAGCCCTGTCTCTTCGACGTGTCCTCCTCCGATTATTCCAATCGGATAAAGAAGGCTGCTACGTTGGCGGAGATGACAGCAGAGATCGGACAGTCAGGTAGGCGTATTTTGCCGATAGTATTGACTTTTTAGTTTGTCAACAATATCGTTTTTGAACTTTGGAGCGAATCACGAAGCCAGGTTGGCGCATTCGCGAAAGTTATTCGCGAAAGTGACTGTGTTAATTCATATACGAGATTTTACCTAATTTGACAAATGTAACACATGTAACATATTTAAGCCCTATGGACGTAGGTTTTATAGCGATTTTAACTGGTGACTGTGACTGTGTGGTTCATATACAAGATTTTAATAAATTCAGCATATGTAACAAATGTGACAAACTGAAGCACTATGGATGTAGGTTTGATACCGATTTTAACTGGTAGTAAGGCCAGGTAGGCGCATTTAGCCGATAGTATAGACTCATGATTCACAAAAGTTATTCGCGAAAGTGACTGTGACTGTGTGGTTCATATACAAGATTTTAATTAATTCAACATATGTAACAAATGTGACAAATGGAAGCACTATGGAAGTAGGTTTCATTGCGTTTTTAATTGGTTAAAACGATGTTTTTTTTTAGAGGGACGTCCATCCTGAAGAGGATGACGAACCTCAGGACACAGTACACACGCCTTCGCAAACAAGCGGCGTCTGGGTCGGAGGCGCAGCGAGTGACGTCAAGGCAGAGGTGGATCAAGGCCTCGCTTGCCTTCCTCACGCCCCATGTCCAGAAGAGACAAGGTATCTCCAACCACGCACTTCCAGCGCCCAGCTTCAGTGCCCCAGCTGATGAGGTAAGCAAATCTAACAATAACGGCGTAAAGTTCACATAACATTAGCTATATCATGTTCGACTGCCAGGGCACAGAGCCGGTCGCAGAATTCACATACTCAACCAAGTAGTCTCTCTGCATTTTTGCGCGTTGGGTAGAATTGGTTCCGGATGGGAGTGGAGCCTGGCTGAGGACTCTGTCGGTTCTCCAGCTTCCGGGAGTTACATAGTGTGTCGTGGGGTCCTCGTAGTCGATGCTGGCTGTGCTACCGATCGTGTCACGCAGGAAGTTGTGAAGCGCACAACCGGCCAGCACGATTTTCTCCACCTTCTCTGGGGCTAAAGCAATGTTAGTGAGAAACATGCGGAATCGGTTTGACATAATCCCGAACGCATTCTCCACCACACGACGGGCGCGCGAAAGCCGGTAGTTGTAGATGTGGATATGTTTTCCATCCAGGGCGCCTAGGCAGTTTGGGAAGTTCCACTGGGTCTGGAACAAATCTGCGACCTTCCTCCACTCATCAGGGGTGGACGGAGCCTGCAGAAACAAATATACAACGACAATAAAATTGTGAGCTTTGTTGGTAATGAATGTATTGTTTCTCTCTTCACGCACGCAGGCCGTCGACGGGGAGATGGGCGACAACGTGGACGCGCAAAGTGTGTCGTCGTTCGACGACGTGGATGAGTCGGTGCGGTGTAGCACCCCAAGGTCCAGCCACAAAAGAAAGAGCGCGGATGGGGACACAAGAGATAATGAGTTGATGGAACGGGTTCTCAAAAACCTTGAGGAGACCCAGGAAATTCCGGAAGATGCGGAAGCAATTTTTGCGAAGTACATCGCCACAAAACTTCGCAATATCACCGACCCTCGCGTCAAGGCTGTCGTCCAAAACGAAATAGAACAGGCCTGCTTTAGGGGCAATATGAAGATGCTAGAGCTCGCAAACCAAAACACACCACTGCCCAGTTCCTCGGCAGGAACCTCAGGAACCCAAGCATTCTCGTACTTAAATATGTTGGGTTCTTATGATTACACTCCTAATTAATGTACCTTTACTTTTCAATTTTAATTTTAATCTAGTCGGGTTTGATTTAGCCGGGTTTGATTTAGCCGGGTTTAATTTGCCTCTTTATATGTTGTTTTAGTTTACTTCAGTTATGTGAACGATACAATAAAAGAAACTTGTCAAAAATAATGCCTTGTGTCTTTCTTACCTTGAAGTATTCATCCTTCAGTGCTTCGTAGATGGCGTCGCATGTGTCGGGGATGATCTGGCCGATGGTGGTCGCCCCCACTCGGAACTGGTAACTGATGCTCTTGAACGACTCACCTAGAAAAATTATATTTAATTAATAAGTTGCGGCAGGCACCAGGAAATTCGCAAGGAAACAATTGAAAATCTGGCGGCAGGGTTAAATACAGTAAAATATAGTCTAATAAAGTTAGGTCAAGTAAATCGTGACTGAGAGGCTACAGGCGCAAGGAAATTGCGAATGAGAGTAAAATATAGTCTGATAAAGTTATGTCAAGTAAATTCTTAACTGTCGCCAGGAATCGTAGGGTGATGGCTAGCCTTTCCGCAGGCGCGATCGCAGCTCGAAACCTTGTGTTTTCACGTGCTATCTGACCGGCTACCAGGCTTAGCAAATGGTCAAACTGATCCGACGGCATCCTGGTGTAGTTGGTAAACTCCTGTGGTTCATTCGCACGTAACCCAGCCACCAGTGAATTGTAGGCACCAAGCTGGTCACGTTGAACGATGTGTGGACGAATCCACACTTGCCGACCTATCTTCCGACGTCGAACACGACGTATTGCGAGTATTGGGACCGCGACAGCAGCTTTTCGCCTTTGCGAGGTTGAATGGGGCGCCATCTCTGATGTAAATGTAGTTTGCGCAAAACACAGCAGATGCTTGGATCGAAGTCGAGAACACCGACGATATATGTACGGACTGCGCAAGGAAATTCCATAGAGAGACCCGCCCTGGCTTCATTGCTCGTTGCAGGGATCGCCCCCCCATGCCCCTGCTGCCAGGTGAGGGAGAGAAGCCCCCACACTACCCAACTGGCAGGGGAGGGGGCTTCCATAGAGACACTCAGGTTCGCGCAAAACCCGACCCGGCTTCATTGCTCGTTGCAGGGATCGCCCCCCACGTCCCTGCTGCCAGGTGAGGGAGAGAAGCCCCCACACTACCCAACTGGCAGGGGAGGGGGCTTCCATAGAGAAACTCAACTCCTGCCACAGAATAATGCCAGATGGCGCTCAGGTTCGCGTAAAACCCGACCCGCGGCAGGCGCAAGGAAACTGCTAGATGGCGCTGATGGCGACGTAGTTCCCGCAAAACCCACCTGGTGCATGCACCGCAGTCATGAAACGGCGCAAGGAAAGTATTTTGAACCTAGATTGAAAACAACTTACTACACCAGCAAACTCAATGCATTGTCAATGGCCGTGAGCAATCTTCATACAGAAAAAGCTAAATATCTCTAAAACTACACCACCTAGAAACAAACTGCTTTGAGCACATATAGAAAACAGGTTTAACACACAGATTACTCCTTACTGTGATATATGCGTAATAGACGTACAGACATGTGGGTAATATATGTTAATGAGATGCATGATGTTCTAGACAGTGAGTGAAACAAAGGAGTATGTAAATGAGATGACATCATGGAAAGTTTAGCCGGCGGTTCAGTGAGCCCTGGACGGGAATAAACCATTCAGTATCCAGAAGTCAAAGTGTTCAGACGTTGTACTTTCACATGGTGTCAGATGAGGAAGAATGCTGCCCGCTAATACACTGCTGCAGGTGTCATATTGAAGGCAGAACGAGTGCAATGCTGCATCTTCCTTCACGTCGCTGGCGAGGAAGCGCAAAAGGTTTTCGCCAATATGTTCATCGTGCTCGCTGACCGAGACAGGATCGGACCACTCACAGAAGCATTCCAGACATATTGTGTAGGCAAGTGCAGTTTGATAATAATAATAAGGTACAAGTTTAATTCGCATAATCAAGCTACAGAAACTATGGTCCACGTACATCACGGCGTTAAGGGACAAGGTAAAGGATTGCGAATATGGAACAGTGGAGGAGTCGCTGTTGCGTGATCGGTTAGTGGCTGGTGTAAGGAACGTTAATTTGTGTAACAAACTGCTGCAAACTGCTGAGTTAACTCTGGAGAAGTGTGTGAGTATGTGTGAAATGAGTGAGTTCAGTTCGGATCTGTTGGAGGACACCAAATCAGATGTTGAGAGTAAGGAAATTGATTTTCTTAGGACCTATGCTACTGCGCGTACCGGTGCACCGGCGGTCCGGTCATCGGCGACGCCATCTTGGAATGCTGGCGGTGCCGGTGCAGGAGAGTTCAAGATCCGCTGTCAGAACTGTGGGTACGAACACCGCCGGGGAGTCTGCCCAGCGAAAGGCAAAGCTTGCATAGCTTGCAAGAAGATCGGGCACTTCGGTAAGGTCTGCCGGAGCAGACTGGGCAGGGTCAACGAGTTGGCCATCGAAGCGCCCGACCCTCACAATGCTGAGCAAGACCCGGATTGGGCGGAGGTCAGCATGCTGACAACAGATCTGTTCGTCGGTGCCGTTGACCCCGGTGCCGAGCAAGATGCCGAGCTGTGGTACGCAACCGTCCAAGTGAACGGTCGCCCTCTCAACTTCAAGCTCGACACTGGGTCGGAGGCAAACCTGCTTCCGAGGAACGTCTTTGACAGTGTTGCTCCGGGGCAGCTGACGAACACCAGGTGTTCGTTGGTGACGTTCTCGGGACATCGGATCACTCCTGGCGGGGAGGCGTCGGTTGACGTGAACGGCAGAAACTTCAGGTTCCAAGTGGTGCGGAACTGTCAGCCTATTCTGGGGAAACAGGCTTGTGTGACATTGAACCAGCTGGCGCGGGTTGACGAGGTGCATTCTGCCGTGCTGACAAACATTTCCAACCCGAACGACAGTCCCAGCGCCCGGGCTGAACAGCTGGTAAGCGAATACAAAGACGTATTTCAAGGTTTAGGTCTTATCAAAGCAAATACTGTTATTCATGTTGATAAATCTGTACAACCTGTGATAGATCCACCTAGGAGAATCCCATTTGCTATTGAAAGTAAAGTATGTAGTGAGCTTGATCGCATGGTGGAGTTAGGTGTAATAGTTGAGCAAGATGAACCTACCTAGTGGGTTAATTCCATAACTATTGTAAAAAAAACAAATATGATGAGGATTTGTCTGGGTCTGACTAAGTTGAACAAAACGATAAAGAGAGGGCCTTTCCCTATCAAAACAATTGATGAAATTATTGCCAAGACAGTTGCAAGGATGTCGTGTGGCACTGGCAAACCGTACAGCAGGGTGCTTTTGATAAGTTGAAAGAAAAGTTAAGAACTGCTCCTGTGTTGTCGTATTACAATGTCAAGAAACCGATTGTTATTCAAGTGGATGCATCTCGTGCGCTTAATTCACCGCAGTGTGGCTATGCCACTATTGAAAAAGAAATGCTCGCCATATGTTTCGGATGCCAGAGGTTTCATGACTATATCTTTGGCAAGGAGGTTCAAATTCAAACGGACCACAAGCTGTTGGTGGCTATAATGCAGAAACCGATTTACCAACTTTCGGCCTAAATGCAGAGAATGCGAATGCGTTTGCAGAACTACAATATTCAGCTATGTCATGTGAAGGGTTCTTTGATGTTTTTTGCAGACACCTTGTCCAGAGCACATAGTGCCAATGTAGGTCATGGTAGCCTGTTCGATGACACGTTCTGCGTTGCTGCAGTGGACATGCAATCGTCAAGTTTGTTGAGTAAAATTGTCAGAGAATATGAAAGAGATGTCTATGTCCATGTTAATCACACACATTGAGCATGGGTGGGATACTACACGCATACAGACACCGCCGTGTCTTAGACAGTACATCCCACACAGAGACGAGTTGACGGTAGAAAACAATCTGGTCATGAAAGGCAATCGGGTGGTGGTTCCTCCGGGTCTCCGCGGTGAAATGATTGAGGCGTTACACAAAACACATTTAGGCGTGACAAAATCCAAGCAGCTGGCGCGAGACTGCATGTTTTGGCCTAACATAAACAAACAAATTGAGGAAAAAGTCAGTCGGTGTGACACTTGCCAAAACAACCGCAAAATTTGCATAATGAGCCATTGATAAATCACCCAATAGCCTGTCAGCCGTATGAAAAAGTAGGAGCACATTTGTTTGAGTTAGACCATAAAATTTACCTGATAAATGTGGTTTATTACATGAAGTATCCAGAGGTAACGCTGTTGCGTGATATGTCGTCTGTCACAGTCATTGAGGCGATGAAGGATAATTTTGCGAGGCACGTATTCCTAGTCAGGTCATTTCAGACAATGGTCCGCAATTTAAGAGTCATGTGTACAGGGAGTTCACGCAACACTATGGGTCTGAAGCCGTGTATTCCAGTCCACAGTATCCATGAAGCAATGGCCAGGTGGAAAGGTTTGTGCAAACCGTGAAAGACATGTTGAAGAAGTGCGAAAAAACAAATAGAGACTTTCAGTTAGCGTCATTGAACTATCGGAACACTCCATTGCCCGCCTTGAATGCATCTCTGGCTCAGCTGAGAGGAAGGTTGCCGATGGCAGAAGAAATTTTGATACCCGAGACACAAAATCCGAAGAAAGTGCAGGCAGCGAAAAGACAACAAAGCCAGAAAGTGTTTCATGACAAAAGATGCGGTTAGCAGCACAAGCCTATGAAAGTTGGGGATAAAATAAAGTTAAAAAATCATGCAGGGTAATGGAAAAAAGGGGTAATTTTAGGTTGTACGGGTATTTCCGAGAGAGAATATCAAATTTTAAACGAGACGGGTAATATGTTGTATAGGAATCGGGTTCAGATTATAAGGGCGCCTGAGGGGGGGCAGCCTGAACCAGTCGGGCAGACGCAAAGTAGGTCAGCGTCGTTGCCAAATGTAAACAGTGCGGCTAATCTAAGTAGGTCAGGTCGGGTGATTAGGCCGGTGAGCAGGTTAGACCTGTAGTGTGTCAGTCACGCTGGGTGTATACACACAAACACATGTGCATGATAGGATTAAGTTGTGTTTCAGCTGCATTTGGTGTGTGTGTTGTATTTACTGACAATATATATTATGGAGGCTAAGATGCCGGACATTCAGAGGACTTCAGTGCCATAGTGCTATCAGACATTCCCTAGAACCTGTGTTTAAGCTAAGTATGCATATATGTTTTATTGTTATGTTCATTTTACTGGATATATTTATGTATAATGATGGTCATTTTAAAACATTGCATGTTTCAGAAATACTTTAAGGGGGGGATGTGATATATGCGTAATAGACGTCCAGACACATGGGTAATATATGTTAATGAGATGCATGATGTTCTAGTCAGTGAGTGAAACGAAGGAGTATGTAAATGAGATGCCGTCATGGAAAGTTTAGCCGGCGGTTCAGTGAGCCCTGGACGGGAATAAACCATTCAGTATCCAGAAGTCAAATTGTTCAGACGCAGTACTTTCACACTTACCACACCTGTGGCGGTTTCAGCGTGTTCCCGTGCTCAGACGTGTACCTCGCTTCTGCGCATGCGTCAGAATCTAATAAGCATGGACGTAATCGATTAACACTACCCGGGCGACTCGGGTCATCCGAGTGGTCAGAATTTCAAATAGAACACGGCGAGTGGAGTCGACAAATACACGTGCCGTGTGCAAAAAAAGAATAACTTAGATTAATTAAATGGAAATATAGGTAAACTAGGCCATCATAAAATACTTTAAATCCTATTTTGCTGTAGTTTTATCGGTTATTAAAAAAAAAAAAAAAATTGTCCACCCGAGCGCGGAGAAGCGTATTCGATTATTCGACCCGAGTTTGTAGGATGTGCGCATGCGCCAATAAGTGGCTCGGGTGACCCGAGTTGATGCGAAATCCGCGCATGCACAGAAGCAACGGGACACGGCTGAGCACGGGAACAAGCTGAAACCGCTACACCGGTGTCGCAGTTTCAGCACTCGGTCAGTTTCAGTGCCCGGTCAGTTTCATGCGCAAGCGTCAAAATCTAACATCATCGTCACTAACTTTATAAATTTAATATAATGTTTTTGGTAAAGATGTTTTCTACATGTGTACAAAGCGATTTGTTTCTAGGTGGTGTGGTTTTAGAGATATATCACTTTTCCTGTATTTTCTGTATGAAGATTGCTGTATGAAGATGATAATGCCTTGAGTTTGACGGTACGCGCAGTGCAAAACCTTAGTTTTTTTTCAAAATTAATACAAATCAAGAACCCTAACCTTATAAATTTAATATAATCTTTTTGGTAAAGATGTTTTCTATATGTGTACAAAGCGATTTGTTAATAGGTGGTGTAGTTTTAGAGATATTTCACTTTTGCTGTATTCTCTGTATGAAGATTGCTCACGACCATTGACAATGCCTTGAGTTTGAGTCTATACGGGCGGTGGAAACTGACCGGGCGCTGAAACTGCGACACCGGTAAACTCAATGCATTGTCAATAAGCGAGTTCAGCATTGTCCGTGCGCATGTGTGGGTCCGATTTCCGGTCAGCGCTGTAGGTATAAACAAAGCCACATTTTGCCTTGCATGTATGGCCGTGAGCAATCTTCTTCCAGAAAAAGTGAAATATCTCTAAAACCACACCACGTAGAAACAAATCGCTTGGTACACATACAGAAAACATGTTTACCAAGAAGATTATATTAAATTGATAATGTTAGGGTTCTGGATTTCTATTAATTTTGAATAAAACTAACGTTTCGCACTGCGCGTACCAGCAAACTCAATGGCAGTGAAGCAATCTTCTTCCAGAAAAAGTGAAATATCTCTAAAACCACACCACGTAGAAAGAAATCGCTTGGTACACATATAGAAAACATGTTTACCAAGAAGATTATATTAAATTGATAATGTTAGGGTTCTGGATTTCTATTAATTTTTAATAAAACTGACGTTTCGCACTGCGCGTTCCAGCAAACTCAATCAGAGTCAATGGCCGTGAGCAATCTTCTTACAGAAAAGGTGAAATATCTCTAAAACCACACCACCTAGAAACACATCGCTTGGTACACATATAGAAAACATGTTTACCAAAAAGATTATATTAAATTGATAAGGTTAGGGTTCTGGATTTTCATTAATTTTGAATGAAACTAACATTTTGCACTGCGCATAGTCATGCAGTAATGATGCACGTGGGTTTGTTTATCCCGATGACTTCCCATCAACCACCGCGCGCCCGAGATGCTGAACTCGCTTATGGCCGTGAGCAATCTTCATACAGAAAAGTGAAATATCTCTAAAACTACACAACCTAGAAACAAACCGCTTGGTACACATATATAGAAAACATATTCAACAAAAAGATTATATTAAATTTATAGGGTTACGGTTCTGGATTTCTATTAATTTTGAATAAAATTGACGTCTTGCACTGGGCGTATAGAGGGGGTGTAATGATGTCACGAGGCAACTTCCGGTGGCCATATTGGATTACATATGCAAGTCTTGGAAGTGCTTACATTGTGTTTATTTACCGATTTCTTGGTTTATTTGTCACTGTTTTGAGCAGTTTGGCCTCAAAAGTTGTGGGAAAGGGTTTTTTTCATGATGGGAAAGGATTTTTTAAATCATGTAGCCTCACATCATGGCTAAAGTGCAGTATGTTGACACTTTGGATGCTCTGTCAAAGAATTAGAGAGGTTCGGGCAGTACCCGCTAGGTGGCGCCACATACTTCGGCAGCCCTGGTAGGCCCAGTGGTGGCCATGGTGTTCTTGGTATAAGATAGGGGGCGCCACAGGTGGTATTAAGTGTAATCCAAGATGGCTAACCGCCGAGTGATGACGTCACGTGCACTCCCTCTAACGGCAAACTCAATCAATGCAATCTTCGTACAGAAATAGTGAAATATCTCTAAAACTACCTAACCTAAAAACAAACCGCTTGGAACACATATAGAAAACATATTCAATAAAGAGATTATATTAGATTTATAAGGTTAGGAATCCGCACTTCTATTAACTTTGAATAAAACCGACGTTTTGCACTGCGCGTATCGGCAAACTCAATGGCAGTGTGCCTTCGTTCTGCAGCCAAGCTGCGCGCGCATACGCGATGTGCTATAAACATCATGGCCGTAATCGATTAACACGCCCCGGGCGACTCGGGTCACCCGAGCCACATTTTGACGCATGCGCACATCATACAGACTCGGGTCGAATAATCGAATACACTTCTCCACGTTCGGTGTGGAAAAAATGGTGGCTTAATCCAAAACTTGTTTTTAGTATTTAATAACCGACATAGCTACAGCAAAATAGGATTTAAAGTATTTTATTGTTGCAAAGATTACTTATATTTCCATTTCATTAATCTGTGTTATTACCAACAAAAAACATATGGGACTGGTACCCTAGCTATTCCATCCTGCAGGACGGTACCAGCATAAATGTGACGTCATCGTTCCTACCAAACCCTAGCCAAGAGGTGGGTAACTGGGTTCGTTTCGCTGTGGACCCTTCTCGTGTCACACGGCACTCGTTTTTGACAACTCCACTGGCGGTGTTCGATTTGAAATTCGAGCAACTTGGGTGACCCGAATCGCTCGAGTCGTGTTAATCGATTACAACCGGCATCTCATATGATAATGTCTGCAATGCCAATGGCGGCCTCCTTGCAAGTCCGAAGGATGAGCAAAACATTGTTGTCTCATGCTTTTAGCAGATCAAGATTGAGCCATGTCTATAAGGTAAGCTGGGCATCGGTGCTTTCCGAGCACGGTATGAAAACTGTGCTTTGAAAAAACTAGCAATAGTAGCATGGAACCAAACTGACAGCAATGCCTGATGATCATGATTAATGTCTACGCGTACGTGACCGTATTCGCAGACTCGAAGTCTAGGCGTACGTGCCCAGAGACCAGACGTGATGGCCGAATGAGTTGGAGCATCCGTCTCCTGTGCTGATAGATCGTGGGTTTGAACCTTGGTCGAGTCAAACCAATGACTTGAAAATTGGTGCTTGTCACTTCCTAGCCAGGCGCTCGGGCCTCGGCATTATTAGGACAGGGCAAGGACTGGTGTGCTCAGTGTCAGAATAATGTGACTGAGTGGGATACCAGGTCATGGTGCTGGCAGCCTGGTTTCCCAGTGAGACAGCACTATAAAGTCGCCATGAGTGCGCACTGTCACAAGTCGGTACCCGTCCTGATATGGCCTTAGATGTTGCTAGGACGTAAAACAACAAACAAAATCTAGGCGTACGTGCACATGCGCCATCGTTCCTCACGTATCTTCCTTCTGTCTACGTTTATGCCAGATTGTTATGTATTTATATTAATTTTGAATAAAATGGAAGTTTTGCCCTACACCTATCGGCAAACTCAATGGCTGTACGCCTTTGCTTTGCTCCCAACGCCGTTTTCAGCGCATACGGAACCGTGGTCTCGTCTATTGTAGATTTGACAGTAACGGTATGTCAGTTCCGTTACCGGGGTTAGGGGCGTGGCGGTCACCGTGTCATTGGTAAAATGTTCCTGCATTTTCACCATTCCCGCCTTGATTAAAGTACTTTTGCATTGGAATATTTTCATCACTGGAAAGAAGGTGACTTAGTTGTAAAGTCGACGGCTGGCAGCTGTGGTTGTGTAGGTAGGCTAAATATAAAATCACTACAGGCAAGAAAAAGGTAGAGTAAAAAGTGCACAGAAGAGAGCTTACACCCTCAGGTTTATTACTATAGTCTCATGAATCCAAGATGGCTGTCACTAGGCATTCTACAACCAATCAATGAACGTCCAACCTGCCTGTATCCAAGCCTTGGTTGTTTATGGCTACAGTGCCCTGTTGTGTCTGGGTGTGCAGTGATCCGTAAATAACACTTGGGGGGGAGGGGGTATGTGAGCAGAGCTCCCCAGGCTCTGTCACACTAAAAGTAGTGCCCCTCTCACACTATCTATAACTACATAATGTTTATATTAACTCAGCAAACGATCACCAGCACCACATAATACCTTAGTGCCTCTGGCTTTATATACCATTTACCTTTTTTAAATACAATTGTAATTACTATAGACTAGTTCACACCATCCACCAATGTCTAAATATCGGGAAATTTTACAGTGTCACCGAAAATACACACCAAAATATCAAAATACTTAGAGCATACAAAGCTGTAACAATGTGGCATGGGTCACAGTTTATTATAATTGTGGATCCAGACTAAATTTAACAATAGACTACATCACGGTTCCAGTGGCGCGGTGCATTGTGGGATGCATCAGAGCAAAACAAAGCCACCAGAAGCACATGGCACATGCTAATACACTGGGTGCAGCTATGAAATGTGCTAGTTTCAGCTCATCTCAGCTCTTGTTTGAAACATAGAATACCAACTAAAAAGATATATATAATAAATTAAAATATTAATCTTTTATCCAGTATTGCATTTACATCAATATAACCAGCACATCTTATGCCATGTGCATTTAGATTTAGACAAATCTAGGCACTCAGACTAGTGTTAGAGCCATAGCCAGAGTCAATTTTATTTATTTTATTCATGTTTTTATTCATATTCTATGGTTTATGGAGAGTTGTGTCTTAAACATATGCATTATATTATTATATTGCATCCTTCCGTCCATGTTTATGCCAAATTGTTATGTATTTCTAGTTATTTTGAATAAATTGCCAGTTTTGCCCTGTGTGTATTGGCAAACTCAATAGGCGTACGCCGTTGCTTTGCTCCCAACGCCGTTTTCAGCGCATGGCCAGTCAGAACTGTGATGTAGTCAATTAAGCCGACATTAGAAATGCCATAACTTTATCCCCTATTAAGATATTTTCAAAATTACAACAGATTTGAGTTTGACAAGCAAGATCTGTTAAAAGAGCTTAAATTTTATGCTGTTTGTTGTGTTTTGAAATGTTATCTGATCTACCTATCTATGGCTTGCATCTGAATATTCTGACATTTTTAAGTAGGTCAAATGATGCACACCCAATAAATAGCAGTATAGCATGGAAACCAATCTGACTCCAAAATCAAATATTTTCCACACAAAGCTTGACATTTTTAGGACATTTCACATGCCACTTGCTTTATTTAACAGTAGTAATAATAATTTGAAACCTCATTGCTATGGTTTTGTCTTATTTGTGATGATTAAAGAGAAAAGCAGAAAAATATTAGCATGGTAACAGTCCAAATGGAATCAACAATTTTACACAAATGTTTGCCTCAAATGTCAATGTTATGGGGCAATTTCAGGATTTATCTTTTACTATACCATAACTGGGTCCATGGATAGAGTGTCAAATCATGACAAACGGTGAAAATAGTTCCTGTACTCTATCTGTAGGCCTATTCAGAGTTTCATAGTATTTTCAAGTGGAAACGAAATGATACAATGTTAATTACTCCAGAAAAGGTTAACTATTTCATAATTTTTTTAGAAATAAATGTGTTCAACTTAATGAAGACATTGTATATGACCATTTGAAGTGAAATGTGCTGTTGTTCAGAGGTTTTCATTAAGTTTGTAACACTTTATTTTCAATGCTGTTGACAATGTCACAAATTAGTGTTGTAATTTTCTATTTATTTAGCTACATCCATCCCGATAAGATACATAATACACAATATTAACATTTACTTTTGATCTAAAATATCTCCCACATTATTGGGCTAAATGATGAAATATAAATATTGACACTCCAATAATGGTTTCTTTGAAATATGGATTTCAGGTAGACTACCTCAAGTGGTACACAGTTTCTGAGAACGACCCATATACTTTTGTTGCTCTGTGGTACATATTTATTGCACTATGCCAATTTATTTATTTATTTATTTTTTTGGTCCATTAGTTGTTTAAGCAGGGGAAATTTCCACTGCTGGTCGATAGAAAGCGCAAGCCTACACTTTTACCGACCCAAGGGATTTTTAACCTCCCACACCACATAGACATGGTATGAGAGCAACCGGCCTTTGATGACGCTGTAAGTTATACACAGCGGTGGAAATCCAAATTGGCAGAGCTGGGGGCACGGGGAATTGAACCGCCAACCCTCAGATTAGGAGTCTGACCTAGAAAAAAGTCAGACACTCTAACCACTCCGCCACAGAGAACGCCAAAACTGGGGATTTATTTGACCAGCCAATTTGCCAGGCAAGCCAACCTCATGGGCTGTCTGAATTGGCATATTTGATGGGTTGTACCATCTAAATACATGATTTAGTATCTGATTTAACTGCTTTAACCCATTGCCTGATATGCCATTTAGCATATATATATATATATATATATATATATATAATATATATATATATATAATATATATATATATATATATATGAATATAATACTCAGAAATCAAGTTTGAAATTAATTAGAGCATTTGGAAAATCCTTAATTTGGCTTGTTGGACATAGTCATTTTCAGAGTGGTCCAAGTGAGCCACAAAACTGAAAAAAGGTTGAAATATGTAAAACAAAAAAACACAAAGAAACAATTAATTATAATTTTGTTTCTAATGATTGGCACTTAATCTATGGTTCTATAGGAACAATAATATAGCAATTTTGGCTTGATATAAAAAGAAATTGATGTATTTATGGCAGGTCAAACATGACCACCTTCATTTGCATGATTTCCCCCAAACATAATTTTATTTCATTGGAAAAAATGAAATGACAGATCATTATTTTGTTGGGAAAAAAATTATTTGACATTATGTGACATTCATAACATTGGTTCGGTAATTATCGAATAATTTTAGGACATTCATGACACATATTTCTCTTTTCCTGCTATGGATTTATTATCTAATATCCCTCAGATAGGTTACCCATTCCGTCAATTGATGGTGATGGGGGGGGGGGGGGAATGTCATCATAGGGAATAAGACTTGATATTCTATGATTATAAAAGTTGCATAGTCTGATGGTTTTAAATTATTGCCATATTTTAATTTATATATTTTAGGTTACTCATCATGGTCTATTTTGTTTTAGTTTAAATTACCTTTTATTTTAAAGGGTTAACGTTTGAGATATTTGAAGAGAAAACATGCCTAAATTAATTTGGTGGCACACTGACATGTTGGACATAATATTTCAACAGTGAATTGTTGTATTAATTTTACTTAGTATTCCTTCTGTACTGGAATAAATGTGCACAGGTATCTATTTTTGATATTTTTGATCAAATATAAGTAAGCATTGTGGTTTTGAAAATGTAAGTTTACATTGTGGTTTTGAAAATGTAAGTTTATATTGTGGTTTTGAAAACTTATCGAATCATGCAACTTTAAGCTTCCATTACTGCACTACTATTAGTACTACTACTAGGAATAATAATAACTGGAAGGAAAAAAAGAAAATTTGTAATAGGAAATGGTTAGAGGTATCTACTGCATATATTGAACTTGTTCTGTCAACGATTTCTTACACACTATCCTTCAGATGCCCATTACATTAAATAGAGGATGGGACAAAATGCATTAGTAGGATTATAAATACTTATATTATGGTCCAAACTTGGACACCTTGAACTAAAGTGTATTTTTAAAGTGCCACTAATAAATAATAAATATAGCAATAAAGATATAATTATAAGTTGTCTCAGTAGGAAAATAAAGACCGAAAACTTGATTAAAGGAAATATTGAAAGGGAAAAAGTATGAAAAATGACTAATAAAAGTGTATAAAACCTGCTTAGTTCATTCACATTAGTAGTCAATTCTTTCAAAGTAGAGTTTGTGTTGTATGATGGAAAAATCTTTAACAGAAAAAAAAAGAAAAGAGTGCCCAAACAATCTTGAATATATTTTTTAAATAATATACTATGTGCTCTACCCCTCCCTCCATTTTGACATATCAAATTCCTGGACTTCCATGGATCTTTCAGTGCAAATTTGCCAGACATTTTTAAAGACATTTATTAATTTTTTTGTGTACAGCAAGGGAAATTCCACATCGTGGATTATTGGTCTTCCTCACTCCACTGCTCCTTGCCCTATCCTAATAATGCCAAGCGCCTGGCTAGGAAGTGACAAGTATAAATTTTTAAGTCATTGGTTTGACTCGACCAGGGTTCGAACCCATCATTATTAAATTAAAGTACCTCAAAACATGCCCGTTTTCATAGGCATTTCACTGTGTTAATAAGCACAACAACTAACAAACGTATACATGTATAATTTTAATATAAAAATCAAGAGACAGGATACCAAATCTACAAAAATCACTTTAAATATAAACCAATGATTAAAGTTTGGGCATGTCGGCGAACATAGGCTTTAAGAAAACATGGTTATGATTTTCCTCATTCAAGGATCTTTCGACAAACTGCATGACTTTCCAGGCCTAGAATACTGAATTATCAATTAAAATAATTAATGGGATCTCTATCATGGCCTGAGACGAAATTGTTTGTTTCAGATTATATTTGCAAACATTGAATATTATGGGATACTAAACAAACCAACTGTACACATAAAATGCCATTAGTCAATTCAATCCAAAGAAATTGTCAGAGGAATGAAAGAAAGTTTTCTCAGATATCAATTAACAATGAAAGTATTATAGTTGGGTGAAGTTTGCAGGATTGATCGGATAATCCAAAACACAATTTCGCCTTGCAAGTCTAATAGTAATAGGGAAATAACAAGTTATAACAAGATAAATAAACAATGTAAAAATATATAACAAAATGATATTCGTAATCCGTGGGCAATCCAGTAAAATTCATTTAGTCATAGTTTTGTTCCTGTTTGAATCTTAGTCATAATCTGTGTCCATGGGCGTTGCCAGTCAAAGTTCCAAAGATACTCATATAAACACATTCAACCAGCCATTTAGGTCCACTCCTTAGCAATCACACAGTCTCAGATCTCCATTTCCATAATCATCCAACAAATTAAATCGCCATTCTCCCTCACTTTCATCGTCTTCTTCCTAAATAATAACCACAAAGTCTGGGTTCTCAGATTTAGCATTTACCACATCTACCACAGTTGCTCTTCACCAACTTTCCATACCAGACTTGTCATCCGTAAACCATTGCTCCACCTTTTTACCAACCAAATCATTTACACACAGTGGCATCACTCTCAATGCTCCACTCTGGAGGATTTCTTTCAAATACACCTCACAAACTTCCTCACTATCCCATTTAACTAAATGTAAATATTTATTCCCACACTGCTTACTAACACTCAACACAGTTCCTTTCTTCCGGCCCGCTCTCATTGTCAAGTATTCTACCTATTATTCCAGTTTTTCAGCGGTGTGTAGAAGTTACCCTTAGATATGTCACTCTCAGATATACCCACCAGAGACTAAACACAAATCATATATGCACCTTTTTGGAAATGACTTTAAACAAACATAATCAGAGATATCGAAGACAAGACCAACAGTCAACTCCTCACATGCAACAGACACATCCACATGCACACCACTGATTAACTGATCCAGCAAAGAAGAATTTAATTTGAACTCGTCCATCCTGTTTATTGGGACCTTCTGTAAGATATGCTTTGCGTGTCCATATTTTCCTTGATTGATAGTCAATCCAATGTTCAAAGAACATGAAAATAAATCGAACAAGTCACCAAACTATTTTTGCAATATTAGGAATGGCCTCGGTACAGTAATAGGTAAGTGTTCTCTGAGAAAGTACCCTTTAACTAACATAACCAAAATTATTCCTGAACTAAAGGTAAGATATGATGACAGTGCGACACAGTTGTAATCTATAGGTCTTGAAAACAAAGACTCCCATGTCCTCAAAGGTTGGGTTGGGCAAGACTGTTTCAGTTTTTCAGGAGAGTTGACTATGTACTGTGGGGTGATTCATTTTGCTGAATTAGATTTAGAACACTTAATAATATGCCTCTTCATGACTGATACAGCTCAACACACCCAAGATGGATGACACACCAGGCACGTGCAAAATGAATATACTCAGGGTAACCGACAGAAAACTAGAACAGCTGATGATGTACAATGTTGCTTCCTGATACAGAGACCAAACTGGGTTACAAATATAAGGCCACTCCATCCAAGCAGCAGGGGAAAGCAAACTAATATAAAACAGCTAATATCTACATCGCCCCACCAAATCATGCACATTTCCCATGTTCCTTGCAGCAAGCCATATTTTTATTTTCTTAGAAGGTTGTAAAAAAAAAAGATTTATAGATTA
This sequence comes from Branchipolynoe longqiensis, assembly GCA_030323885.1. Lineage (NCBI taxonomy): Eukaryota > Metazoa > Annelida > Polychaeta > Phyllodocida > Polynoidae > Branchipolynoe > Branchipolynoe longqiensis. Next base: position 25,723,862 of record CM059197.1, read on the forward strand.
AAATTACATGAGTGATTCTCCCCTGGAATAAAATATTTTATATATGCATTTGTTAAGGCTTCTTTATTTGGGGGTGAACTGAACAATTCTATGTGTGCAAACCAATTTATTTATCATTTTACTTATAAGTGTTTTTTTTGCAACAATTGGTTCTGCTGGTTTCAAAATGTTGCTAAGTACTTCAAACTGATCCCCCCCTCCCCGGCACCCCCATGAAGTTAATTTACAACTGGCACTGACCACAAAGATATATATATACTAAAAGTAAATCAGCCCATTAGTCATGGAGTTGTAATTTCTTTAAATAATTAATTTTTGCCCTCAATTTTGCACATATTTTTCAATACAAAACTAAACCTAGTGACCTATCTTACAGCAAACACAGTTATTTTTAACCCTACCCAACTACTTCGTAGCAAACAATGTTCAAAGAGGGTTAGTATGATGAGAGCAAGTGCCTCTATTTTTCCAGTGGCCAGTCAAAATCAGCACCCAATCCTTTGTTTGGAGTACCAACTTTTAAATTACCGATGTTGCGGAGGCAACATGGATAATTCGCGAACGAGGCAAGGCGAACATGGGCATCACGTGACTCCCGCCCCCACCCCCTCACTCTCTGCTGGCCTGACACTCGCCCTGGTCACTACACTCTCACTCTCACTGACAGCATGCAACTATGCTACCCGGCAAGCGGCTAGGAAGGCCACCGCTCAGGCCGCAGCTACGACGGGCTTCTCTTCATAGGGCAGCAAGAGTCTTGGCACCCCATGCCCCCAAGGCTTCGTGCTCAGCTCTTGCCGGTGCACTCTCAGCCTATTTCGTCGGTGCTTTCAACTACAAGCGATTTAGCTACAGTTCTGGAACTGCAAAGGGAGGCGCTGCAAATGACAAAAGATCTGTCAGTGATAGTAAATGCTTTGGAGTCTGTGGTGGCCATTCCGGCATCTCAGCAAGTGGTGCCGCAGTCGCCGGTGCCGTCCACCTCTGGGCTCCGCCCCCTGCCAGCAGAACTTCAACATTCGCAAGTGGACCAGCCTTTGGTTGACCGTTCACAGGTAGTGCTTGAGCAGCCGGCTCTAGCAACCTTTCAACAACCCCCTGCAGGTCACAGATATTATCTGGCTGAAGTGTTAGACCCGGTGGAGCTGTCTCAGCAACCTGGGTCGGCAGTTGTGTTGCAGGAAGCCAGAGCTCAACAAGCTGCTGCTGTTATAGCAGACCTCTTTATGGACACCTCCAAGGCTTTAAAGAAACCAAAAGGTACTGTTTTTCTACCACATTTGTTTATAACAAGAGGTTACGCATGTAAATCTATTGGCATGGGTTCAGCGTAGTGGTCAGAATATTTTGAAGCACTTAATCTGATAGCAGTCCAGCCGTCCCTACCTCCTAATTGGGCTTCACCTATTCGTAAGCATCAGCAAGACCTAATTCATATGGCTACCACTTGGGACTGGTCGGTTTGTCGGCGGTGGTCCGAAAAGGTGTTCAAAATGGTCGCGGATGGGCGCTTTACTAATGGTTGGGCTGATCAGGCGGATATTAAAGACCTTCAATGTGATTTGCGTATGGCTGTTGGCCATGCCGCTCAGCCTCATTTCTATCAACCTGACGCTTTGCCTTATACTCAGCAGATGCCTCCCCCTTTCCAGTCTCACGCACCGCAGTTCTCAGCTAGCCAAGCAGGTCCCGCCCCAATTAACCAGAGGAATGACTATAATAAGGATACTGACAGGAAGCCCTGCCATCTGTGGAATTGGGGGCAGGACTTCGGGTTCAACTCGTCACTCGGATTTTTGCCTACATGATTTCTGCATAACTGTGGTTGGTGCTCTAACCGCCTTAAACGGATCCATTTGCACAAGGAGCAGGATTGCCTTAAGAAAAGGGCTTTCCACGACCGGAAAGCGTCTGGTGACATTGCAGCCGTCACCAGCTGGTGTAAGTCCCGCTAACACCCCGTCTGCTCCGCCTTTCCCGTGCTCCCCGCCGACACATGCGCAAGCTGTTTCAAACCCTCTAGCCCCCACCCCCTTTCCCCTACCCGTCACCGCCCCCTTGTAGTGTTCCCCCCCCCCCTTGCGCAATACCGCGTGTGTGGCGCCATGTTCCACTCAATTAACACCACACATTCCTTTGCGGTCAGCCGAGGCGGTCAGCCGAGGCGGTCAGCCGAGGAGGTCAGCCGAGGCGGTCAGCCGAGGCGGTCAGCCGAGGCGGTCAGCCGAGGCGGTCTGCCTGGCCGAGGCGGTCTGCCTGGCCCACCCCATTCCCCCCACCCCTCCCCCATCACCTCATGCATGGTTCTGTCCTCCTTCTCCGCTTCAGTACAGGCCAACATTAGCAGCACTCTGGCCTACCACAACTCCTGCAGCGGTACAGGTAGCTCCATACATGGAGATTTTTAATGTAGTGAGAGCTTCCTGTCTGCCTAATTATCTTTCTGCTAAGGTTCCTGTTCCCTCGGCGCTTAATATCCCAGCCTGGAGGTTAGCGCTTACTGATTTCCCAGATACACAGTTAGTTGATTTGCTGGAGTTTGGGTGGCCAATAGACTATACGTCCTCTCGCCTTCCGACACCCACTCTCAAAAATCATACATCGCAAGCTTAACTTGATATATATATATAACCAAATTTATTAAGACAGTATGCAAATTAGGTGCCCTCCTCGGTCCGTTCACTAACCCTCCGTTTATTCCGTGGTGCCAAATAAGCCTGATTATGACTAGGCCTAAGAAAAATTTCTTAGCTAAACGTATTATCATAGATTTGAGTTTTCCACTAGGTCGTAGAGTGAATGCTGGAATAGTTAGAGGTTTCTACCAGGGCGCTCCCTTTTCTTTCTCATTGCCATCAGTTACTACTCTGTCAGACCAGCTCTCAAAACTAGGTAAGGGGTCTTGGCTCTGGACGGGTGATCTGTCTAGAGCTTATAGACAGCTTTGGGTTTGCCCGCTGTCGGCCCCTCTGCTGGTCATTAAGGTTGGTGATATTTTCATTGATATAGCACCGCCTTTCGGGTGCTGCACTTCAGCTCTTGCTTGTGCTAGAACAACGAGGGCTGCTCAGGAAACAGGGTTTCTTTGCCCTGTGCTACCTCGACGATTTCGTCGGGGTGGAAGCTACAAAAGGCCAGGCTGATGAGGCCTTTGCAGCCTTTCAGAGTATCATTGCAGAATTAGGTTTAACTTTGGCTGCAGAAAAGTGTTTCCCACCATCTCACTCCCTGGTGTGGTTAGGTTTCTTGATAGATGCTCAGGCTATGACCGTAACGTTTCCCCCCCCCCCCCCTCCCGGTAAGCTCCAGGAGGTTCTGCAAGAATGTCAGTCTTGGAAGTCTAAGGGTACAGCGTCGAAGAAGCAGCTGCAAAGCCTACCAGGAAAATTACAGCATGTAGTGAAATGTGTTACTCCTACGACTCGTTTTATGAATAGGTTATTAGCATCGTTGGGGGATTCCCGTCGGCAGGTCAACATTCATTTCCCCCTCAAATCCTTACGGATTTTGACTGGTTCCTTAAGTTCTCATCCCAGTTCAATGAGGTCGTTCTTCTTCCAGAAGCTCCTCCACCAAATTGGTGAATAGAATGTGACTCAACACTGCTGGGAGGGGGAGCGTTCTCTCTGGTGGCATTATTCTCAGTAGAATATACCAGACGGGATGGCCGAATGAGTTAGAGCGTCCGTCTCCCATGCTGGTAGGTTGTGGGTTCAAACCCTGGTCGAGTAAAACCAATGACGTAAAAATTGATACTTGTCGCTTCCTAGCCAGGACAGGGCAAGGACTGGTGTGTTCAGTGTCAGGATAATGTCACTGAGTGGGATACCAGGTCATGGTGCCGACGGCCTGGTTTCCCAGTGGGACAGCACTATAAAGTTGCCATGAGTGCGCACTGTCACAAGTCGGTACCCGTCCTGATATGGCCTTAGATGTTGCTAGGATGTAAAACAACGCACACATCATTAACTTTCATCTCTAATCCCCCTCCTCTCCACCCTACTCTTTCCCCTGTAGCCTGGAAGATAGGCTTATATTTTGAGTTCTATCTTTCAGGCTACACAGTAACCCAGCATCTGCACCTGCTGAACACCATCACCGACTCACTAGCACCAGGGACATGGAGGAACAAGTGGTTACACGTCCAGATCTACCTTGATTTCTGTAGCTGCCATGATGTCGACCCACTACAGCCCGCGCAGTACGATGTCCTCGCGTTCCTCTTGCACTTGGGGGTCAGGTTTAAGGGGAGACACGGGTGATTTTTGGGTGATTTTCGTATCTCAAAAACTATTAAAGATAGAGCGTTGAAAATTGGAGCACACATTCTTTGTATCAAGAGAAGCATATATCCAGAGTTTCAAAGCTCTATCCTGAGTAGTGGTCATATGATGAAGGATCTTGCACACACAAAAAATCAAAATTTTACCCCCTCCAGGAAGTATACTGAATATGCCTAGATTTGCATGAATCAAGTTATTATATGAAGAACTGATCCAGTTGAGTGCAAGAAGGTGGTTTGTGAATTTATATATGTCATTACCAACATGTCCCTACATGACGAACCAGAGGGGGAAAAAATTCAATGGTCAATTTTTGTGTCTCCATCCCTAGCTCTTGAACTATGAAAGATACAGTGTTTTTAACCATCTTATTGCACTCAGCAGCAAGGTTTACATAACACTGCCAAGTTTCAACTTTCTGCTACAATTATAACTTACATTTTTAGAGGGGGCAAATTGGCAAAACCCTGGGAAAAGCAGTTCTGAGAAAATGAGCTTCAAAGTTCACAAAGTGTTTCTTTCAAATGGTAAAGTCCAGTATCATCATCTAGTATCCCATATTATATACACAAATATCCAGTCAAGTAATTATCTGTCCAAAAAACATATCATTTACACCAAATTAGTACACCAAAAACCAGAAATCACCAGTTTCACCCAAATTCATGTTCCGATCACCTGTGTCTCCCCTTAATGCCCCTGGATCTGTATACAACTACTTTTGTTCGGTTAAAACATGGATTTCAGGCCTTACTGGTTCCACTGTCTTATTCGAGTCTTATTATGTAAAACTACTTAAAAGAGGCATTAAGAGATCTTCTATGCATTTAGTTAAAAGAGCCTTGCCGCTTTCCCCCTGCAGATTTGAAGAAAATTCTGGTGTTGTTGATTACCCTCGGGGAAGAAGCTTATGTATATGTAGCATCTCTCTTGATTGCTTATCTAACCCTTGCGAGACAAAGTAATATCACTTCTCCATTGGCCAACCATATCGGCCCTCATACTCTCTTGTTCAGTGATGTTCTCCCTCGGCCAGCCTCACTGCTGGTCACGTTTCGCTCAACCAAGACCAGATACCGCTCTTCACCTCCCCCTTTCCTTCTCCCTTCCTGCCAGCCCAGCCTCCCCCTGCTGTCCCTGAGCTGCTTGGCTCAGGTATGCTTCAACCATCCTTCTACACCCTGACTCCCCAGCTTTTCTCCTTCCCTCAGGCGATTTCCTCTCCGCCGCAGCACTAGCACATGTTCTCTCCCTTGCCTCCTCCGCCCTCCTTCCCACTCATCCCCCCTCACCCTCCATAGCCTAAGGCAAGGCACAGCCCAGGCTTGTCTGGCTGCGAATGTCCCTCTCCCAGACATTAAGGAAGCCGGTACCTCGAAGAGCGATGCTGTCATGGCGTACCTTTCCCCTTCTCTAATTATACGAGCCCCATTAGCACTTTCCTTTCTTTTGGGTCAAGTGCTGATGCTCTGTTATCTTGTTATCTAATTGGGTCACTCTCCTGAAAACTGGTCAGCATAGGATGGGATTTTAAAACATCAATAAAAAAACTTCCTACTTATTTTTATCCTTATACTTTTCATATTCATGTTCAGATTTGATGAAAGAAACAAGGGAAATAAAATAGACTGTGCAACTTTGGTCCTTTTAGTTATGAAGTGTTTTCGTACAAAAAAAACCCCATTTTACAGTCAGCCATTTGTAACATGACATATGGGACGTGGTTGAATCCTTATTTACATCTTATATTGCATTGATATGTCAAACAAAACAATTCCCAAATCAAAAAGGAAGTATTTATTAACAGGTATGCATGCTTAAATTTAAAAAAAATTATTTGATGTCTTCAGAAATAACATTACCAATTTCCGTCACACGTGTAACCAGTGGTGTCTGGATGCCACACAAATATTGTACACTAATTATTCAGTCATGGCTGGGAATTACTTTTTTTCATCAATATAAGCACTATATATTTCTGTATATTATGCCATGATTAATATGCTTCTAAGTATGAAATTATTTAATTCTGCTTACATTTTTATTAAGCAGACTGTGTGGTGTCCTAAACATGTGTTATATCTCAGCAACACATGTTATACTGCCATAAGACATAGCTTAATCATGGACTACACCTTTATTTTTTATCTCATCAATTTATATTCTACATAGATATAAAGGGGAGATTTCCAGCTTTCATTTGCAACCAAAAAATGTTAAAAAATGTAAATATTAGATTTTAACTCTCCATGTGACACTTCTGGCCAGTTTTCTGGAGAGTGACCCAATTACACTGTTTTCGCACATGTACTTATACTGTTATCTATTTATACAGAACTTCGGCATAACACTGATGCCCGCTCTCACACACTGATTATGTACGGAAGACACTCTTCCTTGATTCTCTCACGCGCCAGTCGCTCGATCTGCTGAGCCAGTCTCATGCCAGCCTTGCCCGAGGTTATGACTTAATATTGATATAATTATTATTATTATTCTCATATATATTCTATTTGAATACGTCTCTGTTTGAAACCTGTTTTCTGTTGTCCTTGCCGAGTGATTCAAATTATAATTCTTTTATTTTTAAGGGAAGACGTAACAAAAAATATCCCATCGATACAAATAATAAAAGCTGTTCTGTGCAAAGATATACAAAAATTGTATTAAGCCATGAATCAATCAATGCACAAGTGTCTGATGGTTTTGAGTTTGTCATTTTCTGAGATACTAGGTTGATCAGTATAGTCTACCATAATTTAGTTTGAAGTAACTGCTTAAAAAAGGATTTTCTTATGAAATATTTGAAGTGTAAAAATACCAAATTAATTTTGGTGTGCTTGTCAAAACAGATCCCATAGGCTTCAGCACTATTCCCTCTTCTAGGAAATTTCATAAAGATTCCAAATCTGAAAGAGGTCATGGTGCTTTTAAAATATGTATGGTTGCTATGGTAACTTCCATATGGAACTTAAAAATAAATTAATAAAATCTTTAGAATTCATCCATGCTGATTCAGATTTGTAATCTACAGGTTACTCTGCACTAGGTGGATGTGTTTTCAATTTTTTAAGAGTAATTCCCAATGATTCCCAAATATGTAAAAAGCACATGTTTGGCAGACCACTGGGCACCCTTTTCAGACTTCACTGCTGCCTAGTTCATTATGACAATTCCACGATGTAGCAGCAAATAGGAGTAGAGCTTAGCTGATTGGACTGATGTAAAGAGCTCATTTCATAGGTTTGATATCCAAAGTTTCAAGTTATTCTATTAACAATCCACGATCTTATTGGGGTGTAAAGTGGGTCATTTGTAGGATACGGATCGTTACGTGTATACTTAAAAATGATGTCGAATCGCGACACGCGGCGAAGACGTCCCTTAAGGCCCTGCCCTGTCAGACCTTGACGGACTGGGGAACTGGACGAGAACTGGACACTGTCCGGTTGTGTACGGCGATGTTCGGTTACCGTCTGGTAACCGTCCGGTGGTGTCCGGTACAAGTTTTGAACATGCACAAAACTTCTACCGGACACCGCCGGACTGAGGTGTCCGGTTGGTGTCCGGTACCCATCCGTACATGTCTGGTATCCATCCATTGGTGTCTGTTTTGTCCGGTACATGTATGGTACATGTACGGTACTTATCAGGTTGTCCGGCGGCAATTGACCCAATTACACTCCATTTCGATACATTTTGTGTACCGGAGAGCACCGGACTAGACAATTCTTTGTCCGGTGGTCTCCGGTGCTCAGTCCGGTGAGGTGTGACAATGGCTTTAGCCTTGGGCTTGGCTAAGCCTAAGTCCTAATCTATGTATGATACAGAAACAATTGAAATAAATCATAATGCCTTACAATATGATAGTTAAGTAGCTAGATTAAACCAGAACTGAGAACAGTTTAAAGTATCTTCAATAGAACCAAAGTTATGGCAATTCTAAGATTGCCAAATCTTGCAAATGGGACACCAATTTGTAATACTAATAGGGTTTGTATGACAATGGTGAAGTAATTAGGGTAGGCCAACAGATCCAACTTTTGTGAATACAATTTGATGAAAAATGTTGATATATTCTTAATGTTTCCACTTAGGACAATGAGAATTTTGGGGTGCTCTTTCAGGAAATACAAACAGTTTAGAGTTATCATGGTTGCTATCATTGCCGAACAATCGACACTGTATTTTTTGGAAGGCTGTTTGAAATTGACATGTGAAATTAGTTGACCAGAGTGACCCATTGTATATGAAACAATGTCTGATGAATTGGTTTATGGCCTTAAAATTCAGTTTAATGCTGACTTACCTTCTTTTTTGACAAATTGAAAACTTTAAGTCAATTCTTCATTCGTCAAAATCGGAAATATTTAATTTAAAAAACACCTCAAAATGTATCTGAATCAAAATTATTTTCAAAACCAGAAGTATCTCAGCAGATATTCCCACAGAGGATGCATATGGAGTAAGTTAGTTGTGGCCATGTACAAAACATGTACTTCATGAAAACACAGTAATTTGAATGCATCGTGATGGTTGCGCCCCCGGCGACTACACCCTGTAGTAGAGATGTACCTACCTAAGCCTTAGGTCTAAGTTAAGCACTTATAGAGGCGGTGTAATGACGTCACAAGACAACTTTCGGTGGCCATATACAGAAGGCTTGCAACTGCCTACACTGTGCTTATTTACTAATTTGTTCGTTTATTTGTCGCTGTTTTGAGCAGTTTGGCCTCAGAAGTTGTTGCTAAAGTGCTGTAAGTAAACACATTGGATGTAAACTGCCCAGAACACAAGAAAACTCTGTTTTACTGTATCTGCATGCATTCACAATGTGGCTAGGGAGGGTGCTCGTAATTCAAGATGGCTGGCCGCTGACTGCTGAGTGATGACGTCACATGCACTCCCTCTATACTAATATTAATAGTAATAGCCTAAATAGGGTAGTTAGTAAGTTACTCCTGCAACTCCATAGCTGAGCCAGAGGTGAACCAGCAGAGCCGATAATCATTTTTTAGTTTTATACTATGTAATTTCATCAAAATCAATTTGTCACTAATAACTGAATTTTGTATGGTGCCGGTGTTGCGGTTTGAAAAGGTTGCTGGTTTAAAACCTACCTTTTTGCCCTGCGCATAAGTCAAAATCGAACGGCGCTTTCAAACTGCAGCTGCTGCAGTTTGGTAAAGTCGCCGCTTTGAGATGGTAGTTTAAAAATAAGTACGCTGCTATTCGCACAATATCTCTGAAACAGTGACAGGGGGCGAGGGGGTACTTGGTTGTGTGTTTTATATATCTCGGGGGAAGGGGTGGTCCACTTTTTATATTAGGGAGGCAACAGTCACTGTCAACAGCAGCTATTCACACTATTCACGTGTGACCTAATTCGTCATCAGAACGAGGCTGATTACGCGTCGGGTATTGGAAATTGCCATAAGACACTGCTGTGTGCCGATGTGTATGAACTACTACAGAAATTAAAGGAGTAAAATTTGAAGATATTCACTTTTGAAACTATCATATTCATTTTTGCATACCTTTTTTCTATTTATTGGTCAATTTTCATGAAGATTGAGTGATGATCAGATGCATTTCAGTAGGCAATGTCAACAAAGTTGCTCACCTTGGCTGCCAATCTTTTCTTAAATTCAAAATTGCATAACTTTCTTAATATAGATATATTAAAAAAACTATTTTAAACCATTTTAAAGCTCTTATTAATTTGTAATTACTAAGACTAGTTGTTTAACTGTGTTGCACAGATAACTATGCTGACAATGCTCCATTACATGAAACCACCATAACTATGCAGACTTGAAGTTGACAGTCACATTGTAGTTAAAGAATAGAAAAATCACCATGCAAGGGTCACCCAATCTTCGTGAAAATTGACCAATAGATAGAAAACAGGTATGCAAAGATGAATATGGTAGTTTCAAAAATGAATACCCTCAAATTTGAGTGATTTCGAGAGGTATTGGTCGACGAAAAAATATTCACATTACTTTTCATACAGCGGCGTCTCACAGACACGTAAGTGGCCTCGGTCTGGTTTCAACATGGCCATGGCGTGAATAGTGTAAATTCGGTACAGCTAGCGGCCTAGCGCCGCATCAGTAACACGTGGGTAAGCGTAATAAAACAAAAGGTACCATGGTAAACATGCGTGAGCAAGCATTAATAAAACAAGAATGACAAACAAAGAGAGCACAATATCAATGAATATTCCACTGCTAATGCACAAAACAACATAGATGACAACATAAACAGGTGATGCAACGGTCTTAATCTGGTGGAAATGCTGTTCGAAATTTAAAAATATGCCTATGGTTCAATATTTGTATTCCTTCCTGTAGACGTTGAAATTAGAAACCCAAATCCAAAAACAGTTGAGCTATATATAGTATTTTTCTGGAGATACTAATTTTTTAAGATTAAATATATAAAAATGTATTAATTTTGAATTAAAGGTGGAACTTTGACAAATATAATAAAAAAAGTGGAAGGATGTGAGGGGCGTTCTGCTAACCAATTTCCATTGTACATATATAAAGGAATTTAAATTGTCAATTGCTAAATCGATTAGTAAAGCAGATTTTTAATAAGACAATGTCAAAAAGTGCAATTCATAACAAAAAAATCATTCTGATTTGGCCAATTAGCCATTTCCAAAGCATGATATTTTCTTGGAAAACTGCAACAAGACATATAGTTCACCTATTCATAATAGTGTAACACCCTGTTTTCTTTCAGAGCTATATATTCGGAGAATCAAAAGATATTTGCATCCTAAAATGTCAAAAGGTGTAATTGTTTGCATGTAAACAGCATATGTTAGTGAAATTTGTTCAACATTTTAATCTTTGAAAGCTCATTGCAGCAAAACAATCTTTTGAATCTTCCTCATATTTGGCACAGTATTACAATAACCATTGACTGAGACTAATAAATATTATTGATATCAATATTATATCCAAAAGTATGGAAAATATTGAATTTTGATTGAACATATAAAGACAAATTGTCGAAAAACCAAATATATAAATTTAATGAATCTTTAAATGTTCATTCTAGCTTAACCATTTGGTTAAAGTTGCATGGTCCGATGGCATATGAATATTTGTCTTATTTTTGAGATAAATATATCAAATTGATCATTACGAGCTACTAATCATTAGTCCGGAGTGATTTTGATTAAAGATGATTAGTTTTGAAGTAATTTACGAAAGAACCAAAAATAATTTCGACAAGCTTGCCAAAAGTCTTGTTGCTATGACCTAAATGGTCATCTCGCGGTAACCACGTGATGTGAGATGACCTACTAATCTATGACCCTGCACAGCAGGCCTAAGGCCTACTTGGTTGGGGGGGGGCTAATGGGGTCACGAGATTGGCCTAATTGGTTAATGGCCTTCCTGCATAATGGCTGTTTCAAGCTGAGTGTTCAAAGGGGTGATGTTATAAACTCACTGATTATTCTGTATATACTGTCCCAAATCATTAGCTAATACACCAGTATCTAAGTTGGATATATAGGATCAAATGTAAGTAGTTGTTTTAATTTTGACTAAATTATATTTCATCGGACTATGCAACTTTAAACTTCCTATAAATTGATAGTGCACATCAGCTGGAGGTAAAACACATTATCATATTAATATTCTGTCTAAAAATACAAAAAGTGCATTTTGATTGCACTTACAAAAGAAAAGTGTACAAAATAAAAAATAAAGATTTGTTCATCAAGATTTGAACACTCACTGTGGCTCATCCAATAGGTGGATCTTCTTCAAATTTTGCAGACATAGCATATGGAACTAATGCATATTAGCTATGACAATAATAGAGTTAACAATATCAAAAGTTGCATTTTGATGGCAAATACAAATTAAGAGTGTCTGAAACCAAAAATATTGATTATAATAAATCTTTAAATATTCACTGTGGCTAGAGCAATGGTTGGATTGTCCCTAAATTTGGCCTAATATTAGATTATATATTCTCTGAAATATCTCAATAGACATCAATGTCATATACATGTTTCTGCATGGGTGTCACCATTGTGAAACTAGTGTGATCAGCAAAGACCCAAACAAAAGTCAATATTCTGTCTGCAGCTTCTTGCACTAACTAGCGCTATACTAAGATTGGTATAATTGGAAAGGGAATCAAATTGTCGATATCAAATCTTATTGGTTTAATTCAGTAGATGGGCTTTAAACTTTCAAAATTATTTAAATTGCAGAAGTTGACCTAGGGCAAACCTATATGGTTAGAAAGCTGAGGTCATTGCACTTCTTTTGGTACCATCCGTACCTTTCAACGGTGTAGTGCAAGGAAGCACGAGCCCAGTAAAAATACCCTGTTTTCAGAGTCGTTTTTATTGACACCAGTAATGAAGGAATATTCACTAAATACACTCATCATGCAAATGGAGTTTACTTCAATACCAACTTACAATATATTCAAACCAACAACAACATCGGATAGAACATATGTTGATGTTCTAGGTTATGTAATTTCATCTAAATCATATACATACAGAAATAGTTACAAGCATGTGAATATTGATGAAAAAACGCACCATTCCTGGATTTTTACAGGGCGATGCTGGTACCTATTAAAACCGCGGCACCGGTATCTACTTATGTGACAATATTCTCTATTTGATCTCCACATTCCTCCCTGAATATAGAGTCCACTATTGCAAGCTTATAATTCAGTGATGTTTAAAGGATGACATTCATTACAGTTGGCGTCATATCCGTTTTCTACAAGTCAGAAGAAAAATGTGAAATTCTACAAAAATGCAGATGAAGCTGTCAAAGATATCTCCGACGGTTCCAAGCTTCTTGTCGGCGGTCAGTGACAATAGTTAGGAGTAACACGTTGATTTGTTAATCACATGGAGCACCACTACAATTAGTTAATTGATTACTGCACATTAAATCAGCTTTCTTCTCAAAATACCGGACGCGGTGGCCGAATCGGTAGAGCGTAGGCCTCCCTTGCTGAAGGTCAGGAGTTCAATTCCCAGTCGAGTCAAATGACTTACAAAATTTATACTTGTTGCTTCCTAGCCAGGTGCTCGGCATTATTAGGATAGGGCAGGGACTGGTTGGCTCAGTGTCAGGATAATGTGACTGAGTGGGATATCATATGGTGCTGGTGGCCTGGTTTCCCAGTGAGGCAGTACTAAAAAGTCGCAATGAGTGTGCACTGTCACACGTGCCCGTCCTGATGTGACCATACTGTTGCCAGGACGTAAAACTCCAAGAACCAACCAACCATCTCAAAACAATCTTGTGTTATTTCTCTTTGAAACTAGCTAGTCATGGTCAACATTGTTACAACGTACCCTACTAAAAAGTACTATAATACTGGTTGATATACAAAAGAAAACAACGCAAACCCATATAAACTGACAACCTCTGTGACAAGGTGGTGAAGTATTGTAATGTTCTTGTTTGCCTAAATTTCAAGTTTAGATTATGTTACATTTATGTTATTGTGTCTCTAGGATTTGGATTGTGTGGAATCCCCGAGAACCTTATTAACTCAGTCCTCAAGCTTGGATCCAAAGACCTCACCGTGGTTAGCAACGATGGTGGTGTCGAAGATTTCGGGCTTGGGGTCCTTCTAAAGACTAGGCAGGTAGGAATAAGTGCATTCACTGGCGTAAATACCAGCAAGGACTCATTGCGTGAATTCTGGTGGAAAATAAAATAATTTGAGTGGTAATAAATGTGAAATGATTTTTGTTTGTATATGCTGTATGAATCGTAAATGATTGTCTGGATAGCTTGAATATTACAAGCAATTAATATTAATAATTTAATATTATTAAGCTAGATTTCTTTTTTAACCAACGGATTATTTTGTATTAAAACTAAATGCAAAGAAAAGCCGCTTCCTCCATCAAAGTGTTGAAATAAAGCTATATACATTAAAGTGTTGAAATAAAGCTATATACAAAAAAAAAGACCAAATAACAAAGAAAACAATTCATATTTAGTTGATTTAACTTAATGAAGTTTGCTCTATCATAGATCAAGCGTATGGTATGTTCCTATATTGGTGAGAATGCTGAATTTGAGAGACAGTACCTGTCGGGCGAATTGGAGGTGGAACTGACACCACAGGTTGGTCTAATTTTATATTACAGTGATAATAAATGCATTTAGTGTTAATAAATATATTGTTCACAATTGATAGGACATTATCCACGACCCGGGCCCTGTTTTCATAGATATAAAATACCTATTTATCACCACAATTGATACCTGGCATGATATGATTATGTACTGATGTAAAATATGACAGGTAGTAACGCCGTAAGTATATAATGTATGGGTAGGGGTGTAGATATATTACGTCTGAATAATGCTGTAAATATATGAAATGACCCTTCAACAAAGCAGAACGCGTAAAATAAAAAATTATTACAAATCAAATGAAAGTAAATGCAAATCATTTGAATTTAAGCTTAACATGTTTGTTTGCTTGTTTGTTTGTGTTTCAGCCTACCAGTTTGTTCATACCAGCTTAGCCTCTGCTCTATTCATATAAACAGCAATAATTCGTTGGATGGGACGATTACCCAGTGTGCGTGTGTGGTATGGATAATTTAGGTTGCTGCAGCATCATCCACCCCTATAATTGGTCAATGTACATAATATTTCCTCATCCTGATTTTGAAAGTGAGAATTGCTGTGCATTTACTGTGATGTAAAACACTTGAAAATTGTATGTTTGCTTCTGAGCATCAACATCAAACACACATGGAACACTATTACACAAACATCTTAATCACACATTGAACACCATTGCATGAATATAAAAAAACAGAGGGAGTTTCACCGAACAAACATTAGCTATATACGAAACATCTTGAACACACATGGAGAACCACTACACAAACACAGGGAGAACCACTACACAAACATATGAAGCATCGCTACATAGACACTCATGGAGCACCACTACACAAACACCAGTCATGGAGCACCGCACCACCACACAGACGGGATGGCCGAATGAGTTGAGCGTCCGATTCCTGTTTTGGGAGATCGGGGGATCCGAACCCATGCGATCGTGGGTTCAAACCCTGGTCGAGTCAAACCAATTAGTTAAAAATTGATACATGTCGATTCCTAGCCAGGCGCTTGGCATTATTAGGATAGGGCATGGACTGGTTGGCTCAGTGTCAGGATAATGTGACCGAGTGGGATATCAGGTCATGGTGCTTGTGGCCTGGTCTCCCAGTGGGGCAGCACTATAAAGTCGCCATGAGTGCGCACTGTCACTAGTAGGTGCCCATCCTGAAATGACCTTAGATGTCGCTAGCACGTAAAACAACAATAAACAAACAAACCAAACACCTATGGAGCACCACACCACCACACAAACACATGGAGAACCACTACACAAACACCAAACACTCACGGAGCACCACCATCCTGCTTCTTTGATACTATCATGCGTTTAGTTTTTTTCAGATTTTGTTTGGTATTATTTTTCTCCCAGAAATGCCCAAACTGTTTATTTCCTGACAGGGCACACTGGCAGAGCGGATTCGGGCGGGCGGTGCTGGTATCCCGGCCTTCTTCACGGCGACAGCCTACGGCACGCTGGTGCACAAGGGTGGCGCCCCGATCAAATACAATGCCGATGGAGGCGTCGACGTGACCAGCGATCCACGGGAGGTAGGTTACTGCAGCGGAGCCCAGCAGAGGTCGCGCTGGGTATCAGCACATTGCACATTTTAACTAGCTAGGTTATTTAGGGTGTGCTCTGCAATGCGTGCCTAACACTGCAACTACACCACCCTTAGGTTCATGTGGCTGCCATTGTCTGAGTGCCTGGCACTATGACTACACCACCCTTAGGTTCACAGGGCTGCTACTCTCTGAGTGCCTAGCACTCCGACTACACCACCCTTAAGTTCACGTGCTGCTACTGTCTGACTGCCTGGCACTATGACTACACCACCCTTAGGTTCACGTGGCTGCCACTGTGAGTGCCTGCCACTATGACTACACCACCCTTAGGTTCACGTGGCTGCCACTGTGAGTGCCTGGCACTATGACTACACCACCCTTAGGTTCACATGGCTGCCACTGTGAGTGCCTGGCACTATGACTACATCACCCTTAGGTTCACATGGCTGCCACTGTGAGTGCCTGGCACTATGACTACACCACCCTTAGGTTCACGTGGCTGCCACTGTGAGTGCCTGGCACTATGACTACATCACCCTTAGGTTCACATGGCTGCCACTGTGAGTGCCTGGCACTATGACTACACCACCCTTAGGGTCACGTGGCCGCCACTGTGAGTGCCTGGCACTATGACTACATCACCCTTAGGTTCACATGGCTGCCACTGTGAGTGCCTGGCACTATGACTACACCACCCTTAGGTTCACGTGGCTGCCACTATGAGTGCCTGGCACTATGACTACACCACCCTTAGGTTCACATGGCTGCCACTGTGAGTGCCTGGCACTATGACTACATCACCCTTAGGTTCACATGGCTGCCACTGTGAGTGCCTGGCACTATGACTACACCACCCTTAGGTTCACATGGCTGCCACTGTGAGTGCCTGGCACTATGACTACACCACCCTTAGGTTCACGTGGCTGCCACTATGAGTGCCTGGCACTATGACTACACCACCCTTAGGTTCACGTGGCCGCCACTGTGAGTGCCTGGCACTATGACTACATCACCCTTAGGTTCACATGGCTGCCACTGTGAGTGCCTGGCACTATGACTACACCACCCTTAGGTTCACGTGGCTGCCACTATGAGTGCCTGGCACTATGACTACACCACCCTTAGGTTCACGTGGCCGCCACTGTGAGTGCCTGGTACTATGACTACATCACCCTTAGGTTCACATGGCTGCCACTGTGAGTGCCTGGCACTATGACTACACCACCCTTAGGTTCACGTGGCTGCCACTGTTTGAGTGACTGGCACTATGATTACACCACCCTTAGGTTCACGTGGTTGCCACTGTTTGAGTGCCTGGCACTATGACTACACCACCCTTAGGTTCATGTGGTTGCCACTGTTTGAGTGCCTGGCACTATGATTACACCACCCTTAGGTTCACGTGGCTGCCACTGTTTGAGTGACTGGCACTATGATTACACCACCCTTATGTTCACGTGGTTGCCACTGTTTGAGTGCCTGGCACTATGATTACACCACCCTTAGGTTCATGTGGTTGCCACTGTTTGAGTGACTGGCACTATGACTACACCACCCTTATGTTCATGTGGTCGCCACTGTCACCAAATCTTAGCCGTTCACTTCTCCCACCTGGTCCCCAGCCAAAGACCACACTAAGACT
Source organism: Branchipolynoe longqiensis (assembly GCA_030323885.1). Taxonomy (NCBI): domain Eukaryota; kingdom Metazoa; phylum Annelida; class Polychaeta; order Phyllodocida; family Polynoidae; genus Branchipolynoe; species Branchipolynoe longqiensis. Next base: position 25,741,507 of record CM059197.1, read on the forward strand.
TCACCACCGAATATATGTTATAGTATATAGCACGATCTTCTCAGACTACCAAAGGTGATAGCTACAAGACTATCTGTTACTCTAATGTACCAATAGCGGCAGGTTATTATAGTACCAGCCTCAGCCTAGAGTTGTCCTCTTCCACAATTCTCGTGGAAAGATAACTTTAAATACTGCCCCCCTCACCCTCTTACCCCAATCCTACTCCAAATGGAACCTCCGCAAAAAGAAGCCCCACAAGGCACCACAAAAAATAACGACAATGAAATACCATCATATCTTGGAGAAATGTATTTAGAGAATTAGCTCCCCTCGATTGTGCCATTTAAAAATAATTCAACCAAGTAGTGCTGATTCGCATAAATATGGTCTCCTCCCAAACCTAAGACATATAAAGATTTATTAATATTATGTACATGTATTAATTTGAGTAAGTTTGGGAATTCGTCGGAATTCGTACGTCATGCAATGAATAGTCTCTATACTAACTGTGTGTTTTAAAATAAATGAGGGCTTGTGGAACGGTAGAAATATAGTACTGCTGTACACTCCTGAACCTAAAGTATTGAAACAAATTACATAAAAATTTGATTAAAAAATGTTCCCTGGTCAGTCCTTCGTCATGGATCAGTGTGAGATTTATTACAAATAAATATAATAATGCTGAATCGTAAAAGTGAATATATAGGCCCTACTCCCAAAGAGGAATATTAAGGAATTTCTTATATTAAAAAAGGCAATTTAAGGTAGGGTGGGAGGGGGAGAACAAGAAAAAAAAGAGAGAAAAAGAAACTGAACACATGCTCTCATTGCAGGACCGCGTGTTCGAGGGCCGGCCCCATGTGATGGAGCTGGCGATCCATGGCGACTTTGCACTCATCAAGGGGTGGAAGGCCGACAAGGCGGGCAACGTGGTTTTCAGGAAGACGGCGTGGAACTTCAACGAGCCCATGGCCAAGGCAGGGCGCTTCACCGTCGTCGAGGTGGAGGAGCTGGTCGAGGTGGGCGCCATCCCGCCAGAGGATGTGCACCTGCCGTCACTGTACGTGCAGGCCGTGGTGCATGGGCAGAAGTTCGAGAAGAGGATCGAGGTGGGTCTCCACCCCAGGCACTCCTCACACAGAAGTGCATGCACTCCTCACACACAGTGGAAGTACATCCACTCCTCACACACAGCAGAAGTGTATGCATCCCCTCACACACAGCAGAAGTACATGCACTCCTCACACACAGCAGAAGTACATGCACTCCTCACACACAGCAGAAGTACATGCACTCCTCACACACAGTAGAAGTACATGCACTCCTTACACACATGGGAAGTACATGCACTCCTCACACACAGCAGAAGTACATGCACTCCTTACACCCAGCGGAAGTACATCCACTCCTCACACACAACAGAAGTACATGCGCTCCTTACACACAGGGGAAGTACATCCAATCCTTACACCCAGCAGAAGTACATGCACTCCTCACACACAGCAGAAGTACATGCGCTCCTCACACACAGCAGAAGTACATGCACTCCTTACACCCAGCGGAAGTACAGCCACTCCTCACACACAGCAGAAGTACATCCACTCCTTACACCCAGCGGAAGTACATCCACTCCTCACACCCAGCAGAAGTACATGCACTCCTCACACACACCTGAAGTACATCCACTCCTCACACACAGGGGAAGTACATGCACTCCTCACACACAGCAGAAGTACATGCACTCTTTACACCCAGCGGAAGTACATGCACTCCTCATACCCAGCGGAAGTACATGCACTTCTCACACACAGCAGAAGTACATGCACTCCTCACACAGTAGAAGTACATGCACTCCTTACACCCAGCGGAAGTACATGCACTCCTTACACACAGTAGACGTACATGCACTCCTTACACACAGCAGAAGTACATGCACTCCTTACACCCAGCGGAAGTACATGCACTCCTCACACACAGCAGAAGTACATGCAATCCTCACACAGCAGAAGTACATGCACTCCTCACACACAGTAGAAGTACATGCGCTCCTTACACACAGGGGAAGTACATCCAAACCTTACACCCAGCAGAAGTACATGCACTCCTCACACACAGCAGAAGTACATGCAATCCTCACACAGCGGAAGTACATCCACTCCTCACACACAGCAGAAGTACATGCGCTCCTTACACACAGGGGAAGTACATCCAATCCTTACACCCAGCAGAAGTACATGCACTCCTCACACAGCAGAAGTACATGCGCTCCTCACACACAGCAGAAGTACATCCACCCCTTACACCCAGCGGAAGTACATGCACTCCTCACACACCGCAGAAGTACATGCGCTCCTTACACCCAGCGGAAGTACATGCACTCCTCACACAGCAGAAGTGCGTGCACTCCTCACACACAGTGGAAGTGCGTGAACTCCTCACACAAGCAGAAGTACGTGAACTCCACACACGCAGTGGAAGTGCATGCACTCCTCACACACAGCGGAAGTACATGCACTCCTCACACACAGCAGAAGTGCATGCACTCCTCACACAGTGAAAGTGCGTGCACTCCTCACACAAAGCGGAAGTGAATGCATTCCTCACACAGCGGAAGTGCGTCTGTAGAAACACTGAATGGACTCATAGTCATCAGGCATTCCGCATGTACGGAAATAAAAACTCTGTCATTGCACCATCCATAACCTCACCGACAAGTACAAGTTACCTAGTCCGACTGAAATCAGCATAAAAGTACAAACAAAAAATAGATTATAAATAATAAACTTAATAGCACATGTTAGAAAGGCATGGTCTTCCATTCAGTATCAGTTTAGAGTTGCTTAGTTATTTTGTGGGTTTTTTTTTTTACGTCCTAGCAACATCTAAGGTAATATTAGAACTGGTACTGACAGTGTGCACTCATGGCAACTATATAGGCACTGCCCCACTGTGAGACCAGCTGCTGGCACCATGACCGATATCCCATTCGCTCACATTATCCTGATATTGAGCTAACCAGTCCATACCCGTTCCTATTAAAGTTGCACAATCCGATGATTTTGAGTTTCTGTCATGTTCCAATATTAATACATTTGATAAGTGCCATAAAATATGGCTACTGGCTAAACTGAGATACTACATGACTGAAAACATGGCAATTAAAATATATAAAGGCATGATCCTACCCTACTTTGACTATGGCGATGTTGTATACATGGGAAGAAATACAAAACTATTAAACAAACTACAAGTGCTACAAAATAGAGCCCTCTTAGTATGTCTTCAGGTGCACAAAAGATATCCCACAATCGAATTACACAAAAAATGCAATGCAACACTACTAACGAGTAGAAGGGAAACACACCTCAAAATACTAGCACACCATTACACCACAAAACCAGGCTACACAGCAACCCCCCATAGGGACACCAGGCAAATGGCGGTCCCAGTGCTACTGACAGCAATAAGTAACACAAAAAGTTATGAGAGAAGTGTACTGGCCATGGCAGCACATGCCTGGAATAATCAACCCACACAACAACGGGCAATCAAAAGCATGGACCACTATAAAAGATACGGAAACTAGCCCTACTAAGTACTAAGGAATTTGAAATGACTATCACCATAGGGTGCAGTCCGTCTGGGTATGTGTACTGGCACAAACCAAAGCAGAACCGGGCAGGCCACGGTCATGCATCCGATTCACCCTGAAATACAAAATGGCTAATATACAACACAACCATCCCACCTAGTCGCAGTCCTGAAGGGTCCATGGGTGTTCTGGCACACTGGTGTACTATCTAATGCTAGGTACACACCTACCGTTTACGACGCGATTCGCGCATACAACCTCGTTAGTCGGTAGGTGGGTGCGGGACCATAGCACACCAGACGTCCGCGATTTGCGATTACAACTCAGTTTTAGGCCTTAAAACTGAAATCGCAAGCAATTCGAAAAACGAATCGGGACGATTGCAAATCGGGAGGTGCGTGCGGTCGGTCGGTCGTATCTTAAACGGTATATGCGTGCTAGCCGCCGACCGGTGTCTGTGTCTCTGTGTGTGTATCTGTGTGTGTCTCTGTGTCTGTGTATGTGTGTGTGTCTTTGTGTCTGTATCTGTGTGTGTCTCTTTGTCTCTGTGTCTCTGTGTGTGTGTGTCTCTGTATGTGTCTGTGTGTGTGTCTCTGTCTGTATGTGTGTCTCTGTCTATGTGTGTGTCTCTGTGTCTTTGTGCCTGTATCTGTGTGTGTCTCTGTATGTGTCTGTGTGTGTCTCTGTGTGTGTATCTCTGTATGTGTCTGTGTGTGTGTCTCTGTATGTGTGTGTGTCTGTGTGTGTGTCTCTGTATGTGTATTTCTGTGTCTCTGTGTCTGTCTGTGTCTCTCTGTGTCTGTGTGTTTGTCTCTGTGTCTTTGTGTCTCTGTTGCTGTGTGTGTCTCTGTGTGTGCCTCTCTGTGTGGGAGGGAGGGAGAGAGAGAGAGAGGGAGGGAGGGAGGGATGGAGAGTGTCTGTGTGTGTCTCTCTCAGAGACACACACACACACATAGAGACACACACAGAGTCACACACACATAGAGACACACACAGAGACACAGATTCACACACACCCAGACACACACACAGAGACACACACAGACATACACACGTACACAGACACACACACAGACACAGAATACACATAGAGACACACATGGAGACACATATTCACACACACTCTGTGTGTGTCTCTCACAGACACACACACACAGAGTAACACACACACAGAGACACACACACAGACACAGGGAGGGAGAGTGTCTGTGTGTCTCTCTCTCAGAGACACACACACAGAGACACAGAACACACATAGAGACACAGAGTCACACACCCAGAGCCACACACACAGACACACACAGACACATACAGAGGCACAGAGTAACAGACACACAGAGACACATACACAGAGACACACACACATACAGACACACACAGAAACACAGAGTCACACACACAGAGACACACACACAGACACACACACACAGACACACACACAGACACACACACAGAGGCACACAGTAACACGCAAGGAAAGTGCTAGATGGCGCTGATGGTGACGTAGTTCACGCAAAACCCACCAGGTTCGTGGCTCTCAGTCGCGAATCGGACGGTATATGTGCGCGCGCCAGTCGGTATATGTGTGCATTCCTTATCTTCGGTTTTAATCGCGATCGGGTCGCGATCGCAAAGTTTTAGTGCGCGAGTCGTAAACGGTAGGTGTGTACCTAGCATAAGGGCAGGGCGTGGGTGAAAGGATGCTGTAATAAACCACATTGGGATGGGTTCCTCTCCCGCAGGCCTTATGTCATCTGCCTAGATGTACATAGTAGGCTAAGTTATCATATACAGGTTAGAAAAAAACTTTGAAAATTAAAAAAAAAACTAATATAGAAACTACTAACACCCAAAACCGCAAAGGTTGGCCAGAAAAAGATCAGGTAAACACTCCTGAGTGGGGGTCTGGACCAATCCAGTATTAATTAATTAGTAATTAATTTTGGTAAGCGCGTCAAGACTAATACACCATAGACTTTAACAGTAACAGGTTCTATTAAAGTGACTTGGTATGCCATTTTATTCAGAAAATCACATATTTATGTAGCTAACCATAACTATGTTCTCATCATTCTTATTAAATATTCTTAAAATTCCTTAATCTATTATTCCTCTCCTCAGCATAAGACCTTTCATAAGGAGAACACCGATGACAGTGAAATCACCGAATCCCAACAGAAGAGGAATCGCATCGTTAAGCGGGTGGCCATGGAGTTCAAGGACGGCACATATGGTATCCTTTGCACAGCACATTTTCAATTTGACACTTAATTATTTTCACTTTTGCAAAGTGATATTCCTGGCACAGAGGGTCCAAGAGTGCAATTTCCATACACTACTCACAAACCGGAAATAGTTTTAAGCATTCTATATGCTCTCTTACATGTTATACAAGTTATAAAGTCCGGCTACGTGAAAGAAAGAGGGCGAGACGGGGGTTGGTGAACAGCGTAATCTATTTGATAAGGCTCTTGGCCGAGCAATAAACGCCCCACCTATACAAAGCTTAAAAGTAAAAATGGATGTGTAGTGGGAGGGGTAAGCGGCTACAGTGTGCGAGTAGAGGGTGGGGGGAGCGGGGCAGCAGCAAGGCAGTGTACTGGCCCGCAGCAAATATCATAGCATGCACAAAGAAACAATTCTCAAATCATAGATAATAAATAATCATTATTATAAGATACATACATCCACCAATTTATATTTATATAATAGATTATATCACACATAAAGCAGTATCATTACACACTCGTTTGCATCTGGCAAAAGTGGGTGCTGATGTCACATTGGCCATGATTCGCCCTATTTTGAGAAGGATTAGAATTTGAGGATACCTCTTGAATTGCTTAAATTAGGAAATACCCTGAAAAGGCCTGGGGAATAGATCAAAATCCTTGGATATGCCCTTGAGTTGGTGTTAGATGAAGGAAATGCTCTCAGAAGGATTGCAAAGAAAAAGATTGAAAGTACAAGGATTTGTTTACTAGTCTAGGACATGTGTTAACTATATAAAAAAAAGTAATCATCATCATCATCATCATGCTGTCGGTCGTGATGCAACAAAGACTGCTTTCATTACTTGACTGCCGCTCTCCATTTAGCTCTCTGCTGTGAGAGTTGCGTCCATGAGTCGGTCTTAATGTCTCTCAGCTTCAGGTTTCACATTTCATGAAAGCTGCCTGCAAAAGTGTTGAAGTGCTGCTGGCTTTTGCAAGTTACCAGCGGCACTCTCTTGGAGAGCAAATAGAGGTTTCACACCGGCAAGAACATGTCAAGACAGGCGCAAAACTATTTGTCCCTGCAGTGGCTGGTCGGGAGATGTTGGGAGTTCCATACATCAACCGCCCTTAATGCTGCCACAGTGACATGGTTTTCTGTTTAGGGTTTGCTCCCTTAGCCTTCGGTTCTGTCAAGGACCTGTACCACAAGGCAGTGGTTTAGAACTCTGCAAGGCAGGGGCGTCAAACTCCCTGAGGTATTGCTATACCTGCATACCTGACAAAAAAAGTAATAATCTTTTTTTTAATGAGGGGGGGAGGTCTTAGCAATTTAATTTCTGAATTAAAATATAGCCTTGAAAACTTCAGATTTGATTGCTAAAAATCTGTGTGAACTCTGTTAGATCTGCACTCGCCGCCAATATAGTCTCTTTAACTGTACATAGCCAACCTGGGAATCGGAATACCAATGCTCGCCAGTAACTACATCTCTGGGATAACGGTACTCCTGCATAGTGAGAATGGCGTGCTCGGACTGGTGAGTAAGTCTGACGTCATCGCAAGACGCCGTTTTTAAATATGGATATAGGCATATGCTAAAATTGTGTCTTGGGATGCATGATTTCAAATGGGTCAAAACCTATTTAAATAACTTGAGAAAAGACTGAGCTGAACAATTTGGTCGTGATCTACTGATCTGTAGAAAATGGTTAAATATCTTGTTTGTGTTGTGCGCCTGTAGAATTTAACATAATGGGCATCAGCAATTGCCACGTACATGTCAGCAATTTTCATAATTATTGTCTACATGTAATAATAACTCATTGCGAAAGTTTTACCATTTAAAGTCGAATAATCCGCTAGATTTGAGTTTCAGTAAAAAAAAAGTATGTGTTGGGTTGATCGCTACAATCTACTTTACTTTAGTGTGAAGTTACTTTTATTTCAAAGTATTAACTTTGTATTAAGCAAAAACATGCCAAATTAATATTGGTGTGCACACTGAAAGGCTGAACATGATAGGCTTCAGCAGTCAAATATTCTATTAAACTGACCTAGTATTCCTAGTGTGCATTTTTAATGAGTACATAGTATCTAACTTAGAGATGCAGGGACAAACCTAGCTAAGTGTTTTGGTTTTGAAATTTGATGCTTTCATCAGATTATGCACTTTCAAGATTTTACTTCCGTTAACTTGATGAACGAAGTCCTACCTGAAATAACCATGTGTAATTAGGATAAAAAATAGTCTTTATTGCTATGATAGCACTTTTTTTCTGTTTTTTTAAAAAGGGTACCGGTAGTTGGGTGGGATAGCTTTATTTATTAATGTATTTGTTGGTATAACTTTGTTTGTGTGGTTCCCAATCTTCCTGTAGCTTTGTGTTAATGTAGTAGTTGGTGTAACTTTACTGTTGCAGTAACATTGTTTACCTTTAGCTTAACATAGTAGTTGGTGTAACTTTGTTGCTGTGGTAACTCCTTTCCTTTAGCTATATGCGGTAAACTCGGTATAACTATGTCGCTGTACTAACTAGTTGGTGCAATTATGTTGCTGTGGTAAGTACTAGGTGTAATATTGTTGCTGTGGTAACCATGCTTTCCTGTACCTGATGCTGATATGTGGTAATATAGTAGTAGCTTTGTTGCTGTTGTAACTTTATTTCTGTGGTGACTAGTTGGTGTAACTTTGTTCTGTTGTAACTAGTTGGTGGAACTTTGTTGTTGTGGTAACTAGTTGGTGAAAGCGTTGTTGCTGTGGTAACCATGCTTTCCTGTATCTATATGTTTCACCATAGTAGCTGATGCAATTTTATCATTGTGGTAAATCCGTATAACTTTGTTGCTGTGGTAACTAATTAGTATAACATTGTTGCTGTGGTAACTAGTCAGTGCAAGTTTCTGTGGTAACCGTGTTTTCCTGTAGCATCACATGTTACGGTAGTAGTTGGTGTAAATGTACCCTCTTGTACCACCAGGGTAATTACCCGGAGGAAGACGAGGTCGACCCAGACCTCATCAATGCCGGTAAGGAGACGGTGACAGTGGTGCCCGGCTCCTCCTACTTCTCCTCGGACGAGTCGTTCGCCATGATTCGAGGGTAGGTCATATCGACACGTTACGGGATCCGATAAACGCTGGATATTTTATAAATCGAAACACCTACCAATGCACTTATTGTTTAAAGGGGATATGTGGTCAATAACTTGTAAAGTGGCCCTCAGTCGAATATTGACATAAGAGACTTTTTTGTTTAAAACAAAAGATGATCTAAGTTCAAGCACTTTATACACATTTTAAATACATGCCTGTATGTCTAGTCAATGCTATGGAGTTGCAGCTACTTGGAGACCAGTTGTTCGTGCTGTCAATTACCTAAGCGCACTCTCTCTTCTAGCATCTGACTCAGCCCATTTAAAAAATAAAAAGACAAAAACTAGCGATTTTTATTTAATAAATTAGTTGTAGGTCATTCATGACTAGTCATAGCGTAAGACTCTAATGGTGCTGTCACACTACGGCGTATCACCTCAACGTGTGCCAACGTATGTGATTTTCGACTAACACGTCGGCGTATGGCGTCATACATTACATATATATTGGGTATACGTCGCATGCGTTCTGGATACGTCGTTATACGTCTCCTCCCGTCAAGGCTCTGAAAAATCTTTTGTGCGTATTCAAAATTTCCCACGTGTGTCGATGTGTGCCTCGTACGGTCAACATATACTATGTGTATGTTCTCGTATATAACGTACTCCCAACATTCAGTTAACGTACGTGAGCGTACCCCTAGCGTATGCGAGTGTTCCCCTAGCATATCGCCAGCGTGTTGGCGGTCGGTATATCAAGGCACCACCGGGCATCTTCCAGCAGACCTGCTCACCTCATCAGACAGGATGGATGTCTCTACACTCCATCTACAGTTCCAGCATGACTACCGAGTTACCATTTACCACCATGAGCTAGATCTCTACCTCATGGCTTTTCTGGCGGCCCGTGTCAATAAGAGAAGGAGGAGGCAGCAGCGGAGAATGTGGGTCAGACCCTGGATCGGGAGGCGGCCACAGTTTGGGTTGTATGACCAGCTTCTGGTTGAGCTCCGCAACGAGGACCCAGCGTCGTTCGTCAACTTTATGCGGATGCCTCCCCATATCTTTGACGAGATTGTGGCGAGAGTAGGACCCAGGATCGCCAAAAAGTACACAACATACAGGGTGCCGCTCGAGCCTGGGCTGAAGATTGCCCTTACTCTGCAGCACGTGGTGTTTGGGAACAAATACTCGTCGATGAAGTTCGGGTGGAGGGTCCCCCAAAACACTCAGTCGCTCATCGTGCATGAAGTGTGTCAGGCCCTCATCCATGAGTACCTGGACGAGGTCATGACATGCCCCATGACTCCACTAGGACGGCACGGGACTTTTTGCACACAGCACATGTTTTTTTTTGTCAATTCCACTCGCGTTGTTCGATTTGAAATTCTAACAAGTCGGGTCACCCGTGTCGTGTTAATCAAATACGGCCATGGTGACTCTACGGAGACTTCGGGTCTCCGTACAGAACTTCGGTATTTACCTGGTCTGGTGGGCATAGATAGGTAACCTTCTCAAATGTTCAAAGGGGTCCAAACATTCACTTTATAGAGACACACATCCAATGAATCAGAAGCAATATATTTTTTGAATTTTTATTATATTTCAAAATAGACAAATGGGAAGTGGTATCTGAGATATGTGCATTTGAAAGATTTTGACTTTCAGATCTTTTGTATTAGCTAATGCAGCAGCCGTACCATGTTGGCCACATCAGCAGGGCCTGGATGTCTTCAGCAGAGTGGGCAACCAGTGCACTGTCATCTGCGAATAACAGCTCTCTCACCAGTATCCGAGTAGTCTTGGACTTCGCTCTGAAGTGTGCGACATTGAATAAGTCAGCGCTCTGTCTGGACTGTATATAGATGCCATCCCTCATGTATCGGAAAGCCTTGTCGAGCATTGCTGATAGGAAGATGGGGAAGAGCGTGGGGACCAGTACACAACCTTGCTTGACCCCATTGGTAACCCCAAACGATTCCGAGACTTCCCCTCCAACACTAACGTTCGCCATCATTCCTGTATAGAGCCTCAATCATAGTTGTGAACTTCTCTGGGCATCCATACTTCCTCAGTAGCTGCTATAGCCCAGTCCTCCCGACTGTATCAAATGCCTTAGTGAAATCGACAAATACCATGTACAGTGGTCGGTCCTGCTCAATGCACTTTTCTTGTAGCTGTCGGAGTGAAAATATATCCACGGTGCTCCGGTTACCTCTGAAGCCACACTGTGACTCCGGAACTACATCAGGTGTTATGTGAATAGATAGTCTGTTGAGGAGGATCCTGGCGAAGATCTTGCCTGCTATGGAAAGGAGAGGGATTCCTCTATAGTTCCCATAACAGTATCAAATGGGTACTTATATCGGCACAGAGTTTGTGAAATGGAGGAGAATGCAAAAAAACAAGATGGCGGCCATAGAACGGCATCGCTTTCACTTTTAAATCTTATTAAGCTAGATTTTTATTATATTTTTCAACTCAAAGGTAGCGGGGAAATATGAATATATATATAAAGAATAAGTGTTGCTTCTTATATTGTGAACTTAGGCTCTCATTTCTTCATTTCCCCGTATTTTCGACCACTTTTAGATAGGGCTGGTATTCACCCAGGTACTACAAGTACAGGGTGAATCTTTTATCTACTACATTATCTAGTGATACCTCTGCAATGACTCTCCCATACTAGTAATTATGAAGTTATTCAAATAAAAACGTTTATTATTAGAACACAAATGACTTAGTTCATATTTCATAGCAATTGTGTATTTATTATAAAAGGCTAAGTTAGTCTTTTTAACTAAACATGTTGGTTCTACACCTTTTCCCTACGTTTTGTGTGGCCATCACTGAAAGCTGGGGAGAATGTGACTATGAAAGCAGCTAATCGCGATGACAGTGATGTGCCGTTCACTCGCCATTTTCAATTTTAGCACTCTGTAGTGGTCTGCACTGACTTCTCAGGCAAGTAACCACATAGACAGGTAGGCGTGGGGAGTGTGTTGATATCAGGGAGCCTAGGTGGTGTAATGGTTAGCACACTGGCCCGGAATGCAAAGAGATGTGGGTTCGAGTCCCGCTCTAGGCACAGTATTTCCCATTTTCATCACCCCCACGACACTGGTTGCCGTGATCCGGATCCTGTACAAGCTTTGCGCTGTATGGTTGTTGAACCTACCCTGTGTATGTATGTGTTAGTGCATTGCCTGTATGTATGTAATTGTAAGCATTACAAGACTTACAATTCCAGGGGGACGAGTGTAGTGGTCTGCACTGACCTCTCAGGCAAGTAACCACATAGACAGGTAGGCGTGGGGAGTGTGTTGATATCAGGGAGCCTAGGTGGTGTAATGGTTAGCACACTGGCCCGGAATGCAAAGAGATGTGGGTTCGAGTCCCGCTCTAGGCACAGTATTTCCCATTTTCATCACCCCCACGACATTATTAACAATTATTGCTATTATTATTATCTATCTATCTATTATTATTATTATTAGCAAAATTGACTGTTCTTTGTGAGCATGCTGAAATTGAAATGCGAAAACTTAAAGTTAGACAACTAACTGTGCAAAGACTATAGCAGTACATGCGGGTACCAGTTAGTGTAATCTCTACCAGCGTATCTATCAGGTTTATAGCAGTACACATGGTATCAGTTAGAGGGTATTCCCCAAATCTAAAAAATAACTGGAATGGTTGGCTACCCTAACCACTTTTCGTGCCGGTGCATCCAGCTTGACCTACTTCGCCACCCTGGGGCGTAATCGATTAATCAACTCGGGTCACCGAGCCACTTTTTGCTGCATACGCACATCCTACAGTCTCGGGTTGAATAAACGAATACGCTCGGGGTGGACAAAATGGTGGCTTAATTTGAAACTAAATATTTTTGTTCAAAAACCGATAGAAACACAGCAAAATAGGATTTAAAGTATTTTATGATTGTAGAAGCTGAAAATCTAGGTTATTAAAAAAAACGTATTAAAATAACACGTAGGAGTTGTACTGGTAGCTGTTATACTACAGGTACCAGCACAGATGTGATGTCATCGCTCCTAGGAAATCCCAGCCAAGAGGTGGGTTCCTGGGGTCGGATCATTTTGCACACGGAATGTGTATTTCTCGACTCCCCTCGCGGTGCTCGATTTGAAATTCTGACGACTCGGGTGACCCGAGTCGCCCAGGTCGTGTTAATCGATTACAGCCCTGGTGATAACTACCCTAACGCTAGCTTTTAACAGCAGGTGAGGCAAACAACGGTTCATGCATATGGCCCCTGTAGTCTGCCATTTTGACGTTCCAGATGACTGAGTTCTCCTGGGGGAAATTCAACATCATATCCTCCTCGGATATTGACAGAGAACAGTCTTTTTTTTTTCACCACTAGTGGAGGCTGAGGCGGTGGAGGCGATGGATGAAGCATGCAAGCTCCTGTGGGAAAGGGGTTCATAGAATAAGAATTTTCCCACTGTATCCCTCTGGAGCATGTCGTAAGAGGCGACTAAATGAGGGCAACTAAATGATGGGTGATTGAGGGATAACCAAGACCTCACTTCAGCCTGGATTTCTCCTAGACAGGTGGTCAAGTTTGGCTTGGCTTGATCAATCGGCTGGTGGCGTCATGCCCTAGGACTGCCATTCAATTATGTAATGATAGATTATTCATTTCAGTTTTACGGTTTAGTATTACTTTTTGAAATTTGAAATTTAAAATGCATTGTTATAATTGTATTTGTGGTAGTTCTAGAAGGCGGCTGGCTGCTCATGAGCTAATCAAGGTGAAGTAAGTTCTCGATCGACCGTATAGTGGACCATATTGAAGGGGGGGGGGAGGTTAGAATTGTCTGCTATCCTTTTTATTTATAATTTTGCTTCCTGCTAGTATATTATTTGCATATCCCTGTGCATAAGATAAGAGTGCTGGGCTCTGCCCCACTCCTCTGTGTGTCTTCATATGGTCAGAGTAGGGTTGGGGACTGCAAATAACAAAGTTTAGAAAAGAGTATGGATATTTCTATTTCACACGCAAGAGATTGAGGGAGCATTCTTCCTCAGATGATGATGACAAAGGACAGAACAATGGACTTATGACATTTCCAAGATTTTTTTAGTAATTATGGGCTCAGACAATGATAATACTTTGTCAAAGATGTCACCTTTCGCCATTGCCAAAGGGATCAAAGGCATTGCCAGAGATCCCATTAGTGTTAAAAAAATGGGAAGTGGTATCTTGGTGGAAGTCGGCAAAAAATCACATGCCAACAATCTGTTAAGAACCACCAACCTGGCAACAGTTCCTGTGAAGGTCACACCACACAGGACTTTGAATACAAGGAAAGGTGTCATACGATGTGCAGATTTAATTGATTGCTCCACGGATGAAATTGTTAGAGAAATGGCTGACCAGAAAGTAATACATGCATTTCACATACATACCAAAAGGGAAGGTGTCAGGAAGTCGACTCAGACTTTCATCTTGACATTTGAAACAATGGTGCTACCAGATTCAATTGGTCGTAATGCTTGCATTGCAGTTGATTCACTGCGAGAGAAGACCCGTTCCCACTGCCACTGCCACCTCACGGCTCACACCCCTGCCCTGACACCTTACCGCCTCTGCTCGAAGTTGGATATTTAAATGTTAGGGTTGATACATACATCCCTAGCCCGCTCTGTTGTTTCAAATGTAAAAGATTCAGACATGGTAAATATAGATGCAGGCAGCAATTGGTTTGTGCTAAATGTACTGGAAATCATGATGACAATTCTTGTGAAAGTATCATTTTTAAATGTGCCAACTGCAAGGGAGATCATCCATCATACTCTCGGCAGTGCACAAAATATGAATTTGAAAAAGAAGTGGAGAAGATTAAGCATACAAGACAGGTCAGTTTCTCACAGGCAAGAAAGGTTATTGAAAGTTTGAATGTCAGCCTCAGAGCATCATATGCACATGTGATAAAGTCTGTTGCTCCAAGTCCAGTCAAGTCGGTCTGTGTTTCAGTTGAAACACAGACTGAATTGTCCTGGTCAATTGAGGGTGCTAATAAATTTGTAACATTTGTATCACAACACCTAGGCCTAGCACTAGCACTTCAATTTCTGTACAAACTAATACATCTAAAGAACAAGTAACATCAAATAGCAAGAAAGTAACACATAAGAGCAATAGCAATGATTCAAGGAATTTAAAATCACAACCTCCCTTAAACACAAACTCGGAAGTGACAAAGAAAATACATAATAAATCACAAAGAACTTCCATGGAAGACAATTGAAGGGCTCAAATGACCTGTCAAATTATTCAACAAGTTTGGCCACTTGGATGATATGGAGGTGGAGAGTGGAATGAGAGCTAGGTCTCTCTCCCCGGTTGGCCCTCCGTAACATTTGAGTTGTTTTTAACTATATATTTATTGTTTTTAATGGCTGCTGCAAATATAATACAGTGGAACTGTTGTAGTTTACAGGCAAATCAAAAATATAATTCATGTGTAATTTGCCTGCAAGAAACAAAAATAGATAATGCAAATATGACTTTAAAAGGTTTTGCATCTTATCACAAAAAAGCCACAACAGATGCTATGGGTAGAGCACATGGTGGGGTGTCTATTTTTACAAAAAGCTCTCTGCCACAGAGTGAAGTTAATTTAAATACAAATTTACAAGCTGTCACAGCCAATATAACTCTTCACACCACAATAAAATTTTGTTCGTTGTATCTTCCTCCTTCTATTCCTGTAATAGCTGCAGATTTAAATAATCTTTTTGCTTAATTACCCCAACCCTGTATCATAATGGGAGATTTTAATTCCCACAATCACCTCTGGAGTGCCACAGACAATACCAATCCAAAGGGACGCATTGTAGAAGATTTCATGAGCAGGCAGAATCTATCTCTGTGGAACAATGATAGTCCCACATATCTCCATCCGGGTACAGGTTCCTTAACTTCAATTGACCTGACCATGTGTTCGTCCCAAGTTTTCCTTGATTTTTCTTGGGGAGGTGGAAGAAGACCAATGGGGTGTTTTGTCTAGCCACTTTTCTCCTTCTGATGAGAGAGTGCCTAAATGGCACTTTCAAAAGGCCGACTTTGGCAAATTTCAATCTCTTTGCCTTGAAAAGATCATATGTGATCTTCTGCAAGAAGTGGAAGATCCCATTAAAACTTTTACAGACACACTGTATGACGTTACTAACACTTGTATTCCTAAGTCAAATTCTAACCCCAAAAAGCCAGAAAAACCATGGTTCACAGGAGTGTAAGAAGGCTCTAAAAGCTTGTAAGAAAGCTTTAACAAATTTTTAAGAGACAGCCAACACAGTACAATCTACAATAATACAGAATAAAGAGAGCCAAAGCCCGATATATCATTTGTTGTAGTAAAAAGAAAAGCTGGTCAGATTATATATCAGAACTGAACACCCGAACACCCATGAAGAAATGTTGGGATATGATTCGAAGGATCAGTGGTAAAGGGGGAGGCGCAAGAATAAAACATCTCAATAAAAATGGCCAAAACATTTCAAATCCGAAGGATATAGCCAACACCTTAGTTGATTCTATATCCCGGAACTCCTCTTCTGCTAATTACACTCCTAAATTCCAACGGACAAAAGTAAGGCAAGAAAGAATGCCTCTTAATTTTATTTCTCAGAATTTAGAAAATTATAATAAGCTTTTCTCCATGGAAGAATTACAAATTGCTTTGTTTAAATCTCACGACACAGCACCTGGACCAGATCAGATCCATTTCCAAATTCTTAAACACATGCCAGCTGAAACCACGATACGTCTCTTAGAAATATTCAACACCATCTGGACGAGTAGTAACCTTCCTCCTTGCTGGAGCGAAGCCACAATAATCCCGATACCCAAACCGGGAAAGGACTCCACCCATCCCAATAACTATCGACCAATAGCACTCACCCTCTGTGTATGTAATACCATGGAACACATGATCAATGAAAGGCTTGTTTGGTTTCTTGAAGAGGCTGCTATTATCTCTTCTTCTCAAAGTGGTTTTAGAAAGAACAGAAGCACCATGGACCATCTGGTGCGCCTTGAGTCATTCATGAGAGATGGTTTTATCAAGGGTGAACATGTCGTTGCACTTTTCTTTGATTTGGAGAAGGAATACAACACCACATGGAAATATGGCATTATGAAAGACATCCGTGATAGTGGATTGAGAGGCAGACTACCTCTTTTTTTAGAACACTTTCTTTTAAATAGGTGTTACCGAGTCTGTGTCGAAAGTACTCTCTCAGAAGCCTTTGACCATGAAATGGGTGTACCCCAAGGGAGCATCTAATCGGTTGCACTGTTCCTAATCAAAATTAATAGCATTGTGGGTTGTGTCAGGCCTGACATTGATAAATCTCTCTTTGTAGATGATTTCCACCTTTGTTACAGGTCTAGAAACATGGCAGCTATAGAAAAAAAACTGCAACATCACCTGAACAGAATAGCTGAATGGGCTGACAAAAATGGTTTTAAATTCTGTCTCAGCAAAACTGTGTGTTCATTTCTGGCAACAGCGGGGTGTACACTCAGACCCAGAGATCTATCTCAACCAAACACAGATTCCTGTGGTTGAAGAAACCAAATTCTTGGGTGTCATTTTTGACAAGAAATTGAACTTTATTTCGCATATTAAATATGTAAAAAAAGAAATGTCAAAAAGCTCTAGACCTCCTGAGAGTTGTTGCTCATACCAATTGGGGGGGGGGGGACCGTACCACTCTTCTTTCTCTCTATCGTGCACGGTTCAAAGCTCGATTATGGCTCTATGGTCTATGGATCAGCCAGACCGTCATACATCCAAATGTTGAAACCCATTCAAAATCATCAAGGACTCAGACTCTGTCTTGGAGCATTTCGCACTTCGCCACAGGAGAGTCTTAGTGTAGAAGCAGATGAACCTCGACTTGCACTGAGAAGAGAAAAACTCGCTCTACAGTATGCATCCAAGATCGCAGCAAATCCCAGCAACCCTGCCTATGACTGCATTTTCAACCCAAGCAATGAAACACTCTTTGCCAATAAACCCAAGGCGATTCCAACTTTCGGTATACGTATTAAGAAATCATTAGAAACACTCGAGTTTGATGTAGATAACATTGCAAAATTCGAATATCCAGACACACCAACTTGGACATATGCTGTCAATGTGAACTTGGCAGTCTTTGAAGCAAGGAAAGACTCAACTGACCCTTTGATCTACAACAGTATGTTCAGGGAGGTTAAAGAGATACATTCTGATCATAAGTTCATCTACACTGACTGTTCTTACAAGGATGACAAGGCTGCAGCGGCAGGTGTCATGGGCAAGCACACCTTCTCAGAGCGATTACCAAAGGGTCCTTCGATTTATTCAGCAGCGCTTGATGCCAAATTCTTAGCAATGGACCATGTAGAAACCTCTTCTCATAGAAAATTTGTGATATGTTCGGATTCAAAATCATGCCTAGAAGCTATTCAGAGCAAGGATTGGAAAAATCTTCTGATCCACAAGATTTTAGAAAGGTTACATTATTTATGTTCAGAAGTTCACAAAAATGTGCTCTTTTATTGAGGACCAGACGGGATTGTCGAATCAGTTAGAGCATCCGTCTCCCGTGTTGGTAGACCATGGGGTCGTGGGTTCGAACCCTGGTCGAGTCAAACCAATGACTTCCTAGCCTGGCGCTCGGCATTATTAGGATAGGGCAAGGACTGGTTGGCTCAGTGTCAGGATAATGTGACTGAGTGGAATATTAGGTCATGGTGCTGGTGGCCTGGTCTTCCAGTGGGGCAGCATTATAAAGTCACCATGAGTGCGCACTGTCACAAGTCGGTACCCGTCCTGATATGACCTTAGCTGTTGCTAGGACGTAAAACAACAAACAAACAATCTTTTATTGGGTAGCGAGTCATGTTGGCATTCGAGGAAATGAGGCTGCAGATACGGATGCCAAAGAAGCTCTCAACAAACACATTACGCCTCTCCCTATTCCTCACACAGACCTCAAAAGGCACATCAAGGAAAAAGTGGCAATTACAATGGGATGAATCTGTCATGAACAAGCTTGCCAAATTTTCAGGTGCTTGTCATAGAAGTAATCGCACAGAGACCGTTGCTGCACGTATGCGAATTGGACATAGCTATTTGACCCGTAGTTACCTTCTTAAAGCAGAAGACCAGCCAGAATGCATACCATGTGGAGTGCCTCTGACTGTGAAACATATTTTGATTGAATGCATTGACTTTGCAAATGTTCAAGCACAGTATTTTAATGTAGCAAGTATGACAAGTTTATCTGACACGGTTAGTACTGCCTTGGTTTTATCATTTTTAAAGCACATTGGACTGTTTAACCGGTTTTAGAACACTTTGATGGCATTGTATAGCTCTTAGTGTGCTGGTATGCCGTCACGCATTTATTCTTTCATTCATTCATTCACACGGGAAGCAGGAGATGGAGAGCTGGAGTGGGGCCGCGTCTGGCTCTGCGTCTCAAACTCCAACTGCATCTCTTCAGACTGGCTAGACGGAGAGTGGTGTGATGGAGAGTGGTGTGGTGAGGAGGCAGCTGATGACACCCGTGATGGTGGTGCAGGCAGAATCTGCTTCTTCCTGCCTCTCCCACGCTGAGCTGTCCATCTTGGCAGGCATGGTGGCTTTGTGAGGATAGAGCTTTGCTTTTGGGGTGGTTCGTAGCCTTACGACGGTTACCAGCTGCAGAACTGCAGCAATATAGAAAGGCCCCGATAAATCGGTCCAATCTTTGGTTGAAGATTAATCTTTGGTGGGACAGTTGTAGAAGCTGGGGATGTCTTTACAACATTCAAAACGGCAAAGCGTTGAGGTGGCCCCGAATCTCTCCGGTCCGGCGGTAGCAGAGCACTCATATCCAGTCGACAGTAGCAAGGATTTAGGAGGAAGGGACGGGTAAAGGTGGGTCCAGTGGTTCCAGCAACAAGAACAAAGTGAGAGAAACGATAAGGTAAAGGGCCCCACCAAAGCAAACAACTCCCTTGATATGGGGGAGAAGTAAGACTGGGAGAGAAAAAAAAAGGCTAGATTATAGGAAAGAGAAATGAGAGTTGAGTCAAAGGACCGTGTCTATTTGCTCTATGGTGACCAGCCAGCGAGCCAAAGACACGGACAGAGTAAGAGTAGAAAGTGAAATGCTGGCAGGCTCCCCCTCCTGGAACTCTTTTCAGACATAATCAAGGAGGAGCATGGCCAGCAGAGAGGAGATAAAGAGAGGTTGGACGAAGTGCAGTCCGGATAGCATGTGAGGAGAGAGCCAAAACTCCTGGGTATTTATACCCATCGGCGACCGATCACATGACCAGGGCGTGCCCTAAATGTGCTCGCATATGTCATGAATATGCTTTGCATACGTTATGCATACATTATGCATACGTTAGGCACATGCTACACACACGTCAGCACACTAGGTGTATGTTGACCATACGTCGCTGTTCGTTACTCATATGCTGAAAATGTTTACTTCAACTGTCACTACGCGTTATAGTATGCCGCCTATACGTCGGTATGCGCCACGTATATGTTGGTATGCGCCAGCCATATGCTCTGTATACGTTTCATATGTTGCGCAGCCCTCCTGCAGAGCGAAAAGTTAGGCGAATGCCGACCTATTTAAATTAGATTTTTTATTTCAAAACGATACGCACGCGCTAACGCCATACGTCGTAGTATGACAGGGCCTTAATACCTAGCTAATGTTTTGTCTCTCCTTGAATGGAATATCCTAATAACATAGAAATGTATGGTTTTCTTGGTTAATATATCCCTGGGTTAAGAACAAACACCATGTGTCCGCTTACAGTTAACCTGCATGTTAAACTGCTGTTAATTTCGTCTTGTACCCCACACTGCTGATGTTATCTCCGTCTGCCCCACAGCGGCCACATCCACCTCACCATCCTGGGCGCCATGCAGGTGTCACAGTACGGCGACCTCGCCAACTGGATGATTCCCGTAACCTTCACTCCACGTCGCCATTTTGTGGCAGCCTGAGGGGCTTATTTTACATGTCGATCTAGATTTGTGTTCCCCTCTCCATGTCGTTAGAGGCTATGGGATAACTAGTTACTCCCACAGCACTTATGACTAGTTGCTCACGCAACACTGTCTCCATGACAGGGCTGCTCAACAACCCATAAGAAAAGTGTCGGAAGGCTTGAGTTATAACTAGTTACTCCCACAGCACTGTCTCTGCGACAGGGCTGTTAAACAACCCATTAGAAAAAGTGTCGGAAGGCTGAGTTATGGAAATAACCACATGAATTTGCAATTTAATAGGCTAAATGTACAGTTCAAATACTTATCTCTTGTAGCGCGCTACTTTTTTAAAGTGAATAATTGATTAAATCATATAGATTAATACACTTTAAAAATCAAATCGAGTGCTTTCTGTGGCCTCCATCCTGTTTTTGTGGGTTTTTTTTGTTGCATTCTTACAATTTCTCAACTCTACATCAATATAGATAACATTGCGCACTGGAACCAACGATTCCATAACTTGTTTATGGTGATTCATACCATGGTGGTTTTTTGCTCGGATTTAGACTAGGTTGTCGATATAGCGAATGTAGTGAATGGTAGACAGGAAGTGTGAACACTTATTTGTCTCTCTTTTTTTTTTCTTTTTTTTTTTGGTACATTAGTTGTCCCAAGCAGGGGAAATCCCAGTCACAGACGACTGGTCTTCCCCACTCCACTGCTGGTCGATAGAAAGCCCGAGCCTACACTTTTACCGACCCAAGGGATTTTTAACCTCCCACACCACATAGACATGGTATGAGAGCAACCGGCCTTTGATGACGCTGTAAGTTATACACAGCGGTGGAAATCCAAATTGGCAGAGCTGGGGGTACGGGGAATGGAACCGCCGACCCTCAGATTAGGAGTCTGACCTAGAAAAAAGTCAGACACTCTAACCACTCTGCCACAGAGAACGCCATTTACCTTACTCTGAGTAGGGAATGAATCGTTTATCTAAGTGGTAACCATCAAATGTGTTGGAGAGTGCTTACATAATGTTTCTGCAAGGTTAGGCAGTGATGATGAAGATGATGATAGGCTAGGATAATAGTGACCATGATATTGATAATAGCCATCAGCACCATTATTAATAGTTCAATGATAATGATCTAATCATCATTAGTAGTCCACCAACAATGATGCAGCCATTAATAATATAATATATATATATAATTAAAAATTAGCATTTAATAAATGTTATGTCCACGGTTAATCTTGTGGTGTCGTGAATTATGATATTCTTATTTAATAACAATGTTATCCCTATAATTATTTTACTAGAATATGCTGTAGTTGCTTCAGAAAAGAAGGGAGGTTCCTGTACAAGTCGGTGGACCATGACCGTGCGGATTTGATACACTCACAATGGTACATAGGCCATCACTCTGGTTATTGCTTAGGTATGGGGCAACATTAAGTTAGCGTGGACTAATAAGCGGTGTTCTTATTGTACGCATAGGGAAAAATGGTGAAGGGCATGGGCGGCGCCATGGATCTGGTGGCGAGCAAGGGAAGCAAGGTGATTGTGACGATGGAGCACATGTCCAAGGTAGGTTAATCCCCTAATTGTAGTGCGCTCATCCAACAGCCACCCTTCGGTTTGATGACATCAATCCATTGTGATTACAATAAAACCTCTCTAACCGACCACCTCCACAGATCGACCACTCCCCTATATCGATCGCTTTATTTGGACCCCAAACGATCGTCCATACGCCCATTGTAATGATTTTTTTAAACTCCCTAAACCGACCACCTCCCTAAATGAACCATTTATAGTCGGTCCCATGGTTGGTCAATTTAGAGAGGTTTTACTGTACATGTATTCTGTTTTATTCCCGCTCGCTCTACTCGTTGATCAGAAGAAATGAACCGCTTCAAAATCAAATGAGAGTCCTGCCTGAAGATTTATTATTGTTATGAGTTGAATTTGATTTAACCACAAGCATGCTGTAGTAAGGTGCCTGTATGGCTTCCCCAGGGGATGCTCTTCCAGCCGAGCAACCAATGTTACATTAAATTAAAGTTCATACTCAAATCTGGAAGTTTTACCTAGAATCAGATATGGCCCTGCATGCGTGTCATTTCTTTGATACAGAATTGCTTTCTGTTCGGTCAAATGACACCAGAATCACGTGATGTCACCGGAATATAGTTTCGTAGTGAATATGAAAATAGCTGTGTGCATGTGCAATAGAGGTACTTCATCAGTTGTGTAAACCTGCCACCACCTGGTTCCACCCCGGTCTGCATCACCTCTACCATGGTTCCTTTGTAGTACGGCAGCCACAAGATCGTGTCTGCGTGCAACTTGCCACTAACCGGGAAGGCGTGCGTTAATATGATCATCACCGAAATGGTATGTCTTGGTGCTTACTCACTTCTTAAAGTTGCATAGTCCGATCATTATAATCTACTTTACTTTTGTTTGAAGTCACTTTTTTTTTTATAGATATTTGGGCTGAAGGCTTGAAAAAATGTATTTAGGTAAGCTGGTCAAAATTCTGAAACCATTGGCTTCAGTGGTAACATGATCTATTATATTGGCTCAGTATCCCCTTCTACTAGGCACCAAATGCTCTTTTTTTTCTCTTGAAGATTTATACTGCCTATCATGGATACGTCTGAATACACTTGTTTTCACCATTAGACAGTTTGTCGATAGAAAGCCCAAGCCTACACTTTTACCGACCCAAGGGATTTTTAACCTCCCACACCACATAGACATGGTATGAGAGCAACTGGCCTTTGATGACGCTGTAAGCTATACACAGCGGTGGAAATCCAAATTGGCAGAGGTGGGGGGCATGGGGAATCGAACCACCAACCTTCAAGTATGGGGTGAATCCTTTATCTAGGTGTCAGTGGTCAGGTCTGCCATTGGGGCAGCACTATAAAAGTCACCATAAGTGCATACTGTCACAAGTCGTTACCCATCCTGATATGGCCTGAGATGTAAAACCCCAACAAACAAATGATAAATGTGACCATGACGTTGTTATGCCACTGAGTCAGAGTGAGTTCTGTCCACGTTGTGCTGCAGGGTGTCTTTGATGTGGACCATGAGAAGGGGCTGACCCTTGTGGAGTTGGCCGATGGTGTCAGTGTCCAGGAGGTTATCGAAGCAACGGACTGCGAATTCAAGGTAAGTCAAGTATTGTGGTCGTTCATAGCGCGTTATCTACAAATGGGAATACAGGACTACCTGTTTTCAAAGGACAACTCTGCAACCAGACCAATGTTGTCCTGACATAACAGGTGTCCTGTCATCGGAGGGACAGTCCAATGAGACTAAGCACAGTTCGTGAATTGGGAATTTATTCTCAACTGCCAGCGGTTCACCGGTCACAAGGGTCGCTGATGACAGGCACTACTGGAGTGAACTAGGAGTTGTCAACGATGTCGAACCGGACGCGGTGACCGAAGAGTGGAGTGCAAGGCTCGGGTGAGATATCAGGTCATGTGGTTGGAAGCCTGATTTCGCAGTGGGGGAAGGAATATATAGTCGCCATTTGTGCGCACTCTCACAAGTCACTACCTGTCCTGATTTGAGCTTAGGTGTTGACGGGACGTAAAACTCCAAAAATGAACCAACCAATATGACTTCAGGTGCCCATAGCAGGTTCCCGACTAGGACTAAAGGCCGGTCATCGAACTAACAAAAATAGAACTCACAGTCGGGTAAACTAGCCCGCTGTTAAATAAATAAGGAACTACCCAAACAATGCCCAAGTTAAATAATAAATCGAACCACAGAATAATCCTACCTGCAAAATCCAATGCACTAAAATGAACGATATTTTCAGTATGAATTGTATGTATTTCTACCCGTTTCACATTATATATTTGAACAGTAATACGTATTCTCTGTCCTCTATTTATAATGTTCTTTTTACTTGTCTTATCCTGATAAAAACCAAACAAACTGATTTGCGCAAATAACTGTATTACCTACGGTTAGAAGACCAGTGTTGAGGAAAGCCATTTATGTGAATAAAATCCATTTATCCCCTACCTCCCTATCACTCACCTCAAAATCACAATCCCATTCGCAGATGAGACAAACCAATGACTTACAAAAATGATACTTGTCGCTACCTAACCTGGTGCTCGGCATTACTCGGATACGGGCAAGGACTGGTTAGTACAGTGTCAGGATAATGCGACTGAGTGGGACATCGGGTGATGCGCGAAAAGGAAGAAAGCAAGGCGGGGGTGGGAAAAAGAGGCGCTTTATTGAAACACCTCAACAAGGAAAAAAGACAAGCTATGTACAAGGAAACAATGCGGTGAAAATAAGCTTAGGACTAAGGAGCTCCGGGGGAGCTTTCAGTGTTTGTGGCGAGGGGCGCCGAGGAGCCCTCCACTGGCTTGTAGGGAGAGTTGGGTGGGTGGGTGGAGAAAAAGGAGCTTGAGCAGGGAGGATGGCTGGAAGGCGAGTGACTGAGGGAGGACGGCGGGCGGCCTTATAAGGGAAGGAGCGGGGAGGCGACAGGCGGGGAAGGTGAGAAAGCGGCGGGGCAGGGCGAGAGGGCGAGGTGGGAGAAAGCTGAGGGAGGGATGACAGGGGAGGTGAGAAAGCCGGGCGGCGGCAGGAGAGGCGGGGGGAGCATCTCTTCCTTCCCTCGCATCAAACGCAATGCGAGCATTACGACCAATGGTGCTGCGACGTGGACAACACTATAAAAATGGCGATGAGTGTGCACTGTCACAAGTCAGTACTCGTCCTGATATGACCTTAGATGTTGCCAGAATGTAAAACCTCAACAAGGAAGACAATAATCTCATTCTACTTAGTTATACAGTCCACTAATGTTTCTAATTCCTCTTCTCAAACAGGTGGCCTCAGATATGAAACCAATGGGTCAGATAGACGCCTGAGGCGGTCGGGCGTGGATCAGTGGCGTCATGCTGTGACGTCACGCGTGCGGCAGTCGGGCGTGGATCAGTGGCGTCATGCCCTGACGTCACGCCTTTGGTGGTCGGGCGTGGATCAGAGGCACCATGCTGTAACGTCAGTCATTCGGTGCGCTAAGAATTCTTGGCGTATCGACCGAGTGAGGTCAGAGGTCAGCATCTGTTCTCACCCAATTTGCCAATTCCTGTACTGCTGTGCGACCATCCGGCCCACCTTGACAACCTGTCTATATGACACAAATCTACTACCGTCACAATCAACAATAATATTGAAGTTGCATAATACGATGGTTGTGAGTTTCTGTCATTTTCTTAGGTAAATACATTACGTTGATCATTATAATCTACCTTGCTTTAGTTTGAAGTAACCTTGATTTAAAATCACTAACTTGGGAGAGTGGGAAAGTGTAAACCTGCAAATTAATTTGGGCATGCTTGTCAAAACTGACCCCCATACATTTCAAACGGTAACATATTCTATCAAATTAACATACTTACTATAACAGGGTATGTTATTCCAAGTAGCAGCTTACGCCCTCTAATAACATGGCTCAGTATGTATATTAAAACAAAAACTCCACTAAAAATATTCCCACCACAATAAACATTACACCACATACATAACATATTAAGTTAAGTTATAACTATAAGTTGCATAGTCCGATGGTTTTAAGTTCCTGCCATTTTCTTAGAATGCATAAGGTTGATCATTATAACCGCCTTTAGTTTGAACTAAGTTTTTATTTTAAATGGTCAACTTTTGAGATATTTGAAGTGAACAAACACATGCCAAATTAATGTTGGCAAGCACGTACAAATTCTGATACCATAGTCTTCATCATCATTTTGGGGAATGAGTTTTATCATTCATGCCTATATAATAATTTAAAGGAAAAAATACCGGTGTAAAGAGTTTTTGTAGAGTATATTTGATATAGATGCATATAAATGATTGTAAAGTAAAGTGTTATAAATACATTTCTTGCTGGTAGTTTTTGTGACTGGTTCCTGTGGAATATATGGTTATTTTAAATTATCGATGGAGACTGTCATTGGGAAGTTAATAGTTTAAACACCTCCAATGTAGGATGATTGCCAATTTAGTAACATGCTGGTAGCATGATTTGACGTCACGTGATGGGAAGATGGCAGTAGTATGCATAGGTAGAGGGAGAAAGACATGATTAGTTTTGTTTGTTTGTTGTTTTACATCCTAGCAACATCTAAGGTCATATGAGGATGGGTACCGACTTGTGACAGTGCGCACCCATGGTGACTTTATAGTGCCTCCCACTGGAAGACCAGGCCGCAAGCGCCATGACCTGATGTAAAATGGCTAAAGCTTGAATCTGTGGTTATGTAGTCAGGCTATAGTGAAATCAATACAGACAAAGAGAAAGGAAGAGTATAAAGTGTAAAGGAAGAGCGAGTCAAACCCTCTGGTTTATTATTTATATGGTTACATGGGTTCATTGTAGAGTATCACCCCACCCCTTTCCCCCAATGGGGAACAAGCATTCGTGGCCCTACCAATAGGGATCCAACATTCCTGGTCCCCATGGCTACCAGTGGTCTGCCCACCACCACCAAGCTGTGTGGCCCCCCATGGCCACCACCAACCTTGACCCTGAGTTTGGTGATCCTACCCAGCAGAGGGGGAGGGGGTAGGCCCTGAGGGCCCTTACCCCCAGCCCTGCCAGCACCACTATGTCTATTTACATCCCACTCAGGCACCACCAGCACCTACATATATATACATACATGCGCTTGGTCACGTACACCTGTTTAGTAATAGAACATTTGCATTCTCCCCGATGCTGTAAATCAGAAATTTTACAATGTACTCCGCCCCTCCACTTCTTACCACCTGCACCACGCAGTGAGGAAAGAAGTTTACATCACTACGTTGTCTTCAATTTCCCTTATTGAATCCATCAACCAATAATCAATAATATCTTAATATCTAACATTTTTAATGGATAAGGTTTCTGACTTCGAAATTTTAACAATATCTTTTTCTAATCATCGTTTTAGGCCACTCGCAAAGAATATAACGCATTTCTGACATTCAATATGATGTTAAAAGATGCATGCAAACAATTTGTGATCATTTTTAGTCTAATCCGACCTTTTTCCAACTCTGACACTTCAGAGGTCCTTGTGACACTCAAGAGGTTAGTGTTCAGTCCGACAGAATCGACCTTACATTGATACAAATCGGATTTGGCGTTACTACCATTTACCTCCACATCGATACGCTTGGCCCACCCATTTTGTCTTTCCGGCTGTCAAACTCAGAGAAACCCAATGACGTCGATGGTAGACGCGTGGTTGCTCGACAGGTCTCCATAGAGTTAACATTGCAGATCTCAGCTCTGAGAAAACAAGGCTTAAGCAGTTTGAATCGATGACCTAGTTTCACAGACTATTTTCTTGTAAAAACCAACCTCATTCTTTGATTTCACCAAAAATAAGACCAGACAGGATGGCCGAATGAGCTAGAGTGCTCGTCTCCCGTGCTGGTAGATCATGGGGTCGTGGGTTCGAAGCCTGGTCGAGTCAAACCAATGACTTAAAAATTGATACTTGTCGCTTCCTAGCCTGGCGCTCGGCATTATTAGGATAGGACAAGGACTGGTTAGCTAAGTGTCAGGATAATGTGACTGAGTGGGATATGACCTTAGATGTTGCTAGGATGTAAAACAACAAACAAACAAACCAGAAATAAGTCGTTTTGAGTGAAAATAAAGGCAGAAATAGATGTTAAATGTCATTTTGTATGTTATGTACAAGTATCTAACATCAAATATCAGGTTTAATAAAAATAGCATGAACGACAGAAAGCTGTATACCCACAGCATATATTCAGCATCAAATGGTAAACAAAGCAATGACAGTGGTTCGCTTCAAACTTTGAAATTACAATGGTCAAGTCTATGTTATTAATAATAGTAGATTTCTAGCTTTTAGCTTTAGTGTTTACATGCTGTCGCAGTTTCCATACATTTTCTCAGCAGTTGCCGTCGTTCTTTCATGTTAATTGTCTCCATCGGCGAAATGTCGATTATTTCTTTGCTGTGAATTATAATTGATTATAATAATATAAATAACGAGGCATATATTAGGTTTAATTATATTTATTATTACTGTTGTACGATATTATATGTATTAGGAGTCGCTCACCAACTCCCAGACTTTAAATTCTACCCATGGGGTATGTTGTTAAAAATGAGTAAATCAAAGACAATACAATTTGGAGAGAGGTATTTGGATATTCCGATAGCTCAATGTCCGGAGTTAGATTTATGTGCAGTTCATTGGACTGAGAAACATTTTGCTGAACGGCCGGCGCGCTGGTAACGCTGCTGTGTTCCTGTTGCCAAATGATGAGGGAGGTAGTTCTCTTTAACATATGAAATTTACCAGTTGACGCTGAAATTGTTTGGAGGTCAGGTAGGCCTTAATATTGAATTATCATCGCATTCACTATGGAGAGGGGGGTGCACATACTTATGAATGTGCGCTGCATCCCTGGAAGAGATCGTACCAGAGGGGACTGGACGAGTAACACGTTTTTTTAATATATTTTAAAACACCCTTAACAATACAAATCATGAATGATATGAGAGTAGCAGCCAGGTTGGCTGCCGTAAGTAATTGAGTTGGGTTGGAGCGACCTGCGGTGCGGGTCGGTTTGGCATATTTGTAGTCCCTGCCAGAGAACTAATAAAATAAGAACTCAGCCCAACTCTGATTTGTCTACCTTATTGCCGCAGTGACTTTATGTGAATTATAATTGATTATAATAATATAAATAACGAAGCATATACCAAGGTTTAATTATAATTATTATTACTTTTGCTTGATATTATATGTATTAGGAGTCGCGCACCAACCCGCAGTCGGGACACGCGAATGGGGCGCGACCTGTATAGCGCCAGAATTTGTCTCACTCCTGTTATAATTTTCCTTTTGTAGGTGAGCATATTTATAGTCCCTGCCAGAGAACTAATAAAATAAGAACTCGGCCCAACTCTGATTTGTCTACCTTATTGCTGCAGTGACTTTATTTAATTATATATGCCAGTGTTCTCTGAACTACTGCATTCGCGTTGCGATATTGACGATATCGATCTATTCTTACAGAGTCGCTATCGATCTTGGTCATCATTTCACAGAAAGTTACCTTTCTTCACGTTACATATATCTGATTTTTATTCAGTAAAGTATTTGAATAATACATCTTTTCAAATGAACCAACCTTTCATGAATAAATAGCAATATTCGATATACACGCAGTTCCCATATAAGCTGACATATTTGCGCACAACGTTGCGGAACATGTCCACTTGCTTTTTCATCCTGATTTTGTGTCCCAAGTAGCACCATTGGCTTTTCCATAGACTAACATATTCATTATATCCCCTGAAAACTGTTATTATAGATAGTAATATTCAAACAGAAATATTGTGAATATGTACATCCTTTACATGCAAAGCCATATTCACCAATAGAGACTTGTGAATATGACCCGTTGCATTAACTATTCCATACTAATACATTACATATATAGTTCACTGATGAATATGAACATTCATGCAAGGAATATTTGCACATATGTAGCAAGGTCTGCTGAATATGCCTATTCACCATTCTGTTTCATGAATACATGCAGTTGAAATAGAAGCTGAAATATTCGCACACAAAGTTGTGGAATATCTCCACTTCCTTTTTCATCATGATTTTGTGTCCCAAGTAGCACCATTGGCTTTTCCATAAACCAACATATTCATTCATTTCCCCATAAAACTGTTATTAGTGACAGTAATATTCACTCAGAAATATGAAATTATATAGTTAACTGATGAATATGAATATTCATGCGAGGAATAAAACATGAAGCAAGGTCAGCTGAATATGCCTATTCACCATTCTGTTTCACGAATATGCACACTTGCCATACAAGCTGAAATATTTGCGCACAAAGTTGTGGAATATTTCTAGTTGCATGATTTTGAGAACCAAATTGTGCTGGGAGATTGAAAAGTACATATGGATTCTGTAGAGTAGTGGTTATAGTGTTGGACTGGGAATCTGACGGTTAGGAATTAAAACCACCTTTAGTGCATTACATTTGTATTTTTTTTACTTAAAAGAAAACCACCCAAAAACGTTCCCCCTCCTGTAATATTATGTGTAACTTCTGAATAATCACTGCAAGTAAGTACATGCAATGAAATCGTACCAACAAATATTTGACCTTATACCAAATATATTTTTTGTAGGTACCACTCTAAAAAATTGAAATACATGACTCCTAAGTTTGACTCTTCCTTCTTTAAAAAATAAAAACTACCACATTTCTCCCCGAGCACTACAAATAACTGACAAGTGGAAGTGAAGAACCCAAACTCTCTCAGTCAGAAGCTCGTATCATAGAGGCAATGAGACTCGTGTGGGAGGTGGCATTCCATCTATTCTATTTCTATGATGTAACCAAACCTCTCACACCCACCATATAGACATATATTCATGTAGACAACCCTCATACCCACACGCTTGTGTGCTCACATACACACCCCTTCCATTACACACACATAAGAAAATTCACAACCAGGAAACAACCTCCTTGGTACTCCAGGGATATTACCACTGCCAGAAAATTGAAAATCAAAGCATGGAATGTCTACTTCAATCATAAGACATTGTTTGTTGTTGTTTTACGTCCTAGCAACATCTAAGGTCATATCAGGCTGGGTACCGACTTGTGACAGTGCGCACTCATAGCGACTTTATAGTGCTGTCCCACTGGGAAACCAGGCAGCCAGCACCATGACCTGGTATCCCACTCAGTCACATTATCCTGACACTGAGCACACCAGTCCTTGCCCTGTCCTAATAATGCCGAGCGCCTGGCTACGAAGCGACAAGTATCAATTTTTAAGTCATTGGTTTGACTCGACCAGGGTTCGAACCCACGACCCCACGATCTACCAGCACGGGAGACGGACGCTCTAACTCATTCGGCCATCCAGTCTGGTCCATAAGACATTGGAAAATTGGGAAAAATACACTATCGCTAGGAATGCCGCAAATGACATTGTCAGTGGACAAAATTGTCCAAGACATTAAAAATAACCCAAAAGATTTCTGGAGTTATGCTTCACATAAATAAAAAAATGGCAATGGCATACCAGCTCTAGCCAATAGTGACGACAAACTAATCGTAGACGATGAAGGCAAAGCTGAACTACTCAATCAGTTCTTCGTCAGTGTGTTTACCAATGAAAATACGGATAATATCCCACCCTTTCCAGATTCAGGAGTCAGAGAATTCATCAGTGACGTTGATATAACAGACGGTAAAGTAGAAAAATTAATTGAAAAACTAAATGTCTCCAAGGCACCTGGGCCAGATGGGATCCATCCAAAAATCATCAAAGAGTGTTCTGAGCAAATTGGACCTATTTTGACATCGCTATTCCATAAAAGCCTATTTGAAAGGAAAATACCCAAACAATGGAAAGATGCTGATGTCAAACCCCTGCATGAAAAGGGACCAAAACGCCTGGCATCAAATTATAGACCCATGAATTTAACCTCCCTATGCTGTAAAATGCTAGAAAGAATAATCCGAGATCGTGTCGTAGAACACTTGGAAAAACTAGGATTGATATCTCCAGACCAACACGGATTCACTGGAGGCAAATCTTGCCTGACACAACTACTAGAAGTGATGGAAATTTGGACTGACTGGCTGGATCATGGCCTGGCATGGGACACCATCTATCTGGACTTCTCCAAAGCCTTTGATAGTGTGCCTCACAAAAGACTATTAAACTAAATCAAAGCTCTGGGAATATCTGGACCAATTTCTGAACGGATACAGGACTTCCTGTCTGAGAGAAAGCAAAGGGTAGTCGTAGGTAATAAAAAATCTTTTAAGAATGTCACCTCAGGAATAGCTCAGGAAAGTGTGCTGGAACCAATATTATTTATAATATTTATAAATGACCTGCCAGGCAGTGTCTCATCAAACCTAAAAATATTTGTGGATGACGCAAAAGTCTTTCCAGCCATAAAAGATGTAGGAGATAAAAATCTCTTGCAAGAGGATATTCTGAAACTCACACAATGGTCCGAGAAATAGCAATTGCCCTTCAATGAAAAGAAGTGCAAAATTATTCATTACGGGAAAAATAATCCTAATTATGCCTATAATATGAAGAACACTGTCCTGCAACAAGACAGCTATGAAAAGGACTTGGGCATAACCTTCGACTCCCAACTCTCCTTTCAGAAACACATGAGGACTATCATCTCAAATGCTAACCAGAGAGTAGGAATAATTAAAAGAACTTTCCATAGCCTCAACAAGAACAATTTTCTCATTCTATTTAATTCTCTTGTTAGGCCAATTTTGGAATACTGTCCACAAATTTCGAGCCCAATTTTTCGGAAAGATATTCTAGAGATCGAAAAGGTTCAGAGACGTGCAACAAAATTAGTTGCAGTTATAAAGGACTTACCATATGAACAAAGGCTTAGGGAATTGAAACTTCCTACCCTTTCCTACAGAAGGAAAAGAAGTGACATAATTGAAGTATTTAAAATTATGAAAGGTTTTGATAAAATAGATATGAACCAATTTTTCACCTTGAATAAAAGAGAAGGCAGTCGGGGCCATACTCTCAAACTAGTAAAACCCAGAGCCATTTCAAAGTTAAGGCAACACAGTTTCTCAAACAGGATCATAAATATATGGAACAGTCTCCCACAAAATGTTATTGATGCCGAGTCAATAAATTTATTCAAGAACAGATTAGAAAAAGCATGGACTGATGATCCAGGGAAATTTGACTCCTTATTCACCACATGCTACTAATTATTCCTTGTGTTGCATATTTACTTGCACTCAAGCAAAAATGAGAGATAAATAAGTGTTCACACTTCCTGTCTACCATTCGCTATTTTGCTATATTCATGCATGCAAACCACATATCCACATAACACACCCACAAACATATTTAGGTAAACAAAGCTCACACACACTTCTACATCACATACACATATTCACAGCCACGCACCTGTATGCCCACTCCAACAGTCACATAAACAAAACTCACACCCACACACCTACACACATCCATACCCATGCATCCCCCTACAAACTCCAACACACATGTTCATGTAAACAAAAATCACACCCATACATTCACACTCCTACACTACATACAAGTATTCACACTCACACATCGACACCTAGATAAAAGATTCACCCGGTACTTGCCATCGATTTCACTTTTAAATTGCATTAAAGTATATGTTTTATTATATTTTCCAACTCAAAAGTAGCGGGTAAATATGAAGACATCTACAAAGAATAAATGTTGCTTCTTAGATTGTGAAATTAGGCTCTCATTTCATTAACCCGCTTTTTCGACCGTTTTTATATAGGGTTGGTATTCACCCGTGTACTGCGAGTACCGGGTGAATCCTTTATCTACAGTTTGACAAGCACTAGAAAACGGACACCACCAAAGTCTCTATCTATGAATGACCGAATAAATCAGTTATATCTCACATGTCCGTTTGACTCTCATATAAATGATACTTTTTGTTGCAGATTTCCTACCCACACACAGTTAAATATCCACATTTGCTTTCAACATACTGTCGTAGAGGTGACGAAAATATTGTGCCTAGAGGAGGATTCAAACCCTCACTTCTTGACATTCAGAGGCTGGCATGTTAACCATTACACTACAAGCTTCCTGATGCAATGATCCCGTCCACACCTGTGTATGTGGCTCCTTGCCTGAGAGGTCAGTGAAGGAATATTATACTTATCCATATAGAATTGTAATCCTTTTAAATGGCTTGTTTCCACATCCAGTGGTGTAGCTAGCTCCAAGAACAGTTGAGCTACTGCTCCCATTGAAGATATTCTTCAAAAGTGGTGCCTTTCAAACAATTTCTTAGAAACTCTTTAGTTCCCGTGTGTGATAAAAGTTGTGCCTTCTTGTGTTTTGATTTTAAAATAACAATTATGCACTTCCTTTAAAACTCTATCCTCCCTATGTTAAATATAAAATAAAAATCTATAGTGATTTAACAATTATTTGGGATGTGTTGGGGTCCTTTTTATGTGCTTGGTTTCCCTACCTTTAGAAGCTGACTATTCCTGGGCATGTCGTCTCCATCTCGCAGCCGATAACCTTGCCAGTGGCTTCCTGAGAGACAATGGATCTCACAGACAGAAGCCCTGTACCCCTGCCAATGTATTTGTGGAGTAACTGTGGTGAAAGTGACACCTGGCTGGTGGAGAGGACAACTATTTCAGGAAACTGCTGCAAACACTTGGCAAGCTCCGCAGAGGTCAATAGTTCAACTTTCATAGTCCGATGGTTTTGAGTTTCTGTCACTTCTTTTTAGGTCTAATGTTATAATCTACATTCCTTTGAATAACAATTAGGCACTTCCTTTAAAACTGTATCTTCCTTATGTTTTGATGTTAAATACAAAAAATTAAAATCGATAGTGAATTAAAAATTATTTGGAATGCATCGTGGTGCTTTTTTTATGTGCTTGCTTTCCCTAACTTTAGAACCTGGCTATTGCTCCTTGGCATGTCGTCTCCATCCTCGCAGCC
The DNA here is from genome assembly GCA_030323885.1 of Branchipolynoe longqiensis. NCBI lineage: Eukaryota > Metazoa > Annelida > Polychaeta > Phyllodocida > Polynoidae > Branchipolynoe > Branchipolynoe longqiensis. Next base: position 25,777,020 of record CM059197.1, read on the forward strand.
GAAGCAGTAGACATCCTTGTCAACGGCTTCCTGAGAGAGAATGATCTCGCAGATGGAAGTGCTGCACCCCTGCCAATGCATTTATGGAGTAACCGGTGGAGAGGACAACTATTTCAGGAAACTGCTGCAAAAACTTAACAAGCTTGGTAGAGGCCAATAGTTAGTTGCATAGTCTGATGGTTTTGAGTTTCTTTCACTTTCTTTTTAGGGTGAATGTTATAGTCTACATTACTCTAAAGTAACTTCTATTTTAAATGGCTAACCTTTTGTGATATTCCAAGTGCAAACATGCAAATAATACATTTCGGCAAGCACCTGAAAACTATGATAATATAGGCTATAGAATCAAACCTAGATAATTGTTTTAATTTTGCAGTTTAAATGTGTGCCAGAACAGAAAGGAAACCGGAGAAGGAAGGAGGCTGTTTGAGACCGAGCGGCTCTAATTAAGGTATGGATGAGGCTATTTGCACAGCTGCTTTGCTCTGCGAATTACCACAAGAATGATTATTATTCGCAGAGCTGCTTTCACACTTGAATCTAGAACAAATTTGGTATTTATATCACGTAATTTTCTGTATTGTATTTATTTGAAAAATAAAAGCACTATTTATAATATTTATGAATTCATGCTCATAAATAACAGAATTTGACCTTAGCAGTGAATAGTCGATCAGTCCATTTAGTTGATTGTTATTGTTTGATTAATGTCCACGGTGTTGATAGTTACTGCCGCCGCTCACTTGCTGTTTTCAATTTTGCCACTCTCATTATTATTAAGTCATGCTTTTTTTTTTTTTTTTTTTTGGGGTCCATTAGTTGTTTAAGCAGGGGAAATTTCAGTCATAGACGACTGGTCTTCCTCATTCCACTGCTGGTCGATAGAAAGCCCAAGCCTACACTTTTACCAACCCAAGGGATTTTTAACCTCCCACACCACATAGACATGGTATGAGAGCAACCGGCCTTTGATGATGCTGTAAGTTATACACAGCGGTGGAAATCCAAATTGGCAGAGCTGGGGGCACGGGGAATCGAACCGCCAACCCTCAGATTAGGAGTGTGACCTAGAAAAAAGTCAGACACTCTAGCCACTCCAACACAGAGAACACCACGCTTAGGAATAACAGAATTTGATCAGAGCAGTGAATAGTCTCGCTCATAATTAACAGAATTTGATCTGAAGAAAGAGCATATTGAGGATAATAGAGCCTGAAAATGTTGACAACCTTGAACGATCCCTTACGACCAAAACAAAAGCTGAAATAATTCTGGACATGTGAATGCTTCGCAAAATGATGCATACTGATTGGTTGGTTGCGAATTACAGTATTGGTGGCTATTCACAGAGCAGCTCTGCAAATAGCCATTGCGCTAAGGTATACTGTGCCATATAATCGAATTGTGATATTACTTCTATAAATAATGATCCTCATCAGGCCAAACAAATTATTTTTTTCACTTGGGGTGGCTGAGTTGAGTTTAAACAATATTTGTTATTCTCTTCACAAAAGTTGGGGGCGATGGCATTTTATTTTCAGAAATTTGTGCCATATAAGTGACTACAAAATCGAGTTTAGCTTTTACCAGGATGCAAAGCGCCAATAAAGGCCGTCACATTACGGCGTATGGCGGCGTAGCCGCTTTACGTCATATACGTCGGCATACGCCGTATACGCTACTCATACGCCGCCAGATGCCGGCTTACGTGAAGCGTATGAGGCATACGCCGCCATACGCTTTTATAAATCCGTCCGTCCAAATTTTTTTGTGCATGCTAAAAAAACTCGACCTATGAGGGCGTATGGCCCATACTGTCAAAAAATTTCACAGCACGCTCCCATACGCTCCTCATAGGTCCCCCATACGTTCAAACCCACCCGAAAGTTCACCGAAGGTCATCATAGGCTGGCACAAGCACGACATACGTAGGTTTTCAATACGCTCCCGCCATACGCCGTAATGTGACAGGGCCTTAAGGAAACAAAACCTGCCAGAGCAGCAAATGAAGTTTGGTGCAGCAGAATTAACAAATAATTTGAACTTGTCAAAATTGCCACCATAAAAATGGTTGGGTAGGACTAACAAATGCATGGAATATATCAATTTATTATATGCGCATTACTTATGTAATTTGTATCTACTCTTTGTTAACTAACTACTATAACATCCAACTGCTATTTGAGAGGCAGTAAGCGACCAGGGCCTGTATGCATGGGGCGGTGGTAGCGCTCTACCCCTGGGGGTAGCGGGGATATCCGGGGTAGCGGCGAAAAGTCGCTATGCATGTGACCGGGGTAAGCAAACCCTGGGGGGTAAAAGTCGGGTAAGCTACCCCCACTCCGTAGCAGGTATAAGGGTGGTGGTAGGGACCAATTCGAGCCAAATCTATCGAATGCGATCATATTTAACAGAATTACATATGCAAATCGTGAAATTTCATTAAATTAACCCTAAATTCGAAGCAATATTAATGTAGCAGCTACATCGGCGGCGTTATTCATATTGTCGAATCAACGAATGCAAACTAAACAAATCGCCGCCGCCGCAGCGACATCGATATCGATATCCATACTGGCATAACGCCAGCAGCAATTTTTTACGCCCAAATCTATTCAATGCGACCATATTTAGCAGAATTACATATGCAATAAGTGAAATTTGATCAATTTAACCCTAAATTCGACCCGTTATTAACGCCGCCGCCGCATTGGCAGCGTTATTCGTATTGTCGATTCGACGAATGTAAGCAGACACAGAGGGATTTCCCAAATCTATGAATAACTGCTAGGGTAGCTACCTCCTCGCCGCTTTGGCTCCATGCATACCCCGTGACCCATTTCTTACCCCCGGCGATAGCTACCCCGAACTCTGTCCTTACCACCAGGGGCGATGAATAATTCTTCATGCATACGGGCCCTGGAGGGAGGAGGGGGGGGGGGGGGAAGAAGTGGTCTGCTCCTAGGCAGGCACCTTTCTGTTTTCCACTTCTGCCTTCAGGTGCTGCTGCCATCACCGCCCTCCATCTGCCCAGTTCCTCGCCGAATTAATAATATTGAGAAAGAAAGATCGAAATCTCAATATTGAAGTACAAAAACAAAACAAAATCCTTCCAAAAAGGACAAATTAGTGCAGTCTACCTGGTAATTTATACCTTAGCATGCGGTCTACCTGCACTGTAACAATAACTTTCAATTGGAGGCTACTGATGTAAAAGTAGCACCGATTGGCATCTCTCAAATAATAAAGGAAGATTGGCATATTTGTATCGCAGTACTTGTGAATATTACAATTATGGTAGAAGATTAATTTGGATATTTTCGAACACAAACTTGGAACATGAGGTGGACAAGTTTATTTACATTTTTATTTCCATTTCCTTCACGAATGTTCCCCTCTGACAGCACTATCTTTATGACGGATACATCATAATCCAATATTCATTTATCTCTTATTCGCTATGTACAGTGAATGGGGATCCATCTTGTCTCTAGTCTCTCTCTGTCCTGGCGATGAAGATGACAGCATTCCACATGTCCTTACTTGGAATCAGGAATTGCTTCCAGGCCCTGCAAAGAAAAATTGGCGAAAAGAATAAAAAATTAATTACATATAAAAAATTGCACAATCGGATGAAAGCACATCATTGTCGAAACCAAAGCAGATGTTATCCGTCATTTCCGACTTAAATGCTCATTAAGCATTAATTGCTGCATAAAAGGAATATTAAGTCAATTTAATAGAATCTCACACCGCTGCAAGTCACACAAACCTATAATGTATATATTTTGGTGTACACTTAAAATTATTTTCATATTTTAAATCCGAAATATTAAAAATGTTCTCCCTAAATTGCTATTATAAAGGTAGGAGTTTCGCTACATAGCATAAGGGATGGCGGGTCCGCCATCTGTTGCAGTCTAAGTTGTATAACTTACACATACTGCCTAGAACTGGAACCAGCTCTAGCGATTCCCGCCACCCCTTTTCTACCAGCTCTACTGATTCCCACCACCCCATTAATACCAGCTCTACCGATTCCCACCACCCCATTAATGCAAGCTCTACCGATTCCCACCACCCCATTAATACTAGCTCATCCGATTCCCACCACCCCTTTTCTACCAGCTGTAATGATTCCTACCACCCCTTTTCTACCAGCTCTACTGATTCCCACCACCCCATTAATACAAGCTCTTCTGATTCCCACCACCCCTTCCGATTCCCACCACCCCATTAATACTAGCTCAATCGATTCCCACCACCCCTTTTCTACCAGCTGAAATGATTCCCACCACCCCTTTTCTACCAGCTCTACTGATTCCCACCACCCCATTAATACAAGCTCTACCAATTCCCACCTCCGCATTAATACTAGCTCAACCGATTCCCACCACCTGTTTTCTACCAGCTGTACCGATTCCCACCACCCCATTAATAAAAGCTCTACCGATTCCCACCACCCCATTAATACTAGCTCAACCGATTCCCACCATCCATTTCCTACCAGCTCTACAGATTCCCACCACCCCTTTTCTACCAGCTCTACTGATTCCCACCACCCCATTAATACCAGCTCAACTGATTCCCACACCATCCCTTTTCTACCAGCTGTACCGATTCCCAACCCCTCCATTCCTGAATACCGTGAAGACCAATGAAAGACGGTTGGGAGAGCTAAAATATCTCCCAATGCGCACTGTCACAAGCTGGTACCCGTCCTGATATGACCTTAGATGTTGCTAGGACGTAAAACAAAAGTTGCTTATAATCAAAGTTACTACAAATAAGGTAGATTATAACAAGCAACCTAATAGATAAAACTCCCAGATAATGCAGCTTTGTCCCCTTTTTGCGAAAAAAGATAATTGATGTTATTATTTAATTGTTGCAATATTAAAAACATAACGAAATTTGCTATTTTACAGCCAAATTTAGATGTAGGAATATTATTTTGAATATTACATGGAATATCAAAACGGTCAGTTTTGTAATGACAATTGTGTTATGTGTTATAACATACAATAATATGTGGAAGACTCAAGCTAAATCAATGGATAAGTGTTTGTACTAAATGACAATTATCGGGGGCTGCACTGTTATTAATTTTTAAAATGGTGTGACTCCATTCGAATGAGTAAATCCATAAGATATATGTTTGTTTGGTCATATATATTTTTATTCAAAAAAATATGTTATCATTAATTTGCCGTTCGGCTAAAATAAAATGAATATAATATGATATGTGAAATGCAAACAACCTATTATCAGATATGATTTTCCATAACTTTCCAAAACCGTACCAAAAAACCCTCCATTTGTTAGCACTTTACGTCCTGGAAACATCTACGGTCATATTAGGATGCATAGCGACTTATGACAGACAGTTCGCACTCATGGTGACTTTATACTATAGTGATGTCCCCCTGGAAGACCAGGCTACCAACATCATCACCTGATTTCCCACTCAGTCATATTATCCTGACACTAAGCCAACCAGTCCTTGCCCTATCCTAATAATGCTGAACGCCTTGCTATGAAGCGACAGGTATACATTTTTAAGTCAATGGTTTGACTCGACAAGGGTTTAAACCCGTGGGTTTGAATCCTACGATCTACCAAAATGGGAGACGGACACTCAACTCATTCGGTCATGCTGTCGGATTGCACTTGGGACAGGTGTTCTGCTTCAGGTCACGAGGTGCTACCCACCAATCAGGGCGTGTAATGAGTGGTATTATATAATTTAAAGTACATGCACGTTATAGATATAGTTCTGCTGATTCTAGTAATACCAAATTTATCTCTGTATCTTAATTAGAGGCTGAGATATGACATTTTGAAATGTCCATGAAAATGTTACTTTTATTCTTAGGTAGTAAATAGGTACTGTTAACTTTACAACGGGGCCAATTTGATATTTTAGCTGTTTTAAAAGTTCTATATCCTGCTATTTTTTTTGTTTTTCTTCCTGAAAAAAAAGAAGCAATCTATATGATATATCAAACTTGACTACGTGCTTAGTTTTGGTTTCTAAGTATCTGCACATGTTCTATGGCTTTGTGAATTTGCTAATTTGGCCAATTTCGTCTTTGGACGAAAAAAGCCCTCACAATTATATAGTATAGTTATACGAATCTTACCTGGTACAGATGATGGATAACTCTTGTTTTCCCGAGGTACAAGCCTCGGATGGTCATGGGCTAGGGAGAAGGAAGCAACATCCGGGTACAGCAACATTCACCTAATTAATCGGGATAAAAGTGAGCTTTAATGATGGAAAACTCCAGTTCTCTCTCGGCGGAAGCGATCGGAATGGTCGTGGCAGGGTGTGGTGGGTGGGCCCTAGCCCACGACCATCCGAGGCTTGTACCTCGGGAAAACAAGAGTTATCCATCATCTGTACCAGGTAAGATTCGTATAACTATACTATTTTACCTCAGTACTAAGCCTCTGGCTGATCGTGGTCGAGGGAGACCTTCACGTAGCCTTACTTTTGTCCCAACAAATCTGACGAACATAATAATAATAATAGTCAGTATAATAAAATTTGAGAAATTTGTACTTCTCACCAGGTCTTGTTAGTTGGTGAGTAGGCGGGTGGCAATCCCGCTGTCCTTTTCTAGTCGTTTGTTGTAATGTTTTGCAAACGACTTCGCCGTCTTCCAGCCGGCGTGTGTCAGGATCCTCCTAACAGAGATTCCCAACTTCCTTGCTTTGGAAGCCATCGCTCCTCTAGTTGAGTGCGACGCATAGCGTTCGGTGTCAATGCCTGCGGCCTTTAAAACCGTAATTGTCCATCTCGCGAGCGTGTCTCGGGAGATAGCTTTGGGTGGCTTAATAAAGCTCACCAAGAGCTGTCTTGATTGTCGTAATATTTTAGTCTTGGATATATATTCCCTAATGGCAGAAACTATACATAGTTTTCTATCTTGGCGGAAGCTAGTTAAATGCACAGAGGAGAGCGGATCTCCCGTTCTGTTTGACTTGAGCAATTTGTCCAGGTCAAACGTCGCCTCGTCTCTATCTATGTCGAGACCGTTCAACGAGAGGGCTACAATTGTTTGTCCTCTATGACCAGTTACTAGGAGTAATAAAACTGCTACTTTTTGTCCTAATTGTTGGACTGACAAATGCTTGTTTTCCGGCCATGACTGGAAAAGTTTAAATACCGTAGAGACGTCCCAGAACCGACTATACTTAGGTTTGGGAGGGTTGCGTTGGTAAATGGATCTCATAATCCAATGTATGACTTCTTGTTTGCCGATAGTCTCTCCCTCAATCCTAGGCAGGATAACCGAAAGGGCGCACCTCGCTGCATTAATGGCTCCATACCCGAGTCCATGATCTTCCATCATTCGGAGGAATCTGCCAACTTGGGCTATTGAGGGTTCCATCGGCTTAACCTTATGTAATAAGCAATGGAGGCCCCATTTCTTGAGGTAGTTTGAGTATAGCTTTACTGTTCCTGGTCTCCAGGCATGGGACATTAAGCGTTGTTTAGTAATTTTGTCAAGTCCGTATTTTTCTAAGTATTTACTCAGAAAAGGAATGCCAACAACGGGGTTGTTGACACGTCGCCCTGGGTTGTGACCTTTCCCTGATGTTGTAGGTTTATTGGTCCTCTTGGGAATGATAAAGTGTCTTTTGTTTCCCAAGTCACTGCTGCCCTCCATGGCTGTGTGTTCCAGTCCGGGACTATCAGCACTGCGTGTGTTCTGTCGTGTCTGATCTTTCTGACTACTCTGCTGATTAGGCTGAATGGTGGAAAGATATAATAGAAAGCTTTATTCCAAGTTAAAGAAAAAGCGTCCACCCGCCAAGCGTGTGGTTCTGGATGCCATGAAACGTATTTGTTAAGTTTTTTGTTCTTTCTTGAGGCGAAAAGGTCTATTTCTGGGACTCCCCATTTTTGGCAAATAATATCAAAAATGGCGTCACTGAGCGACCATTCCAAGTGATCATGGAAATGGCGGCTTTTACTATCGGCTAATGTATTCTCTGACCCCGGAATATGTGCAACGGTTAACCAAACCTTTTGTTGTTCGGCCCAATCCCAAATTAATTTTGCTATTGTGTTACATGCTGAGGACTTGGTACCCCCCATGTTTCTAATGTAAGCCATCGCTGTAGTATTATCCGTTAGCACCTGGACTGTGAGCTTATGTATTTTAACTAAGCTTGTCAGTCCCAAAAGGATGGCTCTTAATTCTAAGACGTTAATGTGGTCTTGGATCTCATCATCCAGCCATCGGCCCCCCGTAGCTATGTTGTTTCTATGTGCTCCCCAACCTTCCAACGAGGCATCTGTGGTAACCGTTGTGTTGGGTTCATCCATTCGGATGGGATTAGTGGAATCATGTATGTTTTGTAGCCACCAACAAATGTTGTCATGCCCCGCCTGTGAGATAGTCATAAGACTTTCGAAATTGCCTTTTGTTTTAGTCAGAGCAATATTCTTATCAATTTCGAGTGATTTTATATGCGCTTTTCCATATAAAACCGCTGGTGCATATGCTACCATAAGTCCTATCAGTACTGCTACTTGTCTGATTTTTGGTCGTTTAACGGCTAATAATTGATCTGTTGTTAACACAAATTTTTCAATCTTGTCATTAGTTAATGATATTGTCATTTCCTTTGTGTCTATGAAGAAACTTAGGAATTTCAGGATTGTTGTTGGTTTTAATACCGACTTTGAGTCGTGAATGTAAAACCCCAACTTAGTTAGCAAGTAGCAAAGGTCTCTAATCGCTAACAAACAATCATTTTTAGTATGTGCTACTATAAAAGAGTCGTCAATGTAAGGAAACATGACATGGCCTTTAATGGCCATTTCTGCAAAAACTGGTTTGAGTAGCATGGTAAACATTCGCGGTGCGCAAGCTAAACCATTGGGCAGACAAGTAAATTCATATAGTTGTCTCTTCCAAATAAAGCGGAGGAATTTCCTGTGCGCTTTAAAAATGGGGATTGTATAGTAGGCGTCTTTTAAGTCTACACTTGCCAGCCAAGCGTCGGGCATCACAAGATCTCGGGCTGTTTCTAAGGAGAACATTTTGAAATGTTTGTATTCGACTAATTTATTTAGTGTTGTTAGGTATAAAATCATCCTAATGTCGCCATTGGGTTTTGGCCTTGAAAAAATATTGGAAATGTATTGCCCATCGGTATGTTGCACGGGTGTAATAATGCCTTTGCTTAAAAAATTAGTTACTTCAGAATCTAGTTGGAGCTGTTCTTCTATCGAAAAGCGATATGGGAATGGCGTTCTGTCTTGTATGGGGGTTTCTATGAAAGGTATAAAGACCCCTCTAACGATATTGAGAACATTATTGTTAGTAGTGATGTTTTCCCAATCATTAATGTGGTTAATAACATTCCCTGCCACAAAGTTGCTTACACTGGGTTGTGTTACCTCCTCTATTTGTTCCCCGGCTTGGGGAACTGCTTCTGGGGAGCATTGTCTCTCCGGAAGGGGCGGTTGCCGTCGTTCCAGCCGTACTGGTTGCGTTGGCCTCGTCCCCGCGGCTGGTAGGAGGGGTTCCGGAATCCGAACCTGCTCGCTGACTGTCCTGATCGGCGTCCCCAAAATCCGACCTGGACTTTTTGAACTTAGTCGTATTCGTGTCCTTCTTGCCGTCTAGGTGTTTGGACTGTTTTGCTTTAGTCTCCACCTGTTTGAAGAGGTATTGGAGCTGGCCTCCAAACATCTTCGACTGGTCTAGTGGCTTGCCCTTGATCAGTTTTGGCGGTAGAAAAAGAGTATACTCTTTTCCGTCGTTGTCGACCACTTTCTTTGAACGCGCGACCTCTTTGCCTGCGTCGGTAGTTACTGATTTATAGACGTTTTCGAATCGTCTGTATGACAAGAAATTGCTGGTCGCTGTAAGCGCCGCAATCGCAGAGTTCATGTCTTCGGTGACGGTTGTGAATTTATTGCCCGTCATCATACGGTTCGCTATGGGCATAATGGCCGCGAGGGTTATCAGGACTCCTTTATGAACTGTGTGAAGACACGATTCATATTTCTTCCGGTCGTCACTCATTGTGACATCGTCATCCATCTCTTTTATCGTGGCTTCGGGGATTCCTCGAATGCCCGTGTATTTTTCCGCCAGTTTTGTTAGCGTTTCTGCGGGTTTGAACGAGTCAAAGTGACCCTTGAGGTTCATGCGCATAAGGGAGCAAGTGTTAATCTTGCTCTTTCGTACTGCCCTGATCTTTTTCTTCACCTTTTGGGTGATGTCTGCGAAAGTGCCGGTGTGGGGGTCGTCAGAATCTGAGTCGGTTGTGGTGGACCCCGACGAGCTTGAAGAAGAAGATTTTGATTTCTTCTTCTTCGCTTTGGACTTGCTCTTAGTTTTCTTAACTTTCTTGACCTTATTGCGTGCCTTGTAGTACTCATCGCCTCCTGATGACTACTTCTTTTTGGGACGTTTCCGTTTCCGTCCCACGCGCACTTCCGAATCCGTAGTTTCCTGGTCGGAAAGGTCCTCCCATTCGGACTTGTCCGAGAGTGACAGTCTCCTCTGAGGCGAAGCCTTAGAGGGTGGCGTAGGGAGGAGCTGTTGTAGCTGCTCTCGTATGAGCCGCACCATTTGCTCATTCGCGTCAGGCTGGGAGAGCCCTGCCTCGGGCGAGCCGTCCCGGGACGCGGCTGAGCATTGTCCAGAGGTCGCGTCGCCTTCACTGAGCGTGTGTGGTACACCTTTGGCACCCCGCTTCGCGGCCATCTCGAATTGTCTGTAACCAACCAAAAAAGGGGGTTTTAGAGCGAATTGAGGCGCATCTGAACCAGTGGGACAGTGCTACATGTGCTTGGCCCAATGTGGGGTATTCAAATTGTATTTAAACCAATTTAACACCAGGCGTGAGAAGCTAGAGTCTATCGAGAGTGAATCGGTGGGACAAACCGAACCGAAACCAAACGAGGGGTCGGGACCAGTGTACTGTTCCCGCCCATGCTCTCTGTCCCATACACTTCTCCCTCCCGTGGTTACAGCACCAACGGGTCGGAGAAATTGCTATGAAACTCGGAGGTACGCCTCTAACCTATCATGACGACGAAAGGGCTCCTGCCCACATGTCTCTCCGTTCGGCAACGGGCGGCATAATCAGGAAAAAAAACCTATCTAAGCGACGAAATGACTCCAGCCAACATGTCTCTCCGTTCGGCAACGGGCAGCAAAAACAAAATGGATGCTTCCAATTTCTACAGCACCGGATAAAAGCACAGCTTTAGTCATGAACTAAATGTAAAACAGCCTAACAAGGTGTATGAGCATGTGCTATAGTGGTTCATAACCAACTTTGCCAGTTTATGTGTCGGTACTTACAGTAGAAACTAGGTAATCCGTGGTAAATTATTGCTGAGCTGCTCGTAACGTTCCTCCGTTATGAGCGGAATATGCTAATTGCTGTACCCGGATGTTGCTTCCTTCTCCCTCGACCACGATCAGCCAGAGGCTTAGTACCGAGGTAAAATTTTAAAATGATCATAAGTTTTGAACCGATTATTACATCAAGATAAATTTTATACCACCGAAATTGGTATATAAAGTTCTATCTGATTATCACAAAAGTGAAATGCAAATATACATTTAAAAAATCAGTTTGGAATACCTATTTATAGCCATTAAGGCAGCATACTATTTCTAAACACAGAGCTATTTGTTTGTACCAAATATTCCTAAATACGTGGAATTAATACGAGGGTGAATAACCAGCTCATCCTATCTTAATATAATTTGACATACATTGGGATATGTGGCAGAGACCTGTTGGGTTTGACGCCAGAGGGGCTAGTGACAGACTGCTGGCGTGGGCTCTTCTTATACTAGTTATAGTCTGATTTCAGCCTAAGCGTCTTAGCCGCTGTGTGCGTTAATACTATTTGATAGAACCCATACATACCCGGGGGACGTATTCGCTGCCAGTGATCCGCCTATCCCTGAGGTAGGCCATGAAGTCATGAGGATCATTCTCCCAGCGGCGAGCATAGGCCTGAACACAAGTAAAGAATTCATTAAGCAAGAATTCATCAATTACAATCAAAGTACAATACAAGCTCGTGTTGGTTACAATTTCTAAAGAACACATCGCATTTGATCAACTATATCATTCCAAACCGCCAACCAAAGAGAGTCTCTGGAAAACTAAAAAAGTATTACATTTCACTGAGGGATGAAAGTCGTCTTGGAGGTGGGAAAAAATAGAAATCTATGGTGAGATATATATAATAGTCACAACAATGACAGCAGAATGTTCTCCAAACTCCTTAATGATTGGTCATATGTATAGTCCAACGATTATGGAGAGTACATTTAAAACCTGACTTCCGGAGATTTTGTCATGATTCTGACACTTGCATTTTCACGAAAATCTTCTTGCTTTTGTTTGTTAGACTTCCTAAAAACCTAGATAAAAGAATGCACGGTAGCCACAGGAGGGATGAAGAATAACCCTATATAAAAGCTGGCAAAAAATGTTGACATGCTGGGTAAATGAAATGAGTAGATAAATTCTCAATTTAACTTTTAAGAAGCAAAATATATTCTTCACATGTATCTTAATATTCACTCGCTACTTTTGATTTGAAAAATATAATAAAGGGTGTAGTTTTATGGACTTTAAAAGTGAAATTGACAGCATTCTATGGTCGCCACAATGACCATGTCTTTTTGCATTCTCTCCCATTTCACCAACTCTGTGGCACTGTGCCAATATAACTAGCAATTTGATAGTGGAACCAGGGATTCTACTTCCTGTTCCATACTAAAGCTATTTTCGCCTGTATTTAGACGACGTTGTGTTACTCCTGCAGCCCTACCGCTGTTCCAATGATGTTACTTACACTCAGTGACTCACTACTCAAGACCTAGGTAGACTAGTCCTACCTAGATAAAGGATTTACCCCATACTTGTAATAGGGGTGAACAACAACGTAGTTTAAATACTGGCGAAAATACCTTTAGTGTGGACCTAGATAGAGACTTGCAAATCTGTGTGTACTGGTCCTCACACCTCGCTCCATAGGAAAAGGGTTGACCGCGTGGAGTGTCGCGGCATGCAAACACCCGTTATAAAACATTGTTTTTCTCATGTTTTATTTATCAACAGTACAAATGTTGAATGGTAATTTGAATGTTTAAGATATCAACATTCTAGTAGGTCATTTTCCAGGAAAAAATATGTGACAGTTCAGCTGAGAAAATGTCTCAACGGTCAGCAAACTTTGAGAGCTTGTCCCCGCTAATCAGTAAATGTCACCCATACAAAATTAATATAATATGGTTGGTAAATATGTTATCTGTGTGTGTGTGCCAGGCGATTTGTTTGTATGTGGTGTGATTTGAGAGTTATAGCACTTTTTCTTACACTCTCCTCTGCCTTGTGCCAATCAGCATTCACACGTGGGCGCAGCTGAGATGAGATATCAGGTCAAAGGTCCTGCCATATAAACCAATGTAGTTACTGTGAGGTAAATAGCCCATTTTTGGGGTACATTATAACCATAACTTTGCTTTTACTTGACATTAGGTCCATCCATGTCAAATTATAGGTCTTAAAGTGCTTTATCAGAATACATTTGTTTTGAAAACCTATTTGATATTTGAAATTGTTCTGCAAGTCTCTAACCTAGACCTAGTAACACAAACACTAGACTAGACTAGTATTAGTAACAGGCGGAGGGCGACGTCGTTGTCGTCGCTACCAAATCATCCGGCTAGTTTGAACAATATATTTAGCATATTAAATTGAAAATTCATGTGGATATTTCCATAACTCAGCCATCCGTAACTTTTCCTGTAGGAGACGGCTGTGGGAGACGCTACACTACAGGGTACAGTTAGGTATGTGCCAAACCGCCGATCAGCGGCGGATATTTTCTTACCACAAAACTGATCCAGCAAATCCCACTTTGTTTGTGTGTGTGTGTGGGGGGGGGGGGGTAGAAAAACGCTTCTATGGTCGGTTTGCATTCGTCAATCTTGGGTATTCCTATTCTATTATGTAGTTGGGGCATCCCTTTACAGCTTGGTTTAAAAATATTTCAATTTGATCAAGTTTTGCTATTCCAATAACAACTTCAAAAGTTTCACTCAATTTCAACCTGCAAATTCACACTTTTATAGGAATCTGAAACAATTAAAAAGTAGACTGTAGTGAATAAGCATTATTAATCTTATATACTGTTGAGTTTGAGGAAATTGTGATGATTACATCAAGATTGGCGCTCTCAGATATGCAACAAGCATTCACACCTGGGTCACAGAAATCTATTGCTTTTACCTTAATTTAATGGAAGAATATAAGGCCCAATTTCAGAGATGGAAAACACCATAACTTCCTTAATACTCCACCTATTCTCATAATATTGGTGTCACTTTAAAGGCCTTTTGAAGCTTTCCAGTGATGCCTTTTGATTTATTATTAACTTGTACAACTTTTTTGCGACCTCATCTCAGGCAGAGTAGAGTCAGGAAAAGGCACCCCACCCGAGACTCATGCGCAGTACCCTTATTGTTACATCCGTTTTTGAAGCACCAAAGATTTCAGCAAAGATAGAGACTATTTTCATTATTGTATGACTTTTGAAAGGCATTTTACTAAGCTATTCAAGTCTTCAGATGCAAAATTCAGAGGGAAGACTGCCAGGAATGTCCATGCTAACTATTAGAATGTGAATCTTTAGCATTTCCCCCCCCTAAAAATGGTCATACAATGACTACAACTGGAATCGCAAGTCACACATAGCAGAGTATTGTAGGTGTCAGGCAGTTTTGTATAACGGTTGCAATGGAAACCCACATTTTTCTGTCATATAATTTTTTTTATATCAGTTTTGATAATCTGAGATGATTTCCCATAGCAAGAAGAACCTTGGTATCAAGTTTGATCAGGATCAAACCATTAATAAAGAAACTGCAGTTGCGGGCATGATTGTATTATGGTTGCCATGGAAACCTACATTTTTCTGTGATCTAATTTTGTTATATCAGTTTTGATAAGCTGAGGTGACCAATAAGAACCTTGATGTAGAATTTCATCAGGATCTGACCATTATTTAAAAAAAAGCTACAGTTGACTCATATTGTAGGTGGGAGTGATTGTATTATGGTTGCCATGGACACCTACATTTTCATGTGATCCAAATTAGAAAAATCAGTTTTGATAAGCTGGGGTAAACCTTGGTGTGAAGTTTATTAATAAAGAAACTACAAAGAAATGTTCTTATAATTAGTCTATTTAACAGTCCTAAATAAGGCACTTCTCTAATAGAGGGTATGCACTGACATCACACTAAATGGAAGTGCTGCCATTGTGGAGATACAACCACAATAACAACCCCAACAAACTCAATGCATTGTTAATGGCAGTGAGCAATCTTCATACAGAAAAAGTGAAATATCTCTAAAACCACACCACCTAGACACAAATCGCTTGGTACACATATGGAAAACATGTTTACCAAAAAGATTATATTAAATTGATAAGGTTAGGTTCCTGGATTTCTATTAATTTTGAATAAAATAGACGTTTTGCACTGCGCGTACCGACAAACTCAATGCATTGTCAATGCCAATGGTCATGAGCAATCTTCATAAAGAAAAGGTGACACAAATCGCTTGGAACACGTATAGAAAACATATTTAACAAAAAGATTATATTAAATTGATATGGTTAGGGTTCGGCAAACTCAATGCATTGTCAGGTTGTTTACTAGTTGATATCGCCACAATGGCCGCACTTCCGTTTGATGACGTCATGGGAATACCCAGTATTATTAGCGGCTTTCATAGTCATGTGACATTTGCATTCTCCCCAGCTTTCAGCGATAGCCACACAAAAAGTAGGGAAAAAGTATACAGCCAACATGTTTTGTTAAAAAGACTAACTTAGCCTATTATAATAAATACACAATTGCTATGAAATATGAAGTAAATCATATGTGTTCTAATAATAAACATTTTTACTTGAATAGTTTCATAATTACTAGTATGGGAGAGACATTGCAGTGGCATCACTTAATATCACTCATGTAAACAAACCGTGAGGCCATCATACGGCAGCCCTCACTCACTACACAATCGCCGTCAGATAAAAGTACCATACTTCCACTGTGGCCATAGGGTGACTTCAGGTCACCTCATGGTATTTACCCGGTCTGGTGTGCATAGATAGATAACCTCCTAAAATTGTCAAAGGGGTCCAAACATTCAAATTATAAATTCACTGGCAGGTACCCCACTACAATTTTCAAATTATTCCAAACATTCAAATTAAATTTTTTTTGGAAGCTCCAATGTATCAAAAGCAATATGCTTTTTGAATTTTTAAGATATTCCAAAAATTGAATGAGATATATGCATTTGAAGTTTGTTGAATTTAAGATTTTTTGTATTAGCTAATGCATTGGTCGTAATGCTTGTGTCGTGGGGGTGATGAAAATGGGAAGTATTGTGCCCAGAGCGGGACTCGAACCCACATCTCTTTGCATTCCGGGCCAGTATGCTAACCATTACACCACCTCGGCTCCCTGATATCAACACGCTACCCACGCCTACCTGTCCATGCGGCTCTTTGCGTGAGAAGTCAGTGCAGACCACTACACTCTTCCCCCTAGAATTGTAAGTCTTTTAATGCTTACAATTACATACATACAGGCAATGCAACGCACTTACATACACAGGGTAGGTTCGACAACTATACAGCGCATAGCTTGCACAGGATCATGGTCATGACAACCGGTGTCATGGGGGTGATGAAAATGGGAAATATTGTGCTTAGAGCAGGACTCGAACCCACATCTCTTTGCATTCCGGGCCAGTGTGCTAACCATTACACCACCTAGGCTCCCTGATATCAACACGCTACCCACGCCTACCTGTCTATGCGGCTCTTTGCCTGAGAGGTCAGTGCAGACCACTACACTTGCATTGCGTTTGATTCGCAGCGGAGGAGGAGTATCCCCCCCCCCCCTTCTACTCCTTCCTCCCGCGACGTTGTTATAAAAAAAAAAAAAGAATTAAGATTTTTGTATTGCTAATGCATGGTCGAATGCTTGTGTCGTGGGGTGATGAAAATGGGAAATATTGGCCCAGAGCGGGACTCGAACCCACATCTCTTTGCATTCCGGGCCAGTATGCTAACCATTACACCACCTCGGCTCCCTGATATCAACACCTACCCACGCCTACCTGTCCATCGGCTTTGCGTGAGAAGTCAGTGCAGACCACACACTCTCCCCCTAGAATTGTAAGTCTTTTAATGCTTACAATTACATACATACAGGCAATGCAACGCACTTACATACACAGGGTAGGTTCGACAACTATACAGCGCATAGCTTGCACAGGATCATGGTCATGACAACCGGTGTCATGGGGGTGATGAAAATGGGAAATATTGTGCTTAGAGCAGGACTCGAACCCACATCTCTTTGCATTCCGGGCCAGTGTGCTAACCATTACACCACCTAGGCTCCCTGATATCAACACGCTACCCACGCCTACCTGTCTATGCGGCTCCTTGCCTGAGAGGTCAGTGCAGACATACACTTGCATTGCGTTTGATTCGCAGCGGAGGAGGAGTATCCCCCCCCCCCTCTACTCCTTCCTCCCGCCGATTTTTAGTAACCCCCCCCCCCCCCGGGTCCTGTCCTTATAACCTGGGCCTGTAGCTGCCTCCAGCCACTCCCCTGCCGTTTTCTTTTTGGCCTACTCTACACTACACGATTGGCGTATCGCCGGCCTACACGCCTCCAGCATCGCCGGCCTACACTCCACCAAAATGCCATCTATCACCTGCGGACGAGGCCGCCTAGCCGGCCGGTGCGGAACCCGGAGATCCATCGGCGCATCCGTGCCGGCCTCGGCGACCTCCTCCGTGTTGGGACGCCCCTCAACGGCAGAGCAGTGGATCACCTCGGCGGAGACGACCATGCAGGCTATGGCACACTCTGTCGAGCGCCTCGGCGGCATCGTGGAGGTGATGTTGCTCACCACTGTCCTGCCGCCGCCAGCTGCCGTGCCCGCGGCCCTGGAAAGCCTCGCTGGAATCGTCGAGGCGATGGCGCTCGCCTCTACTGCCGCCCAGCAACCCCCGGTCGCCGCAGCCATGCCGGCTCCGCCGCCTCAGCAGGCTGTGTCAGCCCCACCTCCTCACCCAGCAGCTGCCCGCCCCATACATCTCTCTACCGATGGCATGCCTGACATTGTAGCCCGACGCCGCACCCGGCTGCCTCCTCCTCCATGCCTTCCCGGAACGCCGCACCCGACCACACCCCACCCTCCGCCGGAAAGGTATTCCAGCCAACTATATCTCTCCCCCTCCCCCCCCCCCCCCCCCCCCCCCCCCCCCCACGACTTGGTCGAGAGACGTCCGGAGGGGAAGGCAGTCAAGAAAGAGGAAGCCACAATGAAGGAATACAACCTCGCTCTCCGGATGGTCGAGGTTCACCCCTCCTACCCCCCGGATGCCATCCCGGGCTTTACCCACCACACCCTCACCGTCCTCAGGGATGCCATTACCAATCTGTGGCCTACCGTCCGGAGATACTCGGAAATGGTCTTCACATGGATCGCGGACGGTAGGCTACCCGACGGCTGGCACGACCCCATAGCCAGTGTGAAGTTAAGTCGGGTAAAGTCGAGTCTGATAAAGTCGGGTCAGGTAAAGTCGGGTCGGGTAAAGTCAAGTCGGGTAAAGTCAGGTCGAGTGAAGTCAAGTCCGGTAAAGTCAGGTAGGCTAAAGTCTGGTTGGGTAAAGTCTGGTTGGGTAAAGTCAAGTCAGGTCAGGTAAAGTCAAGTCGTGTAAAGGTGGGTAAAGTCGGGTCGGGTTGGGTAAAGTCAGGTCGGGTAAAGTGAAGTCAAGCAAAGGCAGGTCGGGTAAAGTCAGGTCGGTTAAAGTTGCATAATGCGATGAAAACATGAAATTTTGATAACCAAAACAATTATCTAGATTTGATTCTACATATCTAACCTAGATACTGGTGCACTTATTAAGCATTTGTCGCCACACAGAAGGGAGCACTGGGACAATTTAATAGAACCTGTTGCTATGGAAGCCTATAGTATCAGAGTTATGGCATGCTTGCCAAAATTAATTTTTTATGGATGCACTTCAAATATCTCCAAAGGTAGCAATTTAAAATGAAAGTTACTTTAAACTAAAGTAAGGTAGATTATAACAATCAATTTAATATATTTATGTTAGAAATTGACAGGAACTCAAAACCATCGGACTATGCAACTTTGATGCGCGAGAAGGAAGAACAGAGGCGGATGTGGGAAAACTGAGGCGTTTATTGTGACGCCTCGGGCAAATACAGAGAACAGTGAGAAGAACAAAACATATGAGAAAAAGTAAGGTAAACGGTACAAGCAGGGCAACAGAGGAGGTAACACAGGCTGAGGAGGCAGAGAGCAATAAGAGGGGCTCATGAGGAGCAACAGGCTCGTGAGGAGCAATACAGTAAGGGGCTCATGAGGAGCAGAGGATAAATAGAGGAGGGGCTCAGAAGGAGCAGTGTCAGAGTTGGTAGAGGGGGGGCCGAGGAGCCCTCCGCCGCAGAGGGGGGAGGGTAGGAGGGAAAGTTGGGTGGGTGGGTGGAGAAGAAAAGGGCAGAGAGCTGGAAGGCGGCTGGAGGCTGAGTGCCTGAGGGAGGCGGCCGGGCGGCCTTATAAGGGGGAAAGTGAGCAGTGGCAGGAGAGGCGTGAGTCGCTCAGGGCCGGGGGAGGGCGAGGGTGAGCAGCGGGCGTCGCGCGAGGCGCGAATGCTGGGTGAAAGCCCGGGTAGAGGGGGGGGGGAGGGCGAGGGTGAGCAGCGGGCGTCGCGCGAGGCGCGAATGCTGGGTGAAAGCCCGGGTAGAGGGGGGGGGTGAGTCGCTCTCCCTTCCCTCGCATCAAACGAAATGCTTCGCATTACGACCGATGCGCGAGAAGGAAGAACAGAGGCGGATGTGGGAAAACTGAGGCGTTTATTGTGACGCCTCGGGCAAATACAGAGAACAGTGAGAAGAACAAAACATATGAGAAAAATGTAAGGTAAACGGTACAAGCAGGGCAACAGAGGAGGTAACACAGGCTGAGGAGGCAGAGAGCAATAAGAGGGGCTCATGAGGAGCAACAGGCTCGTGAGGAGCAATACAGTAAGGGGCTCATGAGGAGCAGAGGATAAATAGAGGAGGGGCTCAGAAGGAGCAGTGTCAGAGTTGGTAGAGGGGGGGCCGAGGAGCCCTCCGCCAAAGAGTAAGGAGAGGGCTCGAGGCGCGCCCGAGGCGGGGGCGCGGGGCGCCCGAGGCGGGGCCCGGAGAGGCAGGCCTGGTTGAGAGGAGGGTCCGGGGCCTACGTGGAAGGGGAGCGGGCGGCCAAAAAAGGGAGGCCCGCTCCTGAGGCCCGGGGGGAGGAGGTCCGGTGAGGGTCGAGCAGGGGGGCAGCGAACTCCTCAGGGCTGGGCTGGGTGGGTCTCTCGTGAGGCTGGGCTGAGTCATCTGAGGTGTGAGGTGATGATCCTTGGCTTCTTCTGGGCGGCGTTTCGATCGGTGTTCGCTGGGAGGCCGTCGGTGGGAATCGCGGGGCTGTCGGGAATGGTTGGGGTGAGGCGCCGGGCTAGGCCCCCCGGGCCAGAAGAAAAGGGCAGAGAGCTGGAAGGCGGCTGGAGGCTGAGTGCCTGAGGGAGGCGGCCGGGCGGCCTTATAAGGGGGAAAGTGAGCAGTGGCAGGAGAGGCGTGAGTCGCTCAGGGCCGGGGGAGGGCGAGGGTGAGCAGCGGGCGTCGCGCGAGGCGCGAATGCTGGGTGAAAGCCCGGGTAGAGGGGGGGGGGGGAGGGCGAGGGTGAGCAGCGGGCGTCGCGCGAGGCGCGAATGCTGGGTGAAAGCCCGGGTAGAGGGGGGTGGGGGGTGAGTCGCTCTCCCTTCCCTCGCATCAAACGAAATGCTTCGCATTACGACCAAAGTCGGGCAGGGTAAAGTCAGGTCAGGTACACTAATGGACACGCCCAGTACAGCCACCTTCCAGTTGTGGGCGATAATAGAGTTGTTACAGACACAACTAAGTAAAATTGTTCCATACTATAATTTCTAACTGAAAAACATAGTAAACCATAGCAGAAAATATTAGGGATTGGATTTTAGTTGGATTTATATGGAACCAACTCATATTAAGGGCAAGAAATTGAAAGAAAACATGATTAATTCCGTTTCACTATGATATAGCGAATGGTAGTCAGGAAGTGTGAACACTTATTTGTCTCTCATTTTTGCTTGAGTGAAAGTAAATAAGCAACACAAGGAGTTGCATGTGGTGAATAAGGGGTCAAATTTCCCTGGATCACCAGCCCATGCTTTTTCTAATCTATTCTTGAATGAATTAATTGACTCCGCATCAATAATATTTTGTGGGAGACTGTTCCATATATTTATGATCCTGTTTGAGAAACTATGTCTATGTTGCCTTAACTTTGAAATGGCTCTGGGTTTTACCAGTTTGAGAGTATGGCCCCGACTGCCTTCTCTTTTATTCAAGGTGAAAAATTTGTTCATATCTATTTTATCAAAACCCTTCATAATTTTAAATACTTCAATTATGTCACTTCTTTTCCTTCTGTAGGAAAGGGTAGGAAGTTTCAATTCCCTAAGCCTTTGTTCATAGGGTAGGTCCTTTATAACTGCAACTAATTTCGTTGCACGTCTCTGAACCTTTTCGATCTCCAGAATATCTTTCCGAAAAAATTGGGCTCCAAATTTGTGGACAGTATTCCAAAATTGGCTTAACAAGAGACTTAAATAGAATGAGAAAATTGTTCTTGTTGAGGCGATGGAAAGTTCTTTTAATTATTCCGACTCTCTGGTTAGCATTTTGACATCACGACTCTCCGGGATTCGCCACCTCGAACCCATGAAAGCAGCTAATGAGTATACAAAACTTCAACTTTCAAGTCTTCAAAAGATCTGAAATTCAACAACCTTCAAATGCACATATCTCACTCAATTTTTGGAATATCTTAAAAATTCAAAAAAACATTTTGCTTTTGATTCATTGGAGCTTCCAATGAAATTATAATTTGAATGTTTGGAATAATTTGAAAATTTTAGTAGGGTACCTAACTGATTGTTCACCTCAGCCTGGCAGGTTCAGCTCAGATATATATATTATATGTGAGCTGAGCTCTAATTATCGCTCACACGATGAAAACGTAATTTAAGGGTAAATCAAATGTATCTTCACGCACACGTACCTTACGATTGTTGAACAGTTTATTAACACCCCATGCTGTAAAGCTGGGTACTGTAAGAAAGATGTATATTAGAGATACCGTTGGCAATATCTCATACCACATCTTGTAGGTATTTGACGGCAAGGTCAAGGAGACTCGACTAAGAAGTTGTTGACTTCCCAGCTCTGGTAGAGTCCTGCTCCTATCGGTGGCCTGGCGAAGTTAACAACTCCTCCACTCCAGGTGGCGCCACAAGTCATTTTCTATATTCGAAAGAGCAATATGCATATTAAATTAATGTAAGAGAATTAGCTTATAATACTTTTGATTAATATAGGCACACGCGATTCCTTATTACGCTAAATACTGTTCATTTAGAATTTGGTGCGGAGTGGTTACGCTCTTTAGCTGGTTTCTCTATTTGATACTGCGCGTACCGGAAATCAGCGCATTTCAGAAAAGGAGGTAAACAAGATGCTCATGTCCAGTTACAACATTCTTTGATGTATTTCAGGGATTATTTTGTTCCATCATGGCTAATGACAAGTCTAAAGGAGATTCCAAAGCGCACAAAGAGAGATCGAAGGATGGGAGGGATTTAAAAAGCAAGGATACAGGCCCAACTAAGGTAAAATATTCATTCATAAAATAGAAACAGCCAACACAATGGCAACAGCTGGGATAACTAAAGAAATTATTCTCAGTGACAGTGCCAGTGGCAGTGGTGGCAGTGTCACTGCCACTGGCAGTGGCTAGTGCGGTAACTCAACTCTTAAGCCAACAAATTGAACAATAGTCAATTCTGTCTTACTCTTAGTGTCTACTTACACTTACAGTCTTGCGATATTGACTAACTTCACGATAGATAATACGATATATATATGTTAAATTTGAATGTTAACTTGATGAACGTTTCAGAATATACGCACACTTCTATCTTTAGTTTAAGCAATAATACCGACCCACCCAGGGGGGAGGCTATGGACTAACACGTGTACATATATGCATAAACAATACCTGTACTCATAGGTGGAAAATGAAATTATCAAAATTCAGAGACCAGAAACGGAAATAGTCCTGTATGGGGGACGCCATTTGTATATTCGTGTTGAATAATCAAAATCCAGCAAACGGAAATGGAAATCGCTCATCAAGCTTTGCTACGCAGCACACAGGGTGGACGACAGCGATTGGTTAATAATAGCCTATGGCTTATTGGCTATGGGCTTAATGCCTTGATAATGCACCGCTGCAGAGTAGCACATGCCGAATCGAGGAACAACCACACTGGTCCCTCCCTACAAATCTTCCATCTATGGTCTGATGACGTCACTGGGACCAGTGTATGTGTTCCTCCATGCTACTCTGCAGTGAGGCTGACAAGGCATTAAGTCCATAAGCCCAATTGACTTTATTCGGGGTCAACGATTGGTTAATAATATATCAAAACAAATGCCTGCTGCCATAGAATTTGCTGATACGCGTAGTGCAAAACTTTGATTTTATTCAAAATTAAAAGAAATAAAGAACAATTTGACATAAACATGGATGCACAAATAATAGTTTATTCCGCGGAAACGACGGACGAGTTGCTAGAATTTCAAATCGAACACCGCAAGTGGAGTAAAAAAAATACATGCGCAATCATAAAATACTTTGCTGTAGTTATATTGGGGGGTCGGTCCTAAGCATTGCTTATTCATATTAATTTTAATACCGACCCCCCAAGGGGGAGGCTAAGGACTAACACATGTACATATATACAGATGAACCTCGATCCAACGGACACCGATGCAACGGATTCCGGATCCAACGGACACAATCTGCTAGAGTGAGCTAGGCTCCCACACATGTGTAATGCATACTCACACATATGCACATCATTCACACATACCCACATAGTGCCGTCCTAGCAACCCGTCATATTAGGACAGGTACCGACTTGTGGTCCCATGTTTTCCACATTATCACTATGACACCTATAGATAAAGCAATTTCGTCGCTGCAACGGACAAACAGCTTTAATGGACAACTGCTCCCCCCTATTAGTCCGTTGGATCGAGGTTCATCTGTATACATAAACAATACCCAGACTCATACAGGTGGAACATGAAATTACCAAAATCCAGCAAATGGAAATGGCCCTATATCACTCGTGTTGAATATCATAACAAAAATCCAACAAACGGAAATAGATCATCGAACGTCGCTACGCAGCAAAGAGGTTTGATGACAGCGATTGGTTAATAATATAGTCGAGAGCAAAACAAATGCCCGCTGCCATTGAATTTACTGATACGCACAGTGCAGAACTTCGATTTTATTCAAAATTATTAGAAATAAAGAACAATTTGGCATAAACATGGATGCACAAATGCAATATTAATAGTCTATTCCGAGGAAACGACGACCATATTCGATTATCGCGACTGCGACTTGGGTCACCCAAGTTTATAGAATTTCAAATCGAACACAGCATAGTTATATCGGTTGTTTAATCGAATACGGCCACCAAGGCGGATCGGTCCTAAGCATTGGTTATTCATATTATAATAATTATTAATCTTTGTTTTGTTTATTTCATCCTACAAAAACTGTTTTGGTAGGAATGGAATGTAAGAAAGCTGTGTTAGTGTAGGTACCCCAAACCCAGGCTGATTACTTGTTGAATATGCCAACACCTTGCCAAAACAAACCACAAAGGACTTTTACAAATGTATTACAGCAGAAACAACCTTTGTTCTCTTACCTTTAACCTGGTCTTGGATTCATTTTATTATTCAAATAAATAAGCCTGATATAGCTAAATATAAACTACCACCAACTCCCATTTTTCACTCTCAAACCATGTAATTTCCCAGGTGGAGATGTGTCATGGTATCCCTAGTAGAATTAGCTAGTGTACATCCAATTTGTGCAACAACGCCATTTGTTGATCAAAGTACCCAGGAAAAAGGTACTAATACCCCTAGATAGGTGAGATTCCGAGCTTTCCATTCATATAAAACTCTATATGTTTTAATTTTAGAGAAAATGCAAAAAAATGATTGAAATTTGAAGTTACAAAAATTTCCATTTTAAGTGCTATTTTCTACTGAAAATATAATTTAAAAACCATTAAAAGTTGGTATTGAATTAAAGAGAATTTAATTTCCTGTCCAATCATAATTATCAGCGCTCATGCGAACCTATGGCGCTCATGCGCACGGCGATTTAATGACTAAAAATGTATTTTTTTTGTTTTTTTAAAAAACTTTTTTTTTTAAATTTGTTTTAAAATTTGTTTTTGGATACATTATTAGTTTAAGCAGGAGAACTGGTCTTCCTCATTTCCACTGCTCATTTCCTTAGTTTTAATTTTGGGAGCTATAATTTTTTTCAAACTCAACATTTTTCATGATTTTGGTAAAATGTGCATTCTTTCTCCTCACTTATAAAATATTTAACTGTTTTGTAATGTATGTTGTTATGGATGTATTGAAGTATCTGATAAAGATGAATAGCACCTGAAAATTTCATCCAATTCCATTGTACAGTTTTTGTTCTGTGATTTTTCAAACTTTTCCAAAAAGCCAGTTTTTCACCAAATTTTATCACCTGCCAAAACTGGCTCTCGGGTGTTTTCAGCCTATTTATTTTAATTGTTCCCCATGGTTTGGGGCCTTGAAAAAAAATAGAGTTACTAGCACTACCCCATAGGCCCGGGATAATTAGAAAAGAATCAATTTGGGTGGCAATTTTTACCACCAGCGCACTCGAAAAAGTGCTCTGGGGCCTAATTTCACAAATGGTGAATTCAAGGAAAATGCTATTTTTACCAAGTTTGAAGGTCTATATTTTTTAAACTAGCCACCCCATGCACCTGTAACTGTATATACACTGTGTACAGACCAGGGACTCTTAGCCTCTGCCTTGTGGAGCAAGCTGGGTGATCCCTTTAAATTTTGGAGACCATCAAAAATGCTATCTTTTAGACTTTGCAGCGTGACCGATTTCAAGTAGGGTTAGTAAAATTTAAAAAGGCTGTATTTGCCTTAATACTTGACCGATTTTGACAAATGAAGTATCATTGTATTTCGAATTGCATATACTAACAGATGGAATCATTTATATCAAACTCCGAACTCATACAAAATTTCACTTGGGATACCTAGTTAGTGTGTAGTGTCTGGTTCCAGCATGCAGTGTTTAAATTAATACACTGACTATTATGACTATACGGGCCTAGTCATAGTCTATGACTGTCTATGCCGACTATATATATGGCATCGATCGAGACTTGCAAACCCGCCCGTATGGGTCCTCACGCTTCACACCATAGCAGAAAGTTGACCACGCGCAGCGGTGCGTCACGCAAACAACCTCTAGGAAACACTGTTTTTCTTGTGTTTTATGTAAACACAGTACAAATCTTGATGGGAAATTTGAATGTTTACAATACCAACATTTGAGTAAGTCTTTTGCTAGGAAGAAATATGTGCCAGTTGAGCTGAGAAAATAACTCATAAGTCACCCAACTTTCAGTGCTCGTCCCCGCTAATCGGTTAATGTCCCCCATATAAATTTAATATATTCTGTTTGTTAAACATGCTCTCTGTTTGTGTGCTAGGCAATTTGTTTATATATGGTGCGGTTTTCGAGATATTTCACTTTTTCTGTATGGAGATTTGGGTTGTTGTAGTCTGCCATACACAACTTTCAGTGCTCGGCTGTGGTAAATGGCCCCCATATAAATTTAATATAATCTGTTTGTTACACATGTTGTCTGTTTGTGTGCCAAACATTTTTTTGTATGTGGTGTGGTTTTAGAGATATTTCACTTTTTATGTATGGAGATTTATGTAGTTTGCCATATTGGTTAAACTAATAAAAAGATCTGGTTTAATAAGATATAAAAGTGAAATCGACGGCGTTCTATGGCCGCTATCTTGTCTTTTTGCATTCTCTCCCATTTCACCAACTCTGTGCCTATATATGTAGCCATTTGATCTTGGGACCACAGTTTCTACTTCATGCCCCATACTAAAGCTATTTTCGCCCGTATTTACACTACGTTGTCGTTCACCCGTGTACTACAAGTACCGGGTGAATCTTTTATCTAAGTTTTGGCGTGCTTGCCAAAATTAATTTTGCATGGTTGTACTTCAAATGTCTCCAAAGTTAACCATCTAAAATAAAAGTTACTTCAAACTAAAGTAAGGTAGTCTATAGCGATCAATCTAATGTATTTATCTCAGAAAATGACAGAAACTCTAAAGCATCGGACTATGCAGCTTTAATAACAAAAGGCAATAATAATTATTCGATTTGCTATTAAAAAAAGAAAGAATTTATTGTGTCCTACGTAACACGGATACCTGATATGTGGTACCCAGTTTCAAAGAACGACCCATCTACATAATCACTAAATCAGTGTTGTTGTAGTAAGGGAATACCTCAAAATATACCTATAAAAATAGAGAAATGGGGAACCCCTCTTCCCGATGCGCTCCGCAGAGGACCAATAAATACAGCCGAAGCGGAGTTCTCGCGGAGGCCGGTTTTCACACATGCCTATTTAACCCAGCCATCTGGCACATTTTCTACAGCGTTCTTCAGAAGCTCAGGCCACACAAACAGCCTGCTGGAGTGCCTAGATCTAGGAATGATTATCATTGTAATTAATCATTAGATTTGATTCTTACCCATAGCTATTAATGATTACATTTGTGATAACCACCATCTTCTAATATACTATATATAATTCAAAGGAGTAAATACGTTAATCATAACGCTCGAATGAAAAACACAGCCTAAAGTTAGTAAAACGATACTTTTGATGCCGGTTGCAATATTCGGTATTCGCAGTATAAATGAGAATAATGGTGGCAATCCGAGTTACATGGCTTTATTGAATGACATTAGGATGGCCTGAAAGTATGTTACTGTTTCTGTTCAATCTCTTTTCATCAGTCCACCCTCATTTGAAGGGACAGGCTGCACGTGCAGCTGGTCTCACACTAGATAACATCTCTGTAGTATAGACCCACAAATACAACATGCACTTCAATTTGTAATCCTTACATAGGTTGTTATCCGTCGTCTTCCGCCCTCGCTGACGTCCGACTCTTTCGGTGAACTTATCTCTCCAATACCCGAGCAGGACTACTTCCAATTCTACAAGGCTGACATGGGGTAAGCTATTCATGAGGTGTATTTATAAAAGTGTAACAAAGTGTAGCAAGACAAAGGACACCCACCCATCCATTCTCCAAGGTATCTATTGTGATCCAGTATCAATCAATATGGGCATTCACTTCAGTATTCTATAACCTGCTCGCCTCATCTCATATAATAAAAGTATTCTTTAAATTGCCGGAAAACCAGGAATAGTTTCAATGTTCACGATGGAGGTTGGCTATGCCTAGAATTAAGTGTAGGAAAAAATTAAAAAAGAGGAAGACTCTTACCAAGAAAATCCAAAAAAAACTAACATAGATCACTAACCACATACCATAATCTTAAGAAACACAGACCGATAACTGCCCAGCATTGAAAACAAGCTCGATCATCCGAGATTATATGGTATGGACAGCATAAACATCCCATCTAAAAAAAAAAGAAAAAGATATCGACCATCTTATTTCAAATATCAATTGGCTGTGAAAATCACAAAATACCTATCTATTTTACCTCGGTACAACGCCTCGGCTACTCGAGGCCGAGGGAGAAGGTAGCAACATCCGGTACAGCAATTAGCATATTCCACTCGTGAGCGGTGGACGTTTGCGAGTAAGTACAGCGGTCTTTTTCTACAATAACTCCAGAACTTGGGGTTAGTTTATGGATATTTTTTCAACGATTGTGTATAAAGAGTAGAACAATATTCTCTACGAATATTAGAATATTGGCGATTATATTAAAGAAGTTATTGGCGAAAAACCGATTCGGGTGCCGGTACGGTAGTGTTGACATCGCCGTGTGGTTTATTTCTGGTCCGATTTCCGACTCGATATTCGCTATTGTTTCGTAGCGTTTTTATTACTTTAAACCTAAGAATAACATATTTCTTGTGTACATCAATATTCTCTATGAATATTAGAATATTGGTGAGTATATTAAAGAATATATTGGCGAAAAACCCTTTCGGGTGCCGGTACGGTAGAGTTGACATCGACATGTGGTTTACTTCTGGTCGGATTTCCGACTCGATATTCGATATTGTTTCGTATCGTTTTTATGACTTTAAACCCAAGAATACTGGAGGAAACATGTATAACAATATTCTCTACGAATATTAGAATATTGCGGATATATTAAACAATTTATTGGCTTTAAACCAATTCGGGAGCCGGTACGGTAGATTGACTTCACTGTGATTGTTTACTTTTGGTCGGTTGCTCGACCTGATTGTCGCTATTGCGTTAGCGGCTATTCTTATGAGTTTAAACCCAAGAATACAGGAGGATACGTATGTCTTGTGTAGATATGTTTA
The DNA here is from genome assembly GCA_030323885.1 of Branchipolynoe longqiensis. Taxonomy (NCBI): domain Eukaryota; kingdom Metazoa; phylum Annelida; class Polychaeta; order Phyllodocida; family Polynoidae; genus Branchipolynoe; species Branchipolynoe longqiensis. The sequence continues at coordinate 25,806,714 of CM059197.1, forward strand.
TTACATTATTATTAATCGAATGCATTGAGCATCTAGTGGTGTTTTTCCATTTTTATGGAATTATTTTATAATTAAAATTGTGTATGTAGATGTTGGTGGTTGCCACATCACAGGTAAGATTTTTGGTTCAACAAGCCGCCCGTTGCCGAATGGAGAGCGATGTTGGCTGGAGCCTCATCTCGTTGGGATTTTTCCCCGGTTTCTTTTATGGATTCGCATTGGAAATTAATCCTGGGTTTCTGTTGTGGATTCCCAATTTTCTAAGGCGTACCTCCGAGTTTCATAGCATTTTCTCCAACTTGCTGGCGCAGTAACCGCAGGAGGGAGAAGTGTACGGAACAGAGAGTGTGGGAGGGTACCGATATACTGGTCCCTACCCCTCGTTTGGTTTCGGCTTCCATACCGTTACCCTACGACATGACACATTAGCTTACACGCCTGTGTTGGAACGGTGTAAATACGTTCTCCAACACCAGTAGTTGCCGCCCGTGGCCGAACGGAGAGCGATGATGGCATCACGGTTATGCCGCTGTTGGCTAATGGAGAGCCATGTTGGTGGAAGCCTCATCTATATTTACCCGCCCGTGGCCGAGTGGTGAGCGATGATGGCTGTAAGCCACATCTCGTTGTGTCGCCCGTTCCAGAACGGAGAGCGATGTTGGCTGAAGCCATATTACGCTTATGCCTCCCGTTGCCTAGAGCGATGATGGTTGTGACCCCATCAGGTTATGTCGCCGGTTACCAAACGGGAAGTGATGTTGGCTGAAGCCACATCCCGTTTAGGCCGTCTGTTACCAAACGGAGAGTGATGTTGGCGGATGCAACATCCTGTTTGGCCGCCTGCTATCAAACTGAGAGCGATGTTGGCTGAAGCCATATCCTGTTTAGGCCGTCCCTTACTAAATGGAGGGCGAGGTTGGCTGTAGTCACATTTCCTTTTGGCCGCCTGCTACCAAAGATGTTGCCTGAAGCCACATCCTGTTTAGGCTGATGTCTCATCACGGTTGTCCGCCTAGGACCGAGCGGAGAGAGATGATGTTTGTGACTACATTATTTTTGTAGCCCATTAAAAATGGAGAGTGGTGTGGGTTGAAGTTACATCCCGTTTAGACTGTCCATTACCAAATGGAAGGCGATGTTGGCTGAAGCCACATTCCGGTTAGGCTGCTTGTTACCAAACGGTGAATGATGTTGGCTGAAGCCACATCCCGTTTAGGCGGTCTGTTACCTAATGGAGGGTGAGGTTGCCTGAAGTTACATCACTTTTAAGCTGAGCGTAGAACGAGGTTGGCTGAAGTTGCATCACGTTATGCCGCTCATTGACAAACGGAGAGTTTTGTTGGCTGATGCCATATTACGATTAACCCGCTTGTGACCGAGCGAATACAGAGGTTGGTTGAAGCCACATTATGTACGTCCTGATATGAACTTAGAGGTTCTAGGGATGAAAATAAAAACATTTTGTTGGATGGCCACACTCGAACTTTCTGTTGATGGTTATGGGGTGTCTGGCCTGAGAGATATTTTGGCTGCGAGCCATGGGTTGTACTGTTACTAACGGTACCAGTCTGGATATGATTATAGATTTTTCTAGGAGGAAACAATAAACAAATAGTTGGTTGAGCACTCTATATTTCAATGATCCTGAGATCTTTGAGTTAAGGGTTGTTTGCTTACGATGGGAAGTAACTCCAAGGCTCCCGTTTCTGATGATAATTACTCATTACCGGTAGTGATGGTTTAAGCCCTCCCTGGTATAACCTGTGTTAGGGGAGCTATGCAGGCCAGATGTCGGCCAGCTGGGCTAGAGAATCGGCTCATGAAGCTGGAGTAATGCTCTCACTCAATATCTCAAGAGAATAAGGAGAGGTTGCAAAGCAAACTCAGAGGGCCATGGAAATGGTTTTTTCCAGGAGGTAAAAATAATGGTAAGGTTTCCATAAATTGATGATTCACTCATTATGGTCCAGTCATAGTCGAGCTGCTCACAGGCAGTTACCGACCAAGTTATGAAACAGACCAAACTTTTGTAAGGTTTATTTCGAATGAACAACTATATGAATTTACTTGTTTACCAAGTGGTTTAGCTTGTGCTTTCCCTTCTTTACAAATTGTTAATTTGTTTCGCTCATGAAAAGTGAAGGACAGGATGTTCCCGGATAGTGATGATTCATGTTTTGCTGTGCAGTCAAAAGCATCTGGTCAAAATGCAGTAAATGGTTTAGGTACCACATTTACGAAGTTAGGAGTTGCTGGAAAGCATATGACAGAACTAAAATGGATTTTGGAAGGCCGTTGACTTGATGAAGAACTTAGATCATATTAATGTTCTAGAGTTGAGAAGCAGTGTATTTAGGGTTAGGTGTTTAGCCGGCATGTCCTAATGCTATGTCAGGTGACAGATAGTACTACAGTAATGGCTTTCATTCGCAACATGGGAAGGACAATGTCCGACTCATATATAAGAGAGCGAAATTAAATTGGAATTGGGGAAGCCACATATATTTTGTTGGCATCATGAAATAATAACATTTTATAAAATTGTTCATGGCATCCAGAGCAAGATTTTTGGCAAGTGGATGTTGTCTCTTTGATTTGGGGGGAAAATAAATTTTATTACATTTTCCTAAACATTTAGCCGAATCGGCAGAGTAGCAAGGAGGGCTTTGATGGTCCCTGTTTGGGACATGCAGCCATGGTTGGAAGTATTAGCCTTAAGAGCTAAGGACTTTATAATTTTCCTGCACGTAAGGGAACATTTTTTAAGCATTACTGATTCGTGGGGATGTGTTAACAACACCCCTTCTGGCATTCCTTTCGGAACACATATTTACAACACTTTGGTTTAGAAAAAGTTACTCGGCATGATTATTTGGACTGGTCATTAAATGATGATATTGGTTCAATAATTTGATTGGGTTGAATCAAGAAAGAATAACAAGTTACATAAATAATTGTTATGCCATCCACAAAATAAATGGGGCATTTTTTGTTTAAATACATAAAGTTAAGCCAATGGAACCATCCCTTGCCGAGGTAGTCCGCCTCTTACGAATGATGCAGGATGATGGATTAGGTTATGGAGTCTTTTATGCAGCTCGATGAGCTTTTTCGGTCATCTTACCAAGGAGTGACGGAGAATTAATTGGGAAACACGAAGTCCTTCAGTGTTTCGGGAGGTCATTATATGAAAGAAACCCTCCTAAACCATAGTATAATAGGTTTTGGGATGTCTCAGGGGTATTTAAGTTTTCTTGAAAATGGTCTAGTTAGGGACATCTATAGATAAACGGCTAGGCTATAAATTAGCTGTATTGTTACTTTGGGTAACCAGTCATAGGGCCCAAGTAATTGTTGACCTTTTTATTTACTGGCCTAGACATTGATGACAAGGAGGCCATGTTTGATTTGGAAAATTTTAAAATCAAACAGTACAGGAGATCCCCTCTCCTTGATTCTTTTTAATGGGTTCCCACATGACAGGAAACTGTGTGTAGTGTCAGCCATTAGGGCTTATATATCCAAGATAAAAGGAATACATAATGCCAGACATCTTTTGGTAAGCTTCATAAAGCCACATAAGGCTTTAGCCAGAGATACGATCGCCAGTTGGACGATTCACGTGCTCAAGTCAGCAGGCTTTGACATAGGACGCTACGCTTCGCACTTTACAAGAGGTGCTATGGTCTCGAAGACGAGACAATTGGGAATCTCAGTGAAGAGAATCCTAGCATATGCCGGCTGCAAGACGGCAAGGTTGTTGGCTAAATAGGGCAACAAACGACTAGAAAAGACAGGCGGGGTTGTAACCCGCCTACTCACCAACTAAGAAGATGTGTGAGAATTTACAAAATTGGAATTTACAACTGAAAAATTACTATGTTTATCAGATAATAGAGGATAAAAATGAGGCTACATAAAGTCTCCCTCGGCCTCGAGTAGCCGAGGCATTGTACCGAGGTAAAATAGTATAGTTAGACGAATCTTACCTTGGGGGGGGGGGGGGGGGGGGGGTTCCAGATGGATGGATAACCTCTTGTTTTCCCGAGGTAACAAGCTCGGAAGCGTGGACTGGGGCCCCCGCCTGCCACGACCGGCTGAACTGGCGTGCCAAAAAGAAAACAAGAGGAGTTCCAATCATTAAGCTCATTTTTATCCTGAATAATTAGGTGAAGATTGCTGTACCGGATGTTGCTACCTTCTCCCTAGTCCACGACTATCCGAGGCTTGTACCTCGGGAAAACAAGAGTTATCCATCATCTGTACCAAGGTAAAATTCGTCTAACTATACTATATTAAATCCACTATTCCACTATTGCAGCACAGGTCCATCAATCCATAAATAATGATAATAATAATAATGTTGCTTGTAGGCTTGGTGTAAACGCCTTCTCCCGAGCCTACATCAACTTCAGCCGACCGGAGGACCTAGTCATCTTCACTGATAAGTTTGATGGTTACGTGTTCGTTGACGAAAGAGGTGAGCCATCCTCTCCGTTTTGAGTACCAGAACAAATGCTCCTTTGGGAGGTTCTTAGCATTGATTTGATGGCTGTGGCTGGTGTAGCGATATAAAACAGCCCTTTTTGCAGGTTCTCCTCTACCCCCTCCGAAAATAAATGTACTGGAACAAACTTGGCTTGTGGGGCAAAGATATACTAGAATAATTCTGCAACCCACGGGCAATACTTTACCAATATTATATTGCCCCGTCCAGAATAAAACAGCCACATCACCCTATGTTTACTAGACTCAAGTGGAAATGCAATGTGATACGATTATTATCAATCATTCAATGATTTTCCATTTATCTCTCGACAGAAACTTTAATGGTTAAACTTGCACAATATATCCCGAAACAAGGATTATATTTGATATTCTGAAATTTCAATGTTAGAAATCTTGCGATGCCTAGACCTATCACTGCAACCTTTTTTTTAAAAAAAGGTGGTGGTGGTTTAGCAAACTTAGAAAAGAATGTTTTTGATCAAATTTATGGAAGAAGAGGATTAAAAAGAAATAACCTCTCGATAAGACACGTGTCTAACTTCGACAAGCGTATGATGATATATTGGTTGTACTTAAGCATATAACCAGACGGGATGGCCGAATGAGTTAGAGCGTCCGTCTGCCGTGCTGGTAGATTGTGGGTTCGAACCCCGGTCGAGTCAAGCCAATGACTTTTAAAAATTGATACTTGTTGCTTCCTAGCCAGGCGCTCGGCATTATTAGTACATGGCAAGGACTGGTGTGCTCAGTGTCAGGATAATGTGACTGAGTGGGATACCAGGTTATGGTGCCGGCGGCCTGGTTTCCCAGTGGGACAGCACTATAAAGTCGCCATGAGTGCGCACTGTCACAAGTCGATACCCGTTCTGTTATGACCTTAGATGTTGCTAGGATGTAAAACAACAACAAACAAACAAACTTAAGCATATACAATTATTTGTAATTCAGGGCGGGTTGATAGTAAAATTGTAACCAATCAGTCTTATGTTGTACCTAACAGTAACAGTATCAAATGCATAGTTTTCCAAAGGGCCAATGACAGTACCAGTGTGCCCCCCTCCCCACTACTGTCACCTTCCCCGCTCATGTAGATTTAGTGTCTGAGGTCCACAAGGGTATATTGTGACAAATCGGGAAGCATTCTTTGATAGTTTGAATTCGCTTCCATCCTCTTGTAGGACATGAATATCCGGCGATCGTTGAATTCGCACCATTCCAGAAAATACCCAAGAAGAAAGTCAAGAAGACGGATACCAAGAAGGGAACCATAGAGAATGGTGCGCTGCATATTTATATTCATATATAGTGTATATATACACTATTTTTGTACACAGGAAGAGTGAAGTAACTGAGTAAATAACTGTGAAAATATGGCCAAACATTTAAACAAAAAAATAAGAAATTACAATTGAGAAGTCTCAACAAAAAATGCTGAGTTATTAAAGTTGATTGAATTAAGAGGGGACTTCTATTCAGTTCCATATAATATGTGTGCTGTGGGTCCCCAGATGCTGACTACCAGAAGTTCCTGTCGTTGCTGGAGAAGCCTGAAGGTGAGACGATCGCCACCCCGGAGATCTTCCTGGAGGAGATCGAGGCACGCGAACGAGAGATCAAAGGTAGGCATCCATTTTTCCCGTTTTCTAAGGTTAAACCATCCAATTTTCAAAATCACAACCCATAAATTTATCCCGATATATCGAGCTTAGATACTGGTATACTCCTTTGAAACACTTGTTTTTGCATAAAAGGGAATAAATGCTAAGTCAATTGTAATAGGACCTGTGTGTGTGTGTGTGTGTGTATAGCAACACATTGCGGGGGGACATACATACATACATACATACATACATACATACATACATACATACATACATACATACATTCTTCTTCGCCCGTTGTGGCGTCAGCACCCACCCACACAAACACCTCCTCAGCCGTGTCGTAGATGAACGTGTCGCCTACCGCCCAACTTTGGTAATAGGCCATGAACAAGGGCTCTCTAGTTTTCCCGTTCCTGGGCCTTGAGTTTCTTGTTCGTGATTCTAACATTGTTCTTTTTTCCGGGGTGGGGTTGTTGGCCCCACACCCAACCCCCAACCTGGAGGACCAGTTGCTGCTCTTAGTCTGTCCTCTACCATGAGTCCTGCCCGGCTTGGTTAAACCTGCCAGGGGGCTAGCCGCCACCGGTATAGCTCTAATGGTCACGGAGGCATGCAAGCCTCCCCACCACGACAAGGTAGCAACACATTGGGGGGGGACATACATATACATACATACATACATACATACATACATACATACATACATATACATACATACATACATACATACTTACATACATACATACATACATACATACATACATACATACATAAACAGGAATGAACTTATAATTATTTTGTAACAGAAATTCTATTTCCAGTAAATGAAGTTTCTAAAAAAAAAAATACAATTAAATAAATTACTCCTATTAATGAAATCATATCCAATATTTAAACTACCACAGAGGACGGGATGGAACTTAAAGCTGCATAGTCCGATGGAAGCATCAAATTTTCGAAACCCAAACACTTACCTAGATTTGATCCTACATATCCAATGGTACACTCACTAAGCATAGAAGGAATGCTTAGTCAATTTAACAGAACCTGTGACTCATGAAGCCTTTTAAATCCAGCAGTTCAGTGTGCATACCAAAATTAATTTGGCATATTTTCATTTCAAACGTCTGCAAAAGTTAACGATTTAAAATTTGTTTAAACTACTTCAAAGTAAATTAAAGTAGATTACCATATACCAATCTTGATGCATTTATCTAAAATTTTACAAATGGAGGTAGAGACTCCATACCATTGGATTGTGCACGTTATATTTAACATGGGTAATTTACGGGCGGAGACCAACCACTGAACCGAACCTTGCTGCCACCTGGCGATCGAACCCATACTACCCCAGCGGCCACTGATCTACGGTGGCGCCCCCTGTAGTAACTTGAGAGAACTACAGGCCACCTAACGACTGATCCAGCTACCTCCTTCACCGCATCTAACCACCTATCTTCACCCACCCACAGCGCTGAAAAATAAGAACTCGGTAGGGCTGAGGGTTCGATTCCCGCCCGGCCAGATCATTGACACACCAGGGAAGTGACTTGATGAAAGGTAGTTCCGGTTGATTCACTGAATGACTTGATAATGACCCATGATGAAAAATGAAGAAAAGAAAATCCACTATAACCGAATGATGTCTCTCTTAGTAAATTATGTAAGTTTGGACCCCGCCCCCCTCCCCCCCAACATTTTTTTCCCCTATGGCTTGTTATATTTCTAGGGCTAGCCGCAACCCTGTAAAACAAAAAGAAGAAGAAAGCAATCAGTGATATTTATGCACTCTCAAATAATTGTTTCCATAGCAAACGGAGGCTTGCGCGTTTCAACACCCTTAATTGACTACATTAAGAAAAAGAAGGATGATAAGAAGCAGGCCTTAATCGTAAGTGTTGCTGGTTATTTTCGTACAATTTTATTTCTTTATTACAAAGAATTTAAAATAAGCAAATGTAATACAAAAATGGTTTGAAAATGTAAATGTGAGAAAATGTAAATGTAATAGGAAAGAAGTAATGTGAGAAAATTACCACATTCGATTATCTAAACAGCTATCGAATTGATTTTAATATAACATAAATGTTCTTTTATTGGCGGCTTACTTAAGGAAGTGTTAGCCAAACAGTAATTTGATCGAACAGTGCTTTCCTAAGCTATACATGCGGATATATATATCTTTTCACATTGATTCTGGCAGAGAGCGAGGGAAGAGCGAAAGAGACGGGATAATGAACGAAGGAGGCAGAAGGAAGATCGACGCCGAAAGGATAACAACAAACTGATAAAACCCCTGGACTACTCAATGGAGAAGCGACGAGAAGACATCCAGGTCCAGTACAAGGTAAGCTGCGGTGCTCAATACTTCCCGATTGACAACCTGTACTGGTACGGAGACCCTATTTATGGGGCACCTCAAGAAATATACCGACAGATGATGCAGTAACGCAATAGACATTCTCCCTGGAACAGTCGCAGTAGGGTGATATCCACAAAATTAGTACTTGCCACTAGGCAGGTTGGTGCTTTGGTGGTGGCAAGATAGATAAGATACACGATGTATCAGTAAGACATAGGCAGCCAGCTCCCCAGGTGGCGCCATCTAGTGCAGAAAACTCACTGTCGAGTATTCCTACATCTGCTTTTGAATTGAGCTGTATTGAAGTCGTACTGGCAACTATTCTATATAATTAAAGTACCGTTTCATGTATGTATGTGATCATGCAATTAAACAAGTATGTTTACAATTTTTTAATTTTTTTTTTATTCTACTAAATCAGTGCAACTAACTGCATGAACAATGGCTGGAAGACCAGTGCTTGTGCACTGAACAAATTCTGTGTTCAGAGGAATAAATAAATTTACACCAATTAAAGAACAAATTGTACGTGTGTATGTATGTAATATATGTATGTATATTTTGTAAATAACTGTACCAACAATGCCTGAACGACGAGTGCCTCGGTGCTGAAAAAATAATATGTTCAGAGGAACACATATATTTACACCAACAATATTATGTATTTATGCATGTATGTAAATTTTAATATATGTATCTTAAAGTGCAAATAACTATACCATCAATGGCTGGAAGACCAGTCCCTGCCTCGGTTCTGAAGAAATACTTTGTGCAGAGGAATAAATATATTTATACAAAATTGTGTGTGTGTATGTATGTGTGTATCTATGTATGCATCTGTGTGTATCTATGTATGTATATATGTATGTATGTAATATAGATAATTTGTTTTAAAAGTGTAAATAACTGTACCAACAATGGCTGGAAGTCATGTGCCTTGATGCTGAATAAATATTTTGTTCAGAGGAATAAATATATTTACACACAAAAAAGTGTGTTTGTGTATGTGTGTGTTATGTATGTATGTATGTATGTATGTATGTATGTATGTATGTATGTATGTATGTATGTATGTATGTATGTTTAGCGTTGTTCAGTGTGCTTCGCCCTAACTATAGCATGGCCAGAGACCTAGTTAATGGTTGGGTGGGCACTAGTTACTCCCACAGCCATGCATCGTGTACACGGCTGCTAAACAACTCATTCGAAAAAGTGTCAGAAGGCTGAGTTGTGGAAATCTAATATGCTAAATATATTGTTCAAACAGTTCTCTATTGTAACCCGCTACTTTTGGAGTGAATATTTGATAAAACCATGTAGTTTAATAGATTTTCAAAGTCAAATCGAGAGCATTCGGTGGCCACTCTAGGTTTTAGTTCCCCTCCATTTTCTCCACTGTACACGAACATAGATAACCACAGCGTGCTGGAACATGGACCTCCACAGCTTGTTTATAGTTGATTCATACCGAGGCAGTTTTTGCTCGGCTGGGCTGTCATTCACCGCTACTCTGGATAGGGGGTAAATCTTTTATTTAGGTGGACACTCTAAATTTTGAATGCACTTAAAACTCATTATGATGGTGACAATTCTATGTAGATTGACATCATTCTGTGTCTGTAAATATACTACAACAAAAACAAAAATCAATTTAAATTGTTTCAAGACTTTCCTGTGCAGAGATATCACGGGGATGGTTTAAATGTTTCTAACGCAGGTTTCAAGTCCAAATTGAAATAAGTTTCCTTTTGTTACATGTTGATATATTTTTGCGTGATTATTATAAATAACTTGTCTTTCACCTCGCTCAGCTGGATGGAGTTTTGGTCACATTTACACCACAATTTATGGTATTCAACTCTTTCTTATTGCGTTATTTATTCGAACAAGACACGTTTTACTTTTTTAATGCTTGCATTTCTTTTGTGTTGAAACAGATTTAAAAGCTGTTCTTTATTTCGTGTGTTTTGGTATCATTTGTAATGCATTTTCTGGTTGTGATTCCGGGAAGACACGAGACACTGGATTTGGGTTGGAGTTAATTTCGCCGGGTCCTAGTGGATACCAGGAGGACTACATGGGGAGTTGAGACGGGAGCATCATTAAAAATAGTGATATAGTGCTAGGCTACACACCAACTGGTTAAAGTTGCAAGGTCCGATGTAGCATAATTTTGCCGAAACCAAAATACTTCCCTGCCTTTAATCTTAGACAGGTACATTAAAGTCAGATGGTTTTGAGTTTCTGCCATTGTTTTTAGCAAAATATATTAGGTTGATTTTTATTGAGTTTCTGCAATTAACCACACAAAAAAAACCACCTAAATATATTAGGTTGATTGTTGAGTTTCTGCCATTAAAAAAAAACACCTAAATCTATTAGATTGATTGTTTTTGAGTTTCTGCCATTACAAAAAAAACACTTAAATATATTAGGTTGATTATTTTTTAGTTACATTTTTTTATACATATTAGGTTGATTTTTATAGACGATCTTACGTTAGTTTGAAGTAATTGTTTGGTTATAAATTAATTTTGGCATGCATGTCATATTCTCACACCATAGACTTCATACGTAGTAGCATTTTCTATTAAAGTTGCTTAGTATGTCCTTCTACGTATCAACATGAGATGGGAATCTGGACAGCAACTTGTTTTCAACCACACCGGTTTTTGGTGTAATGCCCGAAATTATTTTGGATGCTTTCACTTAAAATATTCACAATGTTAACCATTTGTAATAAAGGTTACTCTAAAATCAAGAAGAGTAGGTGTTTAATAATTAGTCAGCCTGCTATGGTTATCTTTTTTTTTTTTAAATGGCAATAACTCAAAATCAAAGCAATATGTAACATTAAACGGATGTCTGATCTGGAGTCCCTCAAACTTACATGCGAGTCGAATAGAGGGTGGGTGGGTGTGGTAAGGCAAATTGAGTCAAGGAGGTCCTGCTGCCGTGGGTGAGTGGTGAAGTGCGACTGAAAAGGCATGAGCCTGGGAGGTGTGAACGGTAGAAGAAAGGGCCTACCTACAGGAGGAGGGTCTTAAGGTGTCCTCCCCGAATCAACCCTGAATCTATAATTAGGAACCAATAGATTGTAATGGCGTTCTCATTGAAATGGGCCACTTTAGTACTGTAAGGATATTTTTAATAAAAGCTATTGCTGAAGGTAGACATTTGTGTTACACCTTCAGGCAGTTGAAGCTGAATAATGATCATAATGCAAGGTATTCACTAAACTAGTAATATTATACAACCGGAGCCCCAATATATTATAACATCTGAAAATCACCCAGACACATACCTTATTGCAAACACGCTTAGCTGACTATAAACTAGTGTACAACTGGAGCCCCAGTTGTGTGATAACCAATATAGTATAACATCATGGAAGCTATACCTATAAACTAGTATACAATTGGAGCCCCATATGGGTCATAACCAATATAGTATAACATCATGTAAGCTATTCCTATAAACCAGTATACAATTGTATTGTGATAACCAATATAGTATAACATCATGTAAGCTATACCTATAAACTAGTATACAATTGGAGCCTACATGTGTGATAACCAATATAGTATAACATCATGTAAGCTATACCTATAAACTAGTATACAATTGGAGCCCCACATGGGTGATAACATATATAGTATAACATCATGTAAGCTATAATTATAAACTAGTATAAAATTGGATCCACATATGTGTGATAACCAATATAGTATAACATCATATAAGCTATAACTATAAACTAGTGTACAATTGGAGCCCCACATGTGTGCTAACCAATATAGTATAACATCATGTAAGCTATATCTATAAACTAGTATACAATTGGATCCCCATATGTGTGATAACCAATATAGTATAACATCATGTAAGCTATACCTATAAACTAGTGTACAATTGGAGCCCCACATGTGTGCTAACCAATATAGTATAACATCATGTAAGCTATATCTATAAACTAGTATACAATTGGATCCCCATATGTGTGATAACCAATATAGTATAACATCATGTAAGCTATACCTATAAACTAGTGTACAATTGGAGCCCCACATGTGTGATAACCAATATAGTATAACATCATGTAAGCTATAACTATAAACTAGTATACAATTGGAGCCCCATATGTGTGATAACCAATATAGTATAACATCATGTAAGCTATAACTATAAACTAGTGTACAACTGAAGCCCCATATGTGTGATAACCAATATAGTATAACCTCATGTAAGCTATAACTATAAACTAGTATACAATTGGAGCCCCACATGGGTAATAACCAATATAGTATAACATCATATTAACTAATATACAACTGGAGCCCCATATAACCTATATATATATAGTATAAGCTAGTGTAATAGACCAATACAGTATCCCATCATGTAAGCTATGTCTGTAAACTAGTATACAACTGGAGCCCCATATAAGCTATATCTATAGTATAAACTAGTGTAATAGACCAATACAGTATCGCATCATGTAAGATATGTCTGTAAACTAGTATACAATGGGAACCCAACCAGTAAAAAAAAAACATGTAAGCTATACCTGTGAACCACACATACTGTACAGTGGAGTGGGATCACAACATGTGTGATAACATACATGATGTGAGAGCACTTACCTATATACATGTATGTAAACTAGCCTACAATGGGAGCACCACATGCGTGACCGCTACGTTTAAAAAACAAAACAAAACGCACACACACAACCACACACACACACACACACACACACACACACACACACACACACACACACACACACACACACACACACACACACACACACACACACACACACACTTTCTCGTGATTAATGTAGTACCTTGCTTACAGGTTCTGAAGAACCCGGACAGGGACAAGGAGAAGGACCTTATGAAGGACATTGGGAAAGAGAGGGATTATGGGAAGGACCGCTCCAGGGGAGGCTACGGCAAGGATAAGGATAAGTCGCCCATGAAGGATAACCGGCCCAAGTTCATGAAGGAGAAACAGAGGTAAAGTCAGGGATCAATGATCGCCCAGATTTGGCAGATTTATGCGATTTAAATTATATATATATATATCAAATTTAAATCATATATACACCTCCCTAACCGACCACCTCCACAGATCGACAACTCCCCTATATGGATCGCTTTATTTGGGTCCCAACAATACCATTGTAACCATCTTCTGATTCCCTAAACCGACTACCTCCCTAAATGGACCACTTAAAGACGGTCCCAAGGTCGGTCGATTTAGAGAGGGTTTACTGTATACATATATATAATTGCATAATAGATGGAAAGAGTGTAAGAAATTGTCCAAATGCTTTATAATGATTAAAATCGGCAATTATAATAAAATGCCGGGAATATGGCATGGCTGCGGGTGGCTGGTCGCTGGTCAGATGGCAGCTAGTTAAAGTTGCATGGTCTGATGAAATATTTATTTTTCAAAACCAAAACATGTATCTTAATTTGATTATATGTATCCATCTTAGATATTGGTGCATTAACAAGTGATTTGGGAAAGCATACATAGAATAATCAGTGAATTTACTACCTCATGCTACTTGAGAAACCCATGACACAAGGAAGCCATTAATCAATTAGGTAAATCTCGTGGCCTCAGTAGCCTTGACCCTCATTCCAAGTACCTAGTCAGGTTCCAGGATGTCCAGTGGTAGTATTGCTGGCACCATACCCTGGGTTGATATAAAGTTGGATGGAATTTTGTATTAAATAATTGTTACAGATCTGAATAAGAGTGATGTAATAATTATGAATATTATTATCCAGGAACAATACATTTGATAATCATTAAGTCATCCCACATCACATCACATGCCAACAAACAAATGATGTGCAATGGCGCCATCAGTGAAAATACCAGTAGACCAGGCTACATTTGAATTAGGTCATCCCACATCACGTGGTCATCGCGAGACGTCAATACGCGTCATAGCTAGAAGACTTTTTAGAAAGCTTGTCAAAAGTATTTTGGGTTCTTTCAGCTCAAAATGCTTCAATACTAGCCACTTTTCATCAAAATTACTCAGGACTAATGATTAGTAGGTTATAACGATCAATTTGATGTATTTGTATAAAAAATAAAATGAAAATCCAAACGCCGTCGGACCATGCAACTTTAAGCAGTGGTCAGTTAGGTGAGCGTAGTGCCCCCCCCCCCCCCTCGTAAAGGGTTTCGGGTGAGGGGGTAAGGAATTTTAAACAGCTGGCCATTTAGAGTATTGTCTATTGTGTATTTTGGTATATTCCTATAGTTAGGGCCATATGACAAATATTTATGGAATGTGGTCTTTCTATTTAATAATTTAAAAGTAATTGATAGAAACCAAAATGTCGCTCCCTAAGCCTACTTCCTCCTCCCAAAAACACCCAATAATAAAACCAACCCACCAAGCACTCGCCATTAAATCTAAACCCAAAACCATATAATGCTTTGAATGTTTTCATCACTGGCAATAATATATTATTGACTTTAAAGCCCGCCCCATTGATTTATTTGGTACCTCAATCAATCAATAGTTCTGTCCTCTAGTCGAGGGTTGGATGCAATGGTTCTCCACTTGTCCCGATGGTGTGCTGTTCTGATAGACTGTGAATAATTCAAGCCTGTCCACTGTGAAATATTTGTGAACCATGATGTTCTTGGTCTCCCTCTCCCTCTGCTGCCATTCACCTTCGCTTCCAACAATGTACGGTATATTGAACTCTGACGAATGATGTGGCCAAAATAAATAAGTTTCTTTGTCTGTATAGTGGCAAACAAGCTTTTCTTATTTTTAATTTTTCTGAGAACTTCTTTGTTGGTGATCTTCTTTGTCCATGATATTTTCATCATCCTTCGATAAGTCCACATCTCAAATGCTGCTAAACGTTTGTACATTTTCTTAGAGATTGTCCATGTCTCAGCCCCATACATCAGAGTAGACCACACATAACACTTAAAAATACGCTTCCTTGTTTGTATTAATATCTTACTTGATGTTAACACTCTATACATTTTGGAGAATGTTGTTCAGGCTATTGTTATCCTTTTAATTTCTTCCTCACATCTCCCATCATATGTAATCTTTTGTCCGAGATATATGAATTCGGATACTTGTTCTATGTTTGTGCTATCTGTCTTTTTACTTATAACCATTGTTTCAGTCTTCCTGGCATTCATCTTCATGTTGAATAGTATTCCAGCTTAATTGATTCTATTCACTATATCTTGTAGGTTTTTCTCACTGTCTGCTAGTATTACACTGCTGGTACCTAAATTTCCTTATTTACTCAGTTTCCGAGAGAAGGATTATAAAGAAAAGGAGCGTGGTGACCGTAGCGGAAAGGGAAGGGACAACCGGAAGCCTTATACAGACGAGGAAGACAGGTAAGCAGCTTGGCAGATTAGCAAGTTTGAAATTTGATTATAATCTTTTTAATTAAAAAATATTTAAAGCTGAATAGTCCGATGAAAGAATATACTTAGTAAGCATTTGTTGCCACATATTAAGGACATACTAAGTAAATTTAATATAACCAATTACTTCCTAGTTATGTTGCTGCCTATGGTATCTTTGGAGTTTTGGCGTGCTTGCTAAAAACCAATTTGACATGTTTGCACTTCAAATATCTCAAAAGTTAGCCATTTAAAATATAAGTTACTTCAAACTAAAGTGTCCGCGATTGGAATTAACCCCCGCTTAATCAAGGAATCTACCCCCCCCCCCCCGACAAAAAAAACCCAACCTCACACTTATCTAGATTTGCAACCACGTATCTAACTTAATTACTAATGTACGCATTAATATATATATTTTTTTGTGAGGGGGGAGGGCTTAGGAACATCAAAAACTGGTTTTGTCAGGTGATCTAGTTACCATAGCAATGGCATGTTCCATGTGGCTTCAGTTGATGACTCAAACCCAATATCGGGCAATAACTGCAGCTCATGCTGAACTTGATAACAGATTAAAATTAATGGTCGTTTCCTTCTCCTTTTTTTTAATCAGGTCGCCGATGCTAAGTAAAAAAGACAGAGAAGAGAGGTGTGGCTCGGCCAAGGTATGTGGGTGTATGTATGCATGCATTTATGTATATTTTGTCTGTATATATGTGCGTGTATGTATATATATATATGATATTAATATATATATATATATATATATTTTATATATATATATATATATATATATATAATGTGTATGTATGTATATATATATATATATGGGCCAGGATCACGAAAAGAGGCCAATTGGTGGAAGTTGTCGCCGTCGAGCATGGATGTCGCCGTCGATCGGTATAATTATAGTTTAGCATTGACAGAGATGTTGGAAAGTCCTTAAATTTATACTGAATGTATAGGTCGAGAAAATACAACAACCTTATTTGTTTCTAGGATAATTTAATATAAAACAAAGAAATGCATGAGACTTTAAGAATTGCGACGCCGACATCTGTTAAAGTTGTCGGCGTCGATCATTGGATGTCGGCGTCGATCGGTATAATTATAGTTTAGCATTGACAGAGATGTTGGAAAGTCCTTAAATTTACACTGAATGTAAAGGTCGAGAAAATACAACAACCTTATTTGTTTCTAGATAATTTAATATGAAACAAAGAAATGCACACACTTTTAAGAATGCGACACTGACATCTTCACTTACCACTGATTGGCCTGTTTTCGTGAGGCCTCATAATATATATATATATATATATATATATATATATTATTTAAAATTATATATATAATACAATATAGATATATATAACCCATTATATATATATATAACCCATTATGCGAATATAGATATATATAACCCATTATGCGAATATAAACTAGGAATTAAACCTCATAGTTGAAGGACTTATAGGCATTGGAACCAAGAACGTCCGCATTTGTTTCCCGGCATCATATATTTGCGCGTCCGGACTGAGAAAGTACGGAGGTAGTTCGTTGCCTAGCCACGGTGTAACACGTGATTGGTAAGGCCCGCATCTCCGTAGTCACTCAAGGTCGGATTTGTTAAATATGCACACACACACATTTTTCCTAGAGATGTGTTTAAATGTCATGCGCCTTTCTTTTCCCTTCCAGTCCGACAGCAGATATGATTCTGATAAGGGAAGAGACAACCGGTACCAAGGGAAAGGCCAGAACAAGAACAGGGAGAGGGACAGTGATAGCTATAGAGACAGTTACAAGGATAAAGATAACTACAAAGATAGCTACAGAGACAAAGACGGATACAAAGACAGCTATAAAGAGAGTTACCGAGATAAAGAGAGCTACCGAGATAAAGAGAGCTACCGAGATAAGGACAGCTACCGAGATAAGGACAGCTACCGAGATAAGGACAGCTACCGAGATAAAGAGAGCTACCGAGATAAGGACAGCTACCGAGATAAAGAAAGCTACCGAGATAAAGACAGCTACCGAGACAGTTATAAGGACGGCTACAGGGACAGCTACAAGGACAGGGTGAAGGAAAGCTACAAGAATAAAGACAAAGACGGCAGTGGGAGTCAACGCGGGAAGGAATCCCCCCGCGAGAGTAGGAGCAAGAGGTACTCGGCGAACCAGCGAGACCGCAACCGGGAGGCACGCGCCCGGGACGAGGGGACGGAGGTGCCGGCCGCCAAGAAGGAGAGCAAGGAGGACGCGGCTGAGGCCGGCGGGGACCGAGCGCGGGGGAAGGGGGAGGACCCGGCCTCCGACAAGGGCGGGGAGACCGGCCGGCCTGACCTGCAGGCCGGGGGGGACACGCGAGCCAGGCGCGTCCGCAATAAGGTACGTGTACCTGAGTCATTCTCAGAAACTATGTGCCACATGTGTGATGTGGAAACCAAAAGTGAAAGCATCCCAAATAATAGAAGAATCAGAGTTGGGAAAACTTAATTTCAATTTTTGATTTTGATCTTTTACAAATTGAGAAAAAAAACGTTAAAATTACACATGTAACATCAATCCATAACAGCATTTTAACACACACACCAAATTCAAGCAAGATTTGATTGATTACTGTAAAGCTGCGAACACACTGGACGCAGACGTCATGTGGTTCTCGTGCGGACGTCACACAGCAAAAATCTAAATGTATGTAACAAAGAGAAGCCGAACACACTGGCGCGGGTGGTTCTCGTGCGGGCATCATGTGGCAGGATAGGATCGCTTTTGGAATGATTTTTGCCGCTTGACTCGTGGTGCCGCTTGGCTTTTGATTGACTTTTCCTGACTTTGCCCGACTTGACTTTACACGACTTGAATTTACGCGACTTGAATTTACCCGACCGAATTGACTTTACACGAATCGACTTTACACAACAACTTTATGGTGTTCGGTAAAGTCCGGTCGGGTAAAGTCAAGTCGGGTAAAGTCAGGTTGTGTCAAGTCAGGTTGGATAAAGTCAGGTCATGTAAAGTCAAGTGGTGTAAAGTCAAGTGGTGTAACGTCAGGTCGGGTAAAGTCAAGTCAGGTAAAGTCAGATCGGGTAAAGTCAAGACGTGTAAATTCAGGTCGTGTAAATTCAGGTCGGGGAGAGTGAGGTCGGGTAGAGTGAGTTCGGGTAGAGTTAGTTCGGGTAAAGTCAAGTTGGGTAATATATATATATATATATATAGTTTTTGCTGCGTGCCGTCCACGTCCAGTGTGTTCGCTATTTACGCGTGAGAACCACATGCCATCCGCTTGTACTTGCCGCCCGCGCGACGCACACATCCTGTCTGTCCCTAGCTTTAAGAAAAAAAAGAGTTTTTAATAAAAGAAAATTAGCAACATATATTTTACAGAACTAAATAGGTTTTAAAATACTGGGACATGAGGGCTCATGGTCTTCGGAAAATATTTGTAAAAATTGCTGGATTACGTTTACTGAAAAATTATGGAATTATGTTCAGCTCAAACTGTAAGGAAACACCAGTATACCCTTATTTATTTCTTGATTCTTTTCGCCGTGACAGGATCGTCCCGAGCGTGCCATTTATGTACCGAGGAGAGCAGCGGAGCGGTCAAAGAAGGGACCAGAATCCAAGGACGAGAAGGAACCAGCGGGGCAGGACCGGGCGGAGGGGGAGAGCAAGGGGGGAGAGGACAGTTAAACAAGGGGGGCTGGAGGAGGGGGGGGGGATGGGTGCAGGCGCATGACCAAATGAATTGAGCACCACCTTCCCGTATTACAGGTCGTGTGTGTGTCGAATCCCAAATTTGAACGCTGGCCGATTCAGGCCAATATTTTAAAATATACTTGTCACTACCTAGCCTGGCGGCGCTCAGCATTACTAGGATAGGGCAAAGGTATAGGATAGGGTGTGGGGGGGGGGGTACAGACAGTTCTAGGTGACGCGTGCAGAGTCAGCTGTGGTTCCAACATAGATGGATGAATGGATGTGGTATGTTATTTCGAATGAGCTGTGATTTAGTGAAAGTTGCATAGTTCGGTGGGTTTTTAGTTTCTGTCATTAACAATTTTTTTTTTTTTAAAGAGAGAAATATATTAGGTTGATTGTAATCTGCGTTACTTTAGTTGGAAGTAACTTTTATTTTAAATGGCTAACTTTTGAAATATTTGAAGTGCAAACATGCCAAATTAATTTTGGTAAGCACATCAAAAAGAAGTCAAAACACCATACGCTGAGTGAAGTTTCGATTTCCGCGAAAATGTGAAAAGTATCATGGGCTTCGCCGGGATGGGGGTTGGGGGTGGGGGGGGGGGCGCGGAAAGTGGGTCTCATCCAGTACTCTTCAAGCAGAATCTGAACACAGTGGAGGCATTCGACTGGGCCCTTTCTATCCGCAAGATTTACGGATGGATCGGATGGAGCCACAACATACATCCGAATCATACGGTCCCAGTCGAATAGGAATTTGTAAGGAAATATTTTGATATTCGCACAGAGAGGCCCAGTCAAATGCCTCTTATGTCTATAACCAATCTTTACACATGTTGCTTGGAGAACTTTCTGTCATTGTTATGACCGTATTATCGCTCACCTCGCCGTCGGTTTCCCTGTTGTTCTTTCTGCTATTCCCTCCTGATATAACTTTAGATGTTGCCAGGACGTAAAACTCCAACAACCAATTCTGCCATCACTTTCATCCCTGTAACGACGTCGGCCGCCAATAGTTCAGAGGGGTCCTCACACCCGTTACTTCCCGTATTTATCAGTATTTCAAACTTATCAAAGCCAAGCACCTAATTATGGATCTGGGTTAGGAGTTTGTACTTTAATTGACAACTGCTGGAACGTTGCCAAACCCTTCCCACCCCCACTCTTTTTTTCCTTTACAAAAAAAAATGTTGCATAGTCCGATGGTTTTGAGTTTCTATCATTTTTCTAACATAAATATATTAAATTGATTGCTATAATCTACATTACCTTAGTTTGAAGTGACTATTATTTTAAATGGCTAAGTTTTGAGATATTTAAAATGCAAATATGTGAAATTATTTTTGGCAAGCATCCGAAAACTTTGATACCATAGGCTTTAGCAGTAACAGTTTGTATTAAGTTGGCTTAGTATTCCCTTTTATGTTACAATAAATGCTTAAAGCTGCATAGTCTGATGAAATATCAAATTTTCAAAACCAAACCAATTATGTAGCTTTGATTTTACATATCTAACTTAGATACTGATGCACTTAGTAAACATTTGTTTCTGCGTAGAAGGCAATATTGAATCAATTTAACAGAACCTGTTACTGCAGAAGTCTATAGTATCAGAGTTTTGGCAAGCTTGCCAAAACTAATTTTCCATGTTTGCACTCAAAATATCTCAACAGTTTACCATTTAAAATAAAAGTAACTTTGAACTAGTGTAAAATAGATACTAGTGATCAAGCTAATATATTTATCTCAGAAAAAATAGAGAAATTCAAAACCATCGGACTATGCAACTTTAATAAGTACACCAGTATAGTTAGATACGTAGAATCAATTCTAGATAATTGTTTTGGTTTTGAAAATTTGAAGCTTCATCGGACTATGCAGCTTTAAATGTTTTTTCTCCCCGAATTCTCTTCAATCTCCTTTATACGTTCTGGTGCCAGAGGTTGCAACCAGGTGGCACTTACTGTAATCCTGGATTTTCTACTATGCTGAGGTACATTTTTCTTTATGTTATAAAATGAATGCATTAACACTCTCAGTATCTACCTAGATGAGAATTCTTCGCTTTTGGACCAATTTCCTCGATTTTTCACGATAAAGACAATTTTTGATCAACTTAGCACTGCCAGAGAATTCAGGAAGAATGTCCAAATAGCAGATTTCCACTTCTGCACCCCCCCTTTACAAAAGATTTAACTTGGTATTTGAGTTTTTTGTTAGGTGACTTTCATCCCGGTACACATGCACATATGGGTCACTCTCCTGAAAACTGGCCAGAAGTGTCACATGGAGAGTTAAAATTTAATATTTGAATTTTTTACATTTTTTGGTTGCAAATGAAAGCTGGAAATCTCCCCTTTACATCTTTGTAAAATATAAATTGATGAGATAAAAAATAAAGGTGTAGTCCGTGAATAAGATATCTCTTATGGCAGTATAACATGTGCGTCACACGTGTAACACGTGTTTAGGACACCACACAGTCTGCTTAATAAATATCTAATCAGAATTAAATAATATCATACTTAGAAGCATATTAATCATGGCATAATATACAGAAATATCTAGTGCTTATATTGATAAAAAATAGTAATTCCCAGCCATGCTTTATTCACTGTATAATTAGTGTACAATATTTGTGTGGCATCCAGACACCACGGTTACACGTGTGACGGACATTTCTAATGTTATTTCTGAAGACATTAAATTTTATTTTTAAAACAATTAAGCATGCATACATGTTAATAGATACTTCCTCTTTGATTTGGGAACTGTTTTGTTTGATATATCAATGCAAAACAACATGTTAATAAGGATTCAACCACGTCCCATATGTCATGTTACAAATGGCTGACTGTAAAATGGGTTTTTTGGGTACAAAAACAGTTTATAACTAAAAAGACCAAAGTTGCACACAGTTTTATTTTATTTCCCTTATTTCTTTCATCAAATCTGAGCATGAATATGAAAAGTATAAGGAAAAAAATAAGTAGGAAGGTTTTTATTGATGTTTTAAAATCCCATCTCATGCTGACCAGTTTTCAGGAGAGTGACCCATATACATAGAACTAAAACAACTATTTTCAGAGAGCATAGGAAAATTCCAGGTTACCTCCCTCCCCCTTTTTTTCCTTGGGTTTGGTGACGCTATCCCGATACATATGAATAAACTGCTTGGTTTATGAATTTTCCTTTCTATTTTGTTTCCCTTTTTGCAACTAATCTATTATGACGTGAAAATGTCCTACAGTTTCATAAAAGTAGGCTAATTTAGATAAATAATGTCGGTGATGAGCTCTTACTGGTGACTGAATAGATCTTTATATACTTTATGAATTGAGAATGAATTTGTAATATCAATTAGATTGATTTCTATTTAGCACCACTAAGTATGGTTTGAACTTTGAAACGCCTCCAGATTATGCCGAGTGTGTTATCCCCGTGTGCTTTAATCTCCCCTGATTAGAGGCTGGTGAAATGTGGCAATGTTACTATTTTATGTAAATCTGACTTGAAAAGTCATGAAATAAACATCATAATTATAGTTACACTCTTGTATTTTTAATTTACTAAATATATAATCAATTATCGTTAAAGTTGCATAGATTGAGGGTTTTGAGTTTTTCTCATTAACACAAATAATGCACTACTTAGACAAAAGTTGCCCAATGGGGGACATCCAATTATTTAGTTCAAATTACTGCCGTTGGCGTCGCCACTGAAACTAGTGGGCTTAAACACAAACGCTGTGAGCAATCTTCATAGAGAACAAGTGAAATATCTCTAGAAACAAACTGCCTGGTACACATATAGAAAACATATTCAACGAATAGATTATATTAAATTTATAAGGCTATGGTTCTGCATTTCTATTAATTTTGAATAAAATAAACGTTTTACACTGCGCATACCAGCAAACTCAATACATTGTCAATGGCCGTGAGCAATCTCCATATAGAAAAATTGAAATATCTCTAAAAAATACACCACTTAGATACAAACCATTTGGAACTCATATAGAAAATATATTCAACAAACAGATTATATTAAATTTATAAAGTTAGGGTTCTGAATTTCAATTAATTTTGAATAAAATTGACGTTTTGAACTATGTGTATCAGCAAACTCAATGAATCAATGCATTGTCAATGGCCGTGAGCAATCTTCATATAGAAAAAGTGAAATATCTCTAAAGATACACCACTTAGATACAATGTGCGAAAAGGAAGAAGGCAAGGCGGGGGTGGGAAAAAACAGAGGCGTTTATTGAGGCGCCTCTGGCAACAGAGGGGGTAAACAGGGCACAGTAGAGGCTCAGGAGGAGCAGGTAGAAGGTACATGGAAGGTAAGGCTCATGAGGAGCAGAAACGAACAAGAGAGTCTATAACAGGGGCTCATACGGAGCAGAGGTAAAAGTTCATGTGAGGGGAGGGGGCGCCGAGGAGCCCTCCACCAGCTGAAAGGGAAGAGAAAAAAGGAAGAGAAAGATGGGTGGGTGGGTGGAGGAAAAAGGGCAGCGTGGAGGAGGGCTGGAAGGCGAGTGACTGAGAGAGGCCGGCGGGCGGCCTTATAAGGGAGGGCAGGAGGGCGGTGACAGGTGAGGTGCGAAAGCAAGGCGGGGGGAGGGGGAGGAGGAAAGCTGAGAGGCGGGCGTCGCGCGAGGTGAGAATGCTGCGCGACGACCGGGGAGGCGGGGGGAGGGTCTCTTCCTCTCCACACATCAAGCGCAATGCTTCGCATTACGACCGATGTGCGAAAAGGAAGAAGGCAAGGCGGGGGTGGGAAAAAACAGGCTTTTATTGAGGCGCCTCTGGCAACAGAGGCACAGTAGAGGCTCAGGAGGAGCAGGTAGAAGGTACATGGAAGGTAAGGCTCATGAGGAGCAGAAACGAACAAGAGAGTCTATAACAGGGGCTCATATGGTGCAGAGGTAAAAGTTCATGTGAGGGGAGGGGGCGCCGAGGAGCCCTCCACCAAAGCGGAGGAGAGGGCTCGAGGCTATGTAATAGTGATGCAATGTGTGCCCACTCGCTGTGTGACATAGAAATAACTCTGTGTAAATGTTATGATGCACAGTGACCGGGATTGCGGTATGATGTCCGGATATTATGATACCATTACTAATTACAGGAATGTTCCCTCCGTGCACCAGGAAGAGTGCAAACGGAGTGGGACATGTATTATTGTTTAATTTAACTGTATGATGACTACTTGTTACCACGGGACCACTGGGTAAGCACACCCAGCCATTCTGCATAAATTATGGACACCACCTGCCCTGGGGTTGAGTGACAGGTGCCCCCTCTTGGGCACCACCCCTCCCAGGCTGCAGAGGTGTCTGATTGGCTGGCTGTGTGAGCCCAGTCACCCTTGAACTCCTTGCACTTGCTGGACAGACAGAGACTCACTCTAGAGATACCAAAGGAAGCAGTTCACCTCTGAGCTGTGTGTAACACCCATAGGACTTAGGTTCAATGGGCCGTAGGCACTGATTTTGACTGAACAAGCAGAAGCTATGGGGCTCTGTGAGGCAGGTTGTAAGTGAGTCAGGGTGGCAGGTCACTAGTAGGTGAAAAAGAGTTGTAGCAATAAATCTCAACCTTATCACTATCAATCTTGCGTGACTTGTCTCCCTTTCTTTCTTATGAGTTGTGTTTTGGTATTTAGTGGGGGGAGACTGGCAGACCATTGCCAGGATCCTCTTGATAGTAGTGAGTATAAGTAGAATAACTGGAAGACGGCCAAAGAACACCAGTAAATTCTTCAAATTGATACTTGTCGCTTCCTAGCCAGACGCTCCGCCTTATTAGGATAGGGCAAGGGCTGGTTGGCTCAGTGTCAGGATAATGTGACTGAGTGGGATATCAGTTCATGGTGCTGGTGGCCTGGTCTCCCAGTGGGGGAGCACTATAAAGTCACCATGAGTGGGCACTGTCACAAGTCAGTACCCGTCAGGATTTGACTGTAGATGTTTCTAGGATGTAAAACAACCTTCTAACATGTGACTCACCTTGATGTAATTTGTTAAACACATTTGTTCAGTTATTGTTAGTTTGCACAGTTTCATTTGGGTGTACACAAACGCGAAAGCCCCCCCCCGCCCTCACACACACCTAAGCATAAGGCCCTGTCACACTACGACGTACGGCATCAGCGCATACTCAATGTTAGAAAATTTGCAAGTACATTAGCATTCGTAGAACTTGTCAGTGGTGGGGGGGGTAAAAATGGGTATAACACAACGTATGTAACGTATGCAGAACGTATCTCTGACGTATTGCTAGCATATGAGACCGTTCATGTGCCTTGCGAAACGTTAGAAAAATGCTTGCATATGCTCACGGAACGCTGACCAACATTACATACATTACTCAATCGCTAGAAGTATGGCATATACGTTAAATATGCTGGAGATACTGCAGGCATACATTCGAAGTACGTTATGAGTATGTAATGCATCCATTGGCAGTATGCGGACTGCGCGTTCCCACTGGATGAACGTATGGTTAACGTGCAGCAACGTATACCAATGTATCCCTAACGTACTCCCAATGTACGCTGATGTATCCCAAATGTACATGCAGCATACATTCAATGTACAAGCCACCCATCGACACGCATTGACAATTTTGGGCATGCACAAGCAATTTTCGGAGCCTCAACGCGCGTTGACATAAGACGATGTATACCAACATATCCAGAAGGTATACGCCATATGCCCAATGAACACAT
Organism: Branchipolynoe longqiensis; assembly: GCA_030323885.1. NCBI lineage: Eukaryota > Metazoa > Annelida > Polychaeta > Phyllodocida > Polynoidae > Branchipolynoe > Branchipolynoe longqiensis. Next base: position 25,833,045 of record CM059197.1, read on the forward strand.
AACATATGATGATGTACGCTGACATGTTGGTCGAAAATCACATATGTCGGCATACGCTAAGGCTATACGTCGTAGTGTGACAGGCCCTATATATACTGACCAAGACCATCTTACCATATTGAATGGTTAAATAAAATTCAATTCAAAACCAAGTACAGTTAACTTTGAAACCGCCCTTTGTGCCACTACCCAGGGGTGGGGGGGTGGGGGGGGGACAAGTCTAATTCCGCCCACCGAGAGCGTCACCAGGCGGCGATACGCGGAACCACACCGCTGTAAGCGCCACCAGACACAGACGCCGCCTAAAGTTCGCCTTTGGTCCAACTGTATGTGAAACCACAAACCTCCAAAGTCAGCAGACGACATTGACACACACACCTGCCCACCACGAGAGGGTAATTAACACTAGAAGTGTAACCTACCTCCACCGAAACCCCGAACACTCTTGATCTCGGTGCAAATTGTGTAGGCTCGTCGGACTCGGAGCAAAGCAGAAGGTGGAAACAACGCCGCGCTGCCATCGGGACCATTTTGCACCGTTGTGATTTAGGAGCTTTAAACAGATGCTGCGTTGGGTTGTTAATTGCTAGGGTGCGCCGTCACAAGCATATGGAATGCACAGCTAATGACGTCACCGCATGACGTGATGGGTTGGCGTGGAGTAAGCCTACTCATGATCGGTCTGAGCGTCTTAGTAGTAGGTAAGGGCATGTTGACTGATCATTATATATAGGATATTCAATTCAATTTTAGCGACATAGTCCGATCATACTGATGGAAATATCAAATTTTCGAAACCAAAACATTTTTCTAGATTTGTATTTGACTTATCTATATTCTAATGTAAACACTGATGCAATTATTAAGCATATCTTGCTGCGCAGAAGGGACGACTGAGTCAATTGAATAGAACCTGTTGATGCTGAAGCTTGTGCAAACCAACATTAGCTTCTTTTTTTTCTTGGAGATTTATACTGCCTATCAATCATGGATAAGCCTGAATAGACTTGTTTTCACCATTAGACAGTTTGTCGATAGAAAGCCTGCGTCTACACTTTTACCGACCCAAGGGATTTTTAACCTCCCACACCACATAGACATGGTATGAGAGCAACTGGCCTTTGATGTCGCTGTAAGTTATACACAGCAGTGGAAATCCAAATTGGCAGAGGTGGGGGCACAGGGAATCAAACCACCGACCTTCAGATTAGGAGTCCGACCTAGAAAAAAGTCAGACACTCTAACCACTCCGCCACAGAGAACACCACAATTATCATGTTTGCACTTTCAATATTTCCAGAGTTAACCATTTAAAATCTAATTTAATTCAACTACTCATAAGGTAGATCATAACGGTCAATCTAAAAAAAGAAGACAGAAACTAAAATAAATCAAAGGATTATGCAACTTTGATTTGATTCTGGAATATTATGAATACATCCTTATAAAAAGACGACTAGAACCTAATGACTTGAAACTATGACTTTATAAGTAGGCCTATCACAATATTTCTCCATTCATTATACAATGGTTATGTGTGTACAATTAATCAATATTCATAATACACTGTAATAAGGCGTTGCCCAATATAGCTATGGACATTATAAAACTAGAGACAGATTTTCCTCATCAAGATTTTGGAAGATGGTACACCCCGTGAAACACATAGTTGGCCTACTAGCACTACAATTATTTGGTTCATTGCACAATAATCTGAATGTCATTGTATGCTACACATAATCTTCTACAAAATAAAAAGTCAGATTTATAATTACACTATAACCGATTATAGGAGGGTCTATATGTACTATGTTGTATATAGTTCCTACATTTATCATTTCCTGTACAAATATATCTTAAAGGTGTCGATTCAAAGAATTACCCTGAGTATAGATTCTTTTATATTGCCTAGCTATATAATCACTAAGGTCTTCAGTGATATACATGTATTACTTTGATACAAGGATATTTTCTGCTCAGCACAATAACACGAATACCATTTCAAGTCAACAGAATATTATTTCATAGTAAATAGCAATATAGCTATGTAGACCTACATGTGCAATAAAAAGCACAATACGTAATTGTAAATATTTATAGTAGGCATCCCAATGCATCCTAATGCAAGTCGCCCGAGGCATCATAGTAGCTTTTGTGGATGGACGGAGTGTTTTCAAATGGGTTTCAGCCTTCGAGTTTATCCCATTAGGAAACACTCTGCTTAATATTATTTCATATGCCTTGGTATATTAAGATTAAGATTTTCTTTATTTCCACATGATGATTGTACATACAAGCTGATATTTATGTATCATTTATGTAAAGATTCGCATGAAAAAGGAGAAAGCAGAAGGACAATACTTATGAGGCGATTTCCCCAGTTAAAAATATATATACATTGCTAATATAATATTAGATCGATCATAGTCTTTTCATTATAATGTGCCACACTTGGTTCTTATTAAATCAGATGAACCACTTGGTGGGTCTGACAGGATGTCAAATTTCTATGAAGATATTCGGCAATGAAACTGATTTACCAATATCCCAGTCAGCATAATTCTTGGCCCCCCCTCTCAACCACAAAAAAAACATGATTGCCATTATATTATTCATCCATTACTGATTTGCTATCAGAATACTGGATACCAAATCAGTCGTGAATATGGCCATTGCTTCCCACACGACTTGAAGCAACCACCATTCAATCAATTAAACCTGTATCAGGATGTCTATGGTAAGCTACCTCATTTTCACAGGTAGTCGCCTATCCAAATAGATCTACTGCCGAAGTTCAATGATCAGATGAGCAGCAATGCTTTCAATGTTAAATCTATGTTCTTTTAAATCATTTAATAAAAAAAGTTTAGAAGAACATTCACCTAAAAATCGGACAAACATGATGTTTACCATGTATTCCTTACATAAATATAAGGAAGCTCAGAATTAGAATGAACTATGTGAGCTTGAACTCAGTAGGTCGGGATCGGTCTGTCCAGCACGATGAGATTCTGAATAGTTCCTGATATGACCTTAGATGTTGCCAGGACTTAAAACTCACAAACAAACAAATAAGTTTAATATCTAGGATTAACTCTAGGTAATCTTTGGGTTAAACAAGTGATGCTTTCATCAGATTACGCAACTTTAAAGGGAAAAGGTGCTGAAACAGGAACCGTACTCTGACAAATGCTTTCCAAACACAACGTTGTTTAGTTTTTATATTTATAGAACCAAATATGTGTGGGGAGAGTAGTGGACCAACTTTACCAGAAGTGGGTCAGTGCTGAGGCTGGGACTGTAACTGGCAGCTGTTTTGTAAAATGGATGGGTGAGTGGAGAGAAGGGAGAGTAAAACTGGGGTATTTTCAATTTTCTTTAGAGTAGTTCAATCAGGAAATATATTTGCTTTAATGTAAAATAGCCAGAAACACGTGGCCTCTGTAGTCTAGTGGTTAGGGTGTTGAACTTGTAATCTGAAGTTGTTTGGTGTTGTGTGTTCAAACCCCATACAGTCACAAACCTTTTTACATTCAACAACAAAACACGTTTTCCTTCTATGTGTTTCTGATTGAATTATGCAATGTAATTGTACTGACATATTTTACATCAAAGTAAATATAAAATCCTGTTTGAACTACTCTAAAGAAAATTGAAAATACCTCAGTTTTATTCTCCCTTCTCTCCACTCACCCAGCCATCTTCACAACAACAACTGTCACATGACCAATCTAGGTCACTCTACACCACCAAGTGGACAAATTCAGTACTAAGCATGCACCACCCTGTGGCACAAATTAGAACTATTCCGAGTTAGTTTGTTTTCCCAACCACCTATACCTTTTCCCTTTTAATAATAGTATTAACATAGTATATAATGATTTCTTAGTATTAGCACACGTGGGCTCATTGGGATATTAGTTTAAGGATTTAAAATCCCCTCACCCCATGCCCTTTGTGACCCCGCCTCCCTGCCTCCCCCCACACCCACACCCACTGACCGTCGCCAATAGAGGGGGTGTACTGACGTCACGAGGTAACTTTCGGTAGCCATATTGGATGACATACAGAAGGCTTGCAACGGCCTACACTGTGGTTAGTTACTGATTTGTTGGTTTATTTGTCACTGTTTTGAACAGTTTGGCCTCAGAAGTTGTTGCTAAAGTGCTGTAAAGCCCTGTTTACACGGGCGATTTAAAACGTTTCATATGAACCCACTTGCCTAGATCGACTCACATTTGGCGTGTAAACGTGGCTCTGTGGCGTTTTAGGGCTGAATCGATTCATATGAAACGCTTCATCTATACCACCTCGCGAGGTCGTATAGATGAAGCGATTCAGCTGGTTCCCGGCAGTGTTAGGGCCCATAGCAGTGCTCGCCGGCTACAGCCGCACCACAGGCTGCTTGTTCCCGGTGGCCGACACACTTTCAAACTCGCTCGTGTAAACGCACCACTACATCGCTTCATATAAATTGATTTGTCTACATCGTTTCACAATTCCCCGTGTAAACACGGCTTAAGTAAACACATTGGATGTAAACTGCCCAGAACCTCCCATAACACAAGACAACTCTGTTTTAATGCGTCTGCATGCATTCACAACATGGCTAGGGAGGGTGCTGTTAATCCTAGATGGCAGCCCGCTGACCGCTGATTGCTAAGTAATGACGTCACGTGCGCTCCCTCTATATCATGGTGGCGGACGAAATCGGCTGATTCTACAGAATGAAATGTAGCGCTACAGATTTGTCTAACAAATATATCGATTTGACTGGATACCTTTGTAAACACGCCTAGATCCGCCCCGGGTTAGTTTCCTAACATTGTTGACAATCAAATTCCACCTTGTGTGTCGACGAGTTGAGGGGATTATCTGACGGTGGGGGGTGCGGGCTGCGATGTTAAACATGCACAGCCCACAGTGTTACATGAGTGTGTGTGTGTGGGGGGGGGGGTGCTACCAGCAGGAACACAATGAAGCTGGTTCCTGCTTGGGCAGGTGGATTGTGTTTATTCTTATAAACTAAAGGGAGCTTTTAGTTTTAAACAATGTTTTCTGCAAGTAATCGATGAACACACTGTGCATACGGGTTTCCTGCTGGAACAGGGGGATTAATTAGAAATGAATGTAGGCATACGCCCTTTTAAAATATTGGTTTATATCACCTTACTGACACTGTAGTAGTCGGCACAAGCAGCCAGATAGACAGGTAGGCATGGAAAAGGGAGTCGTAGTGTAATGATTAGCACATTACCCTTAGAATGGCAAAAAGTGTGATCGAAAAACTTGCTATACAATATTTTTTATCATCTCCATGAAACTGGTCGCCATGGTCGACCATGACCCTATACAAGCTATGCACTGTGTGGTTGTTGAACCTACCCTGTGCATCGGCCTATACATGTAAGTGCATGACCTATAGACCTATTTCATGTGACGTCAGCATGGGTATCTAGGTCAGTGCGCGCGCCTTTTGGCTGCAGGACGACACACTGACACACTGCAGGGTTCTGCATTTCTATTAATTTTGAATCAAATAAACGTTTTGCACTATGCGTACCGGCAAACTCAATGCATTGTCAATGGCCATGGGCAATCTTCATACAGAAAAAGTGAAATATCTCTAGAACCACACAACCCAGAGACAAACCGCTTGGCACACATATAGAAAACATATTCAACAAATAGATTATATTAAATTTATACGGTTAGGGTTCTGCATTTATATTAATTTTGAATAAAATAAACGTTTTGCACTGCGTGTACCGACAAACTCAATGCATTGTCAGACGTCAGCACGGGTATCTAGGTCAGTGCGCGCACCTTTTGGCTGCAGGACGACAAACTGACACACTGCAAACTCAATGGCTATGAGCAATCTTCATAGAGAAAAGATTAAATATCTCTAAAACCACACCACTTAGAAACAAACTGCTTGGTACACATATAGAAAACATATTCAACGAATAGATTATATTAAATTTATAAGGTTAGGGTTCTGCATTTCTATTAATTTTGAATCAAATAAACGTTTTGCACTACGCGTACCGGCAAACTCAATGCATTGTCAATGGCCGTGGGCAGTCTTCATACAGAAAAAGTGAAATATCTCTAGAACCACACAACCCAAAGACAAACCGCTTGGCACACATATAGAAAACATATTCAACAAATAGATTATATTAAATTCATAAGGTTTGGGTTCTGCATTTCTATTAATTTTGAATAAAATAAACGTTTTGCACTGCGCGTACTGACAAACTCAATGCATTGTCAATGACCATGAGCAATCTTGAATTATATTCATACAGAAAAAGTGAAATATCTCTAAAACCACACCACCTCGGGACAAACCGCTTGGTACACATATAGAAAACATATTCAACGAATAGATTATATTAAATTTATACGGTTAGGGTTGTGCATTTCTATTAATTTTGAATAAAATAAACGTTTTGGACTGCGCATACCGGCAAACTCAATGCATTGTCAATGGCCGTGGCCAATCTTCATACAGAAAAAGTGAAATATCTCTAAAACCACACCACCTAGAGACAAACCACCTGGTACACATATAGAAAACATATTCAACGAATAGATTATATTACATTTATAAGGTTAGTGTTGTGCATTTCTATTAATTTTGAATAAAATAAATGTTTTGCACTGCGCGTACCGGCAAACTCAATGCATTGTCAATGGCCGTGGCCAATCTTCATACAGAAAAAGTGAAATATCTCTAAAACCACACCACCTAGAAACAAACCGCTTGGTACACATATAGAAAATAGATTATATTAAATTTATAAGGTTAGGGTTCTGCATTGCTATTAATTTTGAATAAAATATACGTTTTGCACTGCGCCTACTGGCAAACTCAATGGCAGTGTGCCTTCGTTCTGCAGCCAAGCTGCGCGCTCATACACAATGTTAGTATTTATAGTAAACATTGAAATAGGTTTATATGTATGTGTGTAAGTATATATGTGTTGTAATCATTACATGATTGTATATATATGTATACAGATGAACCTCGATCCAACGGACTAATAGGGGGGAGCAGTTGTCCGTGAAAGCCATTTGTCCGTTGCAGCGATGAAATTTTCCGGGGGGTACGAAACCATATATATATATATACATATATGTATATGTGTGTGTTATAAATTGACGTGCAAACACATCTACATGTAGTTATACAAATATATATATATATAATCTGAAGCACTGGTGGTGGCTACTGAAGTATTGCTGGTGGAAGGCTGGGGTTCAGAAAATAACTAGTTCTCTTAAACTTTAAGTGTGCAAATGTTCAGATATTCACACTAGCGGATTGTGTCCATGATCCGGAATCCGTTGCATTGGTGTCCATTGGATCGAGGTTCATCTGTATATATATATATGTATCCTCTGGTGCGACTGACACTATTCGACATCCGGTGGAGGCAAGGAGGGCTGAGGTGGCGCCACCGGTATCGTGTTGCATCTAATGGGCCTGTCACATTACGACCTATGGCGGCGGCGTATGCGTAACGTACCGCACAAATTTGAAAAACATTATAGGTCGACGTAAGCCAACGTTTTTGCACTGCGGGAGCTTTTGAAGGGTATGCGTAACCTATACGTAACCTATAGGTAACCTACCCCTAGCCTATGGCGGCGAATGCAAAGCATAACCCGACCTATGCATGGCGTTCTGTGATGTGTCTTGATGGTTGTGATTGACAGGTCAAGCGTATACGTAACCTATGGCCAACCTATGCCTATGTATCGACTTATGAGTACCGTATGCACAACCTACGCGAAACCTATGCATAGCGTATGTTATCGCTGAGAGGTCACGGGGGTCGGTCGCCGCCTGGGTATAAATATCCTGGAGCAGCAGCTGTCCCCTCTCTTCCCCTTTCTCCCACCTCCCCCTCTCTCCCCATCTCTTCCCCTCTCTCCCTCCCTCCCTCTCTCTCTCCCCCCCCTCTGTCTCTCCCTTTCTCTCCCCCTATCTGTCCCTGTCTCTCACCCTCTTTTTCCCTGTCTGAGCAGCCGAGCAGGACTGACAGAAGAAGCCTGGTGGCGCCTTTATATACCGAGACCATAGGTTGGACATACGCCGGGCATACACCGAGCATACGCCCGATGTATGCTTGTTATACGCTAGGAGTATGCTCGAACACATTACACTTAAGCTAGGCATACACTATATACGCTAGAGATATGCCGAAGGCGCGCGTTCAGCATACGCCTAACCTTTGCCGACCTACCCCTAACCTATGCCGATGTACGCCTAGCATACGTCTAGCATATGAGCAATGTATGAGGCATACGCTGGCATAGGTTGCAAATTTTGAACATGCACACAACTTTTTCGGCGGCTCGGCGTATGAAGAGCGTATACGGTGTATGCCCAACCTGTGCCCAACCTATGATGGCGTATGACGATGTATTGGTCGAAAACCTCATACGTCGGCATACACTAACACCATAGGTCGAAGTGTGACAGCCCCATTACAGAGTATAATCTAACAATAATAAGAAGTAATATTCCCTTCCGTATCTTTATACTCGCGTCATACACTATACATCATATATACATATTTCAATGACATTGAAGGGCGACCAGATAGGATCGCCAAATGTGTGTGTGTATATATATATATATATATATATATATATATATGAGTCAGGATCACGAAAAGAGGCCAATTGGGGGAAGTTGTCGGCGTCGATCACTGGATGTCGGCATCGATTGGATTACTTATAGTTTAGCATTGCCAGAGGTGTTGCAAAATCCTTAAATTTATCCTGAGTGTAAAGGTAGAGAAAATACAACAACCTTATTTGTTTCTAGGATAATTTAATATAAAACAAAGAAATGCATGACACTTTAAGAATTGTGACGCAGACATCTGTTAAAGTTGTCGGCGTCAATCATTGGATGTCGGCATCGATCGGCATACTTATAGTTTAGCATTGACAGAGGTGTTTCAAAGTCCTTAAATTTATCCTGAATGTGAATGTAGAGAAAATACAACAACCTTATTTGTTTCTAGGATAATTTAATATAAAACAAAGGAATGCATTACACTTTAAGAATTGCGAGGCCGACATATTAAATAAATTACCAATTGGCCCATTTTCGTGAGGCTGACTGTGTGTGTATGTATGTATATAGATGCATACATATTAATATTATGCACACCCTCTTGGTTGCCGATCATGGCGTTAATTAAGACACTAATACCTGAATTCAAATCTTTTCTTCTTCGTCTTCTTCTTCAGTGGTCCTATCATTTTCGCTTGGCATCGCTGACATTAATAACGATGACGTCATCCCGAAACGGTGGCGTCGGAACGTCAGCAACATGACGACACCCTCCCCCCTGATTAAGCCGACCCTGTCGTGGCTGCAGAAGGCCACACCGCACATCTACATCATCCCGCCCATCCTCGTGGGCATCCCCCTCCTCTGCTGCCTCTGCCTCTGCCTCAACTCCACGACCTGCTGCGCCAAATGTTGCACCTGTTGCGATGACAACGAGGTGGACAAACTTACTTCCGGTTCCGGTGGTCCCGGTTCCAGAAGTTACAAAAGTAGAACGCTGTCGCCGCGGGTTGGTCCGATCACAAAAGCGTGATATGGGTGACGTTATTGGACAGTGGCGGTGATGCGGATTCCGAGGGACACCAGTTTGCGAGGGACACTTCCATTCAAATGCATTGTTAACGGCCGTGAGCAAATCTTCATACAGAAGAAGTCAAATATCTCCCAGATTACACCATCTAGAAACAAATCGCTTGGTACACATATAGAAAACATCTTTACCATGAAGACTATATTAAATTTATAAGGTTAGGGTTCTTGAATTATATTAATTTTGAATAAAACTAACGTTTTGCACTGCGCATACCGTCAAACTCAAGGCGTTGTCAATGGTCGTGAGCAATCTTCATACAGAAAATACAGAAAAAGTCAAATATCTGTCAAATTACACCATCTAGAAACAAATCGTTTGGTACACATGTAGAAAATATCTTTACCAAAAACATTATATTAAATTTATAAGGTTAGTGACGATGCTGTTCGATTTTGATGCATGTGCAGAAGCGATGTGTCCCTCGCAAACTGGTGTCCCTCGTAATCCGCAACACCGGATCAACCATTAGGCGGAGTAGGCCTAATAATAGTAATATACCTACTGTCCCATGGTATGTAGTTTCTGCCATTTTCTGAGATAAATACATTATGTTGTTATAATCTACCTTACATTCGTTTGAAGTAATTCTTATTTTGAATGGCTACATTTGGAGATATTTGAAGTGAAAACATGCCAAAATAATTGTTGCAAGCATTTAAAAATTCTTACACCATAAGTTTTAATTGAGTGTACTAAATGTCAGCCTAGGGGCCCGGGTGGCCCAACTGAGTGACCCGGGTGATAGTTAAATCCGCCACTTGTCATGGGATCAGCTGAAGAGAGTTTACACTGATGAGGTGTGGTGGTTGTGAAGTTCAAGCTGCATAGTCCGATGAAAGCATCAACTTTTCAAAAGCAAAACCGTAACCTAAATTTGATCCTACATATCCTACTTAGATAGTGGTGTGCTTATTAAGCATTTGTCGCTGCATAAAAGGAGATACTAAGGTAATTAATAGGCCTGTCACACTACGACGTAACGAGCTAACGTGAGCCGATGTAGGTGAATTTTGGTCATTATGTTGAGGTACAGCGGGTTACATCATGCTTACGTTAGGCAGACGTCGAGATACGTCAGGTTACGTCGAGTTACGGCAGCGCACGTCAAGGTTTTGGACATGCCCAAAACCTTTGATGTAGCTCGACGTAATGCAGTTGCGTTGGGATGATGTTACATTCACGTTACACCGACATTAGGCGTGCGATAGAGCTGCATCGGCTATGTCTTATGTTGTCTTATGTCAGAGTGACGCACAGGCGGGAGGAACGTGCGGCCCACACTAAGACAATGTGGGGTTAACATATCTCAACGTAGGTCAAACGTGTCTGTGACGGGGGGGATAATGTTGCTCAAACCTTTCGCAAACATGTCCTGACGTAGTTGACGTCGTTGACGAAGTCTAGCGTGCGCATAACATCTGTGACGTCCTTCGAACATTGTCGAACGTGTTGTGACGCTGGCCACGCTGGACTCACGTCAGCCCGACGCTAGTCTCTCGGTGGGTCGACGTCGACTTATGTTGGGAAAAACGGTCAAGTCGGATGTGCCAATGATAGGGCGTTGCACGCACTGGAGTTTTGCTAGCCTCACGTTGACACAATTAATTATTCCTTTGTCCTCACTCGTTGAACCACGTTATAACTATGCTATACCGACGTTACACTCACGTCAACGACGTAGCATTGACATCCAACTTGACCCCATATTTACATATTACGCCAAGAATTTCGACGCATGAAATTTATTTTCACGTTGCCCCTACGCTGGCGCGTTAATTCGTAGTGTGACAGGGCCATTAATAGAACTGCTACTGTTGAAACTTATGGTGTCAGAATTTTGGTGTGCTTGCCAAAATTAATTTGGCATGTTGTCACTTCAAATATCTCCGAAGTTAGCTATTTAAGATAACGGTTACTTCAAACTAAAGTAAATTAGATTATAATGAAAAATCTAATGTATTTATCTCAGAAAATTGCCGAAACTCACAACCATTGGACTATGCAAGTTTAAGATGTTGGTACACTACAGTCGCACCTGTCTTCAGCGACTTCGGTGATTGCCTAAACCCTGCCATGTGCGAACAGTTTGTCAATGTACACGCTGTGTTTTATCTCTATTTGACCAGACACATGCTATGTCATGAGATCATTGGTCTGGATGTAGAGTTGTGCATTGAATATATATATATATATATGTATATATAATATATATATTATATATATATATATATGTATATATATATATTATATATATATACATATATACACATGGATAGTGATAAGCCCCTTATCACGTGTAATAAGGTATGTAGTGTACTGCTTCCCCCCCCCCCCCCCCCCCCCTGGTGTGGTGTAGTGGGTCCCACACGCACTGCTCCCCCCCCCCCCCCCCTTGCCGGGGGCGGGAGTACTAGATGTTATATATTATATATATATAAATATATAATATATATATATTTATAATAGGCTTACTACAGTAGAGACAGTAATCACATTCGCCTGTAATTACAGTTGACAGCGAGTCTACAGACTTATTTATTTAATGAACATCGATAGAACAGGAAGTGAACTAGAACAAGTATTCAACCCTACCTCAATCTGAGCAAAAGCTGCTTTGGCAGGACTAAACGATAAACGAGCTGTGGATGCATTGGTTCCAGTGCATAGTGTTCATCTATATTGGCATAGAGTTGATGAAATAAGAGATAATGCAAAGAACTAAGATGGCAGCCACTAGATGTTCTCGATTTGACTTTTAAAGTCTATTAATCTACATGATTTCATAAATTCGTCACTCCAAAGATAGCGTACTTTGATAGATAAACATTTGAACTATAATTTAGCACATTAGATTGCAAATTCATGTGGTTATATGTCAATAAGCCAATTGTTTAGCAGCCCTGTCCTGGAGACAGTGCTGCGGAAGTAACTAGAAGTGAACAACCGATGAATGCATTACATTTCCTAAACCAAACCACCGCACATATTGGACCCTATGCATCCACGTAATGGCCCTGTCACATTACGATGCATCGCGCAAGCGTGTGGCCAACAGCTAAAATCCCTTTCAAACGTCGAGATGCATCGGACTTTTCAGTGCAAGGGGCAACGTTGGACGTATACATACCGTATACACACTATAAAGAATGTATGCAGAACATATGCCCGACCTATTGCTAGCGTACGGCCCTTGTATGTGTAGCGCATACATACCATATACACAACGTGCTGAACGTATGCAGAATGTATGTCCGTCCTATTGCTAGTGTGTGTCAGCATATGAGAGCCTATCATATAACCTAGCAGAACGTTTGGCCAACATATGGCTCACGTGCTTCCCAGCGAAAAACACTCGCAATACATTTATGGTACACTCGCAGAACGCTGGTGAATGTTATATGCGTAATTCGATTGCCAAATATGCCTTATATGTTACATACATCAAGAGACGGTGGAAAAATGCAAAACGTACGTTATACATATGCTAGATGTACATTATCTATACGTTATCAATACGCAGACTGTATGTTTCCGCTGGCTCTCTGTCTGACTGATGTAGGTCAACGTAGTGCTACGTATGAACAACCTTTGTCTAACGCACGTCTAACATACATCGGCGTAGGTCTAATGTATACATAACGTACACCCAACGTAAAAGCCACACATTGTTGAACGTCAAAAGTTGTGTGCATGCAACCTAATATACATATACATATACATATACATGCAACCTAATATACATATACATACAGTCAGAAAGTCAGAAAGTAAAAACCATCGAATAATATGAACTTCACAGTTGCATAATCCGAATGTTTTGAGTTTCTGTCATATCTTTTTTTAGATAAATATATTACGTTGGTTATAATCTACTTTACTTATCTTCCAAGTGATTTTTATCTCAAAGGCCTAGGTTTAGTGATATTTTAAGTGAACAAAAGCCAAATTAGTTTTGTCATGCAAGAAGGAAGGGTCGCTCAGATTAATTTCACGTGTAAAAACACCAAGATACAAGCCGGAATTAAATTACTGCACCCACCATAACTACTCTTCAATCATATGCTCTCTTTCAAGATGGGCCATTGTGACTGGTTTGCCATCTTCACCATTCGCCATTGAAAAAAAACCAACTTGTGACTATGACTAAAGCCGTGTTTACACGGGCGAGTTAAAACGCTTCATATAAAACCAGTTGTCTAGATCGATTTACATTTGGCGTGTAAATGCGACGCTATGGCATTTTAGGGCTGAATCGATTCATATGAAATACTTCATGTATACCGGGTCGCGAGGTGGTTTTTATGAATCGATCTAGCTTAAGCGCGTCACACGCATTCGCAGTCGAGACCTTAGTTTGTTGACTTTCCGGTCCATCAAAAGCGCATATTATAGAATTTAGTCTATGAAACCGCTAGCTGTCCACAGATATTTTTTTCATCATTATTTTTAGGGTTTCACTGCCCAGCAGAAGTTTTGACCATTTCAAACCAATACGATTCAGTCCATACAGATCTAGGTCGAACCCACTCTCTACTGGTGACGTCGACTAACCAAAACTGGCGCTGGTTCGTATGGACTTGCTCATGCGCAGATATCGATTTCCGCCTTCAAACTCGGTGCGTGTAAACGCGCCACTAAATCGATTCATATAAATCGCTTTGTCTTAAATCGGTTTGGAATTGCCCGTGTAAACACAGCTTAATACTGTACACAATGTGGTCTCACAGAACCAGCACATTTACACACCCTTAAATAGTTCCCATGCTCTTTGTTGCAAGCTATGAATACATCACCACAATTCAGGATTGCGTCTGGACTGCTATGACCTTGTGCTCTGCTAATAGCTACAGCAAGTGTAATTAATGTCAAGTATATGTAAACCACTCATTCGAGGGACTTATCTAGGAAAGAAAAGTCACATACACTGATCCAGTAAGTAATAGCCTACCTGTGTTCATTAATCCCTGTGATCGACGAACCCCTGCCATGTGGAAACAATTTTCTTACAATTTTTAGAGCGCCCCCACAGGAATAGAGGGAATGTAACATCATGGTGAAAACTCATACATGCAGGACAATATGTACAATTCAGCTCAATATATTCAACAGCTCTACCATTCAAAAATAATGTTTAAAAAAAGGCAAAAACATTAATGAATAATAACTTTGTGATTTTAGCTTCCTGATTTACAATATTAACACTTAGGCCACCTATTGTAGCAAATCTAGACATCCAGACGTAGACTTCTAGACCAAAATCTAGACCTATATATATCTAAACGATCAAATATATCCACAAGAACATGGTAAAGACACTTGTATTCAATGAAAATAGGCCTTGAACAATGTATATTCTTGTCTGTTGTCCTGGAAAAACTTGGTGTACGTTTGCCCGATCAGAGCTCGATTTTCACTGCAGAAGCCTGAGCACTCCTTCTCGCGTTGGAGTGTATCGAGGTATCCAACCACACTAACTATGTTATATACAGTGATTCGTTCTCTTGCCTACTGGCTGTTGCTGGACTGAAAATGAATCACCCTATTCTAGCAACGGTCATTTATAAAATGAACCAACTGACAACGGATGGGTATGACATCCACCTGTGCTGGGTGCCTGGCCATGCCGGCATACAAGGAAACGAACGAGCTGATCGGGCTGCGAAGAAGGCCCTGAACTGTGATCTTGAACCGTGTCTGATCCCTCACTCTGATCTGAAACCACTAATAGCCACCCACATAAAATCCAAATGGCAACATGAGTGGGATGAAAACATTAATAAACTTAAAGAAATTGAACCATCTGTGGGAAAGCCACCACAGACTCATGCGGGAGGTCGGCGGGACCAAGCGGTCCTTAGCCGCTGCCGTATTGGCCACTCGTGGCTTACACATGCTTTTCTGCTCAAGGGGGAACCTCCCCCTGAATGTATTGGGTGTCAGTCCCCGCTGACACTCAAACACATTTGACTAAGTTGCGTTGATTTTTTGGCCCTGCGCCAACAGTTCTACACTGCAGACAGGATGCATGACCTTTTTTCTAAGGTAAAACAGGAAAACATTTTAGCCTTTTTGAGGGCAGCTGGACTGTACCACCTCATATAGTTTACTAAATAGATTCTATCAATTATTAATAAACCCTTTCTTTTTCTATGGGAATTTGTTTCCCTTGACCACAAATATATGATTGTGAGCTTTCTAATTTAATGAGTGTCTATTGGCACATAATTGATTGTCTGCTTTTACATGTAAAAGCAATGGTTTGAACGCCGTGAATATGGCCTATGCTGCCGACATGGCGTAAAGCAACCACCAATCAATCAATCAACCTGTTTTGAACCAGCATAATTATATACACCAACAATTAAATAAAACTTGATTTTTACTCTAGTTCCAAATGGAAACTTTTCAAGATCTAAATACAAATGTCCAATATGTTAACAAAAACTTGCTTTTAAAATAATTTTTTTGATGAACTGCACCCTATATCTCATCCTTGCTATGTGTAAGATGCTGTACTTTATTATCGCCCCCGGGAACGGCGCAGTGGTCACGTGACCGGCAGGGAGTTGTGATGGTGAATCATGAACGCTAATAAAGCCAGTTATGAACTAGGTCTTGTTGTGTCCATTACTACAGTACTTTACACTATGGACCATGAAAAGTAAAAAAATGACTGATTTTACATGCTTGCTCTGCAGTCATAAATAATAAAAATGTGCATAAAATAAGACTAGATCTACACCTACATGTTTCTAAATTTAAATGCAGAAGATATTTGGTAATACATGTAAAAGTACAAGGTCTGAACACTTTGACTTCTGGATACTGAATCCTTTATTCACCGTCCAGGGTCCTGAACCGCCGGCACCCTTTGTCATGATGTCATCTCATTAGCATATTCCTTTGTTCTCCACATGTGCCTGGATGCCTTTATGCATATATTACAATACACATTTGAGTATTGTTTCTGACTAACATGTGCTTATGTTGACCTTACCATCTGGATGCACTTCGACACCATCAAGCGGTCATCGTGTGAACTGGAACCCAACTATTGTTAACGTATGGTCTCAAGCAGAGTTTTCCATCAATTCTCTCTATATATAGCTAGGCCTATGACCAAATATGTGCTTGGAGAGTGACAGTCTATTTGAACAAACAAACAAAAACCATTTGAGAACCGTCAGACTTTCTAAACCTGTTACATATATGTCTATTTATAACAACAGCTAATGATAACTTCAGTATAGGGACTGGTAAACCATACACAACAACACTAAGCTATAATTATAATAATGAAGCTGCAGGATCTATGCAAAGAAGAAAGAGAAACCAGTGTGCATCATGGCTTTGCCCCCCCCCCCCCCCCCCCCCCCCCACCACCACCCCCTTCCTCGATGCTACCCCATTTCTCAATGTACAAAGGGCACATCTTCAAATGATGCTATGGAAAGCAACTGATCGACAAAGCCCTCCAAAAGTGAACATCAGTCAGTTTGGATGGACTGTGAAGGATGGAATACCATCACCTAACTTTGCCAACACTCCTCCAGCTCCCTGCTCTTTGTTGTGGATGCAAAGCAGAGAGCAAGGCCTATGGTACTGCCTCCTGCAGTTGTCATAAAAACTAGCCTATTTATTCTGCATTTGTGTGACATTGAATAGCCTCAATACTGTCGATAGGCGACTTGTTGAATTAAAAAAATCTCAGTAGGGTTCAAAGTGCATAAACAAGAAATAGGCATATATTAGCATTTTGGCCGAAATATATTTGCTAAAAAACAGAAGAACAAAAAGAAGGCTTCTAATAAAGAACATGAAAAATTAGAAAATCAAATCCTACATTCGAACTCCCAACCTTCGAGACGGGAAGCCAGCCAGCGCTCTTACCGATTCAGCCGCCGCTGTCTGCTCCGACATAACATCAAAGACCATATAACACTCTGGTCGTTGATAACACGACGCAAGACGGCACGTCGCAACCACGTCCTAATGGAATCTCGGCTTAACAGCTCGCGCGTCACTGGTGCCTTATGACGTCACATTGATGATGACGCTTGACGGGTCTTTTTGGCTTGGCGTTGACGCCATGTCTGTACGTACATTGATGTAGATCCGTGGTTAAATCACTGCCCGGCAGCCATGGTGAGGTTTGAACTAGAATGTCTTCCTGCAGCTACCCAAGCAGGTAAGTGTCTCAGCCAATGTGTCTCAGCCAAGTATGGGAATGCCATGAGTGGATAGTCACGAATCTCAGTATTGTGTAAGAGTGGACGAGGTCCTACCAAATTTGCGTCATGTGCTTTGAAGTTTGCTGAATTTGTCCTAACGTCTAGACTAGTACTTCTTAAACTGGTGAATGGTTCACCGAAGGGTGAGTGACTGAATGACATTATTTTGGGGTGAATGAAACAAGAAGAGTGAATTACCAAAATATAGGCAACAACATCAGAAAATGTATTCGAGGGTGAATGAAATTTGGTGATAAAGACTCAATGACAAGGGTGAATGACACTGAAATAGTAGAAGCAGCATCGGTCCAGGCGTTCTAGTATGTCACTGGGCTTTTTGATGCGCCTGTCTATTTTCATATTTATTGCAACTCAAATGTCTCTGTTCCTGGAGAGCTTTCTGCTGAATGACATTTAGTGTCGGATGAAGTAATTAAAATAAGAGGACCATAGAAAATAAACCAATGCACGTGGCGTGCAATCAAAACAGACTAGAGTATTGAGCGACAGCAGCAAACAACGCTTGCGGCTTTGATTAGGCCCTGTCACACTACGACCTATGACGTTAGCGTATGCCGGCGTATGCGCTTTTCGACCAACACGTCGGCATACGCCGTCATAGGTTACGCATAGGTTGGACATAGGTCGTATATGCTCTTCATAGGTTGGCAGAGGTTGAGCTGCCGAAATATTTTTGTGCATGTTCAAAATTTTAATCCTATGCCAGCGTGTGGCTCATACCCTGGATGTAAGCTAGACGTATGCCGGCATAGGTTAGGCATAGGTTAGAGGTAGGTCGGCATAGGTTAGCTGCATGTTGAGCTGGTGTATCTCTGGCGTATGTAGCGTTTGCCTAGTGTATGGGTAAAGGGGCTGTCACACTATGACGTATAGCGTTAGCGTATGCTGACGTATGCGCTTTTCGGCCAACACGTCGGCATACGCCGTCATAGGTTACGCATAGGTTGGAAATACGTCGTATGCACTTTTCATAGGTCGTCATAGGTTGGCGTAGGTCGAGCCACCAAAAATAATTTTGTGCATGTTTAAAATTTAAAACCCAAGCCGGCGTGTGGCTCATACGGTTCTCATACGCTAGGCATACGCTGGACGTATGCCGGCATAGGTTACGCATACTGTGGCCATACGTCGGCATATGCTAGACCTGGCACCTGCAACCAACAAACGTCCCAGTATGCCGTGTATAGGTCGTCATACGCTTTGCATACGTCGTCATAGGTTAGGGATAGGCTATGCATACGCTTCATATGTCGCTGGGATTTCCCTAGTGCAAAAAGGTTGGCGTTTCTCGACCTATTATGATTTTCAAATTATTTCGCCACATTACGCATACGCCGCCGCCATACGTCGTAGTGTGACAGAGCCTTTAGTTGCTTTAGGGCTTATATACATATATAGTTTTTTTACTTTCTTTTTTTCTTGAAGATTTATACTGCCTATTATGGATAAGCCTGAATAGACTTGTATTCACCATTAGACAGTTTGTCGATAGAAAGCCCGAGCCTACACTTTTACCGACCCAAGGGATTTTTAACCTCCCACACCACATAGACATGGTATGAGAGCAACTGGCCTTTGATGACGCTGTAAGTTATCCACAGCGGTGGAAATCCAAATTGGCAGAGGTGGGGGCACGGGGAATCAAACCACCAACCTTCAGATTAGGAGTCTGACCTAGAAAAAAGTCAGACACTCTAACCACTCCGCTATATAATTTATTGTCCGAATATAAATAACAAAAAGATTTCTCCTCCTTTTATTTATTCCGTGGTTGCTATTATGATCTACGCAGCCAATACCTTCACAGGTGGCGCTGCCACCGCCCGTTTCCCACACTATCCATTACGGTTAAGGCCTAAGAAAAAAAAAGTGTTTCCGGTTGTCTAACTATCCCTGCAAAAAGTTGCCGACCATAATTTATTTTGCTCCAATGAAGATTTTCTAAGAAATTACATGGGTTGTTACAGTGGGGCAGCACTAAAGTCGCCATGAGCGCGCACTGTTACAAATCAGTACCCAAGTCGGTACCCTGTAACGTGCTCTCACCTATCGTAACGTGCTACCACCTAGTGGAAGAAATTAGTATTATGCGACCTGTAACATGCAGGGACGAAAGATCTCCGCGGTTTCTCGGATTTCCGCGATTTTTTATATTTAACCAAGGGATCAGGATGTATATATGACAACATGAAGTTGGGTAGGTAGTTCGAATCCCGTTTTTATATGACCTTAGGTACAGCTAGAAAATAAAACTCAAATAAGAACGAGCTTGGCATGTGCCATAATACAGTCAAAACTAGACTAATTGAAGCCTGACTTACGGCATTTTTTCCCGCGATTCCCTGACAGTCTATGGGAGAAAATCCGCTTTTTCCTGGAAATTCGCCATCGGTATAACAATCTCGACTTGATTTCGGTGTTTTTTGCTGGAGACCACTTTCATCCCTGAACACGAGTAATTCTCGGATCGGAAAATGTTTGTAATTAACTAGCATATTCAATTTTGTGAGATTTAAAATGAATCTACATGGTCTCATTAAGTTTTGGTCTGAAGAATATATGACAGATAAAGCATTGACCCCCGAGAGTGGCGTCATCTTCCGCTTTCCACTAGTACCATGAACGACATAGCCGGCTGGCTCTGACAGGTGTCGTGGTTTATAAGCCCGGCGAGATCGCACCCCCGGCCGTGGCTTCTGCGCATGCGCGGATTTTCAGCGCCGTCGTCTGCGCATGCGCCAATTTCTCCCCAGTTTCAAACACCCGGGCCGTAATCGATTAACACGACCCGGTGTGGCGGTTTCAGCGCCCGGTCAGTTTCAGCGGCCTGTCGTGGCTTCTGCGCATGCGCGGATTTTAAGGCATATGCAAAACACCCGTGGCCTCGACGGCTACAAGCTCAGCTGTAACTATCGCAGGTGCCCGGCAGTGTTAGGGACCGATTAGGCCGAAATCTATTGAATGCGATCATATTTAACAGAATTACATACTCAAATAATGAAATTTAATTAAATTAACCTTAAATTCCAAGCGATATTGATGTAACAGCTAGATCAGCGTCGAATCGCCGAGTGTAAACAAAACAAATAGCAGTGCTCGGCGCAACGTGCGAAAATCCGCGCATGCGCAGAAGCCACGACAGGCCGCTAGAACTGACCGGGCGCTGAAACCGCCACACCGGGCAACTCGGGTCACCCGAGTCGTCAGAATTTCAAATCGAACACTGCGAGTGGAGTCGACAAAAACACGGATAACAGCTACCACTACAAGTTGTTTTAATGCTTTTTTTTAAATAACCCAGATTGTCAGCTTATACGATCCTAAAATACTTTAAGTCCTATTTTGCTGTACTTATATTGCTTATTAAAATAAATAATTTCACAATCACCTCTGCCAATTTGGATATCCACCGCTGTGTATAAATTACAGCGTCATCAAAGGCCAGTTGCTCTGATACCATGTCTATGTGGTGTGGGAGGTTAAAAATCCCTTGGGTCGGTAAAAGTGTCGGCTCGGGCTTTCTAATTCTATCAACCAACTGTCTAATGGTGAAAACAAGGATATTCAAACTTATCCATGATATGCAGTATCAATTTTCAAGAAAAAAACCCCAAAACTTTACTAGATTTGATTCTACATAATTCTACTTCGATACTGGTGACTTATTAAGCATTTGTTGCTGCATGAAAGGGAATACTAATTCAATTTAATAGAACATGTTATTGCTGGAGCAATTGGTGTTAGACTTTTTATGTGTGCCAAAATTAATTAGCTAATAACAATGTCAAGCCTTCACTTTAAATATCTCTAAAGGTAAGTATTTAAAATAAGTTAATTCGCAGCGCTCGGACACAAGAAGGAAGGCATGTTTAAATAGTTATATTTATTTGATGGTTACTCAATCATAGTAATATTAGGTTATCTAAATCATCATCATATCATAATCAGATAACAAACAAAAAACAAAACATATCAGCGCCACTTAGGTGAGTGGGGCTGGTTCAAATGCGGGTGCCTGGCACCGTTTGTCAAGGAAGGACTGGCTTCTGTATTGTCGAGCAATTGGCTGTCAGGGTTGGCAAATGCGACTGGGCATCTTTCTGAATGAGATGAAGTGTACATTTAAGGCAGTGTAAGAGAGGCAATTAGTGAAATCAGCACTTAACCCCTATTAAAAAGACAAAAGAAAGAAACTAAAACAAAGAAAAGAGGGTCGAGTGGGTGGGAAAATCTGACTTGCTTGTTTGCGGGCTTGTGGCGAAGTGAGATTTGCGGCCAGTGACGGTCACATAGGGGTCAGAAAAAAGGTCACGTTGGCCTTGCCGTACACAATTATTCAATTAGTATTGCACAACTATACGAATAAGGAATGGTATAAATCCAAGATAAAAGACCCAATACAAATTTAACTTGCATCCAAGTTACTACTGCCGTGCCACAAATATAGTCAATATGTTGGCAAAACGCCTGACGGCCATAGTTGAAACCAATCGATGGAGCCTCTCACTTCAAAGGCAGGGATGCCAACGTATGTGCTCTATAATCCATTATGGGAATATAAACAAGGACACTACCGATCTTCAGTTCCCTATGTAATAGTTAGCGCTGTATCCGATCTAGCTGACCCTGTTAGTATACACATAGGCCACAGTGGCGCCCCCTGTCAGCGTCCCGTTGCACTGTATGCCAGCTGCGCCTGGCCTTAACGCTTATTGGGGCCAACTGTTTATGTGCTCTATAATCCATTATGGGAATATAAACATGGACACTACCGATCTTCAGTTCCCTATGTAATAGTTAGCGCTGTATCCGATCTAGCTGACCCTGTTAGTATACACATAGGCCACAGTGGGGCCCCCTGTGAGCATCCCCTTGCACTGTATGCCAGCTGCGCCTGGCCTTAACGCCTTCAATTTTAACTTTAGGTGGGCATTTAATATATCTCCGCCAGAGAATATATATCTTCTTCTCAACCACATCAGTCTTATCTTTGTTTTGTTTATTGGGGCCAACTGTTTATATATTTTACCTCGGTACTAAGCCTCGGCTACTCGAGGCCAAGGGAGAAGGAAGCAACATCCGGGTTCAGCAATTAGCATATTCCGCTTATAACGAGAAGACGTTATAGGCAGTTCACCAGTTTTTACCGAGGATTTAACCTATTTCTACTGTAAGTACCGCTACAGGATCTTTGTAATATATTTATAAAGCCTCATAGCACACTCTTGCTCACGCTTACATTAGTAAGTCGCATTAATTACTTAGTTGTTTAGGAGCATGTGCTTATCCGGTGCTGTAGATATTGAAGCATCCATTTTGTTTTTGCCGCCCGTTGCCCAACGGAGAGACATGTTGGTTGGAGCCATTTCGTCGCTTAGGATAGCTTATTTGCCGAACGGAGAGACATGTTGGCAGGAGCCATTTCGTCGCTAGATAGTTTTTTCTGAGGCGTACCTCCGAGTTTCATAGCATTTTCTCCAGTTCGTTGGTGTTGTAGCCACGGGAAGGAGAAGTGTGTGTTACAGAGAGTGTGGGCGGGAACTACACTGGTCCCGACCCCGCGACTGGCGTCGGTTCGGGTTACCCGACCGTTGCTCTTTCGTTTGGCTTCTAGTTTCACACGCCTGGTTTAAACCGCTGTAAATACGGATTTAATACCCTGTTTAGTGCCGTTAGCGCTTGTGGCACTGTTCTGTATGTTCAGTTGCGCTTTGAGTACGTCCTAATTCCGTTTTTGGATTGGGTTTCAGACGACTCGAGATGGCAGCGAAGCGGAGTACCAAGGGTGCTCCACACGCCTCGAGTGATGGTGACGCGACCCCTGCACGGGTGTCAGCGTGTTCACGGGACAGCTCGCCTGAGGCAGGGCCATCCAAAGCCGATGCCACGGAACAGATGGTGCGGCTCATTCGTGAGCAGCTACAACAACTGCTTCCGACGCCGCCCTCTAAAACTCCCACGAAGGACGCCTCTCTGTCGGAAGAATCCGATTGGGAGGATTTGTCTGACCAGCAGACCACCGATTCGAAGATTGCTTTCGGGAAGAAGCGAAAACACTCCAAACGGTATTCGTCAGGAGGCGACGAATATTACAAGGCAAGGAATAAAATTAGGAACGTCAAGAGGACGAAAAAGAAGTCTAAATCCAAGAAGAAGAAAGCGATTTCCTCTTCGTCGGACTCCTCTAATGACTCAACTACAACCGACTCTGAGTCGGATGACCCTCATGCGGGTACGTTTGCCGACATCACTGAGACAGTCGCAAAGAAAATCAGGGCAGTCAAGGAAAAGAGGATCAACACCTGCACTTTGATGCGTAAGAACTTGAGGGGCCATTTTGACACCTTCAAGCCGGCGGAAACGCTCACCAAGCTCGCCGAACAGTACACCGGGATCAAAGGGATCCCGCAGGCAACCATCAAAGAGATGGATGAAGACGTGACCATGAGCGAGGACCGGAGGAAGTTCGAGACGTGTCTGCATACCGTCCATAAAGGAGTGCTGGTAGCGCTCGCTGCTATCATGCCGGTTGCTAACCGTATGATGGTCGGGAATAAGTTCACCACCGTCACTCCGGACATGAACTCAGCCATTGCTGCACTTACGGCAACCAGCAATTTCCTCTCGTACCGAAGGTTCGAGAATGTTTTCAAGTCAGTCACGACCGAATCAGGAAAACAGGTGGCGCGATCGAAGAAGGTAGTCGACAACGACGGCAAGGAATACACCCTCTTCTTGCCCCCAAAACCAGTCAAAGGGAAGCCCCTAGACAATACTAAAATGTTTGGAGGACAACTTCAATACCTGTTTAAACAGGTCGAAACCGCTGCCAAACAGTCGAAGCACCTGGACGGGAAGAAGGATTCCAACCCGGCCAAGTTCAAGAAATCCAGATCGGATTTTCGGGGCCGGCGAACCGGCCTACCCAACAGCCGATTCGCGAACTGGAACCAAGGCTACCAGCAGAGGGGACGCGGCCAGAGGAACCAGTACGGCTGGAACGACGGGAACCGCCCCTTCAAGAGAGACTCCTCCTCACAGAGGCAGTTCCCCAAGCCGGGGAACAAGTAGAGTCGGACTTACAGGATAGTGTAAGCACATTTACCGCGGGTAATATTACCCACTATCTGGATGAGTGGGAACAGCTTACAACTGACCAGACGGTGCTCGATATAGTTAGAGGGGTAGCTATTCCATTTATAGAACCCCCCGTACAGACAAGAGTACCTTTCCCTTACCGCCTAGCGTCAGAAGAAGAGCTGGCGTTAGACATAGAAGTTACAAAATTTGCAACTAAAGGTATTATTGCGTTAGTGCAGCATATTGATGGGGAATATATTTCAAATATATTTTCCAGGCCTAAACCCAATGGGGACATCAGGATGATCCTAGATTTAACTATCCTTAATAACTCAGTAGTATATAAACATTTCAAAATGTTTTCTTTAGAGACGGCCAGGGACCTAGTAAGGCCGGGAGCTTGGCTGGCAAGTGTAGACTTAAAAGATGCTTATTACACAGTCCCAATTTATGAGGCCCACCGAAAATATCTTCGGTTTATTTGGCGTGATCAATTGTATCAATTTACTTGTTTACCTAATGGTCTAGCTTGTGCACCACGTTTTTTCATAAAACTTTTGAAACCTGTGTTTCCTGATATGGCCAAGAAAGGCCATGTTATGTTCCCTTACATTGATGATTCGTTTATCGTAGCGCGCACTGAAAATGAATGCCACTTAGCAGTTAATGATTTATGTGACACTTTGACCCGTTTGGGGTTTTATGTTCACGATAAAAAGTCGGTTCTAACACCTACGACAAATTAAAAAATTTTGGGATTTTTTATAAACACCGACAACATGACTATCACCTTGACTGTGGACAAGGTTGATAAATTTAAAAATACAGCGTCTAATTTATTGCAAATAAAAAGACCTAAGATACGACAAGTAGCAGTCCTAATCGGACTCATGGTCGCTTACGCACCAGCTATGCTGTATGGCAAGGCTCATGTTAAATCTCTTGAAATAGATAAAAATAGGGCTCTAGCTAAAGCTACAGGCAATTTTGAAAGGCTTATGACCATTTCCAAGGAAGGCCACGAAAATATTAAATGGTGGTTGCGACACGTCGAGCATTGCAACAATCCCATCCGTATGAATGCTAACACAATAGTCACTACAGATGTCTCCTTAGAAGGTTGGGGTGCCCATAGGGAAAATGAAGCTACAGGGGGCCGTTGGTTAGATGATGAGATAGAGGACCACATAAACGTTTTAGAGCTACGGGCAGTTTATTTAGGTTTAACAAGTTTAGTGAAAATCTCTAGACTCAATGTCCAGGTGTTAACCGATAACACTACCGCAATGGCCTATATTAGGAACATGGGGGGTACAAGATCCCCAGCTTGTAACACCATTGCGAAACTCATTTGGGACTGGGCTGAGAAACAAAAGGTTTGGATCACAGTTGCTCACATTTCAGGCTCTTTAAATACATTAGCAGACAAAAAGAGCCGCCATTTCCACGATCATTTGGAATGGTCCTTAAGTACACACATTTTTACAACAATTTGTCAAAAATGGGGAAAACCAGATATAGATCTGTTTGCCTCTCGTAGGAACACAAAACTTGATAAATATGTATCTTGGCATCCGGAGCCACTAGCTTGGCGAGTGGATGCTTTCTCTTTAATCTGGAGTAACGCTTTTTATTATATTTTCCCCCCATTCAGCTTAATCAGCAGAGTAGCCAGAAAGATCAGGCTCGACCAAACACATGCAGTGTCGGTAGTGCCGGACTGGAACACTCAGCCTTGGAGAGCGGCAGTGCAGTGGGAGGCGAAAGACTTTTTAGAATTCCCAAGAGGCCCAGTAAATTTACAACATCAGGGGCAAGTGACAAGCCAAGGGGATGTGTCAACAACACCAATATTGGCATTCCTTTTTTTAAGTACTTATTTAAAACAGTATGGTTTGGACAAAATCACCCAAGCCAGGTTGATTTCACATGCTTGGAGGCCAAGTACCGTAAAGCTATATTCCAGTTACTTAAAGAAATGGGGAATCTATTGTTTATTGCATAAAGTAAAGCCAATGCTACCCTCCATCGCCCAAGTAGGCTGTTTCTTACGCATGATGGAAGACGATGCGCTTGGTTACGGGGCCATAAATGCAGCTCGTTGCGCACTTTCTGTCGTTCTGCCTAGAATTAACGGACAGACTATAGGCAAGCATGAAGTCATTCATTGGATTATGAGATCTATATATATAAGGAACCCCCCAAAACCGAAATATAGTCGGTTCTGGGATGTCTCGATTGTGTTCAAACTTTTCCGGGAATGGCCGGAAAACAAATTACTTTCTATCAAACAGTTAGGCTACAAGTTAGCAGTGTTATTACTTTTAGTAACCGGACATAGAGGACAGACAATTGTGGCCCTCTCGTTACAGGGCCTCGATATCGATAACAACGAGGCTACGTTCGATTTGGACAAATTGCTCAAATCAAACAGGACAGGAGATCCCCTCTCCTCCATTCATTTAACTAGTTTCCCGCGTAATAGGAAATTATGTGTAGTTTCAGCCATTAAGGAGTATATATCCAAGACTAAGGGAATACGTAATTCCAGACAGCTTTTGGTGAGCTTTATCAAGCCACATAAAGCAATCTCAAGAGACACGCTCGCCAGATGGACGGTTAAAGTGTTCAAGTTGGCGGGCATAGACACGGGACGCTATGCTTCACACTCCACAAGGGGTGCTATGGTCTCGAAAGCAAGAAAGTTGGGAATCTCAGTGAGGAGAATCCTAGCACACGCCGGCTGGAAGACGGCCAAGTCGTTTGCAAAACATTACAACAAACGACTGGAAAAGAAAAGCGGGATTGCAACCCGCCTACTCACCAGCTAACAAGATTGGGTGAGATGTACAAAGTTTGATATTACTATTGACACATTAAATTGTTTATCAGATATTGGGGATAAAAATGAGGCTACGTAAAGGTCTCCCTCGGCCTCGAGTAGCCGAGGCTTAGTACCGAGGTAAAATAGTATAGTTATACGAATCTTACCTGGGTACAGATGATGGATAACTTTTGTTTTCCCGAGGTACAAGCCTCGGGTAGTCGTGGACTAGGGCCCACCCACCACGCCCTACCACGACTATTACTTTCGCTTGTGCCAAACGAAGACATCAGATTTCCATCATTAAGCTCATTTTTATCCTGAATAATTAGGTGAAGATTGCTGAACCCGGATGTTGCTTCCTTCTCCCTAGTCCACGACTACCCGAGGCTTGTACCTCGGGAAAACAAGAGTTATCCATCATCTGTACCCAGGTAAGATTCGTATAACTATACTATATATATATATACATACATACACAAGTCATCATAGATCATTAGATGTAAAAAAAGAAATGGCGGCACTTAGGTTGGCGTCTACTTTCATAAAATCTTAGAAGTAGCATTATCTCTAAATGTCTGCGCATCACTAGTGAATAGCACCGATTTTTACTGGGGATAAGGACAGTTCAGTGAACTTGATACAAATCAGGTAAAGATCTACATGCCTGTTGTTAAAATTCAAGCCGATAATTCGCTGAAAGCATCAAATTTTCGAGAGAGAAAAGCACTTGCCTTGATTTGATCCTACGTATTCAGTGTAGTTACTACTGGTGCACTGCATTGAAGCAGTTATAAAGCCACATAGTCCGATGAAAGCTTTAGAGATTTGTTTAGAACTACATATCCAACTTAAGGGCCGTTCACACTGGCCCGTTAAGTCGCCTCAACTAGTTCGCCTCCTATAGTTCGCATCAAATTGGTCGTGTGGACACTACGCTGAGGCGACTTTAAGCCTGAGTCACCTCATCTAGTTCGCTTCAACTAAACCACCTCGCGAGGTAGTTTAGATGAACCGAACTAACTTAAGTCGGCCCACCTTGCCTGTGTGGACAGTAGCGGTTTACTTGAGGCGGATTAAGCACGTCACACTATATAATATAATTTGGTCTATGAACCGGCTAGAGGTGCACATATATTTTTTTTCATAATTTATTTTTAGGGTTTCACTGCCCAGCAGAAGTTTTGACTGTTCCAAAACAATACGACTCAGTCTATATATATCTAGGTCGAACTCACACTCTCTTGTGGTGATGTCGACGAACCGAAACTGGCGCTGGTTAGTATGGACTTGCTCACGCGCAGAGATCGATTTCCGCCTTAAACCACCCCAAGTACTGATTGTGTGGACCGGACGCCTAGTTCGCCTTCTCTAGTTCACCTTATCTAGTTCGGCCTAAAGTTGTGCTGTGTGAACGGGGCTTTAGATACTTGTGCACTTATTAATTTGTTCCCGTACAAAAGGAAATTCTAAAACAGACTTAAGTTAATTTAATAGAACATGTTACTGCTGAAGCTTATACTATTCAGCATTTAAATGTGAACACCACAAATCAATTTATCATGTTTTTACTTCAAATATCTCACACACAAAAATTACTTCAAACTAACATAAAGTAGATTATGATGATCAATCTAATATATTTATCTCAAATACAAACTCAAATTATGGAATTACGCAACTTTAAAGTTATGGTCTGAATGTTTTGTGTTTCCAGCATTAGATTGATCTTTATAATCTACCTTACTTAAGTTTGAAGTAACTATTATTTTAAGTAGCTAACTTTGGAGATATTTGAAGTTCAAATATGCTAAATTAATTTAGGCAAGCTCATTAAAATTCTGACAACCAGACTTCAGCAGTAACAGGTTCTATTAACATGGTTTTTCTATACCCTTCTATGCAGGAACACATGTGTTCAGTGCACCATGTCTAAGTTTGATCAAATCAAGTCTAGGCAAGTGTTTTGAGTTATGAAAAGTTGATACTTTCATCGGACTATGCATGGAAAACAGAGGGGGAAAAAGGGGACATGCGCTTAGGCGAATGCGCTATAAGCATACGGCGTCTGGGGCCCGTTTACTAGAAATTCAACTCATCTTTGAGCCAAATGTCCCACATTGCGCCTAGAGCGGCCGTCGAACCAACACTTCTTCCATTCCAGGGCTAGCGTCTAACCATTAGTCTATCTAGACTCCACCGACACAATCAATCTACCCACGCCTATCTATGCAGTGGCATTTCACCTTGGGAGGTCAGTGTACCTTACTACAGTATCATTGCTAGTGAGATTACTTAAAGCTGCATAGTCCAATTAAAGGATCATATTTTCGAAACCAAAACACAGCCCTCGATTTGATCCTTCATATCTAACTTAGATAATAGAGCACTTATTTTTTATTTTTTTTGGTCCATTAGTTGTTTAAGCAGGGGAAATTTCAGTCATAGACGACTGGTCTTCCTCATTCCACTGCTGGTCGATAGAAAGCCCGAGCCTACACTTTTACCGACCCAAGGGATTTTTAGCCTCCCACACCACATAGACATGGTATGAGAGCAACCGGCCTTTGATGACGCTGTAAGTTATACACAGCGGTGGAAATCCAAATTGGCAGAGCTGGGGGCATGGGGAATCGAACCGCTGACCCTCAGATTAGGAGTCTGACCTAGAAAAAAGCCAGACACTCTAACCACTCCGCCACAGAGAACGCAGTATTTGCAGCTGCATAGGGGAATATTTAGTCAATTTAATATAACCTGTCACTGATTAAGCCTATGGTCTCCTGCATTTCGACAGACACGTCCCAATTATTTGAGGATGTTTTCACTTCAAATATCTCCAAAGTTAGTTGTATATAATAACATTACTTCAAACTAAAGCAAGGTAGATTATAGCGATGGACCTACTATATTTATATAAAATATATGGCAGATCCTTACAACTACTAGATTATGAAACTTTAACTTAGCCTCATCTAGACATAAAATATGTAGGCCACATTTTACTGGCGGGTTGTACCCCTATCCATTTTAATATATCCTATGTAGGGTACCCTAATGGGTAAATGAGTGATTGGGATTTATGTCCTGGTAATATTTGTTTCTCCAAGCGAATTCATAGTTCTCTTCGGGTGGATACAGTTAGCTGCATGGAGCTTCTCCAAGCGGATTCACAGTTCTCTGGAGGTGAATAAACAGGTAGCTGCACGAGTCTTCTCCAAGCGGATTCACTGTTCTCTGAGGGTGGATAAGCAATTAGCTGCATGGAGCTTCTCCAAGCGGAGTCACAGTTCTCTGGGGGGTGGGGTGAACAGTTAGCTTCACGGAACTTCTCCAAGCGGATTCACATTTCTCTTGTGGGGGGGGGGGGGGGGGTGAACCGTTAGCTTCGTGGAACTTCTCCAAGCGGATTCACAGTTCTCTGTGGCAAGCGTTGACTCGGTTTATACAAGCACATTCATGCATAATTCCAGGCACCAGCCAGACGATAATCAATTATAGGTGAGCAGTGTTAACCCATATCACGCAGAACCTACCGGGCCATATCCAGTTCTCCAAGCAGATTCAGGGTGTAACCAACCCCCTACGGAACATGGGTGTTGGTGCTGGGAGAGAACGCTTTTTGCGTGTTTTTTCAAAGCTTTCTTTAGCTTTCCCATCACCAACATTTGCATGCACTGGTTACTAAGACTTAGGAAGTAGATTATGATCACAAACCTCCACACATCATAATAATATTAATAACAACAGAATTACTAACAAATAAATGCTAATACTCAGTTATTAAGTCGTCTATTAAATCATCAACCAATCAAACAATCATTTGCACAGAACAAAACTGACAGCAGTACCATGGCGTCAGTCTATAGATTTCACTAGTTCAGAATACTAATTATAATTTCAGAATATATTTTAATTTTGGTGCAGATTGGAGTGGATCTGCTAATAATCCCTCGACCCCACCCACCGTACCCTTTCATCCTTCAACATCAATTGTCGATGGGGTTCCGGATTTGAGACTTTGCTTAGAACATCTAATTTTCACCAGCTATTAACGATCACATCACATATAACTAATCTACATCGATAGCAAAATGCTTGTTTGTTGGAGGTTTACGTCCATGCAATATCATGGCAGGTTGATTAATTGATGATTGGTTGATGGTGATTTTATGGCGTGTCAGTAGTGACGGCCATTATCATAGGGAAAAGTGAAAATGTATTATGTCGGTCTGTTTTTTTTTCTAGAAACTACCATGTGTCAAAAGATACAAAATTTATATCAGAAGACAGGTAAAATATCAGGATGAATATCGATAACCGACAGCTTGCGCTGATGACGGCTTTATCGTGCTGTCCCATTCGGACACCGTATCGCTGGCACCATAATGACCCGATATTCCACTCAGCCACATTATCCTGATACTGAGCAAACCAGTCCTTACCTTATCCTACCAATGTCGAGCACCAAACAAGGCAGCGATAAGTAACAATTTGATAAGTGATTGGCCGGAATTCGAACCTACAGCCTTTTTCGAGGAAAGCCAGCGCTCTTACCGTCCGGTTTATTAGCAAACAAAAAGAAAAGAACAAGACAAAAACTAATAGATGTGGTCATAAACAACCCTCGCCACACACATGCACACACCGAGAAAACTGCCATGAAATTCGTGAATCGGTCAACAACATACAACATTTAGTCAAAGCAGAGGGTTTGATGAGTCAGTGTGCTGCTAGTAGGCAAAGACCCTATAATACACGTCTGCTCACTCCCTATCTCTCCCATGGTAATGTAAATTTCGCAGTGCCACCTTGTGGTGGGTTTGATCAGCCCGGCTGCTGGTTGGTGTTTCACATGTAAACACATACAATTATATTATACATGAGATAGGTAAGTATGAATACACATCAATATGAAATTGCTATGAAGAAATACACATCATCATCAGCATCATCATCAGCATCGCCATCATCACACATCTTTCACATTCATATATACATTTATACATATAATATAGCACCTGTTTAACCAAGAGAACAGCCAGCGCACCAAGTGGTGGGTTTGATCATTTTGATTACACACTACAGGCTGAGTGAGCCGTCTTAGTATTATAGGGTCTTTGTAGTAGGCAACGGACAGGTGATGCTAAAGTCATACCTGCAGGAGGATCCGACGTACACGTACACACCTGCCACTAGCACTAGGGGTTACTGTATGGATCTCATACCTGAAGATTGGTGCACTCTTACAATAGTAGTGACCCCCCCCCCCCACCACCACCACCACCACCACACACACCACTCCCTTCCACCCACCCACTGATTCTAACCACATACGGTAACTCGCTGCTTCACGGATGCATTTCAGTGCTCGTATTTCACATTTTCTTGCCACTAGGGGAACGCTGGCAGGGCGACGTGTGCGTCTTTGCAAAGCCCGAACAAGATGGAAGCCAACCAATCAGCACGGAGGCCGAAAAGGGGGAGATGCATGGGCAGTGTGGCACGATCTCATACTCATAGAGATGTCAGGTCAACAGGTATGTAACTGGTCAGTGCTGTTAGCTTGATAATTACAGACTAAATTTCAGAAATCTCAACGAGTTTCGTTGTTGTAATTTGCGATCAGTATTATTTCTACAAATATTTTACGATATTTTACATATTCTATGTATTTTCTCCAGCAATTACTTAAAGTTGCATGGTCCGATGGTGTTTGAATTTTTATTTTATTTTTTAGATAAATATATCAAATTGATCGTTATAACCTAGTAATCATTAGTCCGGCATAACTTTGATGAAAAATGGCTAGTTTTGAAGCAATTTGAGCTGAAAGAACCCAAAATACCTTCGAGAAGTCATATTGACATCTCGCGATGAGCGCGTTACATATATGGTAGTTGGAATGAGGGTATGGGAATTAGGCCATGAGATTGACATAATTGCTTAATGGGTGTTCCTGTCTCAAATTTGGTGTCCAAGGGGATGAGGCAATAAATTCACTGATCATTCTTTAGAGGCTGTTCCCAATCCTTAGCTAAGGCGTATCTAAGTTGGATATATAGAACCAAATTTATTAACTGTTTGGGTTTTGAAAAAAATACGTTTCATCGGACCATGCAACTTTAAATAGCACACCATGCCAGGAATATCTGAAACATTGTTGCTGTACTGAGGTTCGACTTTTGTTCAAATGCGGTAAGTATTTCATCGGCTTAAGCCTGGTACACACCTTCCGTATACGATTCATGCCCAAAACTCATTTCTCGAGGTGACCCAAACCGACCCGACCTGACCTGACCCGACCCGATTCCCGACTAAAATTGAAAATGGGGGACAATACACATATCCCGACTGCTAAAGACTGGGGGGGGGGGGGGGCGCTCACATATACTGTCCGTTTCGCGACTGGTCCCTGGACACCTGGCATCATTTGCCTAAACTAGACCAGCATGAGCGCCTCCTATGACACCCCTGTTCCATTTCCCTGTTCCATTCCCCCTGTTCCATTCCCCCTGTTCCATTCCCTCCTGTTCTATTCCCCCCTCTTACATTCCCCCCTTTTTGATCCCCCCTCTTGCATCCCCCCTCTTCCATTCCACTCTTCCATTCCACTCTTCCATTCCCTCTTCCATTCCCTCTTCCATTCCCAACTTTTCCATTCCCCCTCTTCCATTCCCCCTCTTCCGTTCCCCTCTTCCATTCCCCCTCTTCCATTCCGCCTCCTCTTCCATTCCCTCCTCTGCCATTCCCCCTTTTTGATTCCCCCCACTTGCCTTGCACTGCCCATTCCCCCATCTTACATTCCCCTCTTGCATTCCCCCTCTTCCATGTGAATGGAAGAGGGGAATGTCATGGAGGGAATGGAAGAGGGGGAATGTAATGGGGGAATGGAAGAAGGGGGAATGGAAGAGGGGGAATGCAAGAGGGGGAATGCAAGAGGAGGGAATGCAAGAGGGGTGAATGGATGAGGGGGGAATGGAAGAGGGTGAATGGAAGAGGGTGAATGGAAGAGGGGTGAATGGAAGAGGGTGAATGGAAGAGGGTGAATGGATGAGGGGGAATGGAAGAGGGAGAAATGCAAAGGGGAGGGAAATGCAAGGGGGGGAATGGAAGCAACTTTATTACATCCACTCCCTTTGCCCCAGCCACTCTACCTGCTCTGCCTACCTGCTCTACCCAGGTCCTCAACACTCCCAGGTCTGACCCATCCACAGTGGCTATCTGTCTACCCTGGTCCCTGAGATCCCTTACATCGCGCTCTTCTTCCTTAAGTCTATCTCTTTTCATGGCCAGCCGCTCTTCACACACTATCCTATCTCGCAGGAGTTGTGCCTTCTCTTGCTTGAGACTGACTCCAAACTCCCTGGTTTCTCTAACTCAGTCTAAGCAACTTAGACTGGGATTCTAACTGCCCTGCTGCATATTTGCTTATATATAGCAATTGATCTCCATCTGCAGGTATCTGTCCTGCTGTCACCCCAGCTGCGAACCATTCAGCAAACCCCCTATTAAATTCTGCTTCTGCCATGGTGATGTCTGTACTGTTATCTGGCACAATGCCCCTCCTTCTATCTAAATCCCTTTCTCTGGAAGCTCGGGAGCTGTCCTCGAGAAGATCTGAACCTATCCAGTTTATTTCTTTTATTTACTCACGGTTACTTTAAGTACAAGGCAGCACTGTATATTAAAACCAATATATATCGACCCACCGACGTTCAATTCGCGCCGATTTATCAATATGTATCACACAAATATACAGACCGACATAGCAACGTTCAATTCCCGCCTTTCTAATGGAGCAGTCACACTACGACGTGTATTCCGGCGTGCCGCCAACGCGCTTAAATATATTCAACGCGTCGAGAAACGTCAAACTTGACCCAATTTCACCAGGTTCCCACGCTACGCAACACGTCGGCGCACGTCGCCCAGCGCCGAAAGTTTTGTGCTTGCACAAAACTTTCGGCGCTGGGCGACACGCGCCGACGTGTTGGTTCAGATGTGCCTGTCACTCAAAGTGTACCGACTGTACCGCGCGCCGGTAACGCGTCTGTAACGCGTTTGTAACGCTGGTGGTTGTTGTGGGGTGTTGTGTATCAATATATATCAAAAACAATATATACCAAATTGTTCAACACACCCGACAAAATTCCAGTTTCTACTCCCCTACACACACACACAGGTTTGTTTACCTCTACACGGACTGACGGTGGATGGGTGCCTGTGGCATGTGGCCTCCCTACGCACAGTCTACTCAGGGTGGGTCAGTTTCAGTGCTGGATGCAACCCCCACTATGTTAAGGGTGCATACTCAATTGGGAAACATACAATTTTTCAAAACCAACACCCTGTTTTTTATCTGCTTTTACCTGTGTAAGTTAGCTACCGGTGTCCTTACCACCTCGTCATCAACTGCAAGTCAAATATCCACTCCATTTAACAGGACATACTCCTTGAAATGACATCTCTCCAACCCCTTTTGACTATGCCTCTTTAATCCAGGGTGGGTGCGCCCGGTTGCTGGATGCAGACCCCCCAGCATAAACCTACCCTGCCAGCCTCTACAGCTGGTGGGTAGGTTTGTTTGTTTGTTGTTGTTTTACGTCCTAGCAACATCTAAGGTCATATCAGGACGGGTACCGACTTGTGACAGTGCGCACTCATGGCGACTTTATAGTGCTGTCCCACTGGGAAACCAGGCCGCCGGCACCATGACCTGGTATCCCACTCAGTCACATTATCCTGACACTGAGCACACCAGTCCTTGCCCTATCCTAATAATGCCGAGCGCCTGGCTAGGAAGCGACAAGTATCAATTTTAAAGTCATTGGTTTGACTCGACCGGGATTCGAACCCACGACCCCACGATCTACCAGCACGGGAGACGGACGCTCCAACCCACTCGGCCACCCCGTCTGGTCTCTGGTGGGTAGGTGATGGATGCTTCTTGGCTGTCAGCAGGTCTAGCTCTCCCCGTGGCCTACTTCCCTGTAGCCCTCGTCACACTATACTCTGCAGTCAGTTTATCCTGGTAGAATATCCTAGCAAAAGGAGTGCGATTACTAATATTCTATTAGTCACTGCCCCCTCGCCACTACTATCGACTAGTCATTTTAAACAAATCATGTTATTTCAACAGTAAATACGTTATTTCAGCATTAAGTACGATATTTCAGCATCAAAATATATTAACTTAGCATTACAAACATTATTTTAAAGTGGCATAGTCCGATCGCGATTGAATTTTTGTCTTATTTTTTAGATAAATATATCAAATTGATCGTTATGTCCTACTAATCATTAGTCTGGAGTCATTTTGATGAAAAATGGCCAGTTTTGAAGTAATTTGAGCTGAAAGAACCCAAAATACTTTTGACAAGCTTGCCAAAAGTCCTGTCGTTATGACCATGTGATGTAGAATGACCTAAATAAAAAATAGCCTGGTCACCTAACATTTTCTGGTGATGGCGCCACGGCATCACATTTGTTTGTTGGCATGTGATGTGATAACGGCTGATCTACTGATGTAAGTCGTTGTAGGTCATGGGATTTGAACCCATGTGTTCAAACCATGTTTTAGAGGTGCATGGTCTGAAGAAGCTTCTTTAAAAAAAAAAAACAACACATACTTACATTTGATCTCATATTTCCAACTCAGATGGGACTGAAAATCTGAAAATACCTAGTTGTTTTGTGTGTGTATGTTTTTTGTACATCAGTTGATTACACTTGTGAATTTTCAGTCACAGAAATTTTGATCTTCCTATTTCCCCTGCTACTCACCCTATCGTAGGTAGGGTGAGGAGCAGAGGAAATCGTAATTTATCTTATAATATAATAGTTTATAGGCTATCCATTTACCATCCCAGGTTGAATTGGCAAATTCCAACATAGATGTATCAAATCAGAAAAAGGTTTCGATTTGACTATGTAATAATATATTATAGTATTAATTTAAATGATATTGTGTTAATTTAAATTCTAGTCTGTTAATTTTAAATCTCCAAAAGACCTGAAATATATATATATGTGAAGTGGGCGAGACTACACTCGAGCTATGACTGTTGCAGGCTTGGGCTGAGCAACCCGCATTTCTGAAATGCGGGCTGCTCGCCGAGACAAGCCCGCATTGGCCATCAAATGCGGGGCCGGGTTCACGGTCATAAAGTGTTGCTAGGAGACGTCAATTGTGACTCTCCTGGCAACGATGGAAGGTCGAGCGCTCGGGCTCCGACCCATCAGAGCGTGCATAAACACTCTATTTGGGATGGATGAACGTCCACAGGCATCGGTGATGGAGGAACGAAGGGTAGGACGTTAGAGCCAAAATATTGGCTCTAATGATTATCTTTGTCGTTTCTCTATTAGATGCCTTATTTTTGGCATTACTGGTACTTTCAGTTCAAAATTAGGATTTATTTGAGCATATTTCGTTAAATTAATACATTTCGGGTGGTTTTCTGTCTATATAAAGTAATCACTAGAATATTTGCGGGCATCTGACAGGAAAAAAAGACATGGACGAACGCAGGGTAGGACGTGAGGACCAGTATATTGGCCCTCTCACGGCCGGATTCGTCGTATTTCTTATAAATGTCTTATTTTTGGCAGTAATCTTACTTTCTAATTCGAAATTAGGGTTTGTTTTTGCATATTTCATTGTATTCATGCCTTTCGGGTGGCTTTTGTGGTCATTTGTGGTCATTTGGATATTTGTGGGGGACTGGAAGGGAAATGGACGAAAGCAGGGTAGATTTCGTCGTATTTCCTTACAAAATCTCGCATTTTTGGCATTAATATATAAATCTATACCATTCTTTAACCGTACTGTCGGCGCCGCGCACACACACAACGGCCCTCCCGAATTTCCAAACTATATATCAATTTATATTATTCTCTAACCCCGTGGCCTGGCGGCATCGCGCACCACTCCTAACGACCTTCCTTTAATCGTTTTTGGATTAGATATAAAGTTACCGTCGCGCGCCCCACGACTAACCAGCTTTCCGATTGCAATTAACTTTACATATAAATCTATATATCGGGCCAGAACCTGCACAAGAAAACGGACACAGCACTTTCCTAGCACTCTTTTGTATTCTGCTTCGCCTTTTCCCACTCTTCCCACCTGTCTTCTCTGATTTTGTCCGTTATCTCTTTGTAGGCTGCCATCATCTCCTCTATCTTTATATTCTGTTCCACTTCCTCTTATCAAAATCCCCGTGGTCTTTATACCCCCACACCCCTACAGACATACTTATGCACACAACACATACATCTCAACACACATTCCTTTGTGTTTTGTGTATTGTATGAGTGCAGGCGGTGTGTATGCCGTGTGGCTGTGTTGCCTTGGTTACATACATACATATATCAACAATAGTATCGACACATATATATTAATGTTCACACATTCACCCATGGCGGTACACCGTGTCACACCCGTGTCGACACCCAAGCACCCCAAAACAAGCGATAAAGGCAACTGGACCTTACCCGGACCTCGGTGACGGTTTTTGGCGTCTTCGCGGCACTCAGTGCGGCACTCAGTGCGGCACTCAGTGCGGCACTCATCGCAGCCCTCATCTCCCAGGCATCACGCAGCATGCCCTCGCAGCACGGCCGCCACGCAGCACATCTCACGGGCATCACGCAGCACATCTCTCCTCATCACGGCACGTCTCTCGTCACCGCGGTGCATCTCTCGTCCTCGTGAGTTCTTCAGTCATCTCTGAGAATCATCTCAGAGTCTCATTGTCATGGTCGCCAATTATAGAAACGAGACTACAACTCTCCCCTTCATATCACCTGTGATGCAACTATCCTAATCAAATCCAACTCATGAATCAGTACTGAAAAGAGGAAGGAAAACCAGTCACACAAATGAACAGTGAATAAGTTGTGCTTTATTGGGAGCAACTCCTGTCCATTCCCCTACATGTGACCTAGCACCTTCACTCAATAAATTAAAGCTATTCCTAGAAGGCGATGGCTAATGGGTCAATCAAGTAATGACTGCAGATTCTTTTGTTGCCTCATTTTTTGAGTATGCAGATTTTATTTGCCTCATTATTTGAGTATACCGTCCTTGTATCCCTGGTGTGCATCTGACGGATACCGCAGCTCTGCACATCCCCTTGTAGGACTCCGTGGTGGGTGGGGATCAAGGACGACGAAAAATTAGTAAACAAACATGGCAAACAACTACCCCCAAAAAAGAAAAGACAGATGGCTGACAACTCGGACTCCGAAAACGACGCTCCTATTAATGTTACAAATTGGCCGCGATTCATTGTGATCGCATTCACTGACTCGGCTGCCAGGCCCTCTTGCTTTGCCATTGATAAGGGCATCAAGGGGATAGCGGGCACCGTCACAAAGGTCATAAGGATGAAGTCTGGTGATTTTCTGGTTGAGTGCGCAAAGAAGGCCCAAGCGGACAACCTGCAACGTGCAAGCACGTTGGCAGGTGTCGGCATAAAGGCCTCTCCTCACCGTACCCTCAACTCTAGTAGAGGAGTAATCCGAACTAGAGATCTAAGTGGGGTCGGTGAGGATGAGATCGCACTCGAAATTAAACCACAAGGTGTACAAAATGTTAGAAGGATAACGATACGGAAAGAAGGTAAGGAAATAAAAACAAATACCTACATCCTCACGTTTAGTACACCAGTGCCGCCCCAGAATCATAAATTTGGTTACCTCAGTGTTGGCGTGGATGCTTTCATCCCGAATCCTCTTCGCTGTTTTAAATGCCAAAAGTACGGACACGGAAAGGATAACTGCAAACACGAGGTAACCTGCTTCCGATGCGGCCAGACGGGTCATGACAACACTGATTGTCAGAACCAGGCAAAATGTGCC
This sequence comes from Branchipolynoe longqiensis, assembly GCA_030323885.1. Taxonomy (NCBI): domain Eukaryota; kingdom Metazoa; phylum Annelida; class Polychaeta; order Phyllodocida; family Polynoidae; genus Branchipolynoe; species Branchipolynoe longqiensis. The sequence continues at coordinate 25,873,760 of CM059197.1, forward strand.
AATTGCCTGGGTCCCCATATGGCCGTGTCGAAGGATTGTCCTGTTTGGATGAAAGAAAAACAAATCCAGCGGGTTAAAACTGAAAACCGGATAAGCTACCCGGAGGCTCGGAAGCAGGTGGAGGGGCTTACCCCTTCACCACTTGCCAAGAGCTACGCCGCGGTGGCAAAGCCCGTTACCAGGACAATCGATTGCCAGACCGATTTGACATGGCTGTCGGGGGAGAGGCCCATGGTCCGCTCACCGACCCAGAGTTACAAATTGCAGTGTGGACATTTTAAAAGTTCTAGCCCACACACAGTGGGGAGCAGATAGCACTGTCCTGCCCCAATTATATAGAGCATTAATACTTTCAAAATTGGACTATGGCTGTACTGTTTATGGTTCAGCCAGAAAATCATACATATCACAGTTAGACACTATACACCATCAAGGGCTTCGGCTCGACCTGGGGGCTTTTAGAACCTCGCCCGTCCAGAGCCTCTATGTCGAAGGCCGAGAGCCCTCCCTTAAGAGTAGAAGGCTCAAACTGTCTATGCAATATGTGGTCAAATTAAAAGGAAATATTTTAAACCCTGCATATAAGTGCATTTTTATGCCACCATATGAACACCTCTATGAAGCACGGCCAACATACATAAAGCCGTTAGGCCTCAGAATAAAGCCTCATTTGGAGGCTCTGGGAGCAAATCTACATAATATAGCACCCTCGCAATATTCAGATGTTCCTCCCTGGCAGCTGAGGAAACCAAACATCATCCTCCAGCTGGCCATGTCGAAGAAATCTCAAACGCACCCACTTTCATATCATGAAAGCTTTATCGATGTGCGAAGTGCTTTTAGTTCCCACCTAGCCGTTTACACGGATGGGTCAAAGACAGACAACAGAGTCTCTGCGGCAGCAATCGTCCACGGACGTGAATTAGGTACGCGTATTCCAGATGAGAGTTCCATCTTTACTGCTGAGGCACGAGCACTCCTACTCGCGTTAGAGTGCATCGAAACCTCAGCCAGTCATAAATTCATCATTTTCACTGACTCTTTCCTGCCTTCAGGCTTTAAACAATAGGAAACTGGACCACCCAATACTACTTAAAGTACTCATTAAACTAAACTCTCTTTCAATAGCAAAATTTGACATTCACCTATGTTGGGTGCCCAGTCATGTGGGTATCCCAGGAAATGAGAGAGCAGATCAAGCGGCCACTCGAGCCCTGACTGCTCCTTTGGAACACTGTCATATTCCCCACTCTGATCTGAAACCTACCATTTAAAAATACATCTGGAACCTATGGCAGATCGAATGGGATGAACACCCAAACAACAAACTCCATAGAATTACCCCCTCTGTGAACGGACTGCCGCAGAGTCGCCTGGAAGGGCGACACGACCAGGTTGTTTTAACAAGATGCCGTATTGGCCACTCATGGCTAACACACGTTTTTCTGCTCAAGGGGGACCCTCCCCCTGAATGTATTGGATGTCAGTCCCCACTGACATTAAAACACACTTTATTAAACTGTGTGGATTTCATGGCCCTGCGCCAACAGTTTTACACTGCAAACAGCATGCATGACCTTTTTACTAAAGTAAAACAGGAAAGCATTTTAGCATTTTTGAGGGAAGCTGGTTTGTACCATCTCATATAGGTTTTTAAACAAATTTCATCGGTGAATAGTACTATCATTCAGAATTTTATTTAGCTTGACCAGAAACTATATGATTGTGAGTTTACAAAATTCATGAGTGTTCATTGACACAAAATTGATATTATGCTTTTACATGTAAAAGCGATGGTTTGAACAAAAACAAACATTTCTCGGCGTGAATATGGCCTATGCTGCCGACATGGCGTAAAGCAACCACCAATCAATCAATCAACCTCACCTTCTGTCCACACTAGTTCTCATTATCACTTTAGCCTGTATACTGAAAGCAGTGCCTACAGCCCATAGGACAAGAGTCCTATGGCTGTGTATACACTCAATTTGAATAGGTGAATTTAGGTAGCATCAGACAGTCTGGGGTTCATGCTCAAAAGTAGGTGTGTCTCACTCAAGAGCCAGGAGTAGAGTGCCGGTGTCCAGTGTGACTGGAGCATCGGTCCTTCATTTACATAATCTTGTGCCTCTCGTGCATCTAGTGTGGTCAGATGGCCAAGGCAGTGCATGTGACTGAGCAGTCCCACAGTCAGCCAATCAGGTGGCCCCACAGCTGGGGTGGGAGCCAACCCCAGTGGAGGTGGCTGTCGCCCAACTCAGCTGCAGGTACCGCCCTGAGTGTATATGCAAATGAGGCTGAAGGTGGGCCCTCCTTATGGTCAAAGGGGTGAACCAGTAGTTGTATACAGTTACACACACATATATATATATATCCATATATATATACCAAGAACGTCCTTCCTATGCAATGGCACACATTAGAACTACACAGAGGACATTTCCATCACCTTGAACTGTTTCTTATATAACACAGCTCCTCCTTCCTCTGCAATGGCACACGTTAGGACTACCCAGAGGACATTTCCATCACCTTGAACTGTCTCTTATATAACACAGCTCCTCCTTAATCCTAGGCAGCATGCATGAACATATATTTCACATAGTCTATATCATGTCATACTGTGAGTAGGGCATCATTGCTTTTTAGTTTATATAACCTTGTCCCCACTCTGTCATCCAAGAATAAGGATGCTCCCTGCCAATCAATCAATCAATGGGTGCCGTCTTCTCGAAGAAGGTTGGCTGCAATGGACCTCCATCTCTTCCTGTCATTCGTTCCTCTCACGCATTCCGCATAGCTCATTGCTGTCCACTCAGTGATGTTGTCCATCCATGTTGTTCTCCTTCTCCCTCTTGGTCTTTTCCCTTCTATCTTCCCTTCCAGTATTCTTCTCTGTGATTCCTGGTGTCGTATCCCTGCCAATATATAATTCTAAACCGAAAATCCGTATATTTTTACAAGGGAATGATGGGGGTAGGGGGGTCAGAGGGGGGGGGGGGTAAAGCTGGATGTTGGGTTCCACCCAGTCCTCTCTTAGCAGTCTTTGCACTGTACATATACAGAGCTGCAAACCATTACGATTTCTGTGGAATCATTACGATTTTCTGCCTTCCATTACGCCATTAAGCCCGTACTCTGAAACATTACGGAAAATCCGTATTTTTCCACACTTATATACAGTCAAACCTCCCTAATAGACCACCTCCACAGATCGACCACTCCCCTATATAGATTGCTTTATTTGGGTCCCAACAACACCATTGTAACCCTATTCTCACTCCATAAACCGACCACCTCCCTAAATTGACCACTTAAAGTCGGTCCCAAGGTTGGTCGATTTAGAGAGGCTGTACTGTATGTACATGTATATTTATAATATATATATATATATATGTGTGTAATATATATATCTGTGTGTATAATATATATATACACATATATACATATGCTATTGCCTAAATGTTTATTTACATGTCGTTGAGGGTGTTTAGAAAAAAAACCAACAGAAACTTGAGGACTAGAGCAGCCCTCAAACCTACACTTCTTCCTTTCAGGAGCGAGGGTCCTAACCATTGGGCTCTCTAGGCCACAAAGCCCAAGTGGAAATGTGCTCTGTAAGCAGTATGATATGAACAACTTAACCCTTTCCCATTTCCAAATGTTGGCAGCTATGTCTTTCAGTGTATTTTTAACAGCTTGGGAACACAATATGTAATTATATCACATTCCTATGATGTTTGAGTATTATTAAACACAAAAAACTATTGAAATATATATATGGACCATAGTCCGCGATTCACTCGAAAATCATTACTCTTTCCCATTTTCAAATGTTGGCAGCTATGCATATGGCCAATCTTTTGCAAGCTGTGCTTGGAGAACATTCTGTCATTTTTTTTACCATATTATCACCCACCCACCTCGCTGTCGAATTCCGCTCCCCCCTCCCCCCACTCGACAATCACTTTCATCCCTGAAATTTTGGATATGTATTAATGGTCTTTGTAACCTGAATCCGAGTCAGAAATGCAATACTAGACGTTTTGTATAATCTTGGCATGATTAGACAACTTCTAGACCATAAGGCTTTAAATAGTTGTGTTTCCTGTTGCCAGCCGTATTTTTATTTGCCTTCAATGACAATTTCTGACAAATTACAGTGGGTTGTTACATCAAATTACAGCACAGTCAAGAGATTCATGATAACAAAAAATGCACATATAAAAGATTAATGCCTACCTACCTATCTTACATTTTATAATATTACTGGATGCTCAGCCGCATGAACACCAGATAATACTATAAAACTCTTCCCCTTCATATCACCTGTGATGCTGTTATTCAAATACCGACTATCAACTCATTAACCAATACTAAGGAAGAATGAAGACAAGTCACACAGATAAACAGTGGAGAAGTTGTGCTTTATTGGCATCAACTCCTGTCCACCTACTAGTGACCTATCATCCACACTCCTTACCTTCTGTCCACACAGTATCTCATTACTACTTCAGCCTGTATAGAAAGCAGTGCCTACAACCCATGGGACAGGAGTCCTATGGCTATGTACACACTCAATTGGAATATATGAATTTTGCTAGCATCAGACAGAGTGTCTGGGGTCCTGCTCTAGAGTAGGTTTCTCACTCAAGATCCAGGAGTAGAATGATCTCTTCAGTGTGTCTGAAGCAGAGTCTTGAATAATTAATTAATCTCAGAATGAGGCTAGTGTGGTCAGAGGGCTAAGGTAAGTGTAGGTGACTTAGCAGTCCCACAGTCAGCCAATCAGGCACCCCCCACAGCCGGGGTGGGAACCACCCCCCAGTGGTGGTGGCTGTCACTCAACTCAGCTGCAGGTGGTGCCCTGAGTGCATATGCAAATGAGGCTGTGGTGGGCCCGCCCAGTGGTCAAGGGTGAACACGTAGTTGCAACAGTTACAAATATATATATTTACCAAAAATGTCCTTTTTCTCCAATTGCATTCTTTATGAATACATAGAGAAACATTTCATCAACCTTAACTGTTTCTTATATAACACATTTCTTCATTAACCTTAAGCATCATATATAACATATATTTCACATCACTCATTATCATGTACAATGGGAGTGGGATACTATTGCTTTTAGTTTACATAAAGGCCCTGTCTTACGGCGTATGGCGGGAGCGTATGGCGGCGTAGCGGCGTTACGTCATATACGTCGGCATACGCCGTATACGCTACTCATACGCTACTCATACGCTACTCATACGCTACTCATAGGCCGTCATGTGCCGGCCTATGCCGGCGTATGCCGTTGTACGCCGCCATACGCTTTCTCCCGTCCGTCCGTCCAAATTTTTTTGTGCATGCTCAAAAAATCTCGACCTATGGGAGCGTATGGTTCATACGCTACTCATACGCCGGTGTACGCTCCTCGTACGCCGGTGTACGCTCCTCGTACGCCGGTGTACGCTCCTCGTACGCTAGGGGTGCGCCGGCGTAGGTTACGCATACGCTCAACTTGCTTCACCGGCGTATCTCTAGCGTATGTAGCGTACGCATAGCCTACGAGTTACGTATGGGAGCGTACTCCTAGCGTATGTACAGCGTATGCACAGCGTATTCAAAGCGTATGCCATAGGTCTCGACATCGATATTGACTCATACGCCGCCATACGCTATGCATACGCTATGCATACGCTACGCATACGCTACGCATAGGTTCCATATGCCAATCAAAACTGTCAAAAAATGTCACAGTACGCTCTCATACGCTCTCATACGCTACTCGTACGCTCCACGTACGCTCCTCATACGTTACACATACGCTAAAAAACACCCGATAGGTCACCAAAGGTCATCATAGGCCGGCATTCGCAGGACTTACGTAGGTTTTCAATACGCCCCCGCCATACGCCGTAATGTGACAGGGCCTTAACATTGTCCCAACTCCGTCGCCCAAGAATAATAATGCCTTCTGCCAATATATAATTCTTTACCGAAAATCCGTATATTTTTACAATTTGCATGCAAACGGGAACACTTTTTTTTTGTACGGCCTAATATAACCGGTTGGTTGCGTGTTGGAGTTTTTCGTCCTGGCAACATGTAAGGTCATATCACTACGGGCTAATATAAACATACATAACTGAGAAGATTGCCCTACTTCTGTATAAATAACAATCCTATTGTTAATGCGTGGTCCGCTGGTCCCTGATGAAAGACTGAAGCCAACGTGTTTACAAGCGGGAAGTTGGGGGTTGGAGTTGGGGGTTGGTGCCTGTTGGAAGGCTGGGTTATGGGAATAACCACACCACTATATTGTTCAAATACTTATCCAATATAGTCTGCTAGTTTTGGAATGAATGTATGAAATCATGTCGATTGGTAGACTTGAAAAGTCTAATCGAGAATTTTCTGTAGGTGCCATCTTGTATATTTTTGTATTCTCTCCCAATTTGTCAACTTTACACCAATATAGATACACACTGCATGTTAGAACTACCACCTCCACAGTTCAATTATAGTTAATTCCTACTAACGCAGCTTTTCCTCGGAGTTAGCCAGGTTTTGAACACTCGACCTCCCGCACAGGAAACCAACCAGCGCTCTTAACAGATTCGGCCATCCGTCCGGTGTCGCAGTTTCAGCGCCCGGCCAGTTTCCACGGCCCGTAGAGACTCAAACTCAAGGCATTGTCAATGGTCGTGAGCAATCTTCATACAGAAAATACAGCAAAAGTGAAATATCTCTAAAACTACACCACCTATTAACAAATCGCTTGGTACACATATAGAAAACATCTTTACCAAAAAGACTGTATTACATTTATAAGGTTAGGGTTCTTGATTTGTATTAATTTTGAATAAAACTAAGGTTTTGCACTGCGCGTACCGTCAAACTCAAGGCATTGTCAATGGTCGCTAGCAATCTTCATACAGAAAATACAGCAAAAGTGATATATCTCTAAAACCACACCACCTACAAACAAATCGCTTTGTACACATGTAGAAAACATCTTTACCAAAAACATTATATTAAATTTATAAGGTTAGTGACGATGATGTTAGATTTTGACGCATGTGCATGAAACTGACCGGGCGCTGAAACTGACCGGGCGCTGGAACTGCGGCACCGGTCATGCTGGTTAGTCAATGCCGTGAAAGCAAATTGCAAACCACAGTTCATGACAAACATCTCCATGCAGTTGATTGTCTTTCACTTGGCATATTTTAACCGACTAATTACAATTGGGTACATGTTATTGTGTATAAACCTGATCGTTAGATAGGCCACCAAGCACTACTTAAAGTTGCATAGTCCGATGGTTTTGAATTTCTGCCATTTTTCTGAGATACATATATTTAATTGGTTGTTATAACCTACCTTAATTTACTTTGAAGTAACTTTTATTTTGAATGGCTAACTTTTGAGCTTGCCAAAACTCTCACGATAGGCTTATGCAGTAACAGGTTCGATTAAATTGACTCAGTATTCCCTTCTATGTGGCAACAAATGTTTACTAAGTGCAACAATATCTAAGTTAGATATGTAGAATAAAATCTAGGTGAATGTTTTTGTTTTGAAAATTTGATGCTTCATCGGACTATGCAGCTTTAACCTAGCACTTAGTTTGTTTCAAATGACATACTTCTACTATTTGAGTGTTTTATTTTGTGTAACTTTACTGCAAGGCCCTATACATGTGTGTATTTATGTACAGTTGTTTGTTGGGCTTTTGCACCCTCGCAACATCTTAGGTTATATCAGGATGGGTACCGACTTGTGACAGTGCACACTCATGGCGACTTTATAGTGCTGCCCCAATGGGAGACCAGGTTGGCGGCACCATGACCTGATACTCCACTCAGTCACATTATCCTAATACTGAGCTAGTCTTTTACATTGATTATTGACAGTGAACTCATGCTGACTTTACAGTGCTGCCCCTCTGTGAGACCAGCCCGCCAGCACCATGACTCAGTGCCCCACTCAGTAACATTATCCTGGTACTGAGCTAACCAGTCCATGCCTTATCCTAGTAATGCTGAGCACCAGGCTAGGTAGCAACAAGTATACATTTTTGTTTGACTCGACCGGGATTTGAACTGTCTTCAGCTGCATAATTATCTCGGTCTGAGCATGGGACTAGAACCCGTGACCTCACACCTGACTTTAACCGAAAATAGCATTAAAACAACTAACCTGCCTCCACCTTCGTTAATTATGCATTTTATAATTTATTCAGTAGATTTGTCATTCTTTAAACTGGTTATGCAAAATGTTCTTCAGTAAAGATCATAATGTAATTTAGTTCAGTTTTCTCTGTATGCGTATGTGTCAACCATAGTGTGCATGGATACATTTTAAATGAAGTAAATGCTGAAAAAGGTATGTGATATGGACAAAATGATTTCCTCACAATCTATTCTTTTTTTTTCTCTTCTTAAAATGAAACATTGCCAGGTCTGTTTTATGAACACGGGTACCAGGTACAATAGCAACTCTAGCCCTATCTACATATGTGCATCTAAATTTATATTTAATAAGATCTAAATCTTAAGTTACCTATCTAAACTGTCAACTGCATCAGCAGCATTCGGCAACAACAAAAAGGACTCGCTTGCCAATTATCTATTCAAGTTATGAACCAGTACAAATAAGGAAACCATGAATAAATTGTGCATAAAATGCAGCAGCGACTCTTGTCTCTAAAACTGAATATCTTTATCCAGATCTAAACCCGGAAAATGTCACATGGGTGGACAGGACCTCGGAACAAAGTCATCGATTTACTAAGCCAGAGTTAAATGAAGCAGGAATTAAATGGAGGCCTGTCATTTAGCAAGTAAGTTGAACTTTACATATAATAGTTATGGATTTGTGTGGAATTCCACTTTGCTTCAGATCATACTATCGTGCTGCCTGTCGTTTTGCATGTCGATGCACGTGGTGGGCAAGAAGAGAACTAAGACACATGAGTTGTAGAGGGAAAAGAGAGTTAGTCTTTATTAAAGTTGCATAGTCCGATAAAGCACGAGCTGGTAATCTGGGTCACAACTACATGAGTTTCGGTGTGCTTGCCGAAATTATTCTGGATACTTTCTTTTCAAATTGCTCCAAAGTTAGCAAAGTTACCCCAGACTAATGAAGAATTGATTATAATGGTCAATCTGGTATATATATATATTTTTTTAAAATCATAAGCCATCGGACTATGCAAATTACATTTATACCCTCTCCATATTTAGAGACAGACAAAGAGAAAGAGCAAGACATAGCGACATACAGAGAGAGGGGGAGGGGGAGGGGGGGGGGGAGAGGGAGAGGGAGAGAGAAGTAGCCAAATATATTGTTCTGTTGACCATAGCATGCACAAGCTCTAAATGTGGGCCTGGTGTGACCTTAGACCTTTCTAGGATGTAAAACCCCAACATAGAAACAAATAATTCGAAATACCCACATGACAAAGTGAATATATTCACTGTATTTTAATTTGGCTACTGCTCTTCCTTCCTATTGGGATTCAACCCAGTGAATTTGCATTGTGTGATGTGGTCGCTTCATGATGATTCTATTCGCAGTTTGGTACCGGCCCATGGGCCCTGACCAGAAACATGATCTAAGGAACTGAAAGCTACACCATAACACAGTTAATGCACCAGAAATAGAATCTCCATAGAAGGCTAGGGGAAATCTTTCTAGAAAGATCTTGAATCACCACAGAGACATTTTGATAGTGCTGTAAATATCATGTTGTAAAGGCTAGGACTGTATACGTATACAGTTTGTATACTTACAAAATGATCTGGTTAGCAAAACAAAGAAAAGGAGTACCATTTTGCATAGAAATCATTGAATTGATTGCATCTAGAGTTAGGAAAAGGCCAGGGTTATATTATTTATAATTTATAAACTTTAGGACTGCAGGGATACATACACTGACAACAACTGAATTTGCCAGTTTCATTGTTCATGCATTCAAAATGAATTGATTTTATTGTTGTTTTTGGGTGTTTTTGTTGTACATTTGTTGAGTGTCAGGTTAAGTAATGACAATTATCTATTTTCAAATCATTGGTTTGACTCGGTCATTGGGGTCATTGGTTATATATATTTAACCGTCGGGCTATTATATCTAGTACGCGAAACATTAAGAGATATATATGATTCTAATTATTACTAATTATATAGTGTATAGTGTGGTGTGTGAAAAAGATTGTATGTGTAATGGCCCCAATTAATATATTTAATTCCCCTCTTCCCGAAAATACCCTAAATAGATATATATACCCATAAACGATACCCGGTATAGTCCACTGGAGCGATGGTTGTTGACGGCTGGGTTCGCGAGGGTACGTATTCCAGGCCCAACGCTTGCGCCGCCTTGGTTGCTGGGGATGGGCATGGTCCTGGAATGCGCTTGCCGCTTCACCCACGAAACCCGCGCATGACCGCTGAAATGCTGAAAAAGGTATGCGATATGGACAACATGATTTCCTCACAATCTATTCTTTTTTTTCTTTTCTTAAAATGAAACGTTGCCAGGTCTGTTTTATGAACACGGGTACCAGGTACAATAGCAACTCTAGCCCTATCTACATATGTGCATCTAAATTTATATTTAATAAGATCTAAATCTTAAGTTACCTATCTAAACTGTCAACTGCATAAGCAGCATTTTGGCAACAACAAAAAGGACTCGCGTGCCAGTATCCTATTCACGTTATGAACCAGTACAAATAAGGAAACCATGAATAAAATATGCATAAAATGCAGCAGCGACTCTTGTCTCTAAAACTGAATATCTTTATCCAGATCTAAACCCGGAAAATGTCACATGGGTGGACAGGACCTCGGAACAAAGTCATCGATTTACTAAGCCAGAGTTAAATGAAGCAGGAATTAAATGGAGCCCTGCCATTTAGCAAGTAAGTTGAACTTTACATATAATAGTTATGGAATTGTGTGGAATTTCACTTTGCTTCAGATCATACTACCATGCTGCCTGTCATTTTGCATGTCGATGCACGTGGTGGGCAAGAAGAGAACTAAGACACATGAGTTGTAGAGGGAAAAGAGAGTTAGTCTTTATTAAAGTTGCATAGTCCGATAAAGCACGAGCTGGTAATCTGGGTCACAACTACATGAGTTTCGGTGTGCTTGCCGAAATTATTCTGGATACTTTCTTTTCAAATTGCTCCAAAGTTAGCAAAGTTACCCCAGACTAATGAAGAATTGATTATAATGGTCAATCTGGTATATTTATCTTTAACAACAACAAAAATCATAAGCCATCGGACTATGCAAATTACATTTATACCCTCTCCATATTTAGAGACAGACAAAGAGAAAGAGCAAGACATAGAGACATACAGAGAGAGAGAGAGAGGGCGGAGAGCGAGGGGGAGAGAGGGAGAGGGAGAGGGAGAGAGAAGTAGCCAAATATATTGTTTTGTTGACCATAGCATGCACAAGCTCTAAATGTGGGCCTGATATGATCTTAGATCTTTCTATGATGTAAAACCCCAACATAGAAACAAATAATTCGAAATACCCACATGCCAAAGTGAATACATTCACTGTGTATTTTAATTTGGCTACTGCTTCCTTCCTATTGGGATTCAACCCAGTGAATTTGCATTGTGTGATGTGGTCGCTTCATGATGATTCTATTCGCAGTTTGGTACCGGCCCATGGGCCCTGACCAGAAACATGATCTAAGGAACTGAAAGCTACACCATAACACAGTTAATGCACCAGAAATAGAATCTCCATAGAAGGCTAGGGGAAATCTTTCTAGAAAGATCTTGAATCACCACAGAGACATTTTGATAGTGCTGTAAATATCATGTTGTAAAGGCTAGGACTGTATAAGTATACAGTTTGTATATTTACAAAATGATCTGGTTAGCAAAACAAAGAAAAGGAGTACCATTTTGCATAGAAATCATTGAATTGATTGCATCTAGAGTTAGGAAAAGGCCAGGGTTATATTATTTATAATTTATAAACTTTAGGACTGCAGGGATACATACAACTGAATTTGCCAGTTTCATTGTTCATGCATTCAAAATGAATTGATTTTATTGTTGTTTTGGGGTGTTTTTGTTGTACATTTGTTGAGTGTCAGGTTAAGTAATGACAATTATCTATTTTCAAATCATTGGTTTGACTCAGTCATTGGGGTCATTGGTTATATATATTTAACCGTTCGGCTAATCTGCCCCCGCCTAAGGCGAGCCCAACGTGTTAATGTTATGTAATATTATGTAATAATTTCCATGTGAAATTCCTGGGCCTGCCGCGGGCTGCTGCGGCTCCTCCTCCCGTCTGCAGGGGAAACCCATGTGGGCTCCGCATAGTTAAATACTCCCGGCGCATTTTCCCAATTGGGGTACCGCACCACCCTTACTCCCGACCAGGTAATGGTAAATCCATAAAGCGTCCCTTGGACGAATAATACTGTTGTATGATTTACTTCCGCGCCAAAACGGCAGATGGCCAACCAAGGCTTGGTCTCAGGGGGATTGACTCCTTACAGGATCTCCCTTTCATCATGAACCGCCATAGCTGCCATATGGATATATATTCGTTATTTTAAAATTGAAATGCGTTGTGTGAGCAATGTTTTTTTTTTTTTTTACTATATATTATTAATGTCAGATTTAATATACATGTACATGGGTGGGTTATGCCAGCTATCGATGTTTCAGCTATGGCAAAACCCCAAATTAAAATAAAATGCAACAATCCTCCTAATAAAGGCATATAGGAGGTCAGCCGTGAGCCTGCTTAACATTAACATATGTGGCGCTGTAGTCGGTCGCTCGGGACCGACGCTTCCGCGTATAACAATGAAATGTCGGAGGTGTCATGATCAAACTAATACACACACTGCTCTGTTTACACCACCGACCTATCTGGATCAAGCCCCACAAAAAGACTCCTGGGCGGACTTCTCGATATGCGAACGTACTTGGGGATGTTGCTGCTGTCCGGAAAACTCTTCTTCTGTTCATTCGTAGCCTGAATACCAACTTTAACATTAACTGCAATAGGGGATATCCATAGCCGACAACCACAAGGTGGAACGTCGCTTATGTATATCCAATTTGGGCGGAAAATATATTCCGTATAAAACGTATACAAAAGGGGTCAATTAACCCCAGTCGCTAGGACTGTACATACGTCAGTTTTGAGTACATGGATCACCGAATTGTGTTTACTACGGCGAAAGAGATGGAACTCTGCGCACACTCCGCGCACACACGCGAACAGAGAACTAGATGCTGAGGAATTTTATATGGAGTTCGCGAGTACCGTCAACATGGGCCATTGAACAGCGTTACACGTTGTGCGCAAACCTGGTGTACATACACTTATGCACAGAGAAGTAGACGCTGAGGGATTTGTTATGGAGTATATTAAAAACCGTCCCTTATTTTATATTTTAAGTTATCATATGTAAAATATATTATTATTATAGTATGGTCCCACGAGGACCCAAAGTTCCTTCTCCCGAACAGCTAGCTTGCAGACAACTTATCCGTTTGTCGCTCACCAGCTAAACTGTACGATCCTACTAAATTGCGTTCCCGTGTTGTTGTGTCGTGTTTTTTTATTTATTTTTTTATATATATATATATAACGTAATATGTGAAAAATATTATTATTAAAATATTAATGTTTTGTGTTTTTTATATTTATTTATATAATGTAATATGTGAAAATATTATTATTATTATATGGCCCCACGAGGACCCAAAGTTCCTTCTCCCGAACAGCTAGCTTGCAGACAACTTATCCGTTTGTCGCTCACCAGCTAAACTGTACGATCCTACTAAATTGCGTTCCCGTGTTGTTGTGTCGTGTTTTTTTTTATATATATATATATAACGTAATATGTGAAAAATATTATTATTAAAATATTAATGTTTTGTGTTTTTTATATTTTATATTTACTTATATACTGTAATATGTGACAAATATTATTATTAAGATATTAATGTTTTGTGTTTTTATATTTATTTATATACTGTAATATGTGAAAAATATTATTATTATTATATCTACTACCAAGCTGATGCCCTCAGAGAGAATTAGTTACTAGAAATTAATAGCCCATTATAATATTATAGAACTTTAACCACTCACTGTACTATAGTGAAAATACAATGGACCAGTGGTGGCTGTACAGTGGCATACACATAAACAGAAGCGCATTTTACTTGCGCCAGACAGAATTTTATATGAATAGAGTCATAATGTTTAAATTACTGAACGCCTCTGCGCATTTTACTCGTGTATCACTCGTGACCAGATCGTGGGCTAGAAAAAATGGGGCGAATATAAAAATGGAAGCACAAGAAAATATTGAACTGCCGAAAAATTTAATCACACCCCGCAACCACGTACTGAACTGGACGATTAATCATGAAGAGATTTGTCGGTCCAGTTCACGGCGAATTCTACGAGGCTGTGGGTTGTCCTAATGATAAAATTACAGTGGAGGGAACCCAGATAAGATTAGACGATGCTGCATCTGCAATATAATGGGTTATTACATATACATAGACCTGGCTGTATGATTACTCTCGAAGGGGACAAAAACCCGCCGACCGCAGAATGCCGAGTCCGTGGGGGTATTCCCTTCCTTATTTAGATTATTTATTTAGCATATATACTGTATTAATATGTGCGTGCGCAATGCGTACTCGACCCCGGCCAAAATCATAGGTGGATTTCCTTCCTTGCTTATATGTGCCTATCACATAGCTTAGTATTTGGTGAGACAAAAATGCGAGGGCGCATTACTGGTGACCGGCGGGCCCCGTATATATATAAAATACTCCCGACCGGATCTTACTATTTGGGCACCGTACAGTTAGATTGTACTCCCGACCGTAAAGTCAATTGTGGGCACCGTAAGCCGTGGTACTCCCGATGGGAAAACCCATGTGGGCTCCGCATAATTAAATACTCCCGGCGCATTTTCCCAATTGGGGCACCGCACCACGCTTACTCCCGACCAGGTAATGGGATCATCACTCGCAACCAGCTTAGTCTACTAAATAACCAGCAAAACTGCGTGCCTTATGCAGAGAGCAGGCTGTAGGCCGTAGTCCTCAGGACTCAAGGGGCGTTTATGAGCCGCGCAATTAAATGCGGGCACTGTATCTTCGAGCGCGCAATTTGCGTCTGCTCGGTCAATATGTACCTAGGTTTACACAGTTACTTTAAAATGGGTGGGCCATGCCAGCTATCGATGTATCAGCTATGGCATATGCCCGAATGAAAAAGGTTACCTCATAGCAACCCTATTGTTGGACCACCACCAGATTTAATAAATAAACAGCAAAACCGCGTGCCTTATGCAGAGAGCAGGCTGTAGGCCGTAGTCCCTAGGACTTAAGGGGCGTTCCTGAGCCGCGCAATTAACTGCGAGCACTACAGCTGCGAGCGCACAATTTGCGTCTGCTCGGTTGATTTCTACATATGTATACCAGTTACTTTTAAGAAATGTGGGCCAGGCCAGCTTTCGTTGTTTCAGCTATGGCATAGACCTAAATGACAATCCGACAGCCAGACTAAGTATGCAGTACATTATGGGCAACCGCCCGACAAGGTTGACATCACGGCGGCGCAAGCGCGCGTTTAAGTAACCGCTCGCCGTACGCGCGATATGCGTTGACAGTGTTTTTATTTGCTATTTTAACTCAGAGTTTATTTCGACGTCTACAGAAATGCGCATCGGCACATGACCGTACGCGTTTTTATTAGCCACAAGGCACTACCGTTATATGTCTGAAAATACTGGGTTTTTTTTGTTTTAGTTTTTTTAGGAAATGTGACCATCCGAGGCCTCGCAGAGGTCTCGCATGGACATAACATAGCTTCAATGCTAATATAACATGTAAAACCGTCAAAGCTGTATGACTTCTTTGATCGGGATAGCTTTCACAAGTCGCTAAGTGGAATAATACAATGTCCCTGTTCACGCTACATTAGAATTTATTCCGTCTATCCATATTTATGTTATCTCTTTTAATATTATTTTTAATTGCAGGAGTATGTTCCGCAGCACAGGGTATTTGTTTATTCTGAAATTTTGAAAAGTATGTAAACCCTTATCGAATATAGTGAGAACTTTTACGCAAATTTGGAAGAGATACTATAAAAAGGACTAACTTATATTACGCTATGGCAACTCACATGCTGGTGCCCTCAGAGGGAAATTGTTGATGTTATATGCGAATTATTAATACTTCCCCGCGATGGGGAACCATACTCCGGCATGACCGCCAACACGGTACCCTCGTGCGCGAAATGCGCATCCAATTGGCGCGCAATTCGCGTCCCTTGGGGACGGTGTGTAAACTACTATTATTTCTTGGATAATATGCTAAGTCTACACATATGTACAATATATTACATTGGGTTATTTACAATTAGTGTGGCCATGAGTGTTTTTCGAAAGCAGGCCGCACAAGGATATATATATAATTTTATTATTATGGCATGTATTCTGCAGGTGTTCCCTGCTTTGTTTTAATTTAGATGAAATAGTTGAATTGGCTGCACGTGTGCAAATTTGAAATAGTGGGGTATTATTCTTTCTCTTCCTGGCCTGGGGGAACGTTTCCTGTGAGGAGGCAGGATGTTTTATTTTTTATTTTTTTTATTTTAGTTAAATTTTGACTTGACTTTATTCAAGGAACCAAGGAATTAATTTTGCGAGTAATTTGGAACGTAGAGTTATTACAGCGATATTCTCGACATAAGTAATTGTCGGGAATGAGCGGGGTCGCTCATTCGGACTCATTGCTGGGCACGGTGGAGAGGTGAGGCTGCCACCCCCCCCCCTCCCGCAGGGGGCGGGTGGGGGGGGGGGCCTGGGGCGGGGGGAAGGGAACCCCAACACCTCACTCTCCCTCCACCAATCACAACACAACCCAACTTAGCCAATCAAACCACTCCGGCGACCGGAGCCCGGCCCTACATACCACAAGCAAGTCAGTCTGCAGCACCGCCTCCAACTGACCACTACTCCAACCCCCATTTAGACAACGAAGTCCATTAACGACTCAATTATCAACCGCCCAATTGACAACCGCGCAATGGACAAAAACACACCTCAAAACTGCCCTTACGAGGATTATTCTATTCACCTTCACATATTCAATGTGTAATTCTACTTGTTCATCATATCTTACCATACTTATTACTGTTCATCATATCTTATTACTGTTCATCATATCTTATCTTATATCTTAACTTCTCCATATGTCGCATCTCTCATCTCATGCTATTATGTTATCACTGCATGACCTTATGTCGGCCACGGCCCGTCGTCAATCCACAATGTACATGCCCATTGTGGCCCGGGGGCCGCGACCGAATAAAAGCCATGTTTCCCCAACCAGCCTCATCGTCTTCTGTGCCCGTGAGAAATGTGGAATATGGTATTTATAATAATGATCCCTCATTTCCCCCTGGCCTAGAGTTATTATATTTTGTATTCTATTTTATTGTATTATACATATTGTTATGGGTATATTATTATTTGGTTATATTTTTAAGAGATCCCAATTTTAATGTTAATTTATAAACTGCCCGTTACGATTAAATTTTCTACTACAAGCTGTTGCCCTCAGAGAAAATTTATGACTAACGAAATAGGAAGGAAATAATTATTAGCTAATTTAGCGACTATAAAATTGTTAAATCTGATCCTCTGTGTTACCTAATCATAAGATATTTAGATGCGGGGTGTGAAAAGTTTAGTGTAATTGTGTTAATTTGACATAATATAGTATAACATTTGTGCCCCAACCGAAATCCCTGAATGTATATGTGCCCCAAACGATACCCATTGTGGTGCCCTGGAGCGAGAGATGGTGATGGCTGGGTCCGCGAGGGTACGCCTTCCAGGTCCAACGCGTGCCGCGCCTTGGTGAATGGGGGCGTGGTCCTGGAATGCGCCTGGTCTTCCCCCGCGAAACCCGCGCACGACTCCTGGTGGTAGCCGAGGCTCCCGGGGCAGTGTAATTTTGTGAAATTATGCGCATGGAATTAAAAGGAAAAGAGAGAATATTAATACACAAGTAATGGTTTAGCAGAGGATCAGACTTTCAATTATAAGAATGTAGAATATGGAATAATTATGTTGCTATTTTTAAACACGTCCCTAATTTAGAATATTGATTATTTAATATTAATTATGAGAAATTTTAGGCTGAGCCTTAGTACTTTATGCATAGCTGGTACGCATTTATATATTGTTTTAGGGTTAGCAATATTTGTCGTTAACGTATTCTATTTAAGTGGAACACGTGTTGACCATAGGCTAAGCCTCTTTACTGTACACATATTTGATTATGTGTTTAAATATTGTATGTGACATCAATATTTTACGGTTACGTATTATAATAAAATACATTATTAACTATAGGCCGAGCCTATTTACGGTGGGGATTTCTCTTCCCTAATTTCCTGAATCGTCAGGAAGCCCTTCCTGGAGTTCGGATGAGTGGGGCTCGCAGGCAGGCGGTAATTCGGCCTCTGGGGCTGGGATTTCGTCGGTATCCATATTTACCGAGCATACGGTTATATCGGAGATCGCATCCGAATATTCTCCCTCCTCGTCGGAGGTAAAAACCAGCGGAGTTTCGCTGAGAGGGGCGGGCCCCCCAGGAGTTACCGGCAAGGTAAACGGAGACAACTGTTCGAGGTCGTCGTGCGTTGGTGCTAACAACGGCGTCGTGATACGTGATGCCGACGATGAAGGCGCGCAGTCACGTGCGGACTCTTCGTTAAAAACTTTGCAGACATCTGCAAAATTACTTAGCGACGACTCGACATTAACGGGGGATACAATGGGATCCCTCGGAGGTGAACGTGGCGGTGGGGCCACGACTTCCGCCATCGCAGGTGGAAGCGGTACGATTTCCGACTTCGCAGGTGGAAGCGGAACGATTTCCTCACTCATAGGTGGGTGCGGACTCAGGGTAGGCGGCAGCAAATCCGGGCTTGCCACGACTGACCTCCCCTTAGGCTTGTCGGTTTTCCCCTTATGGGAAACCATGGGGGGCGCATTTTGCGTTCGTGCAACGTAAGGTCCCAAGGGCTGGACTGTAGTGCTCCCCGGGATCCATTTAACTTTAGCAGCCGGCGCAGCAGAAGAAGTAGATTCCTCTGCTACAGTAGCTGAGTGGTCTCCAGAAGCAGAGACCCGCGCGATTTCCGTACTCTCAGTAAAGTACGGACGGAGTGTGGACTGCGGGACGGCGGAATAATTCAAAGTCTCCGCAGTGCCATCCCACTGAAGGGCAGAAACACCGAAAATGAAGTTGAACTTCATGTTCATTTCCTGCCATTGGTGAAGCTGTCGATCATAATGATCCATCATGAAGCGGTAACGATCGTCGGCCGCCTTGACTTGGGCTTTCGCCTCCGCCTTAGTTACTTCAACCTCCTGTTGAAGCATATCCCACATCGTCTGTGCGCAAGACACTTTGACTGCGTCCAGACGATTTACCCAGAATGTGGCCATGGAACTTACCATATTCATGAATAAGTCCATCGTCTCAATCGAATCCGGCCCGGCGTCCCGTGCGAGGACATCATGGACGGAAGGCGGTAAGCAATTATATCGCTCGATAAGGCGCTTCTTTGCAGCCGGGGATAAATCCGGCTGGAAGGGAGCGTCTACACTAGTGGATGGCTGCGCGTCTGTTGGAGCCGCGGTGGCCATCTCGGAAGCTCGTCGCTTCAAATCGCGACGGAGCGAGGCGGAAATGGGTCCCACTGTAGGCAGTGAAGGATCCAAGGGTTTGGTGCCCTTGCGTTTCGCAGGTTGGGTGGGCGCCGGTATCGGGGTAGGGGCTGCCGCGGGTTTAGGTCGAAGGGCGGCCAAGCGCGCACTTTCCTTCTCCCCAAACTGTTGCAGCTCCTCGCCGCGGTCGATTTGCGCCGCGGTCCGTTCGAGAGGCGGTTCCTCTGTGGGAAGATCCACCACCGCTGAGGCATAAGAAATACCTGACTCGACTTTATCCGCTCTAAAGGGGCGGGGTTCTGGGGGCTGGGGACGGCCTCGGCGGGACCTGTGGCCGCGGCCCACGGACTTGACAGGACGGGTAACGATACCGTCCTCCCTATCTAGCTTCTCTTGAAGACGGCGTCTGCCCGCGGAAAAATACGCTTTTTCGCCTAGGGTGACACCTCCGTAGATGCACACTGCGACAGTGTGCCCAACTATTGGCAACCGCAAAGTCTCGGCGAGAATTTGGCGGCCGCGCTCGGCATTAAACTCCGGAATGAAGGTATACCTACAGTTATCCGACAAGGACGGATCTTGAGCTACACGCGCCAGTTTCCTTATGGTGGACTGCGGGCGCTTGTGACCCGACTTGGCGTAAATCCCGTACAACATTAAATGGCGTAACATCAGACCCCTTCGGTGAGTCGAGAAAGGTTTACCCGTCGATTTAGTGAACGGGCACGCTGCGGAACGGTGATCGTGGCACGACCATTTCGGCACAGTATACAAATGCTCCTCACAAATGTGACGAGCCAATACATCCCAACGCTTATAGCGGCGGTTAGGGTGTCTCAAATTTTCTGGTAACGCGCTGCCGTGTTCCAGGAAGTATTTACAGAATTGACACTTGTCTTTTGGGCGGAAAGTATGCCAAACAAATTTCAAGTGGGAAATATCGTGCGCCCTATACGGCGACTTAGTTAAACCACGCACAGCAGTAATTATCTCGTGGATACGCTGCACATAGGGCTGAAGGCCGGATTGATGGTCATCTACCCAATCTTCTACATCAGAATCCTCTCCATTTTCCCGTTGGACAGGGGGGAGGCGCAATTTACTACGGCCAGTAGGTGTTGGGGGCAACATATACATGGCTAATGTACGGTTTGGGCGTGGGGGGTCGAAATATCTCTCCCCCAGTACAGATTCCTGCAACATACCCAATTCAGCTGCCTTTTTTATAGGGACAGAACCAAGAGTGAGTTTATTGTATACGCAATTTACGAGGTAGGGATACCTCTCAGGAATAGTAGCAACTGGGATATCGCTATCCCATTTTAGCTTACCTAGCTCCAGCCGTTCGAGACGAAGTGCCATCGTCCCGTAAAGTGGATCCAAAGTTGGGTCAGCAGGAGGTGAATCCTCCTCTTCTGACACGTAATCCCTTGTCACAGCCCTTGATGCTGTGGCAGGTACTTTTCCTTCCGCCGCCGCGGGGGAAGGGTTTCGCGCAGCTACACGTTCCAACGACCGCTTCCGGGGTGAACGTCTCGCTGCTTCTGCTTTAGAAAGTCGAACATTAGACGACTTACCTGAAGATGAGGGGGTAGGCTCATCTTCCTGATCATGATCCTTCAGGCGCCGATTGGTGACCAATGTAAATTCCTCCTCAGTCACCATGGGGCTGACGTGAGGAGCGGTTGTCTCGCTGTCAGCCCACGAGGTGGGCACAGACTGACTACAGGATGCTTCCTTGGCCGGAGCCGCGGAAGCGTCGTCTATCACCAGTGACAGACCTTCGGCCAGTCTCACCTCAGGCGTGAGGAGATTCCAGTCGCGTACTGTAAACACCGATATCTGACCGGTGCTTTTTTGCAACACGTTGCATACGAGAGGGTTTTGGTCGGGACCCTCACCCGAACCTCTTATGGCGGAGGTGGCCGATTCCATGCCCGACCGCTTGCGCGATCAGGCCTGTCCCCCGGCCGATAATCAGTACCAGTGATTTGTTACTGACTTGTTGTGCAAATAACCGACCGACAAGCTCAAAAACGCGTACTCCCGGTCCCCCTCACTAAAGTAGCTGCCTACCCGCGAGAGTACCCAGCCTATTAGAAAATAGACTGGAAAAACCGACGAGTGTGCCGAGAAGGTTGGTGGAGTCTGCACTCAGTGGAAGCCGAGTGAAGACTGAAGTTCCGTACGGCCTTGCTAGCCACAAGTGCGCGGCAGCGCGTTCCTGCTAGCCGTCGACCAATGACAGACTCGCGTTTTGGCGGGAAACTCCGAGTTGACCCGGTTCCCGCGCAAATTAGGTCACGGAGGGCCTTGGTTCTCCATGGCAACGGGGTCGCCTGCACCAGGCTTTCCCACCTTAGAACGAATTCATTCGATATACTGAAATCGTGTATTGCGCTGACATTTACCCTAATACAGTGTCTACAATTTATAAAAGGGGCGATTAGGGGCTCTAATCGTTTGTCAGCGCATTTATGAACTTATTATTTTTTTTTATTGACAAATTTAATACGAATTTTATCGATAAGGGTTTACTTATATGATTTTACGTAGCCGAAAGGGTGTTGACAACTCGACCCGTTCGTAATATCAACAACACGGGTTCAGTTTTGTTTGGCATTATTTCGGTTGATCATAGTACGAATAAGGGTGTTGGGGAGCTGAAACCCAGATTACCTTGCGTACATATCAACCGTATACCCATTTTAAGTTGTTGAGGTATAGTGTTAATTCACGAACAACACATGCTTATTTGAAGATTCGGTTGTAATTAATCACCCGCTGTTTACGCCGACCTAGTTTAACATTCCCGTATCACCTTTATCGCATATCTCCTAGCGGAGCGAATATTCGTATTAAGATATTACAACTAAAAGTGTAATGAAAGTAAAACAAAATCGTTTTATTTATTCTCCTTTAATTTTTTTTTTAAAATTTTTTCTAAAAAGGGGGGGGGGGGGGGGGCGAGCTTTTGCTATTATTTTGAACATAAACTTCATTTTTTTACACTATTTTATTCACGTCTATGCCACTCCCTCGACCGCATCCACACCTGGATATTGTCGAAGAAGCCTCCCACATAACCCACGCGCCTAATTTTAGTGGCATATTATCACGCCTTTCTTGTTAGTTATAGTTATAGTTTGGAATGTACGTCAAAGTAAACAACGTGCCATGACGTCACACGCGGATAATCCCCGGTGGCGGTTCCGAGGGATTTATACGCCACGGTGAACTGTGCGCGAAACGCGTACGTCCCCATCACTACCTAACTATGCGCCGTGCGCAAATTGCGTGCCGGTCTTTTCAATAAACTTTTCCCTTTTCTAACACAAATGGCTTCCAGTATTTATTTTCTCTTGTTCTCCTCGTTCTGCCAAATGCTCTCATATCACTGTCAAAAACAAATTATTATTATCCACAACAAAACACCTCAAAAATCACAAACAAATTCAGTCGAAAACCCCAAAAAAAACTCATCACATCATCAAAGTACCACTCCGTCAAATAACCAAACCAAGTAAACAAACGTAAAGGTTACGACGTACCGCGGCACTAGTACCAGCTGATTATTGCAGAGACTGTGCACGGGCGCGTTGGCTTGGGGCACATTCTAACTGAAGCGTCTGAAGCGTCAACACGCACGATTTGTATAGCCACATCCTCAGTAACCTCAGTAACCTCAGTAACCAAAATGCGCGTGGCAATAATCTGCGATTCGCGTGGGTCAGGGCTCCAAAACCAGCTCGACCGGCTCGTGGAGGAGCACCAGTTTCGCGTGTTCACGCACCCTGGAAAGGGGTATAACGAAGCTATGCGCCTGTCGCTGACAGGGATACGGTACGTGAAATTCTAAACAAGTCGCTGCCCAGAACGCAATGTTTACATTTACATTTTTAGGGATGGGGCGCAATGTTTTTATTAGAGCTTGTCTCCTCACGCAATTTCCTCAACTGTATAATCTGTAAGAAAAAAAATGTGATAGCGCGCAAATTTAAGGGTCATATTTCCTTTCAGGGAATTTCAACCGGAATATGTCGTTCTGGCCGCCGGGATATGCGACGTGACGTCCCGGGACAGACGCACCCGGACGACAACGGCGCGGTCGCCTAATTCACTGGAAATTCTCGGCGGACTGGGGGTGCGGAGGGAGGAGTCACTCGCCCTCCTTCGCACCGTTTATACGGGGAGGGTGAGCATATCAACTGTCCCGGGCGTCAACTTGGTGGACGCCAACCATCCGGCCCGGCGGAGGTGGACGGCGACTCAATATCAGTCTTACCATCGGGCGCATCCCCGCCCTCACGCAGATCAGGTGAGCCGTTGTTCCGGCGTGGCCGGAAGGAAACCCTTTTGAGTACGACTCTAATTAAGTTAACCATCTTAGATTTCCGTGTCTCATCCGGGTGGGAAAGGAAACCCTGATACGCAATGGTTTACTTAGCTCGATAATGCTGATGGTATTACCGATGTATTCCCTTCCAATTTAGTTACATTTTATTTCCCGCAGGAGGCCATTGACAACGCGCTGCGCCTATATAACGACGTCCTCCGGCGGCTGAATGCTGAGGCTGGGGAACCGACCGCGGATCTTGCCGCCACGGTTTCATTCAGGGGTGCCACCTACTATGAGAGGTTGGTGGACGGCGTCCACGCGACAGGCGGCACCAAAAAACGGTGGGCCCGGTGCATCGCCTCCTGCGTGCGGGCTGCGAACCAGGAACCCTGAGGAGCAATTTTTTATTTATTTATTTTTTTTGATACCGTAGATTTATGTTTTGGGGTCTATGCCATAGCTGAACCATCGATAGCTGGCATAGCCCACGATTTAAGTAACTTTTCGGAAAATTACCATTTATGTACGCATTTATTTTTTTATTGTCTTTGTGATGTTGTATGTGTACAGTATTTTTTTTTAATTTTGGATTTACATATTCGGTAATTATTTGATTTGGGTCTATTCCATAGCTGAACCATCGATAGCTGGCATGGTCCACGATTTAAGTAATCATGTCGCAAAATTACAACCTATGTACGCATTTTACTGATGGTGTTCTTACGGTATAAGTGTACGCATTTTTGGTTGGTCTATACCCTAGCTGTATCATCGACAGCTAGCCCAAATTCTTATCAACGTACGCATTTTACTATTGGTGTTCTTACGGTGTATGTGTACGCATTTTTGTTGGTCATCTTTTGGGGGCCGGTGGTATGTATTATATAATTTCGCCTCCCCAGTCACCAACTAGTACGGAATTGTCTCCCAAGTAAGTTAATGAGCCTTATAGGAGCGGTCTTATAACTTAAATGTGTATCGTAAGTGAAAGTCATGGGAGGGCGGCGATTCTCTTACTCTGGTATTATAATTATGGCGTGGACT
This sequence comes from Branchipolynoe longqiensis, assembly GCA_030323885.1. Taxonomy (NCBI): domain Eukaryota; kingdom Metazoa; phylum Annelida; class Polychaeta; order Phyllodocida; family Polynoidae; genus Branchipolynoe; species Branchipolynoe longqiensis. The sequence continues at coordinate 25,898,908 of CM059197.1, forward strand.
GGTATATAAAATATAACGTAAACCGATGCCATTAGTAATTTGATCGCCTCCCACCCCGAGTACTGACTAACCGTCGTTCGACTAGGCGCTTGGCTCCCCGTGGGTGGTGGAAACCAACAGCTGTGTCCCGTCAGGAGATTGCGCCGTATCGGGTTTCCGCGCCGAGTCGGCGTTAATTAACTTATCGCCGTCTTGGCGGTCTGGCGGAATCCGCCCGGTGTACAATTTCAAACGTCCCGTATTTGATTTACGAGCGGCTGATAACGCCGTCTTAATTATAACTGTCGTATCGGATATGACCTCAGTAATCTTCCAAGGCCCGTCCCAGTTTGGTGCGAGTTTAATGTGTGCCGTGGGAGCATGGTATCTTAACACCAAGTCACCCACTGCAAACCGTGGAAAGTCAGCATTCCCATAAGAATTTTTATTTCTTTGAATACTTTTCTCGGTGCTATTACGAACCCTGCCGTACGCATTGTGGAAACAGCATTCCAACCATCGGACGAAAGCCGGTGTGCAAGAGTCGTCTGAATGTTTATCTAACACTCCAAATTGCAAATCACAGGGTAGGCGTAATTCCTCCCCAAACACTAGCGTATTGGGAGTAACCCCGGTAGCGGCGTGTACGGTGCAATTATATGCGTGTGCTACATACTTAGCATGTAAATCCCAATCGCTCTGATCTTCATTGACCATGCAGGCCAGAGCAGAAATTAAGGTTCGATTAAACCGTTCAACTAAACCATTAGATCAGGGGCAGTAGGGGTTCGTGCGGGTTTTGTAGCAGCCTATCAGCTTGAGCATAGTCTGGAATAATTCCGACTCGAACTCCCGTCCCTGATCTGAGTGTAGTATAAGGGGAGCCCCAAAAATCAGTATCCAGTTATCCACTAACGCTTGCGCGGCCACTGCCGCCGTTTGGTTACATAACGGGTAGACTTGTACGTATTTAGCAAAGTGGTCCTGTACTACCAACATCACCAGATTATCCCGGTTAGTGCGTTTAAATCCCGAGACGAAGTCACAGGATAGGCGCCCCCAACGTTGGCCCGTCATTTGTTGCTGCAACGGCATCTTAGCCATTCCCAGCCCTGGCTTAATGAGTGCGCATCACGGGCAGGTTTTAACCCAATCGCGCACACGCGAATTCATGCCTGGCCAGTAATATCGCGTGCGTATTTTGTCTAGAGTTCTCTCCCTTCCAAAATGCGCAGCGGTTGGATGGCTGTGGCAGAATATGAGTATGTCCTCTCGTAAGAGGAAAGGTATAACGAGTTGTTGATGAGTTATGAGGGAATGGTGGTCGAGCGCATTCCGGCATAACACCCCATTCACTACGATTAACTGTTCCCATTGGTTTAACAATTTAATAGTTTCTGTATTTTCCGCACTCGTGAGATCCTTAGGAGGTCTCATGGTATGCGTGTTTAACAAAGAGATAACGGTGGAGCACGTCACGTCGGCCGCCTGAGCCTGGCGCAATTCGTCTTGTGTCCAGAAACGGAAACTATTTTCCTCCTCAGGGTCCCGACGTAAGGATGCAACCACCGCCGTATGCGCCCCACATTCGTCGCATTCCGGTATGCCACAACGACGTACAGGAATGCGACTAAGCGCGTCAGCGTTAATATGTTGAGGGCCGGGTCGATAAGTAATTTGCGTATTGGTCAGGCCAAATTCCGACAACCAAGCCAACCAACGCCCTATCATCCCCTCAGCCTCTTAACCATTTTAATGAATGATGGTCCGTACGGATCTGGAATTCAGAATCCCAAAAATAATGACGCCATTTTTTTGTGTATACGACTATCGCCATTAATTCCCTTTTTGTCGTACAATAACGCCGTTGACAGGCATTTAGTCTATTGCTGGCAAAGGTAATGGGTACTTCAACCTCGTCTTGCATCTGACTTAATGCGCCTGCTATGGCAAATGCGCTAGCGTCAGTGTCCAAGATAAATTGCCCACTCGGCCGTGGGTACCCTAGTACTGGTGTTTCGGCGAATAGCCGTTTTAGGTCAATGAACGCAGTTTCCTGTGATTTACCCCATGCAAAAGTTTGCGTGCTAACATTAGCCACATCCTGTATGGGAGCGACTACATCGGCGAAGTGGGGAATGAAATCTCGATAATAGGAAGCAAAACCCAGTAAACTCTTCGTCTCTTTGGGAGACTTGGGCGCAGGCCAATTTGTAATAGCCTCAATCTTTTTAGGATCAGCTTTTATGCCTTCACTAGAAACAATTCTACCCAAATATTCAGTTTCCTTACGGAACAGGTGACATTTGGACGGTTTAAGTTTTAATTTAAATTTGCGAAGTCTTAGAAAAACTTCTCGTAAATGCGAACGACATGTGGAAACGGTGTCACCGAATATTATAATGTCGTCCAAGTAGACTAGACAGTGAGTAAACAGTAGACCATTTAACATTTCCGCCATCATTTTCTCAAAGGTGGCGGGAGCATTACATAGACCAAAAGGCATTACCTTCCACTCATATAAACCTATATGAGTCGTGAAAGCAGTTTTCTCCCGATCATCGTGTTGCATCGCGACTTGATGGTATCCAGATTGAAGATCCAAAGTGCAGAACCATTTATTTCCTCCCAGACTATCCAAGCTCTCGTCTATCCGCGGTAATGGGTACGCATTTTTCCGCGTCATAGCATTTAACTTGCGATAATCTATACAAAATCGCCACGTCCCATCCTTTTTGGTAACAAGGTGGACGGGCGAACTATAAGGACTTGTACTATCCGCAATGATCCCTGCCGCTAGCATTTTAGCAACTTCGTCCTCCAGGGCTTGTTTTTTAGAGTCCATGAGCCTGCGGTAGGGTATCCTAAAGGGGGCGTTGTCCCCAACATCTATACGGTGTTGTACCACATCCGTCCACCCCAGTTTAGCATCTGGTTTTGCGAATATATCGCAAAATTCAAAGAGAAATTCTGCGATCCTCCTTTTATCTTCCGTGTGCTCCAAATGCGTGGCCTCCGCCATGGATAGTATGAAATCAGGAATTTGCGGGAGGCCCGCAAATTGCTTCCGGTCAACGGGGAAAACCGGCTCTGGGGATCCTCCAAATCCCTCCACGCCGCGTTCCCTTTTGAGTAAGTCAAACACCATGGCGGCTGTAGGACTATTTATGGAACCATGTGATCGGGCCTCAGAGGCGTTGCCAATGACCTGGCCTCGCCGTAAATGGACACAATCATCTGTAGTGTTACAGAGTGGTAACACAGCACCTTTTGCTCCACAAATTAACGAGGGAGCCGCTGTGACTCCCATACAACTGAGCACTTCAGGGTCGGGTTCAATTAAGCACTGACCCTTGCCTTCTATATGTCTGGTTGAAATTAATGCTGCCACAGTTTGGTGCGCATTTAATGTCACATCTTCTGCCAGGCACGCGAGACCGCAGTCTGTTCGGAGCTGACAGTGTGTGACCAAGTTATAAGGTTGCAGAATTTCCAGCAGCCCATTATGTGGTGAAAGACTGGCTTCATAAAACGACATCCAATCGCTCCCCAGAATACCACCCTCTGGTATGTCTACTATCAACACCGATGAGTAAAATATCTGATTGGCGATACCCAGCGGGATATCCGTGCAACCAAATTGTGGGATTACTAGTCCCGTCACACTTAAAGGCCTCACGTCGGAGACCAAATTACGCGTATTCAGGTTGAGATTATCAAAGAATCCTTTCCCTATCACGGACATGGCCGCCCTGGTATCAATAAGGAAGAATCCATTGGATCCCCTAATGTTGATGGGGACATACCATCTTTTTCCATTCAACGGGAAAATGTTCATCGCGAACTGGTCTCGTTCATTCACGTTGTGTAAGTTTAGGCCAGTTCTTTCTAAGATATAGTCCATACACGGATCAGACTCAGGGCTGCGCGCAATTTGCGCGCACAATGATCGCATTCCAGCCAAGAAAACCTGGCGTACGCCGATAGTACATGTAGAAGGTGTAGGCACACCGTGCACCTGGCACGAATCTGATGGGAGATTGTGCGTGAGGGGTTTAGCACAAATCTCAACAGATGCGCTGGGAAGATTCCCCCGTACAATAATAGCTGACAACACTTCCGGCGTTGCAGCTGGCACTAATTTAAAAAATCCGTATCGGATAAGAACTCGGGAGATCCCGATTCATGATGAACGGCAGCAACGGCGCTATGATGAGGCGCAAATTGCTTGCCGGCGGGCGCACTTTGCTTGCCCCCGCGCACATTGTTTGCGACAGGGCGCGCGATTCCCGAGTTCTCGCGCGCATTATTTTTGCCGCTGGCTGCTTGTAGCCTGGCTAGTAATTCCGGTACATGGCGCGAATTATCACACCCCTTACGGGCACCATCCACCATAGCCTGTTCTAAGGAACGAGGCTGCGGTAACGGACACTCATATGCCATGTGGCCAAAGTCCCTGCATCTAAAACACTCGATCCTCCCGGAATTCCGAGAGCGATTGAGGCGATTCGTTTGAAACGCCCTTTGCGATCTACCCTGCATATCAGGGTTGTCGTGTGCATGCCAATCTCGCTTGTTAGCGTTACCCGGTCGGTTGTCATTAGAATTCTGCCCGTTAAAGGCGCAAATTCCTGTATCCATTGTATCATATGGATTGTCGTACGGTAAGTCTGTCACGGCGGAAGTAATTTCCGCCACTGTGCAGTTACGTGGGATCATACGCGCTTTTGCCGCGTGATCCCTTAACATTTGATAAATGTCCTCCATGGTATGTCTACCCGGAGACCATTGCTTCAGGATCATGTCGCGTTCCTCCCGGTCGCGCAAACCGTGAATGAACACGGCCACTGTTTTGCGCGCGATTAAATCGCGCGACATCCCACATCCTTGTCCTGCTTTTCTGGCCTCAGACTACAGCATCATCCCGTAGTATACGGAATTTGCCGAGTCTGACGGACGTTGGAATCTCTTCTCGAAGAGTTCCCATTTCGATAAGGGATCCATTCCCTGGAATTGCCAAGCGAGCGCTTCCACTAATTCATCTAAGGTGGCGCAATTATCTTGCTCCCACCTATCCACAGCCAACTGACCTGGACCATCTTGCAACAAGTGGATCAGGCGCGTGAGCGCAGTGGTCTCATTCCACCGGTTCACGGACATCGCCTTACTGAATTTTTCCCACCAAGTTTCCCAGTCTTGGTTCATACCGTCAAACGGGGGAACTTCTACAGCCCTAACCCTTGCGGGCTGGTACTGCTCTTGTACGCTTATATTTCTGTCGCGCAAATACAGGGATCGGTACACCGCTGAGGCACCGATGCCAGGGGTGATAGTGGATGCCTCCATTACCGCCCGTCGAATGGCTGGGTTCGTCTTAATGAGATCCCGTTCTGCACCGGTGTAGCGGTAAGCAGCAAAAGAGTCGGCGCTCGCGTTTTCCGCGCAGCCGTCAACGGGCGCATTTAGCCCTGCTGGTGGTGAGGTAGTCGCACGCGCACTGCCTGCAGCGTTAGACGCGTTTACATTGGCGCTACTAGGAGGGCCAAGCTTTGCTTGCCGTTGGATTATGTTCAATACTCCATCGGAAACGCCGGGGCTTTGTTGCGCATTTATATCGCCCCCGGCCAATTCCCGCCATTTGGCGTTTAACTCGTTCTCGCGTGTAAGGATTTCCCTTTCGCGCTTCTCTAACGCACTTATCTGACCCCGCTGCACGGAATGTTGCGCGGCAGGGATCATGTATGATACGTCCATTACCGGGGGCGGAAGAGACGGTGTCGGAGTAGTAACCATCCTCTCTTTCGGAAGGAAAGAGAAGAGGCTGCCTTCCTCACGAGTGACGTGTAGGGACATTTGCGCGCCTCTGGCGGCTTCAGGATTTTGCGCGGGCGCAAATTGCGTATCAACTACAGCTTTACCAGGAGTTCCTGGATTAGCCGTTACAGTAAGGGGTGAAACCCCGGCAGGTCGGACTGGGTCCGCCATCACAGTAAGGGGTGAGACCCCGGTACTTCGAACACTGTCCGAATCGATTATGGAGACGCCCTCCCCATCGCCCTTTTCCTCCCCCCCAGATGCTGCTGAGCGCAAGCAACTGCGGCGGGCGGAAACTGGGCCCTCACTGACGTCCTTACGTCTTGCCAGCTCGCAAGCCTAACGGACTGCGAGCTGACTTCTTGAACAAAAAAACAAAAAAATCTACAAATTTCGCTTGGATCAAAAAGAAATGAACAATTTAGCTAAAATTTTGAATCCTACCTTGTTGTTACACTAAATTTACTTGTGAAATGAAGGTACGTGTAGAAAAGAAGTTATAGAATTACGGTATTACGTTTGTGAAAAAAAAATCGAAACAATGTACTAAAATTTATGAAAAATGCTCCGAAAATTGTACGAACAAAAGAATCAAGAATAAAAAATGAGCAACTGAAATAAATTAACCGCTCTATACCCAGACAGAAGAGCTCCTTGGTTTCAGTTCTTTTCTCGCTATCACCAAAGGTTAATTATAGAAATACGCGAAATTTAGAAGACTCTATATGAACATTTGAACAGAAAGAAAGATGCCGAATAAGAAGGAGATAAAGAAATAAATGTTACTGAAAGAACTATTAGACGTAAATACAGGAAAAAGAGTGAAAAGCTAGCACGTAACGAAAACCGACCAAACAGTCTGGCAGACGTTGACACACTGCCCTAATGCTCCAAAACGCTTTCTGACGTCGTCTCCTGTGCCAGCGACGCGCGTCGTCGCTAGGTAACGATGGAACTAAGAAAAACATGCGGCTAGCGCAAGCAAACTGCAAAGATTCACTAAAAATAGGCCGGCATTTAATGTCGGAGAACCGCAGCAGCAATTTTAATTTAAAACTCTAACCAAATATAATGCACGTATAGCCTTATATCGGGATAGCTAGTCCACGTCCTGTACGCCTCCTCCAGTCGGAGCGACACAAGGGTACGCCATTATTGTGCATCTAACGCTCCTCAGGCCACGATTTGCGCAGATGTTTTAACCGCGGATTCAAGGCTCGCCCCTCGCTGGTTTTAAACTACCTAATTAATTAAGGCTAGCCGCAAAATATAACAAGTATACCACGTGGGTGAAGTCATCATTCGAAATAATGCTACCCCGGTACACCGTAAACTGTCAATATCACGTTATGGAGCATGAAGACAGTGACCGTGTGTCGCTGTCACAATGCGTACGCGCTGTCACTTCTGACAACACACCGTTATTTTTATAAGATTCGCGTATCGAAAGTGGACTAAAAGGTATTACACTCCTTACAAATCCTGGTCACGGCACCAGTTTAACCGTTCGGCTAATCTGCCCCCGCCTAAGGCGAGCCTAACGTGTTAATGTTATGTAATATTATGTAATAATTTCCATGTGAAATTCCTGGGCCTGCCGCGGGCTGCTGCGGCTCCTCCTCCCGTCGCAGGTAGTCCGTCGCCGTCGGTGTCCTCTCCGCGCTAAAGGCGGGCAGCCAGAGTTTCATCTACATACGCAATTCGCCGACGAGCGCGTTTATAGGCCTAAAGTTTCCCTACGTCCATAAGTTAGGTTATTTCAACTAGCTGGCTGTCCCCTTCGCATTTCGGTATATTAATTGTGTTACTGAATAATTCTAGAAGTACGCGTACGGCTAGGGATGCCGCCGCTGTCACTGATAATCAGTTCTAAGTTAATGTCGTCAATTTCCACCCTGAAGTAACACTACGTTAAATTCTGTTATAGTTTGTCATTATATTCCCGCAGATGGATTAAGTAACTGCATAAGGCCTACTTAGGCTTAAGGCCCTTAATTACATATAAAGCAATCGAATATCAGGTTTTCTATAGCGGTTAATCTACAATAATACTGGAGGATAGTAAAGAATGCAAGGAACGTCTCAGTCCACCTTCACAAGAGCTCACGACTTTATTCTTACCATAACTAACAAGGATACCAGCGAAATATGCATACCTATTTAAGGCGCTAATAACTCCCTTTCCCTCCCGTGTGAGTTGATTACATTAGTTTTAGAATTTAGATGAGAAAAAGACCAAATATCGGCTAAAATGACAGAGCGTGAATAAACACGTCTGCCGGGTGAGGCCCCGAACGCCCGACCTTCTTCTGTTGCTTAGCTAGTCGCTAAGCAACGCTTTACCCCCGCGAACCGTCGCGTGCACATGCGGAAGCAATTTGCGCGCCCGTTGGACGAGTGCGCAAATTGCTCAAGGCGAGTAGACACGCCCACTTCATATATTTAACCGTCGGGCTATTATATCTAGTACGCGAAACATTAAGAGATATATATGATTCTAATTATTACTAATTATATAGTGTGGTGTGTGAAAAAGATTGTATGTGTAATGGCCCCAATTACTATATTTAATTCCCCTCTTCCCGAAAATACCCTAAATAGATATATATACCCATAAACGATACCCGGTATAGTCCACTGGAGCGATGGTTGTTGACGGCTGGGTTCGCGAGGGTACGTATTCCAGGCCCAACGCTTGCGCCGCCTTGGTTGCTGGGGATGGGCGTGGTCCTGGAATGCGCTTGCTGCTTCCCCCACGAAACCCGAGCATGACCGCTGAAATGCTGAAAAAGGTATGCGATATGGACAACATGATTTCCTCACAATCTATTCTTTTTTTTCTTTTCTTAAAATGAAACGTTGCCAGGTCTGTTTTATGAACACGGGTACCAGGTACAATAGCAACTCTAGCCCTATCTACATATGTGCATCTAAATTTATATTTAATAACATCTAAATCTTAAGTTACCTATCTAAACTGTCAACTGCATCAGCAGCATTTTGGCAACAACAAAAGGGACTCGCGTGCCAGTATTCTATTCACGTTATGAACCAGTACAAATAAGGAAACCATGAATAAAATATGCATAAAATGCAGCAGCGACTCTTGTCTCTAAAACTGAATATCTTTATACAGATCTAAACCCGGAAAATATCACATGAGTGGACAGGACCTCGGAACAAAGTCATCGATTTACTAAGCCAGAGTTAAATGAAGCAGGAATTAAATGGAGCCCTGTCATTTAGCAAGTAAGTTGAACTTTACATATAATAGTTATGGAATTGTGTGGAATTCCACTTTGCTTCAGATCATACTACCATGCTGCCTGTCATTTTGCATGTCGATGCACGTGGTGGGCAAGAAGAGAACTAAGACACATGAGTTGTAGAGGGAAAAGAGAGTTAGTCTTTATTAAAGTTGCATAGTCCGATAAAGCACGAGCTGGTAATCTGGGTCACAACTACATGAGTTTCGGTGTGCTTGCCGAAATTATTCTGGATACTTTCTTTTCAAATTGCTCCAAAGTTAGCAAAGTTACCCCAGACTAATGAAGAATTGATTATAATGGTCAATCTGGTATATATATATATTTTATTTAAATCATAAGCCATCGGACTATGCAAATTACATTTATACCCTCTCCATATTTAGAGACAGACAAAGAGAAAGAGCAGGACATAGCGACATACAGAGAGAGAGAGAGGGGGAGGGGGAGGGGGGGGGGAGAGGGAGAGGGAGAGAGAAGTAGCCAAATATATTGTTCTGTTGACCATAGCATGCACAAGCTCTAAATGTGGGCCTGATATGATCTTAGATCTTTCTAGGATGTAAAGCCCCAACATAGAAACAAATAATTCGAAATACCCACATGCCAAAGTAAATACATTCACTGTGTATTTTAATTTGGCTACTGCTTCCTTCCTATTGGGATTCAACCCAGTGAATTTGCATTGTGTGATGTGGTCGCTTCATGATGATTCTATTCGCAGTTTGGTACCGGCCCATGGGCCCTGACCAGAAACATGATCTAAGGAACTGAAAGCTACACCTTAACACAGTTAATGATATTGAAAATGCTAATATATCTTGAAATACTTCAGAGGAATTTTGGTAATGCTCGAAATGTTTAATGAAGCATGTGCAATGTACATATGATTTAATTTGCATATTCCTATAATGCATATTTGATATTCTACTGTCAAATATAAATGCCAAATGTCTTAAATTTCTCAACTATAATGTGTGTATATTTTGTATAGTCAGTTCAGTGTCCGCAGGTACTCTGATCCGAATACCCATAGGCTAAATACTCCGCACGGTGGCGCCACCTTCCTGTACCAGTACACCTCATTCTCTGCCTTTCAGTCGGTGTCCGTTGTGGCGGTTTCAGCTTGTTCCCGTGCTCAGCCGTGTCCCGTTGCTTCTGCGCATGCGCGGATTTCGCATCAACTCGGGTCACCCGAGACACTTATTGGCGCATGCGCACATCCTACAAACTCGGGTCGAATAATCGAATACGCTTCTCTGCGCTCGGGTGAACAATTTTTTCTTTTTTTTTGAATAACCGATAAAACTACATCAAAATAGGATTTAAAGTATTTAATGATGGCCTAGTTTACCTATATTTCCATTTAATTAATCTAAGTTATTCTTTTTTGCACACGGCACGTCTATTTGTCGACTCCACTCGCCGTGTTCTATTTGAAATTCTGACGACTGGGATGACCCGAGTCGCCCGGGTAGTGTTAATCGATTACGGCCATGGTTTTTAGATTCTGACGCATGCGCAGAAGCAAGGTACACATCTGAGCACGGGAACACGCTGAAACCGCCACACCGGGGAGAGGCTACCCCACAAGAGCTCTCCGCCTACACTTGTAGATTCTTGATTATACATGCTATTTTCCGGCCTGTTTCATTACGTTGTAAATGTAGGCATACACCTAGATGCACCTAGAATGCTTTGGGGGGGGGGAGGAGGGAGGGCAGTGACACTATGTACATTGGCGCATAATTTCAAAATTGTGGTTGATTCGGCGGGAGGAGCCGACGCGCCACCCCGTGTGCACGTCCCGAACTAGCTCACTCTCATAGCACACTGCACGGCCCATAGTCCTGACCACCACGCTCAAAATGATATTATGCCCCCCCGACCGTTAGGCTGGTCCGGCTCGGGCTCGAGATCTCGAGCCTCACCATCTCCATAAAAAGTCCCTGCTGCCAAGATGGATAAGGTGCTTGAAGAGTGCAAGCCCTGGATGGCCTGGTTCACGATGAACCGGAAGGCCAGGCTCACACATGTGAGTTCCTGCATCCCTCTGGCGCAGAAATGCATGAGCCGGATTCTGCGGACCCTCTGTGGGCTTCCATCTCCCACATCAGCCCCGGTCAACAACTTCCGCCGGGACGCCAATTGGTTCTGGCGGTACGCAAGGAGGGGACAAGGGGGTCCTTCTCCTTCCCCTGCCCATCTGGCCACCATGGGTCATTGAGTGTGACTCGTGCTTGACGGGCAGGGGCACCTTCTCCCCAACCGACTGCTATGCCGAAGCCTGCAATGACGGTGTCGTGCAGGTCTTCCGCACCATCCACAAGCTTGAGGCGAACAACTTGGTGCCAGCCGTAAGCAGCCTGGTTCCCGACAATTGTGCGGGGATTGTCATCGTGATCAATACGGACAATGCCACATAGGCAGCGGCCCTCAAATCAAGGGCTAAGACGACGGGGTCGTCATATCACAGAGCTGCCAACCATTACGATTTCTGCAGAATCATTACGATTTTCTGCCTTCATTACGCCTGTACTTTGAAATATTTCACATGTTTGGAAACATGGGTATTTGAATACTCGCGATCGACTCCCCCTGCTGCTTCTCAATGACGTTTAAAATTCCCGCCAATCTATGACGTCATCCATCTCGTGTCAGTCTACCCGCCCGAGTTCTTGGTTCACTCTGACCTCGGCCGTGCCTCCCCTAACATCTACACAACGTTAATTTCTTGGACTCTATTTGCTGTGGGCTTATGCTGCAACGTTAAGCCTATTGAAATTTACGCTGCAACATTACGCTGCAACCTTTAAGCTGGTGGAATTTACGCGGTAATTTTACACCAACATGTCACCATCTAAGACCACACATACTAGGAGCGCACGAGGGTTTTCTGTCTCCCAAAACACAACTCCGGCCAAGCAGAAGAAAGGACGCCGCAGGCCGAGGTCAGTCGTCAACACCACAGCCACGGCTGCCCCCAGAACTCGTTCTAACCGAACCTTGGAGCGGTGCGAGGAACGGGGCGAGGACGGTAGCAGCAGCATCGAGTCTGTCCCAGGGACACCACTTCGACGGAACCAAGAAAACACCCAGGCATCTCGGAATCACGAAAACACGCAGGCATCTCTCGCAGTCGCTTTGGCGGGCCTACAAAAACAAATCACTGATTTGTCGGAAGGGTTCGATGCTCGCTTCAACGACATCCAGAGGAAGACCGATAAAAGGCAGAGGTCAAGGTGGCCTACACCAGACCGTACTCACCGAAACCCCACGCCCAGGTCTCGCACATCCTTGGAGGGCACGCCAGACAGGCGTCGATCCCGCCCGACTACCCAGACGGGCTCGCCATCCCCCCGTCAAACTACGAGGTACCACGACGAACAGCGTGTTGAGAGGCGGCGCCAACGGTCCACTGACCTGGCTCCGCGTAGACAGGATCGTAGACAAGACCGTTACTACGATGAGGAAAAGAATGACAGGCAGCATCAACCAACCTATGGCCTCTCGGCTCTCTCCGATGACAGCGACGACGCCCGTAATGATGCAGTCAACGAGATTCTCGTCGCGGCAGGCTCTGCCATAGGCAAGCGTCGAGGTACTAACATTATGGCGCCACATAGATATGTGGTCAGGGGCAATCGGAATGAGAGGATCGGGATGGACGAGGCCTCCTTGCGCGAGTACTTCGCCGCACTGTGTCGCATGTCCAGGGATAAGAAGCTTCCCGCTCGCTGGTCAGAGCACATCAGTGACCACATGTACCATCTGGCCCTGATGGCGGCCAATCGGTGCGGACAGTGGTCGGAGCTAGTGTTCACTATGATTGCCGACGGTAGGCTTCCCAGTGGGTGGAGGGATCTGTATGCCATCAAGGATGTGCAGCGCGATGTCTGCGCCCTTGGGACCAGGACCGATAGGCCTAGGCAAGGTGCGCGTGGGGCGCGTCGTGCTGAGGCCACAGTTACCACTGCATCTGTCATGGCGACGTCCTCGGAGGGGAGGGCCGGGGCTGACCACGCACGCCCAAGTACAAGGACGTGGATGGTAAGCCCTGCCTACAATGGAACTGGGGTGAGGATCGTGGGTTCGCCACCTCCCACGGCCTTCAGCCGGACAGAAAATGTTATCTTTGTGCGTGGTGCGTAAACAAATATAAAAGCGCTAACGCTCACCAAGAAAAAGTATGTTTTAATAAGAAGAGATATCTCGACAAACTTAACGGTGTTACGAAAGATGGTGGCAAGAAGGATTTTTAGATAGTGGTTGCACTGGTCCCGTACAGTTCGACACTCATGCGACATCGCATAACCCGGGTAATGAACCGACTGAACAACTTTATATTGACATTGATGGTAGTGTGACCGGGCAAAGTGGACACTGTGAGCTGACGGTTGGGCGGCCCGCCAACCTGGCGCCACATGCCGCCACGGCTGACCCCATTGCCATGGACGACGTGTCGGGCGGCGATATCAGCACTCTGGACGTCGCCGGGCCCGCCACACGCCGCTGCGGCTGACCCCGTTGCTCTGGGCGACGGCTGTGATGTATCTAGGCCAATCCGGCAGGTACGGGGAACCAGCGAGATATGGATTGTAACCAATGGTGACGGTACTCAAATAAAGTCAGATACCAACTGGAACTCAAGGTGTCGACTCGTACTTTACATGGTGTCAGATGTGGCTTGCCTTCACGGATTATGGCATTATCTGGATTAAAACCCCCGATGCCACTCAACCTAGATGGCAATCTCACACTGAACTGGTATCAATGGATTGATTCATACAGAATTTATGCTACAGCTGCGGGAGTTAATTCTAAATCGGAAAAAGTTCAGTGCTGCGTATTTTTACACGTCGCAGGAGCTGAGGCCCAGAAAGTACATAGAACCCTGGATATTGCTGTGCAAGATCGTGACAAGATTGAGGTACTAATACAATCCTTTAGGACTTATTGTGATGGAAAAACAAACATTACGGTGGTAAGATACAACTTCAATTCTCTTAACCAGTCCACCGAAAGCATGGACACGTACAGAAGGAATCTTCGTTGCCGAGTGTCATATTGTCAATACGGTGCACTCGAAGATTCCCTGCTTTGTGATAGAATTGTTTGTGGTATCAAAAGCAGAAGCCTACGAGATCGACTGTTACAAACGAGTGATTTATCATTGGACAAATGCATTGATCTATGTCGATTAAGTGAACATAAGTCAGATTTATTAGAAGATGGTTCTCACAGTGTGTCGAATGAGAACGTCGATGTAATTTCAAAAGTGAATAATAACGGCGTGACGTCACAGCGCCATGCGGCGCCATGGAAACGGCCATATCGTCAACAAGACCATTTATATAGGTCAAATGTATCAAATATAGCTGGTGTAAAGTGTCCCAATTGCGGTTACAAGCATGAGCAGGGTCGGTGCCCTGCTAGGGACAGGCAGTGCCTGGCCTGCAAGAAAACAGGTCATTTCATAAAAATGTGTCGTGGTGTTTTGAATCGGAGAACGGTTGTGGATGAGTTGACCATCGAACGTCCCGATGAACAGGAGGAGTGGATACGTGATAGCAGACAACAAGATGTGGAATGTGATTTGTTCGTGGGTGCGGTGAACGACGATGATGCTGATCAAAATAGTTTGTGGTTTGCTGATATACTGGTGCACAACACGATGATCAAGTTCAAGCTGGACACTGGTTCCCAGGCGAATATAATCCCGAGGGAGGTCTACGACAAGATAGGTTGTTTAACCATGTCTCCATCACGATGTCACCTTGTCACGTATTCTGGTCACCGCATCCAACCGGTTGGAGAGTTGTGGATAGAGATCCAAGGACATCATCTCAAGTTCCAGATAACGAGGGAAGGGAAACCCCTTCTCGGCAAGACTGCATGTGTCGACCTGAACTTAGTAACCAGAGTGGATTCCGTGTCGACGAGCATCAGCCCAGATACAAGTGCTAGTGACCTGGTAAATATTTTTGCTGATGTATTTAAAGGTCTTGGTAAAATAAAGGTGGGGGCTCACATTCATGTTGATACCAAAGTACCCCCTGTTGTTGATGCACCTTGGAGAATCCCCCATGCAATAATTCACGATGTACGTAAGGAGTTAGATAGAATGTTAGAATTAGGAGTAATTGTGAAACAAACAGCACCAACTCCATGGGTCAGTTCCATTACTATTGTGAGGAAACCTAACAAAATACGAATTTGTTTGGATCCTACAAAATTAAATAAAGCAATTTTAAGGGGCCCTTACCCCACCCGCACAGTTGAGGAGGTTGTTGCAAACACAAGTGGGACCAAAATATTCTCAGTAATCGATGCTAATAGCGGGTATTGGCAAATCGAATTGGATGAAGAAAGTTCCCAGTTATGCACGTTCAACACACCATGGGGTAGATATAGGTATACACGTTTACCTTTTGGAATAAAAACAGCTGGCGACATATTTATAGAAGAAATGAATGGTATCCTGGGAGGGTTAGAAGGTGTTAATGTGATCACAGATGACATTTTGATTCATGGCAAAGATATTGTTGAACACAACAGTAGACTGAGAAAAGTCTTTGAGAGAGCCAGAAAATTCAATTTAAAACTTAACCCCAAGAAGTCTGTAATTTGGAAATCGCAGGTTAATTATGTTGGTCATTTGATCACCTCAAATGGATTGTTGCCGAACAAGGAACGTATTCAGGCCATTATTGATTTGCCAACACCCCAAGACAAAAAAGCGATACAAAGGTTCCTGGGGATGGTGGGGTACGTAAGTAAATTTATACCGAACATGGCGGAATTAACCAAGCCTTTACGGGTCGTCCTAGGAAAGGATGTCGCATGGCACTGGCAGACAGAACAAATAAAATCATTTGAAACTCTTAGACAGCTACTAACGAAAGCCCCTATACTTACATATTTCGATGTCAAGAAAGACATAGTTTTGCAAGTAGATGCTTCCAAGTCTGGACTTGGCGCTACATTATTTCAGGACCAAAGGCCAGTTGCCATGGCATCGAAAGCTTTGGATAAAACCCAATCTAATTACGCTGTAATAGAAAAGGAATTGCTAGCGATTTGTTTTGGTTGTAAAAAGTTTTACGAGTATATATTTGGAAAAAGTATAACTGTTGAGATGGATCACAAACCTTTGGTAGCCATTATGAACAAGCCAATACACACATTGTCTGCAAGAATGCAGCGCATGAGAATGCGTTTACAAAATTATGACATCTCTGTTGTCCATATTAAAGGCACCCTAATGTTTTTTGCAGACGCATTATCCAGGGCACATACAACAGTAACAAGCCCTGATGAGTTATTCGACGACGACATGATGGTGGCAGCTGTGGACATGGACAATAACATTTTAGACAAAATCAAACTAGAGGTAGCAAAAGACAGCACCCTACAGAGGGTTATGTTGTTCACTAAACAGGGATGGCCCAAACATGATAGGGGTTTACACCCCACGGTGAAACCATTTTTCACGTACCGATACGACATGACAATACAAGATAATATCTTACTCAAAGACAACCGCATAGTTATCCCTGGGCCGTTACAAAAAAACATGTTAGAAAGACTACATGAATCCCATTTGGGAATAGTTAGATGCAAGCAGTTGGCGCGGGATACAATTTTCTGGCCGGGTCTGAGTAAGCAAGTTGAGGACAAGGTATCACGCTGCCAGATATGTCAGGGTTTTCGGAATAAACAGGCCGCTGAACCTTTGATTAACCATGAAATAATCTATATACCCTATTATAAAGTTGGAGTTGATCTGTTCTATGTCGAAAACATTACATATTTACTGTTAGTCGATTATTATACAAAATTCCCAGAAGTTGTGGAATTAACAAGTACTGTCTATAATAGCTGCTATGAAGCAAGTTTTTGGTAGATACGGTATACCCAGATATGTGGTTTCCGACAATGGGCCACAATTCAGCAGTGCGGAGTATTTGCGTTTTGCAACTGAATATGAATTTATCCTCATATTCTCAAATCCGATGTATGCACAAAGTAACGGTCAAGTGGAGAGATACGTACAGACTATCAA
This sequence comes from Branchipolynoe longqiensis, assembly GCA_030323885.1. Lineage (NCBI taxonomy): Eukaryota > Metazoa > Annelida > Polychaeta > Phyllodocida > Polynoidae > Branchipolynoe > Branchipolynoe longqiensis. The sequence continues at coordinate 25,916,032 of CM059197.1, forward strand.
ACGAATGATAAAAAAATCACTAGTCGACAATAGGGACATCAACATAGCATTACTAAATTATAGGAATACAACTTTGCAGGGCGTGGGTGTTTCTCCAGCTCAGTTGCTGATGTCTCGTACTCTGAGATAAAAAATTCCCGTCTTAGATAAAAATTTAAAAACGAAAAAACAACCCTCAAAACAGGGCGAAATCCGTCACAGACAAGAGTTACAAAAGAATTACTATGATAAAAATGAAGGGCCGGAACACAAAAAGTTAAACATTGGCAATAGGGTGAGATATCTCGACCACAGAGGAGAGTGGCAGGTTGGGAAAATTCTACGGGCAGGTGCACAAAATCATTTAATAAAAAGAAACCGACGGCACATTTTTAATTCAGAGATGGTTGATGCAACACTAGACACACAACAAACTAAGTCCGTCGTAAAGACTCCACATACGACTAGATACGGCCGAGAGGTTCGCCCAGTAAACAGGATGGGTTTCTGAAAAGCATGTGAATAAAAGATAATAATCGCTACATCCATGTGAACTTAAACACTTTAGGCATGTTCAGTGATATTGATTGAATGTTGTGTCAACTTACTGTTCACTGATGCATGTCAATAATTTACTTTCCGACAAAATACCTTCACATTGCACGTATAGTCAAATTACATAATTAACAAAGAATAATAGTTGTTATTTATTCATTGCTAGACATAGAAATTGTACTGTACCTGATTTAAATGTAACAGTATACAGGTATGCCGTTAAACCAATATGTATAGTTGTTGAACAGTTGCATTTAAGCATGCGTTTTTAACATGTATGTATGGCATGATCGTGTAATTTATATAGTAAAGGTCTGTTGCACGTTCAGGAAATACAAAATAAATTTTAAACGTTTAGGTAAAATGGCTAAGGTATTATGTATAATATACATTGTTTATATTAATATTAAGAATTGAATGAAATAAAGGATCTGTGATTAACGTGTAATTTATATAGTACAGGTCTGTTACACGTTCAGGAAATACAAAATAAATTTTGACCGTTTAGGTAAAATGGCTAAGGTATTATGTATAATATACATTGTTTATATTAATATTAAGAATTGAATGAAATAAAGGATCTGTGATTAACGATACTATTAAACTACAATAAGTTAAAAGGGGGACATTGCACAATTGGGAGGGTGAGGAAATTATTGTTGTATTTATCACAACGTGTAGTTTCACAGGCGAGCTGTTGTGTTTGTCACACAGATTCTACACACATAACTCAAGTACTTTGTCACAAGCATGTAATAGTCGTAAGTTAGGTTAAGTACATGTCGCTTTCCTTTACTGATGGTGACCGGTTCTTTATTGATTCATTAAAAAAAAATATATATATATAAAAGGGGAGATGTGATGTATCTAGGCCAATCCGGCAGGTTCGGGGAACCAGCGAGATATGTATTGTAACCATATGTATGGATTTGAGTACCGTACTCAAATAAAGTCAGTTACTAACTGGAACTCAAGGTGTCGACTCGTTCTTTACAACGGCCTCTGCGGCAATACAAGCGCAACTGCGGCGGCGACGTCACACATGTCCGCTGGGCACCCGTCATACTACGGTCTCGGCGCTGGTGGCGGTACTGGCCCCGGTGCCATGGACGACGTGTTGGGCGGCGATATCAACACTCTGGACGTAGCCGGGCCCGCCACCCTGGCGCCACATGCCGCTGCGGCTGACCCCATTGCTCTGGGCGATGGCCTCTGCGGCAATACAAGCGCAACAGCGGCGTTGACGTCACACATGTCTGCTGGGCACCCGTCATACTACAGTCCCGGCGCTAATGGCGGCCCGGTACTCGGCCATACAACAGCCCAATACTATGCTACGGCTGAGGCTGTGGAACGTATTTCTCACGGGAGCCCTCCACTCTATGACGATAGGCCTCTGGATAGGTTGCTTGTGGAGGAACAGTATGATGCAGATGGCATCGACCAGATTCTCGACATGGTTCCCATGGAACAGGCGACCCAGTACAACCCACCATACACCCCAGCTACATACAGGTACACATTAAACAACATATGGCCGTTCGCTGATGAGAGACTTTGGTCTGAACATCGCGGCTACATGGACATATTTAGACAGGTACGGTTCTCCACCATTCCCAACTACATCGGTAGACGCCTTTCCATTAAATCGGGGCTCAGGATCAAGGCCTGGAGGAGGTTACTGGTGGATTACCACGATAAACAGTTGCCGGACTTCCTCGAATTTGGGTGGCCAGTGGATTACTCTGCCGACAAAATTCCTATATCATCTAAGGCCAACCATCATACTGACAGTGAGAATGTGGCATGCATGCAGCGATATATACACGGAACTCGGCCATGGCGCGATGCTGGGCCCATTCCAGGAGCCCCCATTCACGCCTTGGACTCAGGTGAGCCCCATGATGACCAGAGACAAGCGGGGAGGTGACAGGAAGTGTGTCATAGTAGATTTAAGCTACCCGGGTGGTGCTAGTATCAACTCTGGCATTAGGCGGTCACAATACCAGGGCCAGCCGGCCACCTACACACTGCCGAACATCCTCGATCTCGCGGATGTGACTCGTTTGGGCCAGGGATCGTTCATCTGGTGCGCGGACCTGGCGAGGGCTTACCGTCAGCTGGGCGTGTGTCCTTTGTCCGTGCCGCTCTTGGGAATTACCCTAAATGGGAGAATTTATATTGACATTTCTCCACCTTTTGGCTGCCGCACCTCTTCTATTGCATGTGCACGCACAACGAATGCAGTCGTCCATTTGATGAGGAAGCGGGGCCACCACGCCCTGTGCTACTTGGACGATTTTGTCGGTGCAACAGCCACAGAAGGCGAGGCAAGTGCGGCGTACGCCGACTTCATTCGCCTGACGAAGTATCTGGCCTTGGACCTCTCGCCGGCTAAGTGCTTCCCACCTTCCACTCAAGTGCAGTGGCTCGGCTTCAGGATCTCAACAAGGGATATGACCATCAGGATCCCGGACGAGAGGCTGCCGCAAGTCATCAAGGAGTGTGACATCTGGAAAGGGAAGAAACTGGCTTCCAGGCAGGACTTACAACGGCTCGTAGGCAGACTTCAACATATCGCGAGATGTGTCCGCCCGGCCAGGTTTATGGCCAGGATCCTGGCTGCGCTGAGGGTGGCGCCTTACAAGGGAAAGCATGCGTTGCCGGAGGACCTCGTCCTGGATGTCTCATGGTTCACGGATTACGCGGAGAGGTCCAACGGCTTGGTCCTCCTGCCAGCTGAAGAGCGGGCCATGTGGATTATTGAGTGTGACTCGTCCCTAACAGCAGGTGGAGCGCACTCACCTACGCACTTCTATGCTGCGAGGTATTCTCGTAACATCATCGCTGCTAACTAGTGTATCGCCCAGCTCGAGGCCATAAATCTGGTGGTGGCACTCAAGAATCTCTTCCCATCAGACCCACACAAGTTTACCATATATGTCAACACTGACAACGTCACCACCCAGCAGGTACTCAGCACAGGTTCTGGGAGGGATCCCGTCATCTGTGCTTGTGCTCGCCAAATTAGGCTATTGGCTGCCATCCTCAGCACGGAGGTGGTCATACGTCATAAGCCTGGCAAGGAGTTAATACTTGCTGATGCCCTGAGCTGAATGAGTTTCGACCCCACAGCAGAAAAACTGGCGACCAAATTGGTATCCGAACGTGGTTTAACCCCTATCATGGTGACCCATGACGATGCCCTCACCCCCCTCATCTAGGTAACCTATGTATCGACTAACTACTTGCCTCTCTCCATAGGTTACTCACTACAACACCACAACAAGCTCATCAACATTGTGCCCGCCGGACTGGCCCCAGGCATATGGAGGAACAAGATGGCACAGGTCCTTGAGTACCTGACCTACATGAAGGACCACGACGCCACACCGCTCCGTCCGTCGCAGTACTATTTCAGTGGGGCCCGTACCTGGGTGCAACTGATGGGAGTCCCTACTGCCGCCTTCGACACCTACCTCATCAGCGTGGTTAAGCGGGGCATACGACGCGACTCGAACCATATCCCGGCCCAGGCACCGCCCTCAGACCGTCTGATGTGAAGAGGGTGGTGCGGTTCCTCAGGTCGGCGGGGAGGAACGGACCAGTCCTAATCGCAGCCCTGTTGATAGGATATTTCACGCTCCTCAGGCAAAGTAACCTCTTTCCGTCCCCGGGCCACGCCTTACGTGCCCGCGACATATCGCTAACAGACGTCGGGCTCAATGTCCATGTTCGGTCCTCCAAGACGCTGATCAGATCGGCCCCTCCACGCAACATCGCGGTACCTGCCATACCAGGTTCTATCTACTGCCCTGTCCGGGCATGGATGAAGTATGTGTCCAGGACACCTCCTCGCCTCTAAGGGCCCGCCTTCGATACAATGGATGTGCTGCCCCTCCGCCCACGAGCTCTACTCGACACCTTGAGACTGGCTCTCGCCACGGAAGGGCACCCGGCACCAGGTGCCATAACACTCCATAGCCTTCGCAGGGGAGGGGCTCAGGCCTGCGCCTTACTGGGCTCCCCTATAGAGGACATCAAGGAGCTGGGACATTGGACCTCGGACGCGGTCCATGCGTATGTGCCCCGCCCCATGATCTCTTCGGCTTCCAGAACTCTCACTTTAAGGTTTGGTTAAGTTCTGTAAGCCTCAGCAATATCATATTTGGACGCTCACATGTAATTTCTAAAGACTCTAATAAATCCCAATATATAGAATGTCAGTCTTGTGTTATTTCAATTGTACATGTTTTTGGAAACATGGGTAATTGAATACGCGCGATCGACTCCCCCTCCCCAACCCCTTTTTCATCTGCCCTGGATACAGGCCTGCTGCTTCTCAATGACGTTTAAAATTCCCGCCAATCTATGACGTCATCCATCTCGCGTCATAGTCTACCCGCCCGAGTTCTTGGTTCACTCTGACCTCGGCCGTGCCTCCCCTAACATCTACACGACGTTAATTTCTTGCCATCCCTCCCACCCAAACTTGTATGGATAAAACGTGGGGTTAAGTTCTGTAAGCCTCAACAATATCATATTTGGACGCTCGCATGTAATTTCTAAAGACTCTAATAAATCCCAATATATAGCATGTCGGTCTTGTGTTATTTCAATTACGGAAAATCCATCTTTTTCCACACTTATATACAGTAAATCCGGCCTAACTGACCACCTCCACAGATCGACTACCCTGGAAGGGCGACACGACCAGGTTGTTTCACAAGATGCAATGTTGGCAACTCGTGGCTAACACACGTTTTGCTGCTCAAGGGGGACCCTCCCCCCTGAATCTATTGGACGTCAGTCCCCGTTGACATTAAAGCACTTTATTAAACTGTGTGGATTTCACAGCCCTGCACCAACAACTTTACACTGCAAACAGCATACATGACCTTTTTACTAATGTAAAACAAGAAAACATTTTAGTCTTTTTGAGGGCAGCTGGTTTGTACCATCTCATATAGCTTATTAAACAAATTCCATCAATGAATAATACTTTCATCTAGAATTTTATTTAGTTTGACTGGAAATTATATGATTGTGAGTTTTAAAATTCATGAGTGTCTATTGACACAAAATTGATTGTAGCCTTTTACATGTAAAAGCGATGGTTCGAATAAAAAGTGAAAAAACAGTTCTCGCCATGAATATGGCCTATACTGCCAACACGGCATAAAGCAACCACCAATAAATCAATCAGATCGACCACTCCCCTATATCGATCTCTTTATTTGGGTCCCAACAATACCATTGTAACCATATTCTAAAACCACATCCCTAAATCGACCACTTAAAGTCGGTCCCAAGGTCGGTCGATTTAGAGAGGTTTTACTGTATGTGTATGTATATAATATATGGGTCGTTTCATGGTAAATGGGGCCAATGTATTTCCATATGTAATGGTCAAAAACAATTATTGAAAGAGTAGAGGAGTTATTTTCTTTATAGAATTGGTAGTCTTACACTTTGGAGGGATAGTTACGAACAAATTAAGGAGGCGTTTATTGAGGCGCCTCTGGCAACAGACGTTTTCCTTGTTGGCACTTCTTCACCTCGGACCGCTGCATCCCCTCGGACCGCTCCAGGATGCCCAGACACGGAAGGGGCACGGGCCGCCAGAGCTCCCGGGCGACCGCCCTGGCCGCGCCGGGACCCTCCTCGGGCGCGCCTCACCCTACACGGGTGAGGCGCCTCACCCTCCACGGCCCCGGCGTCTCCGTCGGCACCCTCGGACCCCGCCTCGGGCACCGAGACAAGTGCCATTCTCAAGGCTCTCCTCGACCTTGAGGCCCTCCATCGCGTCACCAACGCCCGCCTCTACGCCCGCCTGGACGCCCTCGAATCGGGGGGACCCCGAGGGCCACCGGCGAGCCCCTCGCCTGCGCCGAGGCGACAAGCCGCCTACACCACGCCGACCGCCCCAGCACCTCGGACGCGCATCGCAGGCGGGGCCTGCCCCCCGCCGCCGCCTCAAGCGACTCTGCCGGGGGCAGTGCACCCCCCAGCACGAACGCGGCAGCCGTCTCACCGCCGCGCCCGAGGGGACGCCACCGCCCACCCCGAGGCGCACACCGCCCATCCCAGCACCTCGGGCACACGTCCCCGCGGGGGCGCGCCCTCCCCCGCCGCCTCAAGCACCGCGGAAGGGAGAACGGACGACTGCCGCGGCCACAAGCGTGGAGGAGGGCTGGAAGGCGAATGACTGAGAGAGGCCGGCGGGCGGCCTTATAAGGGAGGGCAGGAGGGCGGTGAGAGGTGAGGTGGGAAAGCAAGGGGGGGGGAGGAGGAGGAAGAAAGCTGAGGCGGGCGTCGCGCGAGGTGAGAATGCTGCGCGACGCCGGGCAGGCGGGGGGAGGGTCTCTTCCTCTCCACACATCAAGCGCAATGCTTCGCATTACGACCAATGTGACATAGTAAAAAAAATCCAACATGTTCATTCCAAAGATATGGTGTTTTAAAGGCATGAATATGTTACATGGAGAACACTTAAACACTTAAAGCCTTTAAGTGTTTTTTTAACAGTTTGGGAACCCAATATGTAATTATATCACATTCCTATGATGCTTGAGTATTATTAAGCACGAAAAACTATTGAAATATATATACAGTAAAACCTCCCTAATCGACCACTTCCACAGATCGACCACCCCCTATACCGATCGCTTTATTTGGGTCCCAACAATACCATTGTAACCATATTCTAACTCCCTAAACCGAACATCTCCCTAAATCGACCAATTAAAGTCGGTCCCAAGGTCGGTAGATTTAGAGAGGTTTTACTGTATGGGCCATAGCAACCACTAATCAATCAATACCATAGTCCGCAATTCACGCGAAAATCATTACTCTTTCCCATTTTCAAATGTTGGTAGCTATGATATCAGACATCGGGGCGTAGGGGACCTGGGAGTCCGACGCGGGTTTGACTATAGCCGTGTTTACACGGGGAATTGTGAAATGATGTAGACAAAGCGATTTATATGAAGCGTTTTACATGCGTGTTTACACGGTGGAGTTTGAAAGTGTCGGCGCCCGGGGACCAGCAGGCGCCTGTAGCCGGCAAGCACTGCTGTTTATTTAGTTTACACATGTCGATTCGACGCCGATGTAGCTGCTATGTTAATATCGCTTGGAATTTAAGGTTAATTTAATTAAATTTCATTATTCGAGTCTGTAATTCTGTTAAATATGATCGCATTCACTAGATTTCGGCGTAATCGGGCCCTAACACTGCCGGGCACCAGCGATTAGTTACTTCTTCCTGTTGCCGGCACGCACTACTATTTTATACTATCGCCGCCCGGGAACCAGCTGAATCACTTCAAATAAACCACCTCAGGAGGTGGTATAGATGAACCGTTTCATGCCACAGAGCCGCGTCTACATGGCAAATGTGAGTCGATCTAGGCAAGGCGTTTTATATGTGGCGTTTTAAATCGCCTGTGTAAACAGGGCTTATGTCCCCCGTCGGGGCCCTGTCGAGGCGTCCCGAGCCATAGCACTCTGCCTTGGGTTGGCTCGGGGCTCCTCGACAGGCACATCCCGCTGTTGCGGTGTGGTGGTTTCAGCGTGTTCCCGTGCTCAGAGGTGTCCCGTTGCTTCTGCGCATGCGCGGATTTCGCATCAACTCGGGTCACCTGAGCCACTTATTGGCGCATGCGCACATTCTACAAACTCGGGTCGAATAATCGAATACGCTTCTCCGCGCTCGGGTGGACAATCTCTTTTTTTTTTTTAATAACCGATAAAAATACAGCAAAATAGGATTTAAAGTATTTTATGATGGCCCAGTTTACCTATATTTCCATTTAATTAATCTAAGTTATTCTTTTTTTGCACATGGCACGTGTATTTGTCGACTCCACTCGCCGTGTTCTATTTGAATTTCTGACGACTCGGATGACCCGAGTCGCCCGGGTAGTGTTAATCGATTACGGCCATCCTTATTAGATTCTGACGCATGCGCAGAAGCGAGGGACACCTCTGAGCACGGGAACACGCTGAAACCACCACAGCGGATTACGAGGGACACCAGTTTGCCAGGGACACTGTCACTTCTGCGCATGCGTGGATTTTCTGCGCATGTGCCAAATTCGACTGACCCCTCCAAACTACAGAGTGTTGCGGATTCCGAGGAACACAGTTTGCCAGGGACACTGTCACTGTCACTTCACGGGAGGGGGAGGCTGTTGCATTGGTGTATTTGGATATTCACTCCAATCAACAATGACACTCCAACTGACGCCCCAACTGATAAGACATATAGTTGGTTATATATTGTTTCTGGTGTGATTTTCTGGATAGTAGAAGTTTTCTGCAGTGATCGTTTCATGGTCAATGTCACTATAGTGTCAGTGTCACATCCACACTAAATGCCCAAGTTTCTACTGTAGTGCAGAAAAGCTATATTATGTCACTATAGTGTCAGTGTCACATCCGCGTGAAACGTCCTTACGTGTGAATAAGAAAACTACCATAGTGCAGAACACATAGATCTACATAGATGTTTGTATCATTGAGGTAGGGGGGGGGGGATACTATTATTTATCTATTCATGGCTTGGTTTTCGGGGGGAGGGGGGTTATTTCCTACCTCTATTCACACAGCGACTGGCCTAGGTTTTTTTTTGGGGGGGGGGGTCCTTTACATTCTTTTAATTATTGTTTCATATATCTTGGGGAGGGGGGTACTTCATCATTTTTTTTACTATCTCATGAGGGGGAGGAGATTATTTTAATAATTATTTTTGAATCTCTGAGAGGGGGGTAATTCTTGTTTATTTTTGTTCCTCGGGAAGGGGGGGAGGGGATTATTTTAATAATTCTTTTTGTATCTGAGAAGAGGGGGTGATTTTTGTTGTATCGCTGAGGTGGGGGGGGGGGTACTTTTATTTATCTATTCATAGCTTAGTTTTCATGGGGGGGGGGGGGTTATTTCCTACCTCTATTCACACTGCGACTGGCCTAGGTTTTTTTTGGGGGGGGGGGTCCTTTACATTCTTTTAATTATTGTTTCATATATTTTGGGGAGGGGGGTACTTCATCTTTTTTCTTACTATCTCGTGAGGGGGAGGAGATTATTTTAATAATTATTTTTGTATCTCTGAGATGGGGGTAGTTCTTGTTTATTTTTGTTCCTATCTCGGGAGGGGGGAGATTATTTTAACAATTCTTTTTGTATCTGAGAAGAGGGGGTGATTTTTGTTGTATCGCTGAGGTGTGGGGGGGGGGTACTTTTATTTATCTTTTCATGGCTTGGTTTTCATGGGGGGGGGGGGGGTATTTCCTACCTCTATTCACACAGCGGCTGGTTTGGTTATTTGGGAGGGGGGGTGCTTTTACATTCTTTTAATTATTTTTTCAAATATCTCAGGGAGGGATGGGGGCACTTTCTCTTTTTTTTTAATATCTCGCGGGAGGGGAGAGGGGATTATTCTAATAATTCTTTTTGTATTTGAGATGGGGGGGGGGGGTGATTCTTTTTGTATCGTTGAGGTGGGTGGGGGTTCTCTTATTGATCTATTCATGGGTTGGTTTGGGGGGGGGGGATTTCCTACCTCTATTCACACAGCGGACTGGTTTGGTGTTTGGGGGGGGGGGGGGGGGAGGGGAGCTTTTACATTAGTTTTGTACCTCTGCTATTTCCTACTGCAGGATGGGGAATTATTTAATTATGGGGGGATACATTTATTTCTTTTATTTTGACTATCTCGGGAACACAATTATGGGGGGGGGGGGGTACATATTTCTTTTATTTTGACTATCTCGGGAACACAATTCACCACACATGGACAAACAAGACACACAGGGGAATTTTTATTTCATATTTATTTAATAAGATTAAGTATCCCAATACAGGTCGCTCGAGGCACTGGAATCGGGTCAGTGCACCAACAGAAAGCGTGTATTCAAACTTCTCTAATATGCACAATTGGTGTTATATTAAGTAAAGAAATACACAAATTTGAAGCTTAACATGTGCCAAGTTCGACTGACCCCTCCAAACTGCAGAGTGTTGCGGATTCCGAGGAACACAGTTTGCCAGGGACACTGTCACTGTCACTTCACGGGAGGGGGAGGCTGTTGCATTGGTGTATTTGGATATTCACTCCAATCAACAATGACACTCCAACTGACGCCCCAACTGATAAGACATATAGTTGGTTATATATTGTTTCTGGTGTGATTTTCTGGATAGTAGAAGTTTTCTGCAGTGATCGTTTCATGGTCAATGTCACTATAGTGTCAGTGTCACATCCACACTAAATGCCCAAGTTTCTACTGTAGTGCAGAAAAGCTATATTATGTCACTATAGTGTCAGTGTCACATCCGCGTGAAACGTCCTTACGTGTGAATAAGAAAACTACCATAGTGCAGAACACATAGATCTACATAGATGTTTGTATCATTGAGGTAGGGGGGGGGGGGGATACTATTATTTATCTATTCATGGCTTGGTTTGGGGGGTGGGGGGTTATTTCCTACCTCTATTCACACAGCGACTGGCCTAGGTTTTTTTTGGGGGGGGGGCCTTTACATTCTTTTAATTATTGTTTCATATATCTTGGGGAGGGGGGTACTTCATCTTTTTTTTTACTATCTCATGAGGGGGAGGAGATTATTTTAATAATTATTTTTGAATCTCTGAGAGGGGGGTAATTCTTGTTTATTTTTGTTCCTCGGGAGGGGGGGGAGGGGATTATTTTAATAATTCTTTTTGTATCTGAGAAGAGGGGGTGATTTTTGTTGTATCGCTGAGGTGGGGGGGGGGGTACTTTTATTTATCTATTCATAGCTTAGTTTTCATGGGGGGGGGGGGGGGGTTATTTCCTACCTCTATTCACACTGCGACTGGCCTAGGTTTTTTTTGGGGGGGGGGTCCTTTACATTCTTTTAATTATTGTTTCATATATTTTGGGGAGGGGGGTACTTCATCTTTTTTCTTACTATCTCGTGAGGGGGAGGAGATTATTTTAATAATTATTTTTGTATCTCTGAGATGGGGGGTAGTTCTTGTTTATTTTTGTTCCTATCTCGGGAGGGGGGAGATTATTTTTAACAATTCTTTTTGTATCTGAGAAGAGGGGTGATTTTTGTTGTATCGCTGAGGTGGGGGGGGGGGGGTACTTTTATTTATCTTTTCATGGCTTGGTTTTCATGGGGGGGGGGGGGTATTTCCTACCTCTATTCACACAGCGGCTGGTTTGGTTATTTGGGAGGGGGGGTGCTTTTACATTCTTTTAATTATTTTTTCAAATATCTCAGGGAGGGATGGGGGCACTTTCTCTTTTTTTTTTTACTATCTCGCGGGAGGGGAGAGGGGATTATTCTAATAATTCTTTTTCTATTTGAGATGGGGTGGGGGGGGTGATTCTTTTTGTATCGTTGAGGTGGGTGGGGGTTCTCTTATTGATCTATTCATGGGTTGGTTTGGGGGGGGGGGATTTCCTACCTCTATTCACACAGCGGCTGGTTTGGTGTTTTGGGGGGGGGGGGGGGGAGGGGAGCTTTTACATTAGTTTTGTACCTCTGCTATTTCCTACTGCAGGATGGGGAATTATTTAATTATGGGGGGATACATTTATTTCTTTTATTTTGACTATCTCGGGAACACAATTATGGGGGGGTACATTTATTTCTTTTATTTTGACTATCTCGGGAACACAATTATGGGGGGGGTACATTCATTTCTTTTATTTTGACTATCTCGGGAACACAATTCACCACACATGGACAAACAAGACACACAGGGGAATTTTTATTTCATATTTATTTAATAAGATTAAGTATCCCAATACAGGTCGCTCGAGGCACTGGAATCGGGGTCAGTGCACCAACAGAAAGCGTGTATTCAAACTTCTCTAATATGCACAATTGGTGTTATATTAAGTAAAGAAATACACAAATTTGAAGCTTAACATGTGCCAAGTTCGACTGACCCCTCCAAACTGCAGAGTGTTGCGGATTCCGAGGAACACAGTTTGCCAGGGACACTGTCACTGTCACTTCACGGGAGGGGGGAGGCTGTTGCATTGGTGTATTTGGATATTCACTCCAATCAACAATGACACTCCAACTGACGCCCCAACTGATAAGACATATAGTTGGTTATATATTGTTTCTGGTGTGATTTTCTGGATAGTAGAAGTTTTCTGCAGTGATCGTTTCATGGTCAATGTCACTATAGTGTCAGTGTCACATCCACACTAAATGCCCAAGTTTCTACTGTAGTGCAGAAAAGCTATATTATGTCACTATAGTGTCAGTGTCACATCCGCGTGAAACGTCCTTACGTGTGAATAAGAAAACTACCGTAGTGCAGAACACATAGATCTACATAGATGTTTGTATCATTGAGGTAGGGGGGGGGGGGGATACTATTATTTATCTATTCATGGCTTGGTTTGGGGGGGTGGGGGGTTATTTCCTACCTCTATTCACACAGTGACTGGCCTAGGTTTTTTTTGGGGGGGGGGGCCTTTACATTCTTTTGATTATTGTTTCATATATCTTGGGGAGGAGGGTACTTCATCTTTTTTTTTACTATCTCATGAGGGGGAGGAGATTATTTTAATAATTATTTTTGAATCTCTGAGAGGGGGGTAATTCTTGTTTATTTTTGTTCCTCGGGAGGGGGGGGGGGGAGGGGATTATTTTAATAATTCTTCTTGTATCTGAGAAGAGGGGGTGATTTTTGTTGTATCACTGAGGTGGGGGGGGGGGTACTTTTATTTATCTATTCATAGCTTAGTTTTCATGGGGGGGGGGGGGTTATTTCCTACCTCTATTCACACTGCGACTGGCCTAGGTTTTTTTGGGGGGGGTCCTTTACATTCTTTTAATTATTGTTTCATATATTTTGGGGAGGGGGGGTACTTCATCTTTTTTCTTACTATCTCGTGAGGGGGAGGAGATTATTTTAATAATTATTTTTGTATCTCTGAGATGGGGGTAGTTCTTGTTTATTTTTGTTCCTATCTCGGGAGGGGGGAGATTATTTTAACAATTTTTTTTGTATCTGAGAAGAGGGGGTGATTTTTGTTGTATCGCTGAGGTGTGGGGGGGGGGGGTACTTTTATTTATCTTTTCATGGCTTGGTTTTCATGGGGGGGGGGGGGGGTTATTTCCTACCTCTATTCACACAGTGGCTGGTTTGGTTATTTGGGAGGGGGGGTGCTTTTACATTCTTTTAATTATTCTTTCAAATATCTCAGGGAGGGATGGGGGCACTTTCTCTTTTTTTTTTTACTATCTCGCGGGAGGGGAGAGGGGATTATTTTAATAATTCTTTTTGTATTTGAGATGGGGCGGGGGTGATTCTTTTTGTATCGTTGAGGTGGGTGGGGGGTTCTCTTATTGATCTATTCATGGGTTGGTTTGGAGGGGGGGGATTTCCTACCTCTATTCACACAGCGGCTGGTTTGGTGTTTTGGGGGGGGGGGGGGGGGAGGGGAGCTTTTACATTAGTTTTGTACCTCTGCTATTTCCTACTGCAGGATGGGGAATTATTTAATTATGGGGGGATACATTTATTTCCTTTATTTTGACTATCTCGGGAACACAATTATGGGGGGGTACATTTATTTCTTTTATTTTGACTATCTCGGGAACACAATTATGGGGGGGGGTACATTCATTTCTTTTATTTTGACTATCTCGGGAACACAATTCACCACACATGGACAAACAAGACACACAGGGGAATTTTTATTTCATATTTATTTAATAAGATTAAGTATCCCAATACAGGTCGCTCGAGGCACTGGAATCGGGTCAGTGCACCAACAGAAAGCGTGTATTCAAACTTCTCTAATATGCACAATTGGTGTTATATTAAATAAAGAAATACACAAATTTGAAGCTTAACATGTGTTCTTTCATTCGACGCTAATGTAATTGGTGTGTATTAATGTAATGTATGTGCTACTGAGCATTTAAATTTTTTTTGCAGTGAATCATGATTCGTGCTACCATGTCTCAAGGCCTTTCTCAGGGTTGAAAATTACCACAAATATATGATTGTGAGCTTTCTAATTTAATGAGTGTCTATTGGCACCTAATTGATTGTCTGCTTTTACATGTAAAAGCGATGGTTTGAACAAAAAAGAAACATTTCTCGCCATGAATATGGCGTATGCTGTCGACACGGTGTAAAGCAACCACCAATCAATCATTGGTATACGTCTACGTCCGTCGGGATACGGCGTCGTCAAAGTTTTGTGCATGCACAAAACCTTTGACATACAACAATGTTCGACAACATGTGGATTTTACGTTGGCCGTGCGTTATTTATACGTTAGGCATACGTTGATGTACGTTAGGCAAACGTTGTTCACTATGTTGACCTACATTAAAGGCACTGGGAACGTACAGTCCGTGTACTGACAACGTATGTCTAACATATGTTTAGCATCTCTTCAGCATGTCTTTACGTATGTAACATGAGGCACAGTTCTGACGATAAAAAACCGTACATAGCATTCACCGGGGTTCTGTGAACATACCGTGAGCATAATTCGAGCGTTATTCACTCGGAAGCACTTTAGCCATACTTTGGTCATATGTTTGCCATACGCTATGTATACGTCCAACTTTGCCCCCGCACCGAAAGGCTTGATACTTCTCGACATAAAAAAGTGATTTCACGCGTTGGCTGCGTGCTCGCGAGATGTGTCGTAATGTGTGTGTGTTTGTTATTGTTTTAAGTCCTAGCAACATCTAAGGTCATATCAGGACGGTTACCGACTTGTGACAATGTGCACTCATGGTGACTTTATAGTGCTGCCCCACTTGAAGACCAGGCCGCCAGCACCATGACCTGATACCCCACTGTCACATTATCCTGACACTCACATTATCCTGACACTGAGCCAACCAGTCCTTGTCCTATCCTAATAATGCTGAGTGCCAGTCTAGGAAGCAACAAGTCATTGGTTTGACTCCGCCAGGGTTCAAACCCATGACCTACCAACACGGGAGACGGTCACATTACGACGCCATCCTGTCTGGTATGCGTCGTAATGTGACAGGGCCTTAAGACAACATTTTTATTTTTGCAGACGAAGTTATGTCTCTCCTAGAATTTACAGCTAGAAACTTGAGACATGACCTAATACAAGTACCAAGTTCAAGTGTATTTGGTTGCAAATAATGCAATTTTCAGATGATCATTGCATGACATTGATGAGTTTCTGGTTTTAACTATATTGCAGCTACAGTTTTGTATTTGATACGTGACGAAGGTGGGGGCGTCGGGCGGCGCACCAGGCGTCAACGGCAGAACCCGGAAAGCCGGGGACGAAGAGGGCCACCTCCCCCGAGGGTCCGGTCATTGTTTTTGAAGTCCGGATGGTGATACGCAGGCTGCCGGGCGCGGGTGATGGTGTGGGGGCCGCCCCAGGCCTCTGGGAGAGCAGGTTGGACTGTCTCATCATCCCGTAGTACCCGGGGAGAAGGGCCGCCCGAGGCACGACGCCCGAGGGTCCCGCTGCGATGAAGTGCACGACTGGGTTGAGAGGAGGGGCGGGGCGAGGAACGTGGTCCGCTCGACCCTGCAACAGACGTCTCTGGCGAGGCGTGAGTCGAAGCCCGAGGTGGCGCCCCCGTTGCGGATGAACGCCGGCGTATAGGGAGGCGGCATAGGCGGCCACCTCGAAGTCGCCGGGCGCCAGCGGGTCGAGTCCTCAGGCCGAAATGTATGTGACGTACTCCTCGGCCTGGCGTCGCCGGTTCCTCCAGGTCGAGGGGGCGAGTGAGGCGAGGCGGAGTCCGTCGACGGCCGCGAGCTCCCGGGCGGTGAATCCTGAATTAGAGGCCAGGATTAAAGGGGAAGTCATCGTGTCGGGGGTGGACGTTGTCGAGGCCGAGGCGGGCCACCATGGGCCGCCGAGGTGGGCGCGGCTGAGCGCTTCGACCAGGACGAGGTCGGCCCCAGGCTTGTTTGTTTGTTTGTTTGTTGTTGTTTTACATCCTAGCAACATCTAAGGTCATATCAGGACGGGTACCGACTTGTGACAGTGTGCACTCATGGTGACTTTATAGTGCTGTCCCACTGGGAAACCAGGCCGCCGGCACCATGACCTGGTATCCCACTCAGTCACATTATCCTGACACTGAGCACACCAGTCCTTGCCCTATCCTAATAATGCCGAGCACCTGGCTAGGAAGCAACAAGTATCAATTTTAAAGTCATTGGTTTGACTCGACTGGGACTCGAACCCACGATCTACCAGCACGGGAGACGGACGCTCTAACTCATTCGGCCATCCCGTCTGTTGCCCCAGGCTTGTGTAGGATGGTGAGGGTGGCGGCGATGGCAGGGTTATAAGGCCGGGGAGCACGGGGAAGGTTACATAATGGAATAACCGCCACGAGGAGGTGGGGGCACTCCTTCCCCCGCCACGATTCAGGCGCAATGCAAGCATTATAACCAATTAATTGACACATTAAATTACAAAAAATGTGTAATTTATATTATATTTGAATTACTAAGTTGTAAAGCATGCTATTATAAAGAGCTGGTTGCAAATTTAGGAGAATAGGATGTATACTTTTCAAACTACAGCCGAAAGTGTAAATCCAACCCCTTAATTGGTATGCAAAATCAAAATTTATGTCAAAGATCTCAACAATTATGATGATTATCCTGGAACTATAATAATATTTGTTTGTTTGCGGTAACTCATTTTTACTACATGATGTTCTGGGTAGTCAGGTGAAGTTTCAAGGGCATTGGTTGTCTATTTTTCTAAATATAAGCATTTATGTTACTCACACCTCTTAATAGCTCATATTGACAAGTGGCAATTTGTGTTTTTTGTCATTTTGAATGGCCAATATCTCGAAAAGTAATTATGTCATTACTCTGAAAAGAGATAGACTTGATATATGGATATAGATAACACCTATTCCTGAAATAACAAGTTCATGTCGCCATTAATTTTCTAATTATTGAGGTCTGAAATGGGGGTTTCATGCAAAATGCTAAAATAGGCGATTTTTCCATCATTTTTGTCCATATTAAAAAGTACAACTGTTTAACTAATCATCCGATTTTAATAAACTCTGTGTCATTTTACCTCTGGTAAAACCTGTTGACCTATATCAACATGGTACTTTCTATTGAATTGTGAAAATGACTTGGGGATACCTAATAAGACTGAACAAATGCTAAATAGTTCACATATATTGAACTCCCAACAGCATCTGTAAGACCCATATCACATATTCATAACAGTGTGCAAAGAATCAAAAGATATTTGCCTCCTGACCCTATTACAAATAATCTTCCCAAACCCTAATACAAATAATATAATCAGAGCTCCGCTTTACAAAGGAAGTGTCATTTAGAATGAACTCCGAACAGCATCTTTAAGACCCATATCACATATTCATAACACTGTCAGCTGACAAACTGTAGGTTGCACCCCTCACTGTCAGCTGACACTGATTTCTGCACCCAGAATGCTGCATCCGGGGTATTTACTGACATGCGAGGCACACGGTAAGCCATAGCGGCCTCAACAGTACATTGAGCAAGATATCCCCAAAGAAGATAGGGGGAAAGAAACGTAAAGTCATGTGATATCTGCCAGTGACATAAACACCTATGTGGAAAATGTGATAACACATAGCGACTGAGATTGTGATGTGATGTTCATATTTATTTCTAAAACCACACCACCTAGACATAAACTGCTTGGAAGACATATAGAAAACATATTCAACAAGCAGATTATATTAAACTTATATGGTTAGGGTTTTGCATCTCTATTACTTCTGAATATAGCGGACGTTATGCACTGCGCGTATCAGCAAACTCAACGGCACTGTGCCTTCATTCTGCAGCCAAGCTGCGCGTGCATACACAAAATGGTTATAAACATGTAAAAGGCATCTATCAGGGATGAAAGTGGTCTCCGGGAAAAAAGACGGAAATGCTGATGTTCTCCTATAGGCTTAGCATTGTCAGGGAATTGCTGAAAATTCCCGGAAATCGGGTTTCATACATATTGGTATATGCTGATAGTGCTGTGGCATTTGAAGCAGGTATTCATAGTATACGCTGACCCTGCTGCAGCGTTTGAAGCCATTAGTAGTATACGCTGCTAGTGTTGCAGCGATTGAACCACATATTAGTATACGCTGATGGAGCTGCATGAAACAACGTATTGGTTGGTTGGTTGTTGGAGTTTTACATCCTGGCAACATCTGAGGTGATAACAGGATGGGCACAACGTATTAGTATACACCTATAGCTACAGGAAAGATCCCGGAAATCAGCGAAACCGCGGAGATCTTTCATCCCTGATCTATACACACCAGCAAGAAACATGAGATTTGTTGAGAGGGACACTCCCACACTCCTGACACCGACAGTCGCGGCGGTTTTAATTCTCGGCAGGTTTACATCATACCCTTTCACCCTAAAGTACATGCAAGTGAAAGCAGATGTTCACCAAAGAGTCCTAAGCCTCGGCCCTACAATCACCAGAGCCCCCAAATGACTCAGTGCAAGGTGTCTATGGTCCAAGTTTCAGTCATAAAGACATGGTGTCAGTGCATGTTAACATAGTTTACATATGAACACACTATCTTTACAACTAAAACTTCCAACAGAGACACTGGCACACTTTTTGTGGAACCATTCTTGCACTTATTGCATTGTATCATTTGTTGGGTCTGGGGATCGTATGGGCGTCTACAATAACAATAGATTGCGACTATGTCGCATCTGACTGCTATCTTTGGTGACCATTTGCTTCCACCTGGAAAAGAAGACATGGAGCCATTTTCAAAACATGTTAACAAATGCTCACACATTTTGGCCTGGTCAAATTTGATTTGGGTGGGATCATGTCCCTGGCACAGAGCCACAGCATTTGCAATCACCTACAAACCACAATCAGAACCACCAGACTGTCTCTGCGCAGCTGGCCACTCAATCCTTATTTTCGATGCCTTCGACATTAAAAATGAGGCCACATGGAAAGACAGTAAGGTTGTTACTGAGGAGGACAAAGAGTCGAATATTTTCATTGTGGCCTTGTCACACCCGATATTTGTGATTGTCAGCCAATGATTTCCACCATGATGAAGAATTTGCACCATGGCCTCATTGTTGTTGTGCGGACAGCCTAGCTGTGCCATGCTGACTGTCGCATACATCCCCGACATACGCGAGAATTGTAACCGCAACAACCCCTGGACATGGTCCATAATGGTATCATCTAGCCACTTATCGGTATCGACCATATCCCGGGTGGCAGCTACTGGTGATTTCAGGAGTGTGGGCGGTGTAAAAGACGTGTCGACACCGTGAGTTCTGTAATGTAACTGACTTTATTGGAACCGAACCTTGTGACGTCACGCGGTATTTACATTGGGGTGTTCGGGTAACTACATACGTTACACCTTCCCCTTTTCACAATAGGTATCGAATAACATCTTATCATCTAATAACATAACTTAATATCTATTTACGGCCTGGTGTGGTATAGCCGCTATCCGGCTTAATGTTACTGTATTCACCGTGTGTGATATCGTTACTCCTTGATAACGATATCGCACTGGCATAACGTCTTAACTGTGTTACGTGAACGTCACTACTGTCCTATTTCCTCTCGTACTGTGAGGTTACTAAAATACGTTAACAACATCTTATCTGTAACTAACTAGTCTATGTGTGAGCGAATGTTATTTGAAGGCAATGAAAACGACATATCGATAACACCGGTTACAGCATCTTAACATGACATTACGTTTAAGTACAAATAGTCATTAACCTGTAATTATATTTCATCAGCGTACTAGTTGACATGTGTCACCAGATCGGAACATTTACATATCATCTATTAGAGACTATACGTTATTTCTTACAAGTATGTGAGTCTGTTGTCTGTTCTTTGTATGACCTACTGCGTGGTGTTGTACTTCGTGTCGCAGTTTTCTTCAAGGTTAACGGTATTACAAAGAATAACATGTGCCTGGATATAACATCGATTGCATAGTTGCCAATTTCAATTTAGATAATAGCAACAATACTGTAAGTGAACGTGCATCTGCTACTTTTGTATAGATTATGTGTGAATACGTGTATATCTTATCTCGAGTGTATCTTACGCTACTAGTTTACTACCACAGGGTAACAGCAAGTTATAACGTACCATTGTGTGATTGAGTTTACTGATTACGTATCAGTTACAAGGGTAACGTACAACAACATTATTATAATTATTTACTGGTACGACATGTTTACTTTCGACCAGAGATAATGTTATCCATATACCTTAGTGGTTGTATTATCTTTTATTTGGAACAACGCCAAAGGTTTAGATCACCTGTGATACTGTAACAGATTCCTCGGCACAAACACGGCACAATCGCTTAAAAACGTTTAGGCGGGTTAATGACTCGCCCATATCGTGTAACGTATGGAACTACATTGTTGTTGGATACCGATGGTTTCAACATAGAACTTTTATTATACTGTTCGTAATTGTTATCATTTCTATTTTTACATTTAAACATGAATTTCCTATTACGGCGTAATACGTGATCACGCTCGTTTAATAATAGGTCATAGGCCCTCCTATCACTGTCAATTTTCTTTATAATCGTCCCCCGTTTCCACTCATTAGTGTGGCTTCTGTAACGAACATTGTCACCCTCCTTAAGAGTCGGGTGTGTCCTCCCGGCATGTCTGTCGAAATATGTTTTTTGTAACTCCTGCCTATGACGTAACTGATTTAATTTTGAGTGTTGAACGCTCGCCTTGAGTGCTCTGTCTAAAAGTGGCAGTTTATCGCGAAGGCGACGGGACATTAGCAATTGTGCGGGGGACGCACCAATGCCCTCTAGGGTGGTGTTCCTGTAATTTAGTAACGCAATCTGTACATCCCCCTGAGACTTAAAACACTTTTTTATCATTCGCTTAACTGTTTGGACATGACGTTCTACCTGTCCATTGCTTTGAGCGTGCATGGGGCTTGTAAATATAGATATGAAACCGTAATCAGAAGAAAATACAT
The DNA here is from genome assembly GCA_030323885.1 of Branchipolynoe longqiensis. Taxonomy (NCBI): domain Eukaryota; kingdom Metazoa; phylum Annelida; class Polychaeta; order Phyllodocida; family Polynoidae; genus Branchipolynoe; species Branchipolynoe longqiensis. The sequence goes on from CM059197.1 coordinate 25,937,602, forward strand.
TGAACTCTTGACTTGCAAACTGTGGCCCATTATCCGACACGACAAACTTGGGTATCCCAAATCTAGCGAATGTTTGCTTTAAAGCTAGGATAACGTCCTTACTCGACATATTCGATAATTCAATAATGTCGGGGAATTTTGAATAATAATCGACCACCAGAAGATAATTTTTTCCATAAGCGTTGAACAAGTCCACACCCACTTTGCTAAATGGTACATCATCTATAAAGTGATTAATCAATGGTTCTTTGGCGGGTAAATTTCGAAATTCCTGGCAAATTGGGCACCTGGCTATTTTGTCCTCCAGTTGGCTGCTCAACCCTGGCCAAAAAACACTGTCTCGTGCCAGTTGCTTGCACTTCACCACTCCCAGGTGGGATTCATGCAACTTCACCAAAATCTTAGGTTGCATCACCCTGGGAATAACTATTTGGGTCCCTTTCAACAATACATCATCCCAAACAGTAATGTCATGTCTAAATGTAAAATATGGAGCTACATCTAGATCAATTGTTCTTCTATTGCTAGGCCAACCATTAAGCGCGAAATGTTTTACTTTAGCTAGTACAGCATCTAATGACGTTTGTCTTTTAACCTCTTCCAACACATCAACACTGAAATCGATAGTTGCTATTGATATTTCTTGGTCGTAGAGGTTGCTTGGGTTTACATCTGATGTGTGCGCTCGGGAAAGAGCATCTGCAAAAAATAAATTTGACCCTTTTAAATATCTGACATTAATGTTATAATTTTGAAGCCGCATGCGCATTCTTTGCATTCTGGCTGATAATTCGTGAATGGGTTTGAGCATAATAGAAACCAAAGGTTTATGATCTGTCTCGACTGTAATTTCATTCCCGTAGATATATTCGTGGAACTTATGACACCCAAAACATATAGCTAGCAACTCCTTTTCGATGACTGCATAACTTATTTGTGACTTGTCTAACGCTTTAGATGCCATTGCGACAGGGAGATTGCATTGGAAAAGAGTGGCCCCTAATCCGTACTTTGAAGCGTCGACTTGAAGAACAATCTTTTCTTTTTTATCAAAATATTGCAGGATAGGAGCTGTGGTTAATAACTGTTTGAGCTGTGTAAAGGCCCTATCCTGATCTGAATCCCAGTGCCATGCGATATCTTTCCTAATTACCAGTCTTAATGGTTCTGTGATTTCTGCCATGTTTGGGACAAACTTGCTCATGTAACCGATCATTCCCAAAAAACGCTGTATTGCTGCTTTGTCTTTAGGTGTTGGCATGTCCACAATAGCCTGGATCCGATCAGCATAATGGGGCTGTCACACTACGACGCTTCTCGCTGCCGACCCGTCAACGTGTGGTGTTTTGGGGCGATATTTGGTGAAATATCGAGAAGCGCTGGTGGCGCGTTATGGGCGCGTCGGTACACGTCGGTACAGTATGTTTGACGTTGACGGTCGGCGGCGAAAGTCGGCGCGCGTTATTGGTCGCTGAGTGTTTTGAACATGTCAAAAACCACCAGCGACCGGCAACGCGCGGGAGTAAATGGGTAAGAACGCTAGGCGGACATTAGGCGCGCGTCGCGCTGCGTTGGACGCGCCGGAATAACGTTATGGGAACGCTAGGAAGATGGCGCGCGCGCGGGAGGGTCGTTGCTCACACGTTGCGGCAAACTGGGCCGTTTTTGTTTTACGCCCTAGCAACATTTAAGGTTAAATGAAGACGTCGCACCAAACTTTTTTTTTTTTTCCCCAGCGCGTCGACACACGTTGGCCGCGCGCGCATAACGCGCCGCGCTGACGCCGATCTTTTCCCCCAAACCGCCGAAAAGTTTGACGTTTCTCGACGCGCAACATAGTACTTTCAACGCTGACGGGTCGCCGGGACACACGTCGTAGTGTGACAGCCCCATTAGGTTTTAGTCCCTTAGCTGTGATCAAATGCCCGACATAGTTTACACTGGTTTGGCAAATTTTTGATTTTGTTGGGTTTAATTTTAGGTTTACTTTTCGTGCATGTTTTAAAACGGCTTCCAAACGGTAATTATGTTCTATGACAGTCGTACCATGAATTAATATGTCATCTGAAATAACATGCACTCCTGGTAAGTCAGCAAATATTTCGTTCATTTCTTGAATAAAAATATCACCTGCCGTTTTTATCCCAAACGGCAGAGCGTGTACCTAAACCTCCCCCATGGGGTGTTAAATGTACATAACCTAGAGCTGGCGGAGTCTAACTCGATCTGCCAGTATCCGCTATTTGCGTCTAACACAGAAAAATATTGAGCACCGTGTATATGGGCAACTACTTCCTCCACCGTCTTAATGGGGTACGGCCCCCTTAATATAGCTTTATTTAATTTGGTTGGATCTAGGCATATACGCAGTTTGTTAGGTTTACGCACAATGGTTATGGAACTTACCCAAGGTATCTGTTTTACAATAACGCCTAATTCTAACATACGTTTTAACTCAGCTTGTACATCATCAACAATTGCCAATGGCACTCTACGAAGTGGATCTACTACAGGCGGCAATTCCACATTAATATAAATCTTTGCATTTACTTTAATTAACCCTAGCCAGGATTGCACATCCAACAGTTGTGACTTGGAACAGCAAATCTACGCCACAAACTTTGATTGTCGTTTCCCCAGCAGGCAGTATGCGGTGTCCCCCATACGTGACAAGTTGACATTTCGACTGATTTAAAGTTGTCGCAGGTATCTTGTCGAACACTACTTTCGGTAACACATTTGCCTCGGATCCCGTGTCCAACTTAAAAGACACGACTTGATTGTTCAATAAGAACTCAGCATGCCACATATCTTGTTTAGGGACGGTGCCTTGAGAAATGGACCCGACAAACAAGTCGTGATCGTCGACCTCTTGGGAAACGGCCTCCTCTGTTTGGCCGTCGTCTTGTTCGATGCCCAGTTCATGTACAGGAGCAGCATACGACTGTCGTTGTAGTAATCGACACATCTTGATGAAATGGCCAAGTTTATGACAACCTGAACACTCCTTCCCTCTGGCTGGGCAGCTTCCTCGTTGGTGATTGTATCCGCACCGACCACATTTGGCCGTTGCCACAGTCGAACCATGGTTATATCGACCTGTTGACGCGCGTAACCCTGACGACGGACGGTTACTCGTTTTGCTTCCACTGTTGTATTTGGCATACATAGCATCGACTTGATTAGTCCCCAGCTTTGTCACCTGAGCCGACTTGACTTCACTGATTCGACATAATTGTATGCATTCCTCTAATGTCAGGTTTGGTGAACGTAACAGCTTGTTTCGTAGCTCATCATCACGTACGCCGCACACAATACGATCACTTAGCAACGAATGTTCAAGTGCGCCATAACAACAGTATTGAATTCTGTGCTTTAACTCCCTTATGTAAGTGTCCATGTCCTCCCCGGACTGATTGAACGAGTTGAACTCGTAACGTACGACTGTGATATTAGTTTTACCTTCGCAATATTGAGTGAAGGCATGGATCAACGGTGCCAATTTGTCTTTATCTTGAGTGTCGATTTCAAACGTGCGATGAAGCTTCTGCGCCTCACTGCCAGCGACGTGTAAAAATACGCAGCATTGAATGAACTCTTTCTGACTTAGTCGACACTCCAGCTGCAGTAGCATATATTTCGTAAGATTGAATCCATGTCCTCCAATTAACTGACATTTTCTCGTCTAGTATTAAAGGTCCGGGTGGCTTTAGTCCTGAAAGCGCCATTTAGATAGCCTTATCCGCCACATCTGACACCATGTAAAAGATGTGTCGACACCATGAGTTCTGTAATGTAACTGACTTTATTGGAACCGAACCTTGTGACGTCACGCGGTATTTACATGGGGGTGTTCGGGTAACTACATACGTTACAGGCGGTTGCGCCCCTCCGTTTCTAGCAGTGTAGCTCTCAGGAGCACTAACCACCTCAAACAACACCACCTCCATCTTTACGTCGGCTGGTGCCAATTCAACGTCTGTGGCTGCAGTGTAGCTCTCAGGTGCAGTAACCACCTCAACCACCACCACATCCATCCCTGCGTCGGCCGCTGCCAATTCATAGTCTGTGGCTGCAACTGTAAACATACATAATAGATCTAACAAGCTTCTACTTTAAATGTCTTATAATAACGACCATTGTGAAATCAAAAATCATGACATGAAATTCAATGTCTGTGGCTGCAAGGGTGAACACACATAGATCTACAAGCTTTGGATGGTGAATCATTTTCATTACTAATATACTCACTCTGCATAGAATCATTTTCATTACTAATATACTCGCTCGGCATAGAATCGTTCATGACTTGAAAAAACCACAGGACATAATCAAAATAAGATATTTTCATTACAAATACATTCACTCGGCTAATTTGTGAAATCAAAGAATTTGACATAATCAAAATAAATATTTAATATTTCCATTGCTAATACTCACTCTGTATTGGATGGTGAATCATTTAAATGACTCATAATAACATGAAATCACAAGTCAGAGGCAAAGGACATAATCATAATACAATATTTTCATTACTAATATACTCACTCTGCATAGAAACGTTCATGACATGAAAAAAACACAGGACATAATCAAAATAAGATATTTTCAATACTAATATACTCACTCGGCCTAGAATCATTGCTGACCTCTGCCACCACGATGTCTTTGGCTGCAATGGTGAACATACATAGATCAAACTTGCTTCTAATTTAAATATCTTACAATAAAGAACATTGTGGAAGCAAGAATCAAAGCACTCGGTACTGAATCGTATTTAGCACATCTGTCGGCATTGAATCGTTGCTGACCTTGTGAAATCATTGTGAGGTCAAAGATTTTGACATAATCGAAATAAGAATTTAATATTTTCAGTGCTAATACTCACTCTGTATTGGATGGTGAATCATTTAGATGTCTCATATTAACATTGTGAAATCACAAATCAGAGGCACAGGACATAACCCTAATAAAATAATTTCATCACTAATATACTCACTCTGCATAGAATCGTTCATGACATGAAAAAGCTCTTCCTTTCTCTTTGTCTGTATTGATTTCACCATAGCATGCCTACACAGCCACAGATTTGAGCATTGGACTTTACAAAGCTAATAGTTTCAGCTTTGTAATTACTCACTCAGTATGGAATCTGTGGAGGAAGGGACCGAGTACAGATGACTGCTGTGGTATGGCTTCAGTTGGCAGTACGGCACCTTCCTCTGCAGCTTCTGATTGGTCTTTACTTCTTCAAGTTCCACCAGCTGGCAGCTGTCAATGTTCAGCACCCTGCAATGAATATTATATATGCATAAGGGAAAAAATATATGTGTTGCCAGCTTCTCATGTTGCTGGCAGATGTTACATGACCTTACATAGCTGACATCTCCTCTTACCCCAGGCCATCGGTAGTGGGCCGATATTGCCCAATGTACTATTGACGCCACCACTAGAACTAGAATGGTACATCGCAAGCACTTCTTGGACCTCGGTCAAGGTTGTTACGATCTTCTGCTTCAGCTTATGATTCTTCCTTTCTCCTACGAAGTCGAGTTCTTTTTCTATTAAAATAAAACAAACATAATGTATATTGTCAAGCAATGGGTTATTTTATTTATACTAAGAGTTAAGACTTACATATAGTTTAGTTATTATATGATTTAGGGACTTGCGGAAAGATTTCACAAATTGGGGGTTGCATGGTAAATGGACCGAATGTACGGTGCTGTATTACAATACCATAATTGTATATTGTATGTAAGTTTGTGCTGTCAATGATGTGATATGATTGTTATGTCAGCGACAGCGGTGGATTGTCTAGATAATACAGTATAACCCCGTTAAACCAAACTTGGATGGACCCTAGAAATTTGTTTGGATTAACCGATCATTGGTTTAATCAAGCTAAAGCTTTGGCTTTGACTTTAAGTATTAAAATGTCAAATGTGTCAGAAATAATTCTTGTTCTAAATATTAAAATGTCAAATGTGTCAACAAAAACTTGTTTCAAAGAAATATATCACCAATATCTGATTAACCCTACTCATTTTCTATTTCTACATATGTCATTAACCATAGGATATAAATAAAAGCATGAATAAAACAAGTAAAACTGACTCTGGCTATGGCTCTAAAGCCGTGTTTACACGGGGAATTGTGAAACGATGTAGACAAAGCGATTCATATGAAGCGTTTTGGAAGCGTGTTTACACGGCGGAGTTGAAAAGTGTGTCGACGCCGGGAATCAGCAGGCGCCTGTAGCCGGCTAGCACTGCTGTTTGTTTTGTTTACACTTGGTGATTCGACGCCGATGTTGCCTGCTACGGTAATATCGCTTGGAATTTAAGGTTAATTTAATTAAATTTCATTATTTGAGGATGTAATTCTGTTAAATATGATCGCATTTAATAGATTTTGGCCTAATTGGGCCCTAACACTGCCGGGTACAAGCGATTAGTTACTGCTCCATCTGTTGCTGGCAAGCCCTACTATTTTATACTATCGCCGCCCGGGAACCAGCTGAATCGCTTCAAATAAACCACCTCCCGAGGTGGTATAGATGACGCGTTTCATATGAAGCGATTCAGCCCTAAAACGCCACAGAACCGCGTCTACACGGCAAATGTGAGTCGATCTAGGCAAGGCGTTTCATATGTGGCGTTTTAAATCTCCCGTGTAAACACAGCTTAACACTAGTCTGAGTGCCTAGATTTTTCTAAATCTAAATGCACATGGCATAAGATGCACCCAATTCTCGATGTTGGCATGACGCCACAACCCTGGAAACTAGCCCTCGAAGGGTAAAATACCGCAGTGATGTGTACTGCAGCAATGCTATCATCAGCTATGTCTATGCGGAGCACTTGTTTTTGCAAAATAAATTTTAAAGCTTTCATTGGATCGATTAAAAATATCTTAATGCGCGATTGAAGAGGAAGATCTGAAGTATTTAATGTAACCTAAGAGCAATTTACTCTGAAAGTATTAAAAACAGAGATAATAGTGAAAGTTGGGATATTCTGAGTGTCAGTGCCAGTGGCAGGGATGAAAGATCTCCGCGATTCCACGGATTTCCGGGATTTTTCAATCCCGCAGCACCATCAGCGTATACTAATTATTATTATTATTATTATTATTATTATTATTATTATTATTATTCTCTTCTTTGATGGTGCTGATGCCGCATCACTATCAGCCTACACTACTAATATTAATAATTGCTTCAAACGGTGCAGCACTTTCAGCATATACCAATATATTTAAAACACGACTTCCGGGAATTTTCCGCGATTCCCTGACAATGTTAAACCTATGGGAGAATATCAGCATTTCCGCTTTTTTTCCCGGAGACCACTTTCATCCCTGCAGTGGTACTCTAGCCTTACCAGATCATTGCCTCAAAAACTATTTGCACAAAATAAATTCAAGAACTTCCAATGGGGGACATGTGGCATAGTTCATTTTCCGACACTTGGTGGCGCATCGGTACTAGTGGGCCTACACGGTCATTGACAATGCTTTGAGTTTGCCGGTACGCGCAGTGCAATACGTATATTTTATTTAAAATTAATAGAAATACAGAACCCTAACCTTATAAATTGAATATAATCTATTCATTGTATGTTTTCTATATGTATACCAAGCGGTTTGTCTCTAGGTCTTGTGGTTTTAGAGATATTTGACTTCTTCTGTATGAAGATTGCTCACGGCCATTGACAATGCACTGAGTTTGGCGGTACGCCCAGTGCAAAACGTTTACTTTATTCAAAATTAATAGAAATACAGAACCCTAACCTTAGAAATTTAATATAATGTATTCGTTGTATGTTTTCTATATGTATACCAAGTGGTTTGTCTGTAGGTCTTGTGGTTTTAGAGATATTTGACTTCTTCTGTATGAAGATTGCTCACGGCTATTGACAATGCACTGAGTTTGGCGGTACGCCCAGTGCAAAACGTTTACTTTATTCAAAATTAATAGAAATACAGAACCCTAACCTTAGAAATTTAATATAATGTATTCGTTGTATGTTTTCTATATGTATACCAAGTGGTTTGTCTGTAGGTCTTGTGGTTTTAGAGATATTTGACTTCTTCTGTATGAAGATTGCTCAGTCATTGTGTTTGCAGTGTGACAGTTTGCCGAATAGGCCCACTCGTTCAGTGGAGACGCGAACGGCAGGAATTTGAACTAAAAAGTCGGAGGTCCCCCATTGCCACTGAATTGGCTGATTAAAAAAAAGCTGAATGTGAAATTGTAGAGAAAGATCTGAACTATTTAATAGAAACAAGAGAAATTTGCTTTCAAAGCACCAAAAATAAAAAATTACTGTGATAGGGTGGTTTTAATGTTGTCTCTATAGCCATGTTTACACGGGCGAGTTAAAACGCTTCATATAAAACCACTTGCCTAGATCGATTTACATTTGCCATGTAAACGCGACACTGTGGCGTTTTAGGGCTGAATCGATTCATATAAATCGGTAGATGTAAACCACCTTGCGAGGTAGTATAGATGAAGCGATCTAGCTTAAGCGCATCGACACACATGCGCAGTCGAGACCTTAGTTTGTTGACTTTCCGGTCGATCAAAAGCGCATATTATAGAATTTAGTCTATGAAACCGCTAGCTGTGCACAGATATTTTTTTCATCATTTATTTTTAGGGTTTCACTGCCCAGCAGAAGTTTTGACCATTCCAAACCAATACGATTCAGTCCATACAGATCTAGGTCGAACCCACTCTCTACTGGCGACGTCGACTAACCGAAACTGGCGCTGGTTCGTATGGACCTGCTCATGCGCAAATATCGATTTCCGCCTTCAAACTTGGTCCGTGTAAACGGGCCACTACATCGCTTCATATAAATCGATTTGCCTAATTCGCTTCACAATTACCCGTGTAAACACGGCTTATGACTGACAGTTGTCACAGTGGCATTTGTTTTTCCCTTTGCACCTTAGGCTTATCGTCGTTGCCGAACTGCTTTGCGGCGATCAGCAGTTTTCACATACCTTGACAATCAAACGATCACTGCAGAGAACTTCTATTATCTAGAAAATAGAACTTCTATTATCTCGAAAATCGCACCACCTACAATAAAATCACCTGGCACACAAAGAGACAAAATGTTCATCAATCTGATAGATGGTTAGTACATACTGTCTGCATCCCAGTAGTGTGTTGACAATTGTTTCTTTAGTTTTCTGATCTCTTTGGTTCCTCCTACTGGCCTCATCCGAGTACTCAGACACTTTATCAGGACTTCTGCATTCTTAGCATAGTCCTGCAACCTTATAAGTTGGGGTGTCAGTTGGAGCGTCATTGTTCAATTTGTTGATTGTTGTGAATAGTCAATGATGTGTCCCTCACAAACTGGCTTGCCGCGGTTCAATTTTCCCAGATAGCACACAGCCATCGGGCCGACGTCGGCTATTGGTCGCACCGTCGGCACCGACTTTCCACCGTCGGGCCACCGTCGGGCCGATGGTGGAGGTTCGACGTTGGTTTTCAATCTCTTTCCAGATTTGAGCCACCGTCGGGCCACCGTCGAGCCGATGGTGGAGGTTCGCCGCTGGGTTTCAATCTTTTGCACATGTGGGACACCGTCGAGCCACCGTCGGGCCAACGGTGGAGGTTCGCCGCTGGGTTTCAACCTTTTGCACATGTGGGCCACCGTCAAGCCACCGTCGGGCCGACGGTGGTGGTTCGCCGCTGGTTTCCATTGATTTTCCACATGTGGGCCACCGTCGAGCCACCGTCAGGCCGGCGGTGTTGATCCGCGCATGCGCAGTTCTTTAAATTTGGTTTCCGGCTTGAGTTGCCAGTGGAACGCGTGCGATCATTGAGCAGCGTTCTTTTTCAACAAATAACTCCAGAAATCGTAGGAATTTTAAGGAATTATTTAACAGGTTTGTCTATTAATATGTTTAGATTATTTTGTAAAGGTTTTGTAATTTATTACGACGTATTAATGGAATTATTCGTGTTAATATGATTTGAATTATCGGGTACGGTTTGTTGACTGTTCGACTCAGTTCAAGTCGCTACCGGAACACGTGCGATCGTTGAGCAGCGTTCTTTTTCTACAAATAACTCGAAAAATCTGAGGAATTTTAAGGAATTATTTAACAGGTTTGTTTATTAATATGTTTAGATTATTTTGTAAAAGTTTTGTAATTTATTAGGATGTATTAATGGAATTATTCGTGTTAATATGATTTGAATTACCCTGTACGGAATGTTGACGAAGAACCGCCATCTTGTTTTTTTCCAAGAAGACACTGTCACTATAGTGTCAATACGTACAGTTGCAAAATATTAGTTTTATTCAAAATTAATAGATATCAAGAACCCTAACCTTATAAATTTAATATGATCTTTTTGGCAATGATGTTGTCTATATGTGTACCAAGCGATTTGTTTCTACGTGGAGTGGTTGTAGAGATATTTAACTTTTTTTGTATTTAATTAAGCACTAACCCTAACCCTAACCTTAACCCATACAGAAAAAGGAAAATATCTCTACAACCACACCACATAGAAACAAATCGCTTGGTACACATATATAGACAATATCGATACCAAAAAGATTATATTAAATTTATAAGGTTAGGGTTCTCGATTTCTATTAATTTTGAATAAAACTAATATTTTTGCACCTGTACATATTGACACTAGAGTGACAGTGTCTTCTCGGAAAAAAAACAAGATGGCCTTCGGGCCGATGGCGTTTGTCGCCTTCGGGCCGACGGCGTTTGTCGCCTTCGGGCCGACAGCGTTTGTCGCCATCGGGCCGACATTGTTTTGTCGCCGTCGGCGGTTTGCCGCCGTCGACTCGACGGTGGGAGGTTGGACCAAACAATGTCGGCCCGACGGCGGTTTCCACCGTCGGGCCGCCGGTGTCGTGGTATAAAACCCCGGCCCGATCGCAACCCCTGGCGTGGCTTCTGCGCATGCGCGGAGTTTGTAAACATTGTGTATGTGGGCGCAGCTCGGCTGCAGAACGAATACACACTGCTAGTGTCTATTAAAGATTAATAGAAATGCACAACCTTAACCGTATAAATTTAATATAATCTATCCGTCGAATATGTTTTCTATATGTGTACCAAGCAGCTTGTTTCTAAGTGGTGTGGCTTTAGAGATATTTCACTTTTTCTGTATGAAGATTGCTCACGGCCATTGTCATTGACAATGCACTGGCAATGACACGCGCATGCGCAGAAGCCACGGCAGGGGTTGCGATCGGGCCGGGGTTTTATACCACGACACCGGAGCGGCCGCCGTCGGGCCGACGGCTGCGTGCTATCTGGGTTGAAGCATGCGCAGACGATGCTGTTCGATGTTGACCCATGCGCCGAAGCGACAGTGTTCCTGGCAAACTGTCCCGTAATCCGCAACCACACCGGGTCCCCTTCGACTGGGCCCCCCCTTTGACCTATATACCATTGATTAAACTGAGACGAACCTAAGAGACGAATACAAGAGACCCCAAATTGTTAATAAATAAATAAATGTCCCATCCAAAAATATATGACTGCGTTGGATCCTTCTGTCCGAATCGTCTTTAAACACAGATTTTATGACAACTACAATCAAAACACTGCTCTCACTTCTACTGCAACTGCTATAAACATTGAGCATACACATTAGCGTAGAACAGTGATATATTTGTATCCACTTATGCTGCCTACTATGGTTCCACAGTAAGGACTGAAGCTGCCATTCAGCACAGTGGCAGTCTCGGTAGTCGGGCTCATGACGGACAGGTACATTTCTATTAAAGAAAATCTACGCTATTCTACATATTTTCTCCGGCTATGATATAAATAACAGAAAATTCCTTAAATATTTCAAACATTCAACCTTTCACATTGTTTCCACGATCGACTGTAGCTCGCCTTTCTCCTCACTTCTTTGCGAGCTGGCGACATGCACACTTTTTCCGCCCACTCACCCTACTACTGTGCTTATTTTTGTCTTTCCATAGGGCTGAACCCGTGCGCTACTGTCTCACCTAAAGATGCTGTCACACTACGACGTATCGCCTCAATGTGTGCCAACATATGTGATTTTCGACCAACACGTCAGCGTATGTCGCCGTACGTTATGTATACGTTGGGCATATGGCGTATACTTTCTGAATACGTCTGATATCGACGCGCATCGAGGCTCCGAAAAGATTTTGTGCATGCTCAAAATTTTCAATGTGTGTTGACGTGTGGCTCATATGTTGAATGTACGCTGCATGTACGTTCAGGATATGTCGGCGTATGTTAGGGATACGTTGGCATATGTTACTGCACGTTAGCCGTACGTTCAGCTGGTGGGAATGTGCAGTCCATGTACAGTCCGCGTACTGCCAACGGATGCATTATGTACTCCTAACATACTTCGAACGTATGTCTGCCATATCTCCAGTGTATATAATGTATACGCCATACTTCTAGTGATGGAGTAATGTATGTAATGTTGGTCAGCATTCTGCGAACCTTTTGCGAGGCACAGGAACACTCTCATACGCTAGCAATATGTCAGAAATACGTTTTGCATACGCTATGTACATTGTGTGCACGTTGTGTATACACCCATTTTTACCTCCCGCCGCTGAAAAGTTCGACGAATGCCGACGTACTAGCAAATTTTCGAACGTTGAGCACGCGCTGACGGTGTACGTCGTAGTGTGACAGCCCCCTTAAGTAAACTTTTTGTATCTGCATTTCTGCTTCGTGTCGTTCCTTTTGCCGAATCTGAATTGTCTGACTAGGTCCGCAATATAAGTTAAATACAGTAGGCCTAACACGTAGGCAGAGGTTTCTGAATATAGTAGAAGCACACCCACCTTCCATTCCTACTGAGATTCAGTGTGTAGAAAATGTACACTATTATTACGATATGATATGGCTTCATGATGATTCTATTCGCAGTTTGGTACCGGCTCCCGAGCCCTGACCAGAAACATGATCTAATGAACTGAAAGCTACATCGTAATGCATTATAAATAGCATTCAAAACGAAAGCTGATAAATTGTACAGGGATGAATGAACTATCTTCGATTTCGCGCATTTCCGGGATGTTTCCTGTAGATCTCTATAAGTCTATACAATACATTGTTCAAACGCCGCTGCACTATCAGCGTATACTACTAATACGTGCTTCAAACACGCAGCAATATCAGCATATACTGCTAATACATGCTTTCAAACGCTGCAGCACTATCAGCGTATACCAATATGTATGAAACCTGTCTTCCAGGAATTTTCCACGATTCCCTGACAATCCTTGCGGAGAAAATCAGCATTTACGCTTTTTTCCCCGGAGACCACTTTCATCCCTGATGGTGGGTTTTGTGTGTATGTGTGCATGTTTCCCAATGGTTAAAAATAAGATAAATAAATAAATTATTTTCATAAACTTTGGCAATATTGTGAATGTTAATGCGATGCATCTTTATGATTTAACCATTGTAGTAAATTTACCATTTTCGAGTAATTTGAAAATTTTGTGATATATTATATGATATGAAGCTTTTTAAAGTTTTGGCTGTCGGTCATATGCTATGCACCGGTACATTGGTTTGTTAATTTCTTATGATGGCTTTATGATGATTCTTATGATGGCTTTATGATGATTCTATTCGCAGTTTGGTACCGGACCATGGGCCCTGACCAGAGACATGATCTAAGGAACTGAAAGCTACACCATAACAGATAATTTGTTAGAAATACCGATGCTAAAACACATGGGATAGCAGGTTTATGAAATAGAGATCATTACTATTGACCTTACAAAAACACAGGCGATGGTGGGGGGGGGGGCGGCTGAAAAGCAGTACCAACTACGATTATCAAAATATTTCTTTTTTTCTCATTCATATATTATATGAGATGAAGCTTTTTAAAATGTTGGTTGTCGGTCATATGCTATGCACCTGTAAATTCATTAGTTAATTTTATTATCGTATGTGGCTTTATTATGATTATATTCAGTTTGGTACCGGCCCATGGGCCCTGACTAGAAACATGATCTAATGAACGGAAAGCTACACCATAACAGTTAATTTGTTAGAAATACCGATCCTAAAACACCTGGCGTAAAAGGTTTATGAGATAGAGATCTTTACTATTCCCCTTACAAAAACACAGTTGTTTGCGAAGGAGGTGGAGCTGAAAAGCAGTATCAACTACGATAACTACGATAATATTAAATGGATGCTAAAAATGAATACAAAACTTTAAATACACCTGAATATTAGTGTAGCTAACCTATATCTAGGCGCACAACTAAATCAGCCCACTGTATCGGACCATCTCAGCCATTTACTGCTTAATGCTTTATTATACAGGATTGCAGGGTTTTAACCACACGGTTAAAACCGTCCCAGCTAAAACAGGTTTTAGTCACTAAAAGTGGCAACAAGTGGCTAAAACAAAAAATATTCTCGTCTGTGCATAAAATTATAAAAATAATTGTTCAAAACTGTTTCTAATACAGTTTAGACACCGTATGTGTCCCTTTTAATGTCATGGGGAGGGGTAGGAGTAATATGAAAGGTGTAAAACTTAAGCTTTGAAGAGGTGTCCCAGATAGCACACAGCCGTCGGCCCGATGGCGGCCCGACAGCGCCCTCTCCATCGGGCCAACGGTGGAAACCGTCGTCGGGCCGACGTTGTTTTGTCCAACCTCCTGCCGTCGCCTCGACGGTGGCTGCCGCCGTAGGCCCAACGGCGGCTGCCGCCGTAGGCCCGATGGCAGCTGCTGCCGTAGGCCCGACGGCGGCTGCTGCCGTAGTCCCGACACAATACATTTATTCCAAATTAATAGAAAACCTTATAAATTTAGGGTTAGGGTTAGTGCTTAATTAAATACAGAAAAAGTGAAATATCTCTACAACCACACCACGTAGAAACAAATCGCTTGGTACACATATAGACAACATCGTTACCAAAAAGATTATATTAAATTTATAAGGTTAGGGTTCTTGATATCTATTAATTTTGAATAAAAGTAATATTTTGCACCTGTACGTATTGACACTATAGTGACAGTGTCTTCTCGGAAAAAACCAAGATGGCGGTCCTTCGTCAACATTCCGTACCGGGTAATTCAAATCGTATTAACACAAATAATTCCATTAATACATCGTAATAAATTACAAAACTTTCACAAAATAATCTAAACATAATGATAAACAAACCTGTTAAATAATTCCTTAAAATTCCTCCGATTTTTGGAGTTATTTGTAGAAAAAGAACGCTGCTCAACGATCGCACATGTTCCGGTGGTGACTTGAACTGAGTCGAACCGTCAACAAACCGTACCCGATAATTCAAATCGTATTAACACGAATAATTCCATTAATACGTCGTAATAAATTACAAAACTTGTACAAAATAATCTAAACATATTAATAAACAAACCTGTTAAATAATTCCTTAAAATTCCTGCGATTTCTGGAGTTATTTGTTGAAAAAGAACGCTGCTCAACGATCGCACGTGTTCCACTGGCGACTCGAGCCGGAAATTTAAAGAACTGCGCATGCGCGGATCAACACCGTTGGCCCGATGGTGGGCCGACGGTGGCTCGAATGTGGAAAATGAATGCAAACCAGCGGCCGGCTACCGCCGTAGGCCCGACGGTGGCCCGACGATGGCTCAAAAATGGAAAGGGATTGAAGCCTAATGTCGGAACACCACCGTCGGCCCGACGGTGGGCCGACGGTGGCTCGAATGTGGAAAATGAATGCAAACCAGCGGCGGGCTACCGCCATAGGCCCGACGGTGGCCCGACGGTGGGTCAAAAGTGGAAAGGGATTGAAACCTAACGTCGGAACACCACCGTCGGCCCGACGGTGGCCCGAGGGTGGCTCGAATGTGGAAATGAATGCAAACCAGCGGCGGGCTACCGCCGTAGGCCCGATGGTGGCCCGACGGTGGCTCAAAAGTGGAAAGGGATTGAACCCTAACGTCGGAACACCACCGTCGGCCCGACGGTGGGCCGACGGTGGAAAGTCGGTGGCGACGGTGCGACCAATAGCCGACGTCGGGCCGACGGCTGTGTGCTATCTGGGGTGTGAAGGGTGCTCCTTTGATTGGGATCTTGCAAAGAGGAGAACAACTTTAGCATGAAGTCTTTAAAATGTTCATACACCCAGCTACATTTCCTACATATTATTAGCCATGGTCACATGCAATCCTGGAGTTTTTTTTTTATCAGGCTATAGCCAGTTTTAGCTGGTTAAAACCGTTAAAAAATGGTTAAAACCTAGTTTTAGCCACCGTCGCGGCTAAAACAGGTGTTAGCCGGCTAAAACCCTACCGTAGCTTTATACACTGGCAGAGGGGTGTACCTATTTTTCTTTTTTATGTGCAGTAGCATCGGTCTATATTAGAGATAGCCAAAACAAAACCGGGTTAATCAAATACTGGATGTAGACTGCTCCCCTACTACTTCAATTTTGAACTGTTCATATTGGGAAAGCAATGTTGCTACACTCTTGTGTTTTATTTATTTTTTCCTTCGACTGTCTGCTGTCACCATTTATTTGCGTGGCCAGCCTCGTTCTGCGATAAGAAATGTCAAACATGAAAATGCTCTCCACCCATCACCACTAACCTGTCAGTATAGTGTGGGGTTGTGTGTATTGGCTTCGAGGCCTAAGTGAAAATTCTCCCCCTGGGACGGTTTTAACCATGTGGTTAAAACCCTGCAATCCTTTATAATAAAGCATTAAGCAGTAAATGGCTGAGCTGGTCCGATACAGTGGGCTGATTTAGTTGTGCGCCTAGATATAGGTTAGCTATCTGTCTAGAGGGTCAGGCATCCTATGTACAGTTTATATCCTTTCGGGCTAATTCCCTGTCTAGACTGACTCAATTTATTCAATTTGAATTATGTGGTGTTGCTTTATGATGATTTCAGGAACAATTTGGTACCGGCCCTTTGGTCATGACCAGAATCATAATCTAAGGACCTGAAAGCTACACCAATGACATGGTTAAAACTGAAGTATTTTACTCATAAAGTTTAGTATTTATTAAGCCATTTATTTGCACGGTCAGTCTCGTTCTGGGTTCAGAAATGTCAAACATAAATATAACTGTTCAGAGTCGATTTTATCCCCACCTCTCCTCATCCTTCTGTACAGTATAGTATCTATCATTTTGAGACAATTCCTTTTCTAGACGGAGATGCTACAAGACAACATGCAGCCAGTTTGCAGGACCATATCATTATTACGTCAGTACATAGGATCATAATGTCAGTATGTCAGTGTCCAGGACTACAGTCAGTATGTCAGTACACTGGACTACAGTCAGTACACAGGACTATTATGTCAGTATGTCAGTACTCAGGACTGCAGTCAGTTCACCAGACTAGTCAGTACACCAGACTACAGTCAGCACACAGAACTCCATCATGCTGTCGGTCGCGATGCGCCAAAGACTGCTTTCATTACTTGACTGCCGCTCTCCATTTAGCTCTCTGCTGTGAGAGTTGTGTCCATGAGTCGGTCTTAATGTCTCTCAGCTTCAGGTTTCTCTTGATGGTATCTTTGAACCGGAGACGGGGGCGCCCTCTCTTTCTGTAGCCAGAAGACAGTTGAGAATAGAGGATCTGCTTTGGTAGCCTGCCTGATGACATCCTCATGAGGTGTCCAGTCCACTGGAGATTCTTTTTGATCAGAAGATCTTCCATAGAGGGCAGCCCCATCCGTTCGAGTATTTCCTTATTCGTCTCTTTGTCCTTCCAGGTTAGCCTCATGATTGAACGCAGATGTCGCATCATGAAGGCATGCAGCTTTTTCACCTGCTGTCTGTACACTGTCCAGGCCTCGGCTCCGTATAGTAGGGTGGATAGCACAATTGCGCGGTAGATCTTACTTTTGACCCGAATGGACACATGGTGGTTGTTCCAGAGTCTCTGGCGTAGTCGGCCGAAAGATGCGCTAGCCTTGGCCATCCTCCTCTGTATCTCAGCATCAATGCGCCCATCACTTGATATAGTGCTTCCGAGATAGGTGAATTCCGGAACAGAGTTCAGCTTGTTTCCGTCAACCATGATCTCCTCCTCTCGGGTTCTTGTAGAGTTGGGTTGGTACAGCACCTCCGTCTTCTTGATGTTAATTTTCAGGCCAAACTTCTTTGATGCATCGGAGAAAGCGTCCACTATTTTCTGGGTCTCTTCAGCAGAGTGGGCAACCAGTGCACTGTCATCTGCGAATAGTAGCTCTCTCACCAGTATCTGAGTAGTCTTGGTCTTCGCTCTGAAGTGTGCGACATTGAATAGGTCAGCGCTCTGTCTGGACTGTATATAGATGCCATCCCCCATGTCTCGGAAAGCCTCGTCTAGCATTGCTGATAGGAAGATGGAGAAGAGCATGGGGGGCAGTACACAACCTTGCTTGACCCCATTGGTAACCCCGAACGATTCCGAGACTTCCCCTCCAGCACTAACGTTCGCCATCATTCCTGTATGTAGAGCCTCGATCATAGTTGTGAACTTCTCTGGGCATCCGTACTTCCTCATAGCCCGGTCCTCCCGACTGTATCAAATGCCTTAGTGAAATTGACAAATACCATGTACAGTGGTCGGTCCTGCTCAATGCACTTTTCTTGTAGCTGTCGGAGACAAAATATCATATCCACAGTGCTCCGGTTACCTCTGAAGCCACACTGTGACTCCGGAACTACACCAGGTGTTATGTGAATAGATAGTCTGTTGAGTAGGATCCTGGCGAAGATCTTCCCTGCTATGGAAACATTTCATGAAAGCTGCCTGCAAAAGTGTTGAAGTGCTGCTGGCTTTTGCAAGTTACCAGCGGCACTCTCTCGGGGAGCAAATAGAGGTTTCACACCGGCAAGAACATGTCAAGACAGGCGCAAAACTATTTGTCCCTGCAGTGGCTGGTCGGGAGATGTTGGGAGTTCCATACATCAACCGCCCTTAATGCTGCCACAGTGACATGGTTTTCTGTTTAGGGTTTGCTCCCTTAGCCTTCGGTTCTGTCAAGGACCTGTACCACAAGGCAGTGGTTTAGAACTCTGCAAGGCAGGGGCGTCAAACTCCCTGAGGTATTGCTATACACAGAACTATACACAGAACTATACCATCAGTATATCAGTACACAGGACTACAGTCAGTACTCAGGACCATACCATCAGTATGTCAGTACACCGGACTAGTCAGTACACAGGACTACAGTCAGGAAACAGAACTATACTGTCAGTATGTCAGTACACAAGACTATACTGTCAGTACACAGGACTACAGTCAGTACACAGGACCATACCGTCAATACAGAGGACCATACTGCCAGTATGTCAGTATACTGGGCCAATCAGTACACTGGACCACAGTCAGTACTCAAGACCATACCATCAGTATGTTGGTACACAGGACTAGTCAGTACAAGGACTACAGTCAGTACACATAACTATACCATTAGTATGTCAGTACAGAAGACTACAGTCAGTATGTCAGTACACCGGATTACAGTCAGTAGATCGAACAATACCTTTAAGTATGTCAGTACACAGAATTACAGTCAGTACAAAGTACCATACCATCAGTATGTCAGTACACAGGACTACAGTCAGTACAATCAGTACACATGACGATACCATCATTATGTCAGTACACCAGACTACAGTCAGTGCACAGGACTAGTCAATACGCAAGACAATACTGTCAGTATGTCAATACACAGGACTAGTCAGTACACAGGGCCACGCCGTCAGTCTGTCAGTACACAGGAGTAGTCTGTACAGAGGACCATACCGTCAGGCCCACTATTTCAGTGGCGACGCCAACGGCAATTGTTTGAAAAAATCGTTACGTCCCCCATAAGAATTATGTGGTGTGGCTTCATGATGATTCCAACGTGCACTTTGGTACCAGCCTTTGGGGCATAACCTCATTTTGTCGATGTAATATTGCTGTTCATTTTGCAACATCTAACCGATATCAGAGTCAGACTTATGCTTAGGTCACAAATGCTGCCGTCGCCGCACGGTGCTGCGGTCTGCGGTGTGTGTTGCGGTTTATGCAAATGTTACAGTGTTGTGGTCTGCGGTTTATCTATTCACAAATCGTAGTCACCGCAAGGCCCCCGACTACAACTTTTCAAATTCAATCATTATCATTATAAAAAAAAAAATTTGAAATGTGTGTGGAATATCCCAAAAAAGTTATTGAAAATTCTCTAGTCATATGACTTAGACATCCTCACCAATCATTTGTATTCTCACTATATAAAGAAAGCATACCAATCAATAGTCACTCACACTACACAGTTTTGAGTGCTAGTGTGGCTTTGCGATTTTCCGAAGTTAAAATAACTTCAACTTGAAAAAAACCCACAACCCCTTGTGGCGAGCAAAAAACCGTGCGGTCACCGTACGGCCACCATATAAAACCGTAGGGTTGCCGCATGATTTTGCCGATGCGGCGACATCCGGTCGCCGCAATCACGCCGCAAGGCATTTGTGACTTAGGCATTACGATATCGGATATATCTCGATGACAGAACGACGTCCCTACGCATACTAGGCTCCTCTCACTCCCCCTCCTCCCGCTCCCCCTCCTCCCGCGGTGGTAGTCCGGGGACAATTTCGTCGATAGTTTCATATCTGAATTATTATTTTGTATTTATTATTTCTCCCGCCACCTTTCCGCCCTTCTCCCGCTCTCCCCTGCCCTCCTCCTGCCCTCCTCGCCAGCCATGTGGTGTCATCCCAATATGGTGTCACCTATCGCACCATGAGCTTGTACATTCTCCTGTATATATAATTTACTAACTCATTTCTGCATAATAACCTTTGTGCACACGTAGATCTATACACAGTTTAAAAATAAAATCTTAAGTAGGTTGCCAGACCTGATTATTAGCAATCGAATACATGACTAGTTCTGCAAACTGCCTCTATCCTGTAGTGGCACTTATTGGTTCGGCATAACCGCGTACAGCCTGGGGGGTGGGGGGGCGCCACCTATCCCACCATCAGCTTTAACCTTCCCCATATCAATAATTTACTGACTCATTTCTGCATAATAACCCTTTCTGTTGAGCTGCAGGAACGATGCGGAGATTAATGCAAATGTCATTAAATCACATTCCAATATGGGGTTGGCATAGTTATGGCATTATATTGGAGATATTTACATAACCTATCTTGCAGTTTTTGTTTTGTTTTTTTAATGAGTTTTGTGTGTATATAAACAAAAGCTGGATTTGACCTACCCCAACAAGTATCTTTTGACATCTTAAGACTCCTGTTTGAATTTAAATCCTGGAGAGATAATATGCAGTTTCAGTTAAAGCTGCATAGTCCGATGAAATATCAAATTTTCAAAACCAATCCAATTATCTAGATTTGATTTGACATATCTAACTTAGATACTGATGCACTTATTAAGCATTTGTTTCTGCGTAGAAGGCAATATTGAGTCAATTTAACAGAACTTGTTATTGCAGAAGTCTATGGTGTCAGGGTTTTGGCAAGCTTGCTAAAACTAATTTTCCATGTTTGCACTAAAAATATGTCAAAAGTTTACCATTTAAAATAAAAGTAACTTTGAACTAATGTAAAGTAGATACTAGTGATCGATCTAATATATTTATCTAAAAAAATACAGAAATTCAAATCCATCGGACTATGCAACTTTAAATGGCGAAATAAAGTCGCAATCAGGTACATTGAGTGACACATTACATGGTTTATTGTTTCCTTTGCACAGGTTCACGACCTGATTGGAAAGGAAACCACGGATTTACAACTTTGGTCACTTAATTTGGTTCCCCCTGAAAGAAGGACTGGCGTGGAACAAACACCACAGAGCGCCCCAATCAGCTACGCTATAGACTACATCACGGTTCCGACTGCGCATGTGCTGAAAACGGCCGTGGGAGCAAAGCAAAGGCGTACGGCCATTGACTTTGCCTATACGAGCATTGAAAAATGTCAGTTTTATTCAAAATTAATAGAAATCCAAAACCCTAACCCTATAAATCTAATATAATCTTTTTGTTAAACATGTTTTCTATATGTGTTCCACGTGGTTTGTCTATAGGTGGTGTGGTTTTATCAATATTTTACTTTTTCTGTATGGAGATTGCTCACTGCCATTGACAATGCATTGAGTACACTGGCTATGGCTCTAACACTAGTCTGAGTGCCTAGATCTTTCTAAATCTAAATGCACATGGCATAATATGTGCTGATTATATTGATGTAAATGCAATGCTGGATAAAAGATTAATATCTTAATTTATTATATATATTTTTTTAGTTAGTATTCTATGTTTTAAACAAGAGCTGAGATGAGCTGAAACTAGCACATTTCATAGTTGCACCCAGTGTATTAGCATGTGCCATATGCTTTTGGGGGGGTTGTTTTGCTCTGATGCATCCCACAATGCACCGCGCCGCTGGAACCGTGATGTAGTCTACAAATATAGGACGGAAAGACTACCAAGAAGTGGACCACGTGCGCAGATTGCGTCAGCGCATCTCGCGATGATCACGCAACGGTGCTGGGAGAATTGCTTTGCAATCCAACTCAAATCAGAGGTCACCACTCTCCAAACACGTGTATTATTATGTGTGATGTTTTGTGACAATAAAAGGAGGATATAATGTTCCAGTGTTACCCCTATCTAATATCAAGAGTTCGCAGCACCTGTGTCTGGAGGGTATCACTGTCAGTAAGTGAGTCGTCGTTATGATTTAAAACCCCTCCGTGGTTAGGAGTTAAAACCGATAGTGGACATTTACCGATCGCAAATTCAACTACAAGTACAACGATAGTTGTATAACGCCATCAACATAATATTCCCAAAAGGCAAGGCACCTACCAGGACTGGGTCGACGACGTCGGATTTACGCCTCAATTTAATGCGTATAGTTGGTGTATAGTACCACACGTGTAGGTATTCAGGTGTAGCAGGAAATCGCAAACCCTGTAAATCGCAAACCCCCACTTGTGATTTCCTAGGAAATCGCAAACCCCCATGCCATATATGGGCATGGGGGGTTTGCGATTTCCTAGGAAATCGCATATCCCCCCTGGAGATCGCAAACCCCCCATTCGGCGGCGGCGGCGGCGATTTGTTTACTTTACGTTTGTCGATTCGAAAATATAACTGTTAATATCTCCGCCGTTACGGCGGTAGCCTTAATAACGCTTCGAATTTAGGGTTAAATTGGTCAAATTTCACTTATTTGGTAGCTAATTCTGTTAAATATGATCGCAAACCCCCCATTCGGCGGCGGCGGCGATTTGTTTACTTTACGTTCGTCGATTTGAAAATATAACTGTTAATATCTCCGCCATTACGGCGGTAGCCTTAATAACGCTTCGAATTTAGGGTTAAATTGGTCAAATTTCACTTATTTGGTTACCAATTTAACCCTAAATTCGAAGCGTTGTTAAGGCTACCGCCGCATTGGCGGCGATATTACTAGTTATATTTTCGAATCGACGAACGTAAAGTAAACAAATCGCCGCCGCCGCCAGTATGGAACGCGACGTCGATGCGGCGGCGATTTGTTTACATTACGTTCGGCGATTAATATCGCCGCCAATGCGGCGGTAGCCTTAATAACGCTTCGAATTTAGGGTTAATTTAATGAAATTTCACGATTTGAGTATGTAATTCTGTTAAATATGGTCGCATTGAATAGATTTGGCCCGAATCGGTCCCAAAACACAGGGGGGTTTGCGATTTCCAGGGGGGGTTTGTGATTTCCTAGTAAATCGCAAACCCCGGGGTGTGCAATTTCCAGGGGTTTGCGATTTACTGCCACACCGGTGTTGCAGTGTCCGCGGCACACCAGTTTGCCAGGGACACATCCATTCAAATGCATTGTCAATGGCCGTGAGCAAATCTTCATACAGAAAAAGTGAAATGTCTCTTAAATTACACCACCTAGAAACAAATCCCTTGGTACACATATAGAAAACATGTGTACCAACAAGATTATATTAAATTGATAAGGTTAGGTTTCTGCACTTCTATCAATTTTGAATAAAACTAATGTTTTGCACTGCGCATACTGTCAAACTGAAGGCATTGTCAATGGTCGTGAGCAATCTTCATGCAGAAAATACAGAAAAAGTTAAATATCTCTAAAACCACACCACCTAGAAACAAATCGTGTGGTACACATATAGAAAATATCTTTACCAAAAACATTATATTAAATTTATAAGGTTGGGGCGTCTTTGAGGATCATCTCTGCCACTTCCTTTTGAAACTAAAATTAAATTAACAACAAATATTTAGAAGGCGCTTAAATTAATATGCATGTACGATTCCCAAACGAAAAGGGAATAATATTTCTTTCTTTATATTTCCATGGAGTTAAGTTGTATGTATGATTCCTGAACAAAAGGAGAATAATTGTTTATTTCATTATATTTCCATTGACAGTCTTAATATAAATATTGCATGTTCTCGTTTGCCAAAATCTAATAAATATCTTGTGAGTCTCATTGCATCTACAGTGATTCAGTGTGGAGGTAGATCACTGAGGCCGTAATCGATTAACACGACCCGAGCGACTCGGGTCACCCGAGTCATCAGAATTTCAAATCGAACACTGCGAGTAGAGTCGACAAATACACGTGCCGTGTGCTAAACGATCCGACCCAAGTAACCCACCTCCTAGCTGGGGTTGGCTACGAGCGATGACGTCACATTTGCGCTGGTACCGTCCTGCAGGATAACAGCCACCAGTACCAGTCATACATGTTTTTTTTAAAGAATAACTTAGATTAATGAAATGGAAATATAGATAAACTAGGCCATCATAAAATACTTTAAATCTTATTTTGGTGTAGTTTTATCGATTATTAAAAAAATAATAATAAAGTGTCCACCCGAGCGCGGAGAAGCGTATTCGATTATTTGACCCGAGTCTGTAGGATGTGCGCATGCGCCAAAAAGTTGCTCGGGTGACCAGAGTCGATTAATCGATTACACCCTAGCAGATCTCTCAGCATTGTGTGGAAAAGGCCATAGGACAAGACTAACAGATTAGTCCAAGTAGATTTAGTGTATTTTCATATATTTTACTCATAAAGTTCTTGAATATATATACTGGTATATGTATTCAAGTAATATGTATATCCTCAGTCTGTCTTTACGCACACTTCGTTGTGTGGCGCCACCTGAACGTGCTTACACCATCTCACACAGGTGTATCTTGGGCGGAGCTCTGCAGATGGCATCACTTTAGACTAGGTCCAAATGCTTCATGCTGGTAGTCATCTAACTAGGATAGCATATTCTTACCTTTATTATAACTAGCAGTTGCAGTAGCCATACAACCAAATTAATAAATGTGGTGTTCTCTGTGGCGGAGTGGTTAGAGTGTCTGACTTTTTTCTAGGTCGGACTCCTAATCTGAAGGTCAGTGGTTTGACTCCCCATGTCCCCTACCCCTGCCAATTTGGATTTCCACCGCT
Organism: Branchipolynoe longqiensis; assembly: GCA_030323885.1. Taxonomy (NCBI): domain Eukaryota; kingdom Metazoa; phylum Annelida; class Polychaeta; order Phyllodocida; family Polynoidae; genus Branchipolynoe; species Branchipolynoe longqiensis. The sequence goes on from CM059197.1 coordinate 25,963,078, forward strand.
GTGTATAACTTACAGCGTCATCAAAGGCCAGTTGCTCTCATAACATGTCTATGTGGTGTGGGAGGTTAAAAATCCCTTGGGTCGGTAAAAGTGTAGGCTCGGGCTTTCTATTGACAAACTGGCTAATGGTGAAAACAAGTCTATTCAGACTCATCCATGATAGGCAGTATACATCTTCAAGAAAAAAAATAAAAATTAAGCTACTGAGGACACGACACCGGTATATCTCGTTCGGGAGTAGTATAGTAACACGTATGTTCCGCTGGTTCCTCAGGAAGGACTCGGGTGGTAATACACAAAGTGGTATTTGATCGAATGTAACATAATTTCTCGGACACTTTCACTGCAATCTCCATTAGAAACAAATGCATGGCAACAATTCTACCCAAGTTTGGTCACCAGGAGGTGTGCGGTTATTGGTGCAACGTATGTCTTTGAGAGTCGGGCATATAGACGAGATCACCGTTCCGACTGCGCATGCGCCAAAAACGGCATTGGCAGCAAAGGAAATGTGTACAGCCATTGAGTTAGCCGATATGCATAGGGAAAAACTTCGATTTTATTCAAGATTAATAGAAATACATAAGAATTTGGCATAGACATGTATGCACACATGCAATATAATGATCTGATGAATATATCTAAGACAAAACTAGCCATAGTTAAACATTTTGAGCTAAGAAACATACAATTCCACACAAAACAATCAGTCACTTTAATGCTGATATCCACAGCACCATTATTTATTCTTGTACTAAATATTAAAATGCCAAATGTGTCAACATACACTTCTTTCATAGAAATATATAACCAATATATGATTAACCCTACTCATTTTTTAGTTAGTACATATGTCATTAACCATAGCATATAAATAAAAGCATAAATAAAATAAGTAAAACTAACTGGCTATGGCTCTAGCACTAGTCTGAGTGCCCAGATTTGTCTAAATCTAAATGCACATGGCATATGATTTGCTGATTATATTGATGTAAATGTAATGCTGGATAAACAATTAATATCTTAATTTATTATATATATATTTATTAGGTTGGTATTCTGTTTCAAAGAAGAGCTGAAACTAGGACATTTCATAGCTTCACCCGCTGTCTTAGCATTAGCCATGTGCTTCGCGTGGGTTTGTTTTTCTTCCACGCATCCCAAAATGTGCCGCGCGGCTGGAATGGCTATGTAGTCTATGGTGAAGGATATGACTGGGAGTAATGTGAAAGTACAACGTCTGAACACTTTGACTTCTGGATACTGAATGGTTTATTCACGGCCTAGGGCATGCTTGACCCGCCGGCTAACTTTCCATGACGTCATCTCATTTGCATATCTCTTTGTCTCAACCTCTGCATCTCGTTAACATATATTAACCACACACCTGTATGTCTATTACGAATATATCACATCCCCCCCTCAAAGTATTTCTGAAACAAAAACAAAATGTTTCAAAATAACCATGACGACACATAATATACAATAAAATATATGCGTACTTAACTTAAACACAAGTCCCCGCAAATGTCTGAGTGCTCCACGCACGTAAGTCCTCACTGACCGGCCGTAATGCCTGACGTCATACAGTGTCGATATACATCATAATAACAAGAACGAGAAATAGCTGAAACAAAACTTACTCCCACATGCACATGTTACTTGCGTACCCACTCAATCTACACTGACCTCCTACAGGTCTAACCTGCTCGCCGGCCTTATCAGCCGACCTGACCTACTTAGATTAGCCGCACTGTTTACAATCGGCACTGAAGCTGACCCAGTTCGCGTCTGCCCGACCAGCTCGGGCCGCCCCCCCCCACAGGCGCCCTGATAATCTGCACCTGGTTACGATACAACATATTACCTGACTCGTTTAAAATTTGATATTCTCTCCCAGAAACACCAGTTCGTCCCAAAATAACCCCTTTTTTCCATTCCCCAGCATGATTCTTGTACTTTATATTATCCCCCACTTTCATAGGCTTGTGCGGCTTACCACACTTCCGGTCATGAAACGCTTTCTGACTACGCTGTCGTTTAGCTGTCTGGCTTCTCTTTGGATTTTGCTTTTCGGGCACCAAAATATCCTCCGCCATAGGCAACCTGCCCCTCAACCTCCTGCTCATGAGCAGCTGCGCCGGAGATGCATTTAGGACGGGCAACAGAGTATTCCGATAATTTAACAAAGCTAACTGAAAATCAGACCCAGTTTTCTCGCACTTCTTCAACATGTCCTTGACTGTCTGCACAAACCGTTCTACCTGCCCATTGCTAAGAGGATAGTGTGGACTGGAATACACGGCCTTAAACCCATAGTGTAGTGCAAACTCCCTATATTCATGGCTCTTGAACTGTGGACCGTTGTCCGAAATGACCTGACTAGGAATACCGTGTCTTGCAAAATTATCCTTCAACGCTTCAATAACCGTGACAGATGACGTATCGCCCAACAGCGTCACCTCAGGATACTTGGTGTAGTAATCTACAGTTATCAGGTAATTCTTATGATTTAACTCAAACAAATCGGCACCAACTTTTTCATAAGGTTGACAGGCGATCGGGTGATTTATCAACGGCTCGTTATGCAAATTCTTCCGGTTATTCTGGCAAGTGTCACACCGACTGACCTTATCCTCAATTTGCTTGTTCATATTCAGCCAAAACATACAGTCACGTGCCAACTGCTTGGACTTCATCACACCTAAGTGTGTTTCATGCAATGCCTCTATCATTTCACCACGAAGACCCGGAGGCGCCACCACCCGATTGCCGTTCATTACAAGATTATTTTCTATCGTTAACTCGTGTTTTTATGGGATGTACTGTCTCAGACACGGCGTTGTCTGTATGCGTGTAGTATCCCACCCATCTTCAATGTGTGAGATCAACATGGACATGGATACATCCTTCTCATACTCCTTTATAAACTTACTCAACAGACTCGACGACTGCATGTCCACTGCGGCAATGCAGAACGTGTCATCAAACAGGCTATCCTGACCTACTTTGACGCTATGCGCCCTGGACAACGTGTCTGCAAAAAACATCAAAGAACCCTTCATGTGACATAACTGAATATTGTAATTTTGCAATCACATTCGCATCCTCTGCATTTTAGCCGAAAGTTTATGTATTGGTTTCTGCATTATCGCCACCAACGGTTTGTGGTCCGTCTGAATTTGAACTTCTTTGCCAAAGATATACTCATGAAACCTTTGGCATCCGAAACATATGGCGAGCATTTCTTTCTCTATAGTGGCATAACCACACTGTGCTGAGTTAAGCGCACGAGATGCGAGTGCGATTGGTTTATCATCTTGCATCAACACGGCACCCAAACCTGACTGACAAGCATCTACGTGAATCACAATAGGTTTCTTAGCATTGTAATATGCTAACACAGGAGCAGTTCTTAACTTCTCCTTCAATTTATCAAACGCGCCCTGCTGTTCGGCTTGCCAGTGCCACACCACATCCTTAGCTAGGAGCATGCGTAGTGGTTTGGCTATCTCGGACATGTTGGGTATAAACTTGTGTAGATATCCCACCATGCCCAGGAACCTTTGGACGCCTTGCTTGTCACGCGGCTCTGGCATGTCAACTATTGCTTGTATTCTGTCTGGATCAGGCTTCACACCCTGCTGGGTAAGTTGATGACCTACATACTTCACAGTAGTTTTACATAACAAAGATTTAGCATCGTTTAATTTCAGATTAACCGACCTAGCTCGGTCCAAAATGGCTCGGAGCCGCTCGTTGTGCTCCTCAACCATTGACCCATATACCAAAATATCGTCTGTGACTATCCCGATACCGGGTATATCGCCTATGACACGGTGCATTTCCTGAATAAAAATGTCACTGGCTGTTTTGATGCCAAAAGGCAAGCGTGTGTACCTGTACCGGCCCCACGGAGTATTGAACGTGCACAAACGTGAACTTTCGTCATCTAATTCTATTTGCCAATATCCTGTCTTTGCATCCAAAACTGAAAAATACTTTGCATCTGCCGTTTTAGCAATAATTTCATCAATAGTTTTGGTAGGGAAAGGCCCTCTCTTTATCGCTTTGTTCAACTTAGTCAGATCCAGACAAATCCTAATCTTGTTTTTTTTTTTTACGATAGTTATAGAATTGACCCACTCGGTAGGTTCATCCTGTTCAACTATGACACCTAACTCAACCATGCGATCCAGCTCACTACGTACCTTACTCTGAATGGCAAACGGAATCCGTCTAGGCGGATCAATGATAGGTTGAACAGATTTATCGACATGAATGATAGCATTTGCTTTGATCAACCCCAAACCCTGAAACACATCTTTGTATTCGCTTACCAGCTTCTCCGCCTGAGCGCTGGAACTGTTCGTCGGCTCGGACATGTTCGTCGGCACAGCGCAGTGCACCTCATCCACACGCACCAGCAGGTTCAACGTCACACAAGCCTGCTTGCCCAAAATAGGCTGACAATCCGGTACCACTTGGAACTTGAGCACTCTGTCGTTGACGTCCAGCAGTGACTCCCCATCAGAAGTGATCCGGTGACCGGAGAACATCACCAATGAACACCTAGTGTTCGTCAACCGCCCCGGAGCAACTCTGTCGAACACGTACCTCAGCAGCATGTTCGCCTCCGAACCGGTGTCGAGCTTGAACTTGACAGGACAACCGTTCACCCGAACGATTGCGTGCCACAGCACCGCGGTCGACAGCACCGACGAACAGATCCGTTACCAGCACGTTGACCTCTGCCGGATCCGGGTCTTGCTCAGCATTGTGAGGGTTGGGCTCTTCCATGGTAAGCTCATTGACTCTGCCCAGTCTGCTCCTACAGACCTTACCGAAGTGCCCGATCTTCTTGCAGGCTATGCAAGCCTTTCCTTTCGCTGGGCAGACTCCCCGGCGGTGTTCATATCCACAGTTCTGGCAGCGGATCTTGAACTCTCCTGCACCGGCGCCGCCGGCATTCCAAGATGGCAATTTCCAAGATGGCGTCGCCAATGACCGAACCGCCGGTGCACCGGTATGCGCATTAGCATAGTTCCGAATGAAATCAATCTCCTTACTTTCCACGTCTGACTTGGTGTCCTCCAACAGATCTGAACTAAATTCACTCATTTCACATATACTGACACACTTTCCCAACGTTAACTCCGTAGTTTGCAGCAGTTTGTTCCATAAGTTCATATTCTTTACGCCAGCCACAATCCGATCGTGCAACAGCGACTCCTCCACCGTACCATACTCACAATCCTTCACTTTGCACTCGTTCTGTCTTCAATACGACACCTGACGCAGTAGCGTATATGTCATATGCTCTGATCCATGTTTTCCAGTTCGATCTCGCATTGTGGCTGAGGACAAGTTGACCAGGCGGCCGCAATCCCCGCAACGTATTAGCCGGCGGCATCCTTCCTCATCTGAGACCATGTGAAAGTATGTCTGAACACTTTGACTTCTGGATACTGAATGGTTTATTCACGGCCTAGGGCACGCTTGACCCGCCGGCTAACTTTCCATGACGTCATCTCATTTGCATATCTCTTTGTCTCAACCTCTGCATCTCGTTAACATATATTAACCACACACCTGTACGTCTATTATGCATATATCACAAGTAACACCATCCCCAACTTCCGGTGTGTATGCTAAAGCTTCGACCCGGTGTTGCAGTTTCCGCGGCACACCAGTTTGCGAGGGACTCATCGCTTCTGCGCACGTGTCAAAATCGAACACCATCGTCACTACCCTTATAAATTTAATATAATGTTTTTGGTAAAGATGTTTTCTATATGTGTACCAAGCAATTTGTTTCTAGGTGGTGTGGTTTTAGAGATATTTCACTTTTGCTGTATTTTCTGTATGCAGATTGATCACGACCATTGACAATGCCTTGAGTTTGACGGTACGCGCAGTGGAAAAAATTAGTTTTATTCAAAATTAATAGAAATCCAGAACCCTAACCATATCAATTTAATATAATCTTTTTGGTAAACATGTTTTCTATATGTGTACCAAGCGATTTGTTTCTAGGTGGTGTAATTTGAGAGATTTGACTTTTTCTGTATGAAGATTTGCTCACGACCATTGACAATGCATTTGAATGGAAGTCCCTCGCAAACTGGTGTGCTGCGGAAACTGGAACACCGGCATGCTGGATTTCAGCTTTAGTCCTTTCCGAGAGACCAGCGAACCTAGGCGTGCCCCTACTGAAAGAGCAATACATAATACAATACATATACATAAAAGAATGCATATACACACATACATTACGGTGCTGGAGACAGGCAGACCTTGTTTGGCTGATGCCCTGGTTGTTCCTACCCCATGGATATTGTACATACCTTAGTATTGTATTCTTGTTTGGTCAGTGCTTTGGTTATCTTGACTTGTAATCCTGTGAATTCACTAGCTAATTGGAACACCTTAACCGCTGATTCATGTATGTATTGCACAATAAAGGCCAATTTAAGTTGACACACAACACTTAACGCTTCTTTTACCCCTCAAACCTCCATTATATGTGGCAAAGGAGTGAATAACAGTCCACACACACACCCTATATATGTGTGCTCAATACATGTGTGCTCAATACTCTATTATAAGAATATAAACAAAGACTCATACTCAGTTATATTTGTATGGAGACCTTTCAGTTTGCATCACTCTCTCGTCAGATGGCGCACCATGCCAGTCTCATGTGTTGGGGTGGGGATTTAGGGGTGGGTGGTTGAGGTGTAGAGGTGTGTGGTATGTGGTGGGGCATATGTTTGTGTGGTGTGGAGGTGTATGGGTGTGGTGAGGATTGTGGTGGGGTGTAGGGGTGTGGTGGGGGCTTAGGGATGTGGTGTGGGTGTAGATGTGTGTGGTGGGGGTGTAGGTGGTTTGTGGTGGAGGTGGAGGGGTGTCTTGCAGAGCAGCACCTCACAATCTTTAGTATCACTAACCCTCCACCACACACCTACACCCCCACCACAGCCCTAAACCCCCACCACCCACACACCTATACCCCCAACACCCCACCACCCACACCTATTCCCCCAGTACCTCTTACACCCCTACCACACACCTACACCCCCAACACACACACACCTACACCTCAAACACGTACATCCCCACCACACACACCTACACCCCCTCCACACACATACCTGCACCCCCACATCCTTAAACCCCCACCACCACCCCAACCACACACCTACAACACCTATACCCTTCTATCCAACCATGATGGCCAACTTGGACAGGGAATGGGTGCTGCCACCAAGTGTATAGCGAGAGAAATGGCTCATGAAAGATCCCCATTACTATTTGCGAACCACAGCTAGTATATGCCAAACACCCCCTTACACCCCAACCACACAACCCCAGGTGCCAGGTTTGGCCACACCGGCGCCACCTATTAGCCAGCTGTGTCTGGTTGTTATCACACAATTAAAAAAAAGAAAGAAAACCAACCAGAAAGACATTCATATTCAAGTAAATAGCTTTTATTTGGACATAAATTGACTGACGTGAAGAAGATTTTAAACATCCACAATTCTCTAAACCCAACCGGTGACTGGCTACACAACCAGAATTATCCTCATTCCAACCGTAGTTTAGTCCAATTTACCTTTCTCTCCGGAATCAAAACACAGGCATTATATAATACGAAAATCAGTTTCGCGTGCAGATGTGCTGTGTTGTGTATTTAAAGTTGTATAATCCGATGCTGTTGAGTTTGCCATATAACAAAACAAAATTTAAAGATATATATATATATTAGGTTGATAGGTATACTCCATTTTAGTACTTTTATTTTAAAGAGTCAACTTTGGGGATATTTGACGTGAAAACAGGCTACATTAACTTTGGTGTGAAAACCAATAGGGTGGAGGTAGGCTTTGTACAGCCTATTTCCGAGCCTAGCAGCGTAACAACTAATACCGAATGAGTTCTCCAGTATCTAATTTGGATATGGAAGATCAAATCTAGGTCAATGTTTTGGATCCGAAAAATGTATGCTAACATTGGATGATGCAACTTTAAAGAGTCACGTGGCTGTTATCATCTATATATACCTGATAAAGGAGTCATAGAGGACACACTGTCACTATCTGTATGGGAAACCAGCCTTCGCTTTCACTGTTACATATCTGTGACAATAATGGTGAAAATTAGCCTTATGTGCACTAAAACGCTAAAATAAATCCCTGTGAGATTTCATAAATCGTGATACTCTCAGAAAAACCTCGCAGGTATTTCAAAGCAACACACAGACCAGCATACTGGGCTATCTTTGTCGATAATGCTAGGGAAGTGAGATTACAAATGATAATGATAACTACCCACACATGTCCTGATGACCTTAGATGCTGCTAGGATATAAACCCCTACAAACAAACTACCCACCCAAGGGAACCGATAAACTACTCAATCCAGTCCTGATATGACCGTAGATATTTCTAGGACACACAACCCTTACAAACAAACTACTACCCACCCACCCTAAATCGCTGCAAATCTTGTAAAGTGAGCACATACAGATATTGAGTACAACTACGTCAGAATGACATGAATATTTTCTGCATTAATACGAATCAAATGAATTCTCCGCCCCCCCCCCCACAATTTCTCTATCTAAAAATAAATGAACCACCCCTCGATGCATAATGCAAGGATGAAATTGATCTACGAGAAAGAAAAAGATCAGCAGAAATCGACGGCGAGGTGGGCAATAATTGGTCACAACATCGACAACAGACTACTCTCCAAACATTCTGTAATAACTACTCATACTTAGGTATATGCGAGTGCTAAGACTGCTTGGAGAGTAGTGGATGAACCGTGACTACATCTACTTCCCCACGATTCCCCGACAGTGCTAAACCTATCAGAGGCTGTCGGCGTTTTCGCTGAAATCCACTCCTTTGATTAAAGTTGCATAGTCCGATAATTTTGAGTTTTTATCATTTTCAGAGATAAATATATTAGGTTGATAATAATAATCTACATTACTTTAGTTTGAAGTAACTAATGTTAAATGGCTTACTTTTAAGATATTTGAAGTACAAACGTCCTAAATTAATTTCGGCAATCATGCCAAAACTCTCACCATATAGGCTTATGCAGAAACTGGTTCTATACATTGGTTCGGTATTCCGCTCTATGTGGTGATACATGTTTGATAAGTGCACCAGTATTTAAGTTAGATATGTAGAATCAAATATAGATTACTGTTTGGGTTTTGAAAATTTGATGTTTTTTCATCGGACTATGCAGCTTTAATTGGTGATTGCTTTAAACCGTGTCGGCAGCAATGACCATATTCACGGTTAGAAGTATTAAACTTGTATTGTCTTAGTATTACTAAACCATATCCTTCTACACAAAATGCAAAAGCGTACACTCAATTATTTCTATAATGATACTATTGATGAAGGTATACGCTTACAATCATGAAGGTTTCGGCAAAGGAAGATTGCGGAGATCTTTAACCTCTGATTATTAATTGTGACTTCGGGATGTAGCGCTCATTTTGTTTGTTAATCATAGTTGCACGTGGCGCTTATTTTCACTATGAGCATCTCACACACGATTCACATATATATAAGACAAACTATACATGGAACAATATTGCCCGAGGGGGCATGAATATGGACACTGAAGGAGGAATTACTATAGGAATGTAAGTCAGGGACTGATCTCATGGATTCAAATGTCTCCAGAAATCAAATCGGATTTGGAGATAACCACACCAGGCACACACGCACTGAACATTTCGTTTATACCATAATTAACTTGCTACATAATGTGCACTGGATAAAATATTTGTTATTTTTCAAGCAGGCCTTATTAAATGTCTGGCAAAGCACTCTGTTTTTGTTAGTTCTTGATTTTAAAAAAAAGAAGAATGAAATAATAGTGGCAGGCAAGAGTTACACCAACGGGTAAGCGACACAGACTGCATCGGGATAGGACACACTGGCTTTGATTTTGGATGGACAATTGCAGTTGGTCTTGTCAAAGATAGTCGTTCATAAGCCTCCAATTTCACTCATTTTTGATTATTATAGAAAATTAATATTACTCACTCAATATTTTGTAAGCAAAAAGGAGAGGTTCCTTGAGCAGGAGGGCTTAGATCTATCATAAAACTGCATTGCGAAATTTGTGATAAAAATTAATTGAAGCGCTACTTGCCAAATTAACGAAAAGACTCCAGCCTACTGGCAAAGCTTTCAGACCAAAATATTATATTTGAAATTAAGTGGTGTTGAATAACACTATTATTAAATTCCAGGGTAGAATCTAGGAGTGAGTTAAGATCGAAAACTTATCTTTACAATATTTCTATGTTATAAAATAAGTTTCCAGGTTCTTAAAATAAACCAGTATTGTAAGTTCCGGTTAGAGAATCTAGGAATAAATTAAGACTAGGAAACTGTATATTCTTATTGTTTCTAGGATCTAAAAATAAGTTTTTAGCTTTCTTTTGTTTGTTTTTTAAAGGATTAAAAGTTTCAGTTTAAAATCTAGGACTGAATTAAGACTAGAAACCTTTCTTAAAGTTTCTAGGCTCTTTTATCTTTTAAGTATTAAAAGTTGTAGGAATGAATTAATACTAGAATCGTCTCAATGATTTTAGGCTCTGAAATAAGTTTCTTCATAACCACCCCCCCCCCCCCAAACAAAATATCCCATAAAAAGTAACAGCTCATTGAACACAATATTTGTCTGTGAACCCAATGAACCCGAGTTGAGCTTTCACTCAACTCTGCTTAATTAATGTGGAAAATGAAACGTGTTCAGAACCAAGGTAGTACTTTGATACATGAATGAAATAAAATTCAATCCTGCACAAGTACACTTTCATGGACAAAACCGCTGTGGGGGCGGGGCGCGGGGGACGGGGTAGATGTACTCAGTGTTTTACGTGCTTTTTGTATACAAATCCAGGTTAAGAAATAACATAGAGGGCGCTACAAACCGAAGCAAGCATTCTAGATAAATGCGTCTCTGCTTCCGTGTACTGTTAGAAACACTTATGTCAAATACGTCTACCAAGAATCACGTTGGGTATGAAACTGCATTAGTTATATATATATATAAATATATTATATAAATAAATCCCAATAATGTTTGTTAATGTACACGACTGGGAACAATTTGTTATTAGCTTAGCAGTATTTGGTTTATGGAATAAAACCCTGGACGTGGGCTTGTACATCAAAACAAATGTTTGATAGACAATATATAGCCACTTGTATGACAGTACGTAGTCACTTGTATGACACTAAGTAGTCACTTGTATGACACTAAGTAGTCACTTGCATGACAATACGCAGCCACTTGTATGACGATACTTAGTCATTTGTATGACAGTACGTAGACATTTGTATGACAATACGTAGCCACTTATATTACAATACGCAGCCACTTGTATTACAATAAACACCAAACAATTTCACCACGTACAATTGAATTAATGGCTGTGAAAACAATTCGATACTCTTATACTTATCAATGTGATTTTAAAAATTACATCTTTGTTCAGTATTAAATTGCAACAAAAAACCCACCTTTCAGCAAATAATATTTGAATGCTTCTAAGCTAAACTTCGAATATGAGACTAATAATATTTTTTAGATTGAGGTCTGAACATTATACATCAGACCAAAGTTAGCAACATCGTGACAAATAAAATACAAAACCTGTATTAAATAAAACTATTAATCCCAAACATTTCATTTGATCAAACATTCCATACACCACACCTATTACAAAAGAATTAAAGATACAAGTTTATATAATTGTTCACATACAGTTGAAACAGGTATTATACTTAATTCCACACAAGCTTGGACAGTACACAATTTATACTTAGTTCTAAACTGGCTGTACCTTCGTTAGGAAGCGTACTCTTAATATTTACAGCCTAACTGGTTAGAAAATTACATTTATCAAAATTATGCACCTCACAACTCATTATTACACTATTAACTATTAAGCAAACAGTATTAACAATTTTGGCAGAATTATTGCACATGTATTGTATTAATATCAATATTAATTTAAAATGTTACCTTGGCCATGGATACAGTTTGTCATATGTGCATATACAATAGTTATTGTGCTTTTATTAAACAGTGTTGCAAACAAGAATGTCTTATAATAAAAAAAAAAAACATTAAATGTCTTGCAGCAATCTCTGTTTGTCATTATCCAAAGTGCTATTCGTGGTTTATTTGCCCTCCTTTTCATTTTCAAGCTGACAATTCAGGTTTCTGTGGTAAAGTTTCACGACAATAGTGGCGCCTCTAGGGAACAGGTGCCTGGAGAATTACAACACTGTGACATAGTGTAACGTAGCGACAACATGCACGGCTTGTGTCGTCCGCCTGTAGTTCACGTGAGACACTGCCAGCTCAGACCACCAGTAACTAGGGAGTATCTCCTCACAACCTAACAATAGCACACTTACACACTGACGCCTGCCTTAATTATTATCCTTTATATGTATGTATGTACATACACATATGCGTGTATGTATATATGTATACCTATATATATGTGTGGGTATATATACGAACCATATATGTATACGGTATATATACATACACATATAGGGGCCTATATACATGCATATAAATGTGTATGTATATATACACAATATATACATACACATATATATACCATATTCTCGCGGGTGTTTAAATGAGCAAATCACCAAAGTGGGGGGTGGGCGTTTACCAACACATGGGCATTTACGAAATATTGGCCAAGTGGGGGTGGGGTGGGTGGGCGTTAATCCACACATGGGCGTTGGCCCACGAGAATACGGTATGTACACAGTATACATATATAAATTCTATAAATATATACATGTATACATGCGTATGCTTAAGAATATATATATATATAATATATATATATACTTAATACATGCATAAATGCGCACTCTCCACGCGTACATACAATCTGCTCTGCCGTTTACCGGACAATACAATAGTATAATGCCAGTAATATTAATCATAGAGATACCAATATATTCAATCAATGCATTCCTGAAATAACTTCAGTATAGGGCGGGCTATAGCTATATATATATCAATAAGTTTGTTTTTTGTTTTTGACAACTCCGGAATAACCAGAATAGCATTATGTATTCTATTACATTACCCATCTGGCTTTGGCTGACAACATAAACCCCCCAAACAACCTACTGATTTAATGCTAATATGAGTTTTTTTTGTTTTTTTAACCAGTCGGGGGTTGATGCGAGTGGCTTGCCCATCCATCGCAATGGTTGATCCATACTATAATTTACAATAGCATACAACTGGAACTCCTTGCGTCCTCTTCGTGGATATCATGTGCTTCAGTGCAAGGTTAACAATGTCAATACTTGCAGTCAGTCGTAGCTTACTTCTCGTTCTACTACAGATAGAAGAGCCCCGATGAAGGCATAACCTCCGGCCTTCACCACTCACATCGCCCGCATGAGAAGCACTGGCCACCATTTTGGGTGAGTCTTGATGACGTCACACCAGTGTGTAGTGGGTGGGTTGGGGGTGGGTGACGTCAGCAGTAGGGGGGTGACAATGACGTCACGGCCATGTTGAGCGGGTTAGTTTAGCCACACGCCTGGCTCGTCTCGGGGTAAGTCTCGCAGTGCTCCACTTCAAATAGAGGTTTCAACCGCAACAAGCTGAAGCTGGAAATCACACAAAACACAAGAGACAGTCTCAGTAATGCTGCACAACTCAAGTGGTCGCCGCGGTCATGCTGGTGATAATTGCACTGGCTACACAAGTTTCTGGTGGATTCTTGTGTGTGTATGTTTTTTCTCCAAATTTTTATTATTTTCATCATGATTTTCTCATGATTTTCATTATGAGTATTTTCAATATTTTCATTATTATTATCGATATTATTATTATTATTATTATTACTATCGAAAACCCAAGTAGAAAGACAAAACTAATTATTTATTAAAGCTGCATAATCCGATGAAAGTGCTGCATTTTTCAAAACCTAAACATTTGATCCTCCTCCTCCAACTTAGATGACCGCAAAGACCCTATAACACTAAGACAGCGCACTCAGCCTGTATTGTGTAATCAAAATGATCAAACCCACCACTTGGTGCGCTGGCTGTTCTCTTGGTTAAACAGGTACTATATTATATGTATAAATATATATGCATGTGAAAGATGTGTGATAATGGCGATGCTGATGATGATGCTGTTGATGATGGGTATTTGTTCATAGCAATTTCATATTGATGTATATTCATACTTACCTATCTCATGTATAATATAATTGTATGTGTTTACATGTGAAACACCAACCAGCAGCCGGCTGATCAAACCCACCACAAGGTGGCACTGCGAAATTTACATTACCATTGGAGAGATAGGGAGTGAGTCGTCTTAGTATTATAGGGTCTTTGATAACGGTGCAGTCATTAAAGACTTAACGCTACATAGAAGGAATGCAAAATCAATTTGATTAAACTTATCACAGTTGAAGGCTATGGTGGCTAGCATTTTGGTGTAATTTGACATGTTTTCACTTATAATATATCCAAAGTCAATCCTTTAAAATATGCGCCACTTCAAACCGAAGTAAAGTATGATCAACCTAATATATTTATCTATAAAAAAGAAGAAGAAAAAAAGGCACAATCTGAAACCTAGTGGAGTATGTAATTTTAATAACCCCCCTAAAAGTAAAATTAAGATAAAGAAAAAATAAGAAAAGCTGAACTTTGTAAGCCAATAATCAGCTTAGGCTCGTCATCTTATTTTGTTTGGCGGAATAAATGTCGCCATAAGTATCTTTAGGGAGTCATTAAGGGACAGGGAGAGTAGGTTTCATTTTAAGACAGTAAGTTAGTGTTTAAGACATGATATAGTTAGCTTAAGACAGTTAATTTCTGGTCTCATTGACAGATGCCAAACGGAAATGTTTAAAAAAGAATAATTAACTCAACCGTTAGAAACATTTACCTTTTCTCGATTTGTTTAATTACATTTTAAACAGATCTCAACAGACTTATTTAGATGCTAGTTGCAGCACATTTGCTAAACTTTCACTACTTTAAGTTAAATTGATGGAAACCTTGATACAACCCAGTAAATAATTGAATTCTTTATATCATAAAGCAATGATATATCTATGCATTCACATTTTATACAAAATGTCAGTTGTATATTAGGTTACGTTATATTGCATCTTACAAGTAGGTCCAACAGATGCTTCACATACAAACTATTAATATGCTCTCAAGTCTATGAATTCACATTTCATATAAAATATTACTCGTATTTATATTACGTTACATAGTGTTATATCATTAATGTAGATGCAACAAATTCTTCAACGACAAACTATTAATATGTGGTCGCGACAAACTATTAATATGTGCTGAACAAGGACAAAAACATAAATAACACAAAATCTTTAACACAGCCAAGCATCTGTTAGTAGACCACAACGTCACACGTCTCCTAAATTCATCAAAATATATTGACTTCGCAGGTAACAGGACAATTAGGCGTCACAACATAAAGAGCCATAATCTGAGATCACCTTTAGTCTAACACGAATGGAATGCTCACTTCAATATTCAATATTCAGTACTCGGTGTACATTGTTTATACTGCAAAGTGCCCCACATTATAACTCCCATTGAACTTGGGGTGACGGGAGTGAGTGTTGCAAACGCATAGAGCGGGATTCGAACCCACATTTCCTACATTCATAGGTGAGCGTCCTAATCATTAACCTAACTAGACCGCCTGATGCAAATCAACCTACCCACGCCCAATGGCGGATTTAACTACCAGCCTGTCCATTAGACTTAGTCTGAGCTTGACTACACTAAAATAAACCATGCTCCTGGGGCCCCCTGCCTTCCACATCACTAGGCTTAAGTCTACTCAGCCTAATGGTTAATCCGCCACTGCCCACGCCTAGCTATGTATGGGGAATTTCACCCAGGAAGGTGAGTGCAACTCACTCTACACTCTACACTAGGTTCCCTGATGCAGTCAACCTACCCATGCCTAGGGTGGCATTCGAACCCACATTTCTGCCATTTCGGTCCTATCCATTAGACTATCTAGGTTCCCTGATGCAATCAACCGACCCATACCTACCTGTGTATGTGCCATTCCACATGGAGAGGTAGGGGGAAGCTCATTACAGAACCAATGCTTGTGGGAAGTTTCCGTATCGTGCAGGAGACGAACCTGTGTGCGTTTCATGCTGAGCCAGCGTTTTTATCGCACTAAAGGATTGGCGCATAATTTCCTAATTGTGGTTGATTCGATGAGGGGAGCCGGGTACCCACCAAGCCCCAAGCGAGCAGGACGAACATCACTGACCTGGAAACCTCTGCCCACCTCCAGCCATTTGGATTCGCCTGGCCGTTGGACACTAAACTTTCACCACACCCACCCACCCTCTATTTTAAGGACTACTTCGTAGGGGTCAGCTCCAGCGGCCTCAGAGCACCTGGCGATCGGGGAGGCCCCCCCCCTCAACACCGATGCCATCGACTGACTTCCCCCGCTGTACCTTTCATAACATTGTCAATAAAATAACCTTTCTCCCACTCGGTCTCCGGATTCCCTTATTCGAATCAACATTCGCTATTGGGTATACAGCACAGAGCGGGTGCACAGTTCAGACTCCACAGACTTCCCATAGGCTAGCTATGTCCTCGTACACTGACACTTGTACTGTAGCAGGTTTGTAACAATGATTTCCACGGAGCATGCACACTCAGCTGAAACTCGAGTTGTGAGTCAACTGTTGAAACGAGTGCAAAGTTTGTATACATTTACCATTAAATGCAATGATTATTGACCCCCCCCGCCACCCAATGCATGGATATATATATATATCTTTTTAAGCAATAAACTGAGAAAGTTGCCATAGCTTCTTGATAAAAAATATATACATAATTGGCAACTATCAACTAAAGTAATAACTCTAGACATATCTCGATCTAAATCTAGAATTATCTAGTTTTAGAATTATCTAGAGAAAAAAGCAGAAATTGTCAATGTTATCAACAACTTGTTTCAGAGGCTTGACTGGTGGATAATACCCATTCTCTATTTTTGCAATGAGCCATCACAAATAATTAAAACATGAATAAAATAAGAAAAGCTAACTACCATCGACCTATTACATTAGATCTTAAACTAGACCTTCATAGATCTATCTAAATGCAGGTGTCAAATGTATTGACAGGAAATTGGTACAGAGCAATGCATTTATTAAGCTGGCCCAAAATGAAAGACCCTGCCTTTCTTAAATGTGCAACTAAACTTGGTGACGTCGCTACTTTTCTTGTAGTTTTCTGCGGCCGTTTGTTGTTTTGTGTGCGATTCCAAGCATTATTTCTGAAGTCCTACCGACAACACGAGTTCTTGCCACGACCGTCAGGGGTGGAAATCGTCTATATCTCAAACTTGTCCAGCGTTGAAAACAAGCACCCTGACAGGAGCTTATACGTTATGGGCAGAGTAAATACCTCGTCAATCAAAAAACAAAAAAAACAAAAAAACTTGCACACCCCACACGAGATGGTAAGTCATGATCATAGATAGTTCTACATATGCTATGTAGATTGTCGTTTATCGGTGAATAACCACTTCAAAATTAAATATAAACCTAACCCAAAACCCTCCCCGAAACACCAACCAGTTAGAAAATGCATAATGATAGCAGTAGCCTCCCAGTTAAAACATACGATACATCATTTCAAAACATGATATAACTACGGTTTTATTCTGAGTGATTCTGCCTAATCTCAATATCGTTATCTTACATACATCTAAATTATATATTGAACAGCTTCTTGCATTCCGGGGCAGGTGTGCTAACCATTACACTACCGAGACTGCCTGATGCAATTACCCTATCCACGCCTACCTGTCTATATGGATCCTTCCCAGGCAAGCAGACTACTACACTTATCCCGCTAGAATTGTAAGTCTTGTAAATGGTTTATGCCCATTTAATGCTTACAATTAGATACATACAGGCAAACCACACGGGATGGCCGAATGAGTTAGAGCGTCCGTCTCCGTGTTGGTAGACCATGGGATCGTGGGTTCTAATCCTGGTCGAGTCAAACCAAAGACTTAAAAATGTATACTTGTCGCTTCCTATCCAGGTGCCCGGCATTATTAGGAAAGGACAAGGACTGGTTGGCTCAGTGCCAGGATAATGTGACTGAGTGGGATATCAGGCCTGGTCGCCCAGTGGGGCAACACTATAAAGTCGCCATGAGAGCGCACTGTCACAAGTAGGTACCCATCCTGATATGACCTTAGATATTGCTAGGACGTAAAACAACAACAAACAAACATACAGGCAATGCACTTACAGATACAAACACAGTAGGCTGAACAACCATACAGCACATAGCTTGTACAGTATCCTGGTCACGGAACCTATCCATGCCCACCTGTCTATGTGGCTCCCTACCTGAGAGGTCAGTGCAGACTACTACAACATTCTATTTCTGCTCATATATTCTACATAAATTAATTCACACAGTGCAGATTAGATCACAAAAGGATGTTACGGTTACATATCAGTTACCGTCGTAGAATTATGAACAATTAATCCTGCTCACAAGATCAATAGATGTGCTTAATAAATATTAAAGCTGCAGACTCATTATCCTGACACCAAAGCAACCAGTAGCTGCCCTGTACAACTAGTAGTAGCACTGAGCCCCAGATATGTTAGCGCAAGTCTCAATTTTGAGTTGCACAGTCCGATGGATTTGAGTTTCTGTAATTTATTCTTTTAGATGTACTAATTTGATCAAAATAATGTACCTTACTTTAGTTTGAAGTAACTTTTATTTTAAATGCCTAACGTTAGAGATACGTTTAATGCAAACCTGCCAAATTAATTTGTGCATGTACATCAGATTAATGTTGGCAAGTACATCATAAACTCTTGACAACATAGGCTTTCGCAGTAGGAGGTTCTATTAAATGGACGTAGTATTCCTTTTATGCAGCAACAAATGCTCAGGATAGTAAATGCCTGGAACGCACTGCCTGAACACTGGCTGCAATATTGCATACATCCGGTACTCGACGTGTTTAATCCTAGTAAATCAAATTTTGACATGCATCGACCTGATACAGGCTTTTAAGCCTGACAAAATCAGAAGCGGATGAGTATGAGTATGAGTAATATGTGTACTGGTATCTAAGTCAGCTACCGAGGCGTATGTAGTCAACATCTAGATAATTGTATCGGGTTAGAAAATTTGACGCTTTTAATAAAGTTTTATCAGACTATGCAGCTTTAATATTCATATAATGTTATCAAACACAGTTAAATGCCTCAAATGTGTGTATATATTTATATATATTAATATGGACCTATAAATATTGTATCTAAATTTGATTTAATTACCAAAGTGGCCCCAATTGAGGAAATATGGATTAATTCGCAGATATTTACAAAGCACATACAATGTGGTCTAAATACGAGCGAAAATCGCTTTAGTATGGACAAAACCCCTATAACACTGTTATATGGTCTTTGGTGTGGAGCATGAAGTGGACTTCCTAGTTCCAGTATCAAATGTCTACTTATATCGGTACAGAGTTACTAGCATCGTTGTAAATGAAACATGGTACCGGTAGGCCTACTTAGCTCACAGTTCCAAGTTAGACTTCTTGGGGTTTTGATGCTTCAGAAATGTTTTATTGATGTGATAGCAATTAGTAACAGAACTAGAAAGCACACACGTAGCATCGCGTCAGTAAACCCAGACACGCTAAAGACTAACACCTTCCCATCTGTGTTTTCAAGTCCACTTCGAGTATCATTTCGCAAATATGCGGTTATATCAACGGGGGAAATAATCACTTAGCTCTTATTATAAACAAATAATTAATTTTAAAAACATCACCCAATATAATTAAGTTCAATATAACTAGTTCAAGTTGTATAGTCTGATAGTTTTGAGTTTCTGTTATTATTATTTTATACATGCCTATATATATTTTTTTATATATAGATTATGATAATCTACCTGGCTTTAGTGTGAAGTAACCCTTGCTATGAATGGCTAACTTTAGATAAGACTATAACCCTTTAAAAAGCGCACCAGTATCTAATCTAAGTATCATAATGCAGAACCAAATCTATTTTTGGGTTAGAAAATGTATACTTCTATCGGATTGTGCAGCCTTAGTAAACTGACCATGGTTCTGAAAAGAACTTCACTTTATTAAGATATCCGATATCTTCCTCAATAACAAAGAGAGATATTAATAGAAGTAGTATACAATATTGTTTGTTGGGGTTTTACATTCTAGAACCATCTAAGGTCATATCAGGATACGCACAAACTTGTGACAGTGCACACTCATGGGAGAACAGGCCGCCAACATCACAACTCAATATCCCACTCAGTCACATTATCCTGATAATGACCATACAAGTTACCAGTTCTTGCCCTATCCTATTAATGCCGAGCGCCAGGCTAGGTAGTGACAAGTATTAATGTTGTAAATCATTAGTTTGACTCGGCCGGTGTTTGAACACACGACCTCCCGTACAGAAAGCCATCCAGCACTCTTACTGATTTGGTCATCCGGTGCGGTAGTGTACAAGATGATTTATTTAATAACATTAAACAAAAAATCGAATTCTGGTACCAGTAGTTTAAGTGTTTATAATTGTATTGTTAGTCTTATAACCCCAAATAACCAAGAACTAAGCAATACATTCCCCACAGCTGCAATATCTGGTAAACACTTCAGTTCCTTTCATTCATTAGGCGTACATTTACAGCTTCCAAAAATGCCTTGTGAGATGGAGCCTAATAGATTCAGCTCATTGCATTAAACACCTCCATAGGCACTCAACCGTGACACCCAATACTGATCACATGGTATATCCCTGAAGTGAAACCCTGAGGATTTGCCTGCATTCTAAGCGAAGTGGACTCGAACCCACAACCAGGAAGGCCAAAACAAATAAGGTACCATATACGTGGTGCAAACCATTTCTGGGGCTGACTGGACATGGTGGCTCAGAAGTAGGTCAACGTGAATTCGATACTTTGGGATAAATTTGAGGAAAACTGAAAAACTGAAAAAGGACAATACAACACTACATGGCGTGGAAATTCTATAGGTAGTAGATATGGAGTTTTCTTCAAAAGGTGATTTGGCACAGATCTTCAACACAAATTTTACATCTACCAGGGCCACCATCCATTGATGTCTACCATAGGAGCCTTAATAGCATTAACTCATTAATCCATCTTACCTTAATTATTCAGATAAAAACCCCATTTCAAGATTGACAGCATGCACAAATTTACGATCATATTCAGACTGAATGCAAATAAAATAACATAATCCCACTTTATTTCAGAGGCACGACAAAAACAAATACAAATTTATGAAAATATTCAGACTGAGTGCAAATAAAATAAGACAATCCCACTTTATTTCAGAGGCATGACACAAACAAATCCATCAAATTCTTTAACTTTGAATAGACGCGCATCCATTTGTCTGCACTGGCGCACTGCGCGTCTATTGGGACATATATGGTAGGTGCAATAATAAGCGATGGATGCGATTCAAGGTATGTCACCAGTCTATTTAACTTCAAGTTGCATAGTCCCATCGTTTTGAGTTTCCATCATTTCTTTAGATAAACATATTAGATTGATTGTTATAATCCATGATATTTAATTTGAAGTAACATATTTTAAATAGTTAATTTATCAGAAAACTCTGTAATTTTACATTGCATTAGGGAGAATCAGCAGGTTTAGTCCATTATCATATTATACGCCAAAC
The DNA here is from genome assembly GCA_030323885.1 of Branchipolynoe longqiensis. Lineage (NCBI taxonomy): Eukaryota > Metazoa > Annelida > Polychaeta > Phyllodocida > Polynoidae > Branchipolynoe > Branchipolynoe longqiensis. The sequence goes on from CM059197.1 coordinate 25,984,936, forward strand.
ACAGGGGCACAGGGTCTAAGAACCATATCCAGAGCATAATGGGCTAAGCTAGAGACCTCTAGGCCTTATGGGTCTGCTGCTGAGGAGATTTTATGTTTTTGTAGTTTGTTACATTCATTAATTAAGCAAGGGAGATTTTAATCAAGGATTAATGGTCTTCCTCATTCTACCGCTTATTGCGCAATCCTAGTCATGCTCTGAGCACCAGTCTAGGTAGCAACAATAATAAATTATGACGCCATTGACTTGACATGGCCGGGTGACTAAACTCTAAGCCATAAACTGCCAAACAGAAAGCCGGTGCTCAACTCATTTGGTAATTCCGTCTGGTTTATGTCAAAGACAAGCTCATCCAACCCCATTCAAATGTTACTTCATTATCTAAATATACTGGATCTGAATGCCATCACCTTTCCCATGCAAAAGTCAACATAAAAAAACAAAACAAACATTCTTAATCCTACTATGTGCTAAAAATTAAAATAAAAAAACAACAAAGAGCGCTCAAAAAACGGAAATAAATAAATACAGCTGTCACCCACTAAGAGATCTTTCCCAAAGACCATGCTATACAGTGAGCTGTTACCCACATTAGTTCTTGCCACCCGCTCTCATCAGAGGGTGGGTCGGTGATGGAAATCCTTTTTTTTTTTTTTTTTGGTCCATTAGTTGTTTAAGCAGGGGAAATTTCAGTCATAGACGACTGGTCTTCCTCATTCCACTGCTGGTCGATAGAAAGCCCGAGCCTACACTTTTACCGACCCAAGGGATTTTTAACCTCCCCCACCCCATAGACATGGTATGAGAGCAACCGGCCTTTGATGACTCTGTAAGTTATACACAGCGGTGGAAATCCAAATTGGCAGAGCTAGGGGCACGGGGAATCGAACCGCCGACCCTCAGATTAGGAGTCTGACCTAGAAAAAAGTCACTCTAACCACTCCGCCACAGAGAACGCAAGACCTTTCCCACAGCAGTGAGCTGCTACCAACAGCAGTGAGCTGCTACCAACATTCATTCCTGGCAGTACCACCAGAGGGTGGGTCGGTGATGGAAATCCCCTAAAAGACCCTTCCCACAGAGCACATTGTAATCCACATTAGTTCCTGCCACTGCCGTCAGAGATCGGGTTGGTGGTGCAAATCCCCTAAATGACCCACGCATTAGTTCCTGCCACTACCATCGGTGATGGAACTAAGACCTTTCCCCCACAGAACTAATTGCACAGTGAGCTTCGAACCCACAGAGATGCCGTGTTGACACTGGAACACATTTGATTGAAATGTAGCGATTTTGCATTGCAGAGACAACGCTTTTTATAAAATAAAACACAAAATCTGCAAGACCTTTTTCAAAAATGTGAAAGGTGAAGTAATCACAGAATTTCTGAAAACATCTGAACTGTATAGACGTCTATGATTTTACTTTAGTTTTTACACTTATATCAACTTTCATTCTTACGTAAACAAATAATTTGAAAACATAAAAACCCTAAAGTATTCTCAGCCTATTGTTTTTTTTTACTTCTCTGTTGAGTGATATCGTCGAAATAAAAAGAAACACCCAAAAACCAGCTCGCCATGAATATCGCCATAGCTGGCGACATGGCGTAACACTCCTAAGTCACTCACTCACTCTAAAGGCCCGTTTATACTTTTGATGGCATGTGACGCCGTCAACTTTACGCTGGTTAGCGCCCGTGTAACGGTGCAAAATGGTGGGGGAGTGCTACGAGTGGAATGGCACCGTGAAAGTCTGAATGCTTTGACGCACACGGTCGCAAAACGTTACGACCTGGGCGACTCAGGTCACCCAAGTTGCTAGAATTTCAAATCAAACACAGAGAGTGGAGTCGACAAAAACACGTGCCGTGTGCAAAAAGTCGAAATATAACTAAACTATGCAGTCATAAAATACTTTAAATCCTATTTAAGACATTTTTTATTCACAATTTCTATACATTATTCCACAAACATGTACTATTCTGTTGATATGTGGAAGTGCTGACCTTGAAAGTTCAACATAGTTGAACTTTGGTCAACGCTTGCGCGGTCAAGCGTTGACGTAAAGTCTAAATGGGAGCGTTGGCTTGCGCCGTCTAACGCAGTCTAGCGCCGTCACATGCTGTCAAAAGTATAAATGGGCCTTAACACCCGACATTAGTTCCTGCCACTACAGTCAGTGGGCAGTGGAAATCGCCTATTTCCAAAGCACCCCAACAGTGCTTAAAAGAAAACGCCGGCATTGCCTGGGCGCAAACTGACCGCTTCAGGTAGATCCAGGTGACTGCTCCCAGGATGTCGACCAGGACGAGCAGAGACACAAACACCAGCACCAGGTGACAAGTGTCCATGACGATCTGTCGCGCCGAGTTGATGTACGGCACCATCGAGGCGCTCAGCTTGTCCTTCTGGGCGGAAAAATCACGCCTGCAAAAAAAAAGAAGAAAAAAGAAAGGAAAAAAATTAAATAAGGGAGAAGATACAAAGGTTTTATTGATTGGTAATTGTTTTACGCTGTCCCAGCATCAAAGGTCATATTCACGGTGCGAAGTGCTTAACTTGTATTCTGTCCAATTTCATTCAACCTTTAAGATATTACACATAGTGAAAAAGCATATTATCAAATATGTGTCAAAAGGCACTCATGTAGTTTAGAATAAAAGTTCACAATTATTATAAAAATTGTGGCCAAGGAAAATAAAATTCGACATAGGTCATTCTTAGTAAATTGGTAGAAATTTGGTTTAATAAAATATGATGTGGAATTAAAAAGCAGAACCGACTGGAAGTGGTGCAATCACTCACTTCCGGTAGGGCCCTGCCTTGAAACAGTGCCCACACCGGGCAAGATACTCAAACTATAGAAACAGAAATAGAAGCCTGCCATTAGCACTGTATAAGGGCGTCTAAGCGGAAATGGTGCAAATACTCAGTTCCGGTAAGGCCTTGAAACAGTGCCCACACCAGACAAGATACTCAAACTATAGAAATAGAGGTCTGCCATTAGCACTGCACGCGCGTGTAAGCGCAAGTGGTGCAAGCACTCACTTGCTGTAGGGCCCTGCCTTGAAGTAGTAATTGCCCAAAGAAGAGCCTAGAAAAAACACCCCACAAACCAAAGCCCATAAAAACAAACAGAACTAAAAAGAAAAGAAAAACAAATCTCATCAGCTAGCATCCTACATTGCGCTCGTGCGCATGCGCATGCGCACGAGCAGCGATGGTGGCGGGACACTCACTTCCGGTAGGGCTGTGGGGTGACGGGGGGCAGCTCGCATCCTTCGAAGTGCAGCTTGACGGTCTTGGCCGTTGTGCAGTTGCAGCGCTCGGCCGGGTTGAGCATCTTCTTCCAGGCGCAGAACTCAGAGTCATGGAGGATGTTGTTGGAGCGCTGCAGGTCGCGGTACATCTCGAGCATCAGCTGGTAGCGCTTCGTGCGCACGTTCACCAGCTCCTCGTAGAACGGGTACTCGAACTTGTTGATGCGGTATGCGTTAGTCTTGATGCGGGTCTTGGCCAGACGGTAACTCGTCTCCATCGGAGCCACCTGTAGATGACGCGTCACCGTTAAGATAAGCTATGTACAGGTTCTGTAAGGTTAAATTGCGTTTTTCAACTCTGACATGTGGACAACATATGAGCATAAAATCTGTTATTATTTGGAATGTTTTCGGATATTATTTGTCACACATTGGCACCCAGTTTCAGAGACCGATCCATATACTTAACGACGTCTTTCCACTGTGTCTTTACATAGGGCCGGCTCTAGGGTTGCTGGCTCCCCGGGAAAGCTGGTCTTTGGTGCCCTTCCAAGTATAATTTATAAAACTGTTCACGAGTAGGAAAACTGCAACTGTAGAATAAAGAGTTTAGAACCATATACAAGCAAAAGAAATCAGTTCAAACACAGCATCAACATATCAAATTCTTTCATTAAAGTTGCATAGTCCGATGGCTTGGAGGTACTATCATTTTTTCTGAGATAAATATTATTCTTTCATTAAAAGTTGCATAGTCCGATGGCTTGGAGTTACTATCATTTTTCTGAGATAAATATTATTAAGTTAATTATTATATTCTACTTTATATTAGTTGGAAGTAAATTTCATTTTGAATGGCTAACCTTTGAGATATTTGAAGTGCAACCATGCACAATTAATGTTGGCAAGCATGCCAAAACTCTGATACCATAGGCTTATGCAGTAACAGGTTTTGATTAAATTGACTCAGTATGCCGTTCTATGTGGCAATAAATGCTTAATAAGTTTATCGGTATCTAAGTTTGATATGCAGAATCAAATCTACCTAAATGTTTTTGTTTTGAAAATGTGATGCTTCATCGGACTATGCAGCCTCAATATAACTAGGAGAGAGAGACAGTATCTACATTACTGACACTGATCTCCACATATTTTTGTTACAAACAAACACTGATGTGGTAAATGCTCCCCTCCAAAACATTGCGCCCCGGGCGACTACCCGTGTTGCCGGTACCTTCAGCAGGCCCTAGTGTTACTAGTTGTTATACATATTAAAGTTGCATAGTCCGATGGAAACCTCAAATTTTCAAAACCAAAACACTTATATAGACATAATTCTATGTATTCAACTTTGATACCCGCACACTTATTAAACATGCTTTGCTTCATAAAAGGTCATAGTAAGTTAATTTAATAGAACTTGTTACTACTGAAGTCTATGGTGCCAAAGTCTTTGCATGCTTGCCAAAATAAATTTAGCAGGTTTTGACGTCAAATATCTCCAAAGTTAGCCATTTAAAATATAAATTACTTCAATCAAAACTAAAGTAGACAATAATGATTAGCATAATGTATTTATCTCAGAAAATATAAGAAATTCAAAAGCATCGGACTATGCAACTTTAAAATCGGAGGCGGAATGGGCAGATATTAGGGGGGTGAGGTACCACCTGGAGGGCAGGAGGGGAATTAGGGGAGCTGCTTGATAGCAAACCTACCGCTCTCCAGGCTGCAAAACAACCTCCACTAACTCAAACTACCCAAGAACATATCAAAAGAGATTACAGGAGTAGATGCAGCGAATAGAATAACAAAACAGGAGAATTACAAACATGAATAATATTTGCATAAGTACTTTATACCTCACATACAAATCTTTGCTGATGAAACATTTACTTTGGTTTGACTCGGTTGGTGTTCCAACCCACGACCTCCCACATGAGAAACCACCCAGCGTTCTTACCGACTAGGCCACCCAGCTCACTATAAACTACCCGATAATACGGTGTAAGCCCAAGGAGCAGGCAACCGTTCTGGCTATTGGTGACGGCGACTCACCTAAAGGCCCTGTCACACTACGACGTAACAACGTCAGCATAGGGAGAAAGTGAAAAATGTCGAACTTCTCGGCGTAGTATGCAAATTTGGGCACAGGTTGAACGTGGATGCAGCGTAGTTGACGAGAGCGTAACGTCGGTAAAGCGTAGTGATAGCGGCATTCAACGAGAGAGGACAACGTAATTACGCTCACGGAACATTATGAACGTTATTCCATCACCAGAACTATATTGCGTTACGTTACGTGACGCTACATACGTCATGACATGGTGGCGAAACATTGAACGTACGTTGGACGTACATTCGGTGTACGTTCTCCTGGCGTTCCCATTACGCCACGTGGACGTTAACACCGGGTTTAATGTGGGTCAACGTAGTGGAACGTAGTGAGCAGCGTTTGACTAACGTCCGATTAATGTCATTGACGTTCGCCGAACGTGTACAGAACGTACGGCGAACGTAAACCCTTACATTCGAGTTACGTCGAAAGTTTTGAACAGGTTCAAAACCTTGACGCGCGCTGACGTAACACGACGTAATGTGACATAGCTCGACGTCAGTCTAACGTCATTCTGACGTCATCATAACGTAACCCAACATACGTCAACGTAATGACGAAACGTGAGCATGTCAGGCTTACATTGGCTCATTATGTTGTAGTGTGACAGGGGTATAACATTAACAACCCAGGCAGCACTGCTCCGTTGGTAAGACCATTGGCAACATGAATCGGTAATAAAGCATCACGTGACTTACGAGTGTGTCAAAATATCCAACAGAGGCCAGCGTTTTGACAGTGAGGAGGTGGGCAGATACACGCAGCACGAGGTAGATCGCGCAGCAAGCCGTTGCCGTGGCAACAAGCTTGGGGATGAATTCAGTCTTCATTACCTGCATTAAGAATGGAATGAGAAATGTAACGTCCCATGGTGAACGTGTCTATAAGTATAACGTAAGGGGTCCCGAGAGGGGGGGGGGGGAGGTGAAGGTTTCAAATCTGGGGAGATTACACACAGAAGATGTTTGTATATAAATGGTCACTCCGAGATATTTAACACAAGACAAAGTTGGACTGAGTAACTTTAATGGTTCTCTGGCAAAGAATGATTTGCCCTACCGATATACAAGAACAGAGAGGACAATTCTGGGAGGAGTGACGCTACACTCCGACTGGTTAGTTAGGCTAGAGCCCGCGGTGGCGCTCCCGTCGCTTCAATCCAGAAGCAAATACAATCGCCAAGTCAACACAACATGAACACAATCACCACAACCCGCGCCTAACCAGATATAGATATTTAACCGCTCCATTGCTTTATATTCGTATAATTCACTATACATCACATAATATTGCATTCTCAAACCCTCAGAAGAATTGTTTAAAAAAAAAGTTACATTAGACTTACATGAAAGTTGTTGCAATACTTCGATTCTTTCAAATCTTACAAACACGGAACCATTGACCCACCATAACCATAGTTATTCACATATATATATATATATATGTGAATAACTATGGTTATGGTGGGGTCAATGGCAAACATGGAAGGCAAACAACATGAATATATAACAATATACAACTTCCATGTAAGGTAAGTCCAGTGTAAGTTAGGTACTGTAAAACCTCTCTAAATCGACCGACCTTGGGACCGACTTTAAGTGGTCCATTTAGGGAGGTGGTCGGTTTAGGAAGTTAGACTATGGGTACAATGGTAATGTTGTGACCCAAATAACGAGATCGAGATAGGGGAGTGGTCGATCTGTGGAGGTGGGAGGTTCGGGAGGTTTTACTGTATTCTTACCTCATCTTCCAAACGACGGAAACTAGCGGTCAGGGTACAACACTCTTTGTCGCCAAATTAGTTCATTATTGCTTTCTTTGATTCTTTACATACACATCTCTATGCTATATATAACCCGTTATGGGAATATAAACTAGGACACTGCCCCTCATAGTTGGAGAACTTATGGATAAGGAACCAAGAATGGCCGCATTTTCCCTACGGCCATTCTTGGTTCCTTAAGGGCGCATTCCATATACGCGTAATGCGTAATGCGTTATGCGTTACGCGTTATGCGTTATGCGAATGCCAGCATTCCATATACGCGTAATGCGTATTGCGTTATGCGTTATGCAGTGAAGTATATAAAAAGTATATAAAAAGTACACACACACAGCAACAGAGACACAAAGACACAGAGACACATACACACACAGATACACAGAGACACAACACAGAGACACACACACAGAGACACACATAGACACACACAGAGACACACACAGATACACACACAGAGACACACACACAGACACAGAGACACAACACAGAGACACACACACACAGACACACACACAGACACACACACACAGACACACACACACACACATAGACACATATACACACATAGAAACACACACAGAGACACACACACAGAGAATGGGACGGTCCAAACATTGCTCAGTTTAGCTTGCTTGGAGGGATGTTAGGACCGTCCCAAATATGAAGACTGCTTCCTAACAGGTCCGCCGCATAAACCTACACGGATGTCCGTAATTATCAGTCGCCTCCTCCAGCCTTATATCAATGGACAAATGCGACTGATGCTTTTCTGTTGGCAGACACAGAGACACACACACAGAGACACACACACACAGAGACACACACACACAGAGACACACACAGATACACACACAGAAACACAGAGACACAACACAGAGACACAGAGACACACACACACAGACACACACCCAGACACAGAGACACACACACACAACAGACACACACAGAAACAGAGACACACACAGAGACACAGAGATACACACACAGACAGACACACACACAACAACAGAGACACAAAGACACAGACACATACAGAGACACAGATACACAACACAGAGACACACACAGAGACACACACACACAGACACACACACAGACACACACACATACACACACATATACACACACAGACACACACAGAGACACAACACAGGGACACACACAGAGACACACACACAGATACACACACAGAGACACACACAGAGACAGATACACAACACAGAGACACACACACAGAGACACACACAGACATAGAGACACACACACACAGACACAGACACACACACAGAGACACACACACACAGAATGGGACGGTCCAAACATGGCTCAGTTTAGCTTGCTTCGAGGGATGTTAGGACCGTCCCAAATATGAAGACTGCTTCCTAACAGGTCCGCCGGATAAACCTACACGGCTGTCCGTAATTATCAGTCGCCTCCTCCAGCCTTATATCAATGGACAAATGCGACTGATGCTTTTCTATTCGCAGCGCCTTTATGCATTACGCATTACGCACCGATCGCTACATGGAGCGATCGGGATAATGCATTTTATTCGCATTCGCATTACGCATTACGCGTATATGGAATGTTGCTCATAGGTTTCAAGCCGTTTCGATTTTTTGTCGCATTCGCATTCGCATTCGCATTACGCATTACGCGTATATGGAATGCGCCCTTTAGGGCATGGACTGAGAAAGTTCTCTTATAAGTTATAGTTTCTTGCCTATAGCTACGGCGACACCGGCAATTGGTCAGGCCCACGTCTTCACGGTCACTTATGGCTGGATTTTAAATAAGATTTTAAACCAGATTTGACAAACATACACACACTCACTCACACATATATAATATGAAGTACAGTGTTCTCTGAGCTTACTACATTTCACATACTCAGCACACACATTGACTTCGAATTCGTCAGATTCGTAAGAATCTAAGTAATACTCCAACTTACTGGTAAGTCTAGTTTAAGTGTAATAATCTTGACGCCACCTACCCTCAGGTTCAGGTCCTTCAGAAAGGTGAGGCAACGTGCGGATGGAACCGAACTGGCGCCTCGCCGGCCCTGACCCCTCTGGGGCGAGCGCGAGTCACCTGTGGATGGGAAGAGAAACCCCAAAGAAACATTACTATAGAGGGAGGGCACGTGACGTCATTACTTAGCAATCAGCGGGCTGCCATCTTGGATTATGAGCACCCTCCCTAGCCATGTTGTGAATGCATGCAGATGCAGTAAAACTGAGTTTTCTTGTGTTATGGGAGGTTCTGGGCAGTTTACGTCCAATGTGTTTACTTAAAGCACTTTAGCAACAACTTCTGAGGCAAAACTGCTCAAAACAGTGACAAATAAACCAACAAATCAGTAAATAAGCACAGTATAGGCAGCTGCAAGCCTTCTGTATGTCATCCAATATGGCAACCGAAAGTTGTCTTGTGACGTCATTACATCCCCTCTATTGTGGCAGACTGAATTTCTAGCTTTCGCAGTATTCCTCTCAAGGCTATATTCCCAGGTGGTCACCCCATTCAAGGTTGGTTGGTTGTTGGAGTCAGGACGAGGACCGACTTGTGACAGTGTGCACTCATGGCGACTTTATAGTGCTGCGCCACTGGGAAATCAGGCCACCAGCACCATGACCTGATACCCCACTCAGTCACATTATCCTGGCACTGAGCCAACCAGTCCTTGCCCTATCCTAATAATGCAGAGCGCCTGGCTAGGAAGCGACAAGTATACATTTTTAAGTCATTGGTTTGATTCGACCAGGGTTCGAACCCATGGGTTCGAATCCCACGATCTACAAAAACGGGAGACCGACGCTCAACTCATTCAGACCATCCCGTCTGGTCAACCCCCCCTTCCCCGTCCAAAGACTGATGAGCAGGATGCATACATACAGCTTAGTCAGGACAAAGTTCAAGGCCTTTTCCAACACTTTCAAGGGGGTAAATAAACGTTTTTAAAGGCCATTTACAAGAACATACACTTCATTTCTACACATACACAAGCAACCATCTATAAAATCGAAGGTGATGAATGCTATTACTGTTCACCATTGTGTCTTGATTTTCAGCAGTTGGTCATCTACATATTTAATCAAACGGCCTACTTCTACTCTTTTAGCTAACGTGGTTGTTTGTTGTCGTCTCACAATTCTGTGTAATAATAGAAAAAAAAATCACGTGGTAGTGTCAGTTCTCAAAGATTTTCAAGCACAGACACACAAAATACCAGCGCTTTTAAGGCCTTGAGTGAGAGGAGGTTAAATTCCAGCACTTTCAATGATTTGAAGGCCGCGTACGTACCCTGAATGAGGCTCAATATCACATGACTTTGGGTGATCAGATTAAACAAGAACCGGTGCTTGCAATGTGATACTCCTGATTTCTTTAAGATCAGTTATCAGTTAGAGTTAATGTCAAGGTATCGGTTCTGGAAATGGAAAAGTAGGCAAAGTCATCCAATTGTCACTAGTTCAGAATGTGAACTTGGTACACAATTTCCCGATATTTAGGGGTGAGAATAGAATGAATATTGAAATAATAGAAATTAGAGTTTAAAGTAAATATATAGATGTGTAGGGAAAGGGTTAATTTGACAATGCATGTATAGAGGGCGCTACCTACACCCAAGGCTCTTTGGCAGTGTTACCTAATAAGGGAGAATAGCGGAGGTAGCGCATACCAGTACCAGGGATAGCCTGTGTAGGGAGGGTTACCTAACACGCGGAGGGTGTAGACACTATTGAGAGCAGGAGGTATTAGGGGCTAAGGTTAGGTGGGAGTAATGGGTTGTCAATCATAATTATGGGGCGGAGCTTAGGGTTGACCAATGCATGCATAACCAATCATCTCCATGTTACAATAGTATAGCCTCAGAGCAAACCTGATCCAAAATATATAAAAAGTGTACAAACTATGACTTCAACCAGAACTATGACTTCCACTTTATCTCTGCCATCTCATTCCTGTGTGTGGAATATTTCATTGACTTGTCACTACTTAGATTACCTGCTGGCAAATGCATAGGTGTAAAAAGGGTAATCCTAATCTAAATTGGAGGTTTATCTCTCTTTGAACTCTAAGACAAGGCAAACAAAGGAAGAGATGGGAAGACAACATCAGTGAATGGACAGGCCTGGAATTTGGCAATTCCCAGAGGGCAGTGAAGAACAGGGAAAACTGGAGAAGACGGGTTGTGAAGTCATCTGTGGTGCCCCAACGACCCTCGCAGTTAAAGGCTTGATGATGACGGTGATGATGATTTTGCGTGCAGCGGCTAAATGGCTCACCTGGTGTCTTCTTACAGTCGATATAGTACGGAACCCCATACAGGATCATCTTGGCCGTAGAGTAGGAGCGAGCCATGCGGTGCAGGAACCAGACGATGTCCACAAAGATGAGGATGATGAGAAGTGAGGTCCATGACATGATGCGGCTGGTGTCCAGCCGGCCCTTCTTCTTGGGCAGGTTCGAGCTGGAACCATCATCGTTCGAGCTCTTCTCAAATTGGAAGTACCTAAATAGAGGAATGATGAAGTTAAAGGGGCAGTAACGCGATAAACACAACTTTACCTAGTCACAATTATTGCGATGATATATGACTAGTCATAATTATATATAGCTTGAATCAATGACTTAAAAAACTAGGGATGAAAGTGGTATCTCTAAAAAAACAACAACCGGAAATCTGTGGCGAGGAATTTGTAAATAATCCAAAACACTGCAAACAAAATGTTGCTTCATTAATACTATACGTAATTGAGTAATTATTGTCTTACACTGTCCAATATCAGGAAATTTCTGTGAAAATGCAGATATTCTCCCAGAGGCTTACCACTGACACGAAATTGCGGAAAATTCCTGGGCCTCAGTACTCTCCAAGCATTATCCTAGCTCCATTCTACTGATCAGTCAGTACAGACTATCCTCGGAGAGCGTTCCACTGTCCTTGCTGTGCCTCTATTATAAAAAATTCCGCCAATTCCCCCTTTCTCTCTCCGCAATCACCTTACTTTTCTGTTTGTCTGGGGTTTCTGTACTAGTAACATCTAAAGTCACATCATGATGGGGTTCGGACTGATCAATTGCTGTCATATGTATCCTTGGCATTTTGTGAAAGTTAATCGGCGATAATCACAATTCGCGGAAATCCTTGAAATCGTGGTGATTTTTCATCCTTGCCGAGTCGAACCAAAGACTTACACAATTTACACTTGTCACTACCTAGCCTGGTGATCGGTATTACTAGGATAGGGCAAGGATGAGTTTGCTCAGGATCATGTGACCGACTCAGCTATCGGATCATGGTGCCAGTGGTCCTGTCTCCCAGTGGGGCAGCACTATGAAGTGCCAGGAGTGCGCACTGTCACAAATCGGTATCATATGTACCTTGAATGTTGCTAGGACGTAACGCCCCTACAAATAAAGAAGCCTTCCAGCATGGGATGTCAGATGCTCTAACAACCCTGCTATTCCTGGCAGTAATATTGCAGTTAGGCATTAATATTGCAGTTAGACATTAATATTGCAGTTAGACATTAATATTGCAGTTATGTATTACCATTGCAGTTAAGCATTACTATTGCAGTTAGACATTAATATCGCATTTAAGCATTAATATTGCAATTAGGCATTAATATTGCAGTTAGGCAGTAATATTGTAGTCAGACAGTAATATTGTAGTTAGACATTAATACTGCAGTTAGGCAGTAATATTGCAGTGGGCAGTAATATTGTCGTGAGGCATCAATATTGCAGCGAGGCAGTACTATTGTAGTTAGGCAGTAGTATTGTAGTTAGACATTAATATTGCAGTTACGCATATATATTACAGTCGCGCATTAATATTGCACTTAGGTAGTAACATTGTAGTTAGATATTAATCATACAGTTAGGCAGTAATATTACAGTTAGACATCAAAGTTGCAGTTAGGCAGCAACATTGTAATTAAACATTGATACTGCACTTAAGCAGTAATATTGCAGTTAGACAGTAATATTGTACTTAGGTAGTAAGACTAATATTGATCACGTGACTTGTGCACATCACAAGGCAGTTCTTACCATTGGTTGCGTGGAAGGCTGACCTCATCAATGCTTGGCACACTTGACTGTTTGTGGTTAGTCTTTGGGACTTGGAGAGACAGGAACTCTGTGAGGTTGGGCATCGGGAAGTTTTCTAGGGCCAAATCTAAAGGTAGAAATGCATCAGAATCACACATTTTTCGAGCCGGACTGGACCTCTGGCAGGGCGGTGGTTATACAGACAGAGGACTCCAGGTGGTGCCAGGAGGCGTGGCGAAATAGGAAATGATAATCACCGTAGTTACTTATATTCACATAATGTTTTACAGAACATGTGTGTTCATACATATATACATATAAAATATGTGTATATATATATAGAACATGTATGTTCTACATATATATATATATATATATATATATATATATATATATGTAGTGGTCTGCACTGACCTCTCAGGCAAGGAGCCGCATAGACAGGTAGGCGTGGGTAGTGTGTTGATATCAGGGAGCCTAGGTGGTGATTCAAAGAGATGGGGGTTCGAGTCCCGCTCTAGGTGCAATATTTCCATTTTCATCACCCCCACGACACTGGTGCCGTGACCAGGATCCTGTACAAGCTACACGCTGTATAGTTGTTGAACCTACCCTGTGTATGTAAGTGCGTTGCATTGCCGGTACGTATGTAATTGTAAGCATTAAAAGACTTACAATTCCAGGGGGACGAGTGTAGTGGTCTGCACTGACCTCTCAGGCAAGGAGCCGCATAGACAGGTAGGCATGGGTAGTGTGTTGATATCAGGGAGCCTAGGTGGTGTAATGGTTAGCACACTGGCCCGGAATGCAAAGAGATGGGGGTTCGAGTCCCGCTCAAGGTGCAATATTTCCCATTTTCATCACCCCCACGACATATATATATATATATATATATATATAGAGCATGTACACATACACACACACATATATATATATATATAGAGCATGTATGTTCTCATACATATATATACACATATTTTCAATTTATGTAATCAAATATGTCTGAAGATGGGGGTAAGGGAATCAAATTTGTATAGAATTTTAGAACTTGTTGAATCTAGATTTAGAGTTAGATGTCTAGAATTACAAATATAGACATGTGTTTCCACATAGGTTTATATTTCTAATCAAGGAGGCAGGACAATATCAGCCATGGGTGGTCAGTTTCTTATTGTATTCATATTTTAAATTTGTTTATGCATTGGAAGGTTAAAAAATTATTGCATGGAATAATAGCTTTATACAAACTTAGTACTCGCTTCCAGAGCTGACCCGCAACATGGGCTTCAACTGAGTGTGCATGCCCGGCCAAAATTGTCTATTTATAATTGTCTATGACTGGACGTGTTGGCCGAATCGGTAGAGCGCAGACTTCTTGTGCGGAAGGTCTGGAGTTCAAATCCCAGATGAGTCAAACCAATGACTTATAAAATTGATACTTTTCGCTATCTACCCTGGTGGTCGGCATTAATAGGATAGGACAACAACTGGTTAGTACAGTATCAGGATAATGTGACTGTGTGGGCGGAAATCGGGTCATGGTGCTGGTGGCCAGTATAAAGCCATCATAAGTGTGCACTGTCACAAGTCGGTACCCGTCCTGCTATGACCTTAGATGTTGCTAGGACGTAAAACAACAAACAAAGCAATTGTCTATGTTGCTCATAATTTAACTGCCACAGGCACATATGCCATCTAACACTACAGTTCAGCCTAGCACCATCGCTTCAGCAAAGGCCACAACCCATGCCACCGAACAGTTCACCATGACTTCCGACAGACAGAGCGACTTTGCCACTATCCTCCTGGATCCAAACTCAGGCAGTCAGGATCAGACTTGGCAGCACAAACTCACCATTCACTCACCCTACACTCAAGATGGACACTCCATCGCTAAGGTCACACGCCAATGGATTCTTAACCAAACATAGAAGACCACTTAACATCAGACCTAGTTAGAACCCTACCACAGAATTACAAGCACTTATAATACATGTAGAAATTTCACTTCCTGGTTGTGAATTACACCATAGCTTTAAAGTAAGGCGCTTGAATCAAAATAAAAGAACAGGAGAAAAACAATTGAAAAAAATCTTCCGGTTGGGGAAGGAAAGCCCTTTTCTTTTTTGCACTGACCGACTGAGAGTCGCTCGACTTCCTGCTGTATTCCGACCCAGTCCATGAAGGGCTTGGTGTTCTGTCCCTGTGCGGCTCGCTTGCTCTGGACGATGTCGTAGATCACCTTGGCGCCTGCCAGCCACTTGTTGCCTTGGAGGGCGCTTGACGTCTGCACCACGCTCCGTGTCAACCGGTCCACCGACTTACGGGCGTACGCTGTGAACTCTTGCCTGCAAGTAGACAATATATATGTATAGAATACATCACGGTTCCGACTGCGCATGCGCTGAAAACGGCCGTGGGAGCAAAGCAAAGGCGTACGGCCATTGACTTTGCCTATACGAGCATTGAAAAATGTCAGTTTTATCGAAAACTAATAGAAATCCAAAACCCTAACCTTATAAATCTAATATAATCTTTTTGTTAAACATGTTTTCTATATGTGTTCCAAGCGGTTTGTCTCTAGGTGGTGTGGTTTTATCAATATTTTACTTTTTCTGTATGGAGATTACTCACTGCCATTGACAATGCATTGAGTACTCTGGCTATGGCTCTAACACTAGTCTGAGTGCCTAGATCTTTCTAAATCTAAATGCACATGGCATAAGATGTGCTGATTATATTGATGTAAATGCAATGGTGGATAATTTATTATATATATTTTTTTAGTTAGTATTCTATGTTTCAAACAAGAGCTGAGATGAGCTGAAACTAGCACATTTCATAGCTGCACCCAGTGTATTAGCATGTGCCATGTGCTTTTGGGGGGGTTGTTTTCCTCTGATGCATCCCACAATGCACCGCGCTGCTGGAACCGTGATGTAATCTATTGCATAAACACTTAATGCACACACGGGATGTGGTGGCCGAATAGTTAGAGTGCATGATTGCTGTGTGGAAGGCCGGGAGTTTGAATCCCAGCTGAGTCAAAACAATGACTTATAAAGTGGATACTTGTCACTACATCGCCTGGCGCTCGGCATCACTAGGAATAGGATAGGATAAGGACTGGTTAGCACAGTATCAGGATAATTTGACTGTGTGGGTTATCGGGTCATGGTGTTGGAAGCCTGGTCTTCCAGTGGGGCAGCACTATAAAGTCACCATGAGTGCGCACACTGATACCAATCAGGATTTGATTCTACGCTATCTGTGTATTACCAGTGTCTTCCACCCGTAATAATTCTATTATTAGGTTAATAAAACAACAACAAACAAATGAACAAACTTCATGTACATGTTATTAAATCATAAATGTGCAGTTTCTGGTGCATTTAATTTTGTATGGCACCTGTATAGAGGTACGGCTCCCTGAACAAGGAGGACATATTGTAGTAGTTAGTGTACGCTGACCTCTCAGGCAAGGAGCCACATAGATAGGTGGGTGTGGGTGGGGTGATTGCATCAGGGACGCTAGGTGGTGTAATTGGTTAGCATGGTAGCTCCGAATGGCAAGATTGTTTGTTTGTTTCTTGTTGTCTTACGTCCTAGCAACATCTAAGGTCATATCAGGACGGAATGGCAAGAAGTGTGAGTTCGAATCCTGCTCTGAGGTATATATATATATATATATACGCTGAAATCACATGGTTGCATCTAAATAGACACTTACTTAAATTTCATGATGTCATTGGTGAGGTTGAGAATCATGAGTCTTGTGTACTGCAGCGCCACCTGGGAGACGAGCCGCTCTTCAGTGTCTTCCACCCGTAACTGCTGTTTTGTCTGCTCGGCGCGAAACAGAAGCAAAGATTATCCATTACTGGCACATTCCGCATTCCACTTCCAGCTGTAGATCACGAGAATCCTGAAGTAGTCCTCTTTGACCCAATAGATCCCGAATAAGCAATTTGGTTAAAGCTGCATTGTCGGATGAAGACATACAATTTTCAAAACCAATTTTGTTTGTTTATTTGTTTACCGCCCCATCAGCACAAAAAGTAGACATCGGCTATTTTTTTTTATTTTATTTTTTTTGTGACAAGTTTTTTATTCTGCCCATAACGTATAAGCTGTGCTGATTATATTGATGTAAATGCAATGCTGGATAAATTATTATATATATTTTTTTAGTTAGTATTCTATGTTTCAAACAAGAGCTGAGATGAGCTGAAACTAGCACATTTCATAGCTGCACCCAGTGCATTAGCATGTGCCATGTGCTTTTGGGGGGGTTGTTTTGCTCTGATGAATCCCACAATGCACCGCGCTGCTGGAACCGTGATGTAGTCTATTGCATAAACACTTAATGCACACACGGGATGTGGTGGCCGAATAGTTAGAGTGCATGATTGCTGTGTGGAAGGCCGGGAGTTTGAATCCGAGCTGAGTCAAAACAATGACTTATAAAGTGGATACTTGTCACTACATCGCCTGGCGCTCGGCATCACTAGGAATAGGATAGGATAAGGACTGGTTAGCGCAGTATCAGGATAATTTGACTGTGTGGGTTATCGGGTCATGGTGTTGGAAGCCTGGGGGTCATACCATGCTTTAAACATATCCGATTAAAAAATAAAAAGTTTCTATTTGTTGGTGTTTTTTTAAAACACATTTGATCGAACAGGTAAAACAGACATACTTGCCAAAAGGGCATACAGCTGTGGTAAGATCACAAGTGGTGTATAGTAAGTACATTCAATGGTAAAAGACTTTTCAAGTTAAAAATGGAAAATGAACTTTTGGTAAAAACCAGTTTCTCTCAGAAATTTAATAATGAGTTGCGGATGGAATTGGAACGACTCCATCACACCCTCATTTCCAAATACATCATCTCTAACTGGTTGTAGGTGAGAACATCTCACCAAAATCTGATGCACTGTCAGTATACACCAGCAGTGCTCACACTAATGGAGCAATCACACTACGACGTGTATTCCGGCGTGCCGCCAACGTGCTTAACTATATTCAACGCGTCGAGAAACGTCAAACTTTTCGGCGTGTTTTGAGAAAACTCGACGTGTTGGGAGCGTGTTGATGGCGCGTTGTTGGCGCGCCGCCAACGTGTTCCGCAACACGTCGGCCAGCGCCGAAAGTTTTGTGCAAGCACAAAACTTTCGGCGCTGGGCGACGCGCGCCGACGCGTTGTATCAAAGCGACCTGTCAATCATAGTGTACCGACGTGTACCGACGCGCCAGCAACGCGTTGCTAACGCGCTGCCGGCGTGTTCCGACGGGTTCCAACGTTTTGACCAAAAACACAACACGTTGGCACGCGTTGTCCAACGCCGGGCCAACACGTCGTAGTGTGACTGCCCCATAAGGTGGACGGTCTCAACCCAAAATAAAGCTATGTGTCAAGTACGTATGACCAATACGGGAGCGACAAAGGATCAAAACAGTGATCTAGATTTGATTCTGCATATCTAACTTAGATACTGGTGCACTTATCAAACATTTGTCGCCACATAGAACAGAATACTGAGCCAATTTAATAAGACGTGTTACTCTGGTGTCAGAGTTTTGGAGTGCTTGCCAAACTTAGTTTAGTACATTTGCGCTTCAAATATCTCAAAGGTTAAGGCCCTGTCACACTACGACGTTTCCTACCAACGCGCGTCGACGTGTTGCCTTTTTGGTCGAAACGTCGGTACACGTCCGGAACATTACCGGCGCGTTAACGGCGCGTTACGGGCGCGTTAGGGCGCGTTACGGGCGCGTCGGTACATAGCAACGTGTGAATGGAAACGTCGGCGCGCGTCGGTGCGCGGCGCGGCGCGTCGAGGTTTTGTGCATGCACAAAACTTTGGACGCGCGGCGACGCGCGCCAACGGGTTGGAGGGCGCGTTACGGACGCGTTAGCAACACGTCGACACGCGTTGGCGGCGCGCCGGCGGAACGCTGGCAGGACGTTGATCAATGTTGGTTAACGTAGGCTCTTTTTCCCCAAAAATGGGAGCGTTCCGTCGGCGCGTCGGGAACGTCCCATCGACGTGTTGTGGGCATGCCATTGGCGTTGCTCCAGCGTTTCTCGGCGCGTTGGACGTGTTGCCGGCGCGCCTGGATGCGTTGGCCGCGCGCTGTGGACGCGCTGTGGACGCGCTGCGGGCGCGTCCTAACGTGTTGCTGGCGGGTATGTACTGGTTGACGCAATACTAACACGATACCAACGCGCTCCCTCCACGCTGTAAACGCGCCGATAGCGCGCCACCAGGGCGCCGACAACGCGCCAATAACACGCTACTAACGCGCCAATAACGCGCCAATAACGCGCCAATAACGCGCCTCCAACACGCCACTAACACGCTGCGCCGTGTCAAACTTTCTCCCAAAGCGCCGAAAAGTTCGACGTTTCTCGACGGGTTGCAAATATTTTGCGCGTTGCCGGCGCGCCGGCAGAAGCGTCGTAATGTGACAGGGCCTTTAGCTATTTAATATAAAAGTCACTTCAAACTAAAGTAGGGTAGATTTTAACGATCAACCTAATACAGTTTAACCCCGTTAAACCAAGCTCGGTTAAATCCAAACTTTTTTCTGCGGCCGGGCAAAATACTACCATTTATCATATAAAAAAGTTGGTTAAACTAAAGTCAGTTAATCCAAATTATCGGTTAATCCAAACAAAATTTTCGGACCTCAGGCTACTTCTGGTATGGTTAAACCAAACTTTCATGTGGTTATCAGGTCATCTGAGACCCCACCGTCTTTTGTATATGATAAATGGTAATATTTTGAAGGGATCCTAGACATTTGTTTGGATTAACCGATCCTTTGGTTTAACCGAGCTTGATTTAACA
Organism: Branchipolynoe longqiensis; assembly: GCA_030323885.1. NCBI lineage: Eukaryota > Metazoa > Annelida > Polychaeta > Phyllodocida > Polynoidae > Branchipolynoe > Branchipolynoe longqiensis. Next base: position 26,005,014 of record CM059197.1, read on the forward strand.
GGGTTATACTGTATTTACATAAAAAACAATAATCAAAGTGTCCACATACATTGTATATTAAATGTGCAATACATGCTTACTCAAAGTCAAAGTCAAAGCCAAAGCTCGGTTAAACCAATGATCAGTTAATCCAAACAAATTTCTAGGGTCCCTTCAAGTTTGGTTTAACGGGGTTATACTGTATATTGATCTCGGAAAATGACAGAAGTATAAAGTCACCATAAGTGCACACTGTCACAAGTCGGTACCTATCCTGATATTACCTTAAAGCTGCATAGTCCGATGAAAACATTATATTTTCAAAACCGAAACACTGATGTAGATTTGATTCTACATATTTAACTTAGATACTGGTGCATTTATTCATAGAACTTAGAAGGGAGGCAATTTAATAGAATATGTTACTGCTGAACCCTATGATGTCAGAGTTTTGGCAAGCTTGCCAAAATTAATTTGACATGTTTGCATTTCAAATACCTCAAAAGTTAGCCATTTAAAATAAAAGTTACTTCAAACTAAAGTAATATAGATTATAACGGTAAATTTAATATATTTATCTCAGAAAATGACAGAAACTCAAAACCACGGACCATCTAACTTTAAATACAAAACGCCAACAAAACAAACAAGTAGACCAACAAACACCCATCTATGGCTGCAGTGACAAAGGTGCGCTGCTAACCTGTTCGAGAACGCTCTGTAGTTGCTGGAGTTTGCCCTCACAGAGGACCTTGGTCTGGTTTGCCAGCTGGTTTTGGCGGTTTAGTTCCTCCATGACGAAGGCTTGGATCTTTCCCACCTCGCTCTTCTGAACATTGTCCGCCGTGTCAATGTACCGGTCAAACTCCATTATCGTACCCACGGATTCTCTGTGAGCACATCAACAATCCTCATTCATTCATCCAGTCATAACTAGTCAAAATTCACCATCAATGATAACGCTGTCACATCATTTGCCACCCGCGATTAGCCACCCGCTATATGCCAGCCGATAATTGCCACCAGAACACTTTTCCGTCTGGGGCTTTTGCCAGCCGGGACTTAGAATATTATGGTAGCAGGGATGCATTCAGGGTCCATCTCCGCGATGTGTCCGCAATGTTTTTTGGCTTATTTCCGTTCAGGGTGTGTCTCCGAGGCGTCTCCGAGACGTCTCCCTTTTCAGATAGGAGACAAAAAGCGCCTCGAAAATGGCCACTGTATTCAGTGGTTTCAACCAATCAGAGCGCTTCTTTTCCATTGCAAAATGGCTGCCGCCTAGGGGGGTGGCCATCTTCGAGGTGACAGACTGCTTTTCCCTTCAGACTAGCATGACGTCAGGGATTTCCCCAAGACGTCTCGGAGGCGCACCCTGAACGTGGCCCAGATCATATCGTCATGTGCCAGAGTGTGTGCATTCATTCACCCCTACTCTGGACACGGTCAGGGGGTGAATCTTTGATCTACTTTTCTTACATCCTCTGGCAATCTATTCCAAATGACCTACTGACCACGTGAAACCTCATCGAAAAAGATATATATGGGGGTAAGGTGACTGTGCATGGCCAGACAAGTTACCGCGTTTAAAGACAGGGGGTGCCACAATCGGCCTGACGTTGTGTAGTCGATGACAACAATAATAAGAACACAACAGTAGATGACTTAAGCTAAGATTCCTTACACGCGGTATGCGGTATGCGAATGGGAGGATTCCTTCTACGCGGTATGCGAACCCGTAACCCCACCACCACCACTACCATATGTTTCCCCTCTGCACCCTGGTGTGTGACCGTTCCGTAATGCTCAGTCGCCTCTCCTCGTCTAAAACTAATGGGCAAGTGCAACTGACGTTTCTATTCGCATACTGCATGCCGCATGCCGCACCGATCGCTACAGGGACCGATCGAGTTGTCGCATTTGCATTCGCATTCGCATACCGCGTGTAAGGGTTGTATAGCCCATTGACTTCAAGGCATTTCGATTTTTTGCCGCATTCGCATACCGCATGCTGCATACCGCGTGAAAGGAATCTTAGCTTTAGGCTGGATAATAAATAACTGGAGTGAAAACTTCTGATTAATTATACTTGTATAATGTTTATACATCATATAATACTTATACATCATATATATATATATGCTTATGCATCATATATATACATACACATAAACAACAAGATATATAGAACTATATTGTGCTTCTCGGATTACAATTTAGTAAAATTATAATAAAGCAGATCAAGCCTTGGCACAAGATATAGGCGCAAACATACATAGACAGTTCAAGACTAAACGAAGACCAGCTTACCTATTTGCAAACCGGATAAGCAATAGAAGTACAGTGAAGGTGACTGCCAGAGAATAGGCCGCCCGGAAGGTGACGTAGCAGACAACAAACAAAAGATGCTGCGAGTGAACCTTGTTCTCGATGATCTTCTTGGGCGCATGTCCCGGGTGTGCTGAAAACACATCGAGGTTGTCTCAAATTAACAGTAAATCAGCCCTACGACAGTCGCACAAACTCACACTCAGACAATGCATGCACCTTTTAAATATATATATATATATTAAAGAAATATATATATATTTAATTAAATTTTTTTTAAAAATATAATTATTATCTTTAGAATTTCTTAATTTAATTTATAGATTTTTTTTCCGTATTTCCCTTTCTCTTTGTTTAGGGTAAAGGGATGGAGGGAATATTCACAGATAAATCTGCCTTTGTTGATATTTGCCACCAAAAACATACATGCATAGTATCCTTCCAGAATGAACAAGACCCAGATAATCCAAATCTAAGTGATCTAAACAAATCTTTTTTTAAACAATTAAAAAAAACCACAAAAGAAAACAACTTGCAAATAGTTTCATTAACACTAATAGTACTAATACCAGTTCACTTACCTGGTTCTGTGACGAACCCCACAAAGAGAAGGAGCCCCAAGAAGCTGATGACCACACACAGGACAGCAATGATTGGGGTAAAGACTGTCATCTGTTTCTCACCCTTATTTTCGTACGTGACCTTCGCATCTGAAATTATTGCACACACAAGCAACTCACATTCCAACCCACAAAGCAAAACCTAGTAAGGAAAAGCTACAAAAGAAAGAAATATCCCTTTTAAATCGGGAAGTTATCAATTACATTACCATTCTCCCAACAAATAGTGATGACAACAATCACTATTTTCTGGTGAGGGTAATTTAATTTTCTTTTCATCGCATTATGCATATATAATTTTGTATGATTGGTTTTGCATCAGGCTGGAACACTACCAACGACTTCAATATGATTGGTTAAAATCTGACCTAGAGAGAGAATTCTAGCCAACGGGCGATACGATGGCATGCACTACTTTCAAAGAATGGCGATCTATCATGCTGCATAGAAAATACAACACAATGGCAGAAATATTCGAAATTGATGAGAAATGAAAATTATCTTCTTCTAAGGAATAAACACAATCACATACAGTACAACTACATGTGTTTGTATGACATGGAATTTAAAGATATCTTACTGGTCAGTCTTTTTAAAACAACAACAAACCCGAAACACATGCTTTTTCTTGTTGGAGTTTCATTTAAATCATCTGTCACTTTCATTGCTTACATGTTTTTCTTCCATTCTGATATTTTTATCGCTTTCATGAAAAAGAATTACGCGTTCACTTGTCATTTCAAATCATACTTATCAGTTCCAATTCATTAAAAAAAAAAGTCACGTCCATGTATGTTATTGTTTGAAAAAAACACATACACCAAGATCTCAAAGATTTGGAGAAATTGTACCACACGTAACACATACATGAGTAATTCGTCGATGTCATTAGAAACCATAATAATAGTAATGATTAAAAACAAGCTCTTTCATTGTAATGACTAAAATATCCCTCTAATGATTCAGTAACATCAACGTCGGTAATAATTTAAATACATCATCTAGCCAATGAAACATCACTAATAATTAAAATAAGTAATCTCAACCACAATAATAATTTGGACATCTGACAACTCAACAACCATTTACATTTTAATAATACGCAGTAAGATACAGTCCTCTTATTTTAAATAATCTAAAACCTCACTTAAGTTGAAAATACAGTCAATAAACACAAGAACAAATCAAAATTCATTTACAAATTCACATTATTATATCATTCGATACTTCCTTTCTCGATGTTCTTCTTCTAATCTTTTAATTAAATATCAGTCTGAATCAATGAAAATCTGTTACGTCTTGAAACATTTTGACAACAATGTAATTATGACAATTCTTCACACACACAAATTAAAAAGAAAATTACAACATGAAAGAATTCGATGCAAATAAAATCTCCATTCCATATCAGGGATGCACATGATAGTAACATGCAAATTGATCATTCCAAATAAACCTGTTAGAAATGAACTGATGAAAATTGGATGGAAACTCAATATGTGGGATAGTGAAAAAAAGATTAGCCTCGGGTATTTTTCTTCTCTAATATCTCACGAGTGAGTGCTGGGTTAGTCATGCAAATAGACGAGTCAGGTTCAAGAGAACATTTGATAAATCCAGTTTGGACTTGCATTTATCAAACCTGGTTTTCATAGTTGCTGAGGTGCCTTAGATAGCACTACTGCTAATTGCCTGATACTTCATGTGTTCTGAACCTAACGTGGCACTACAAGTGTGTAGTTTGCACATCAAACGGCGGATCAAGACGCATCATCCTGATCCACAGAGGACACAACTAAAGGTAATGTAACAAAAACAACTAACACAGTTCCACGAATTGTCTCAATTCTATTCACATCAGAGTTGCATTTTGTTGGCATAGTTATTATTTTTACTTTTTGTTCAATCTTTTTTTGATCCCAGTTGAATAACATCTCCCCCTATCCTGATATGACATTAGATGTTGCCAGGACGTAAAACTCCAACAACCAACCAACATATTTTGTTTCAGCACCGAGGCAGTGGTCTTCCGGCCTTAATAGTGATGGTGCATAATTGAACTACATATGCATGAAATGATGAGATGATATGAACAATATAGAAAATATGGGGTAACTGTCACACTTTACGGATATTATGGGGATCTTATTTTGTACATGTTGAATGGAGGATAGTCATTTGAGTTTACAATATTTCATTGGTTTGCTGATTATACCTGTGAGGAGGCATTGATACAAGTCCGAAATTTTGAAATCCGAAAAGCTTCACACAAATTAAAGATACCAAAATTCCATAAATGAGCTGTAATACTATTTATAGTCTGTATATATCTCAGTCAGTATACATATCCATATGTTTATCTGGGGGAATATTAATGTGTGTGATTACGGTTCATTTGAAGCTGTACATGTAAGCAAATACCTTATAATACTAAGACGGCTCACTCAGCCTGTACTGTGTAATCAAAATGATCAAACCCACCACTTGGTGCGCTGGCTGTTCTCTTGGTTAAACAGGTGCTATATTATATGTATAAATGTATATATGAATGTGAAAGATGTGTGATGATGGTGATGCTGATGATGATGTGTATTTGTTCATAGCAATTTCATATTGATGTGTATTCATACTTACCTATCTCATGTATAATATAATTGTATGTGTCTACATGTGAAACATCAACCAGCAGCTGGGCTGATCAAACGCACCACAAGGTGCACTGCAAAATTTACATTACCATTGGAGAGATAGGGAGTGAGCCGTCTTAGTATCATAGGGTGTTTGATGTAAGTCTTACCAAATCTTTGTTGAAAATAAAATGTACGAGATTATTTATTCTCAGTATTTCATTTATCATCATATTATTCCATAAATAGACTGTAATATTATACATAGTCTTTACTTATCCCATTTAGTGTGACCATTCACATGTTTTACTACAGTACTAATGTTTGATTATTTCCTTTATTTCGAAATCCGAAATATTCTGAAACACAACTGGCCCCAAGGACTTCAGATAAGGTATTGGGGATATGTGTTGCTCTGGTTAGTCGTGGATTTGGGTTGTGCAGATAATGGTTGTAGGATGCATTAGAATTGTCTTGGTCAACTATAGCTTTGTGGTTAGTATATGCTTTATCAGTTCGGTCAGGTATTATATGCTGGAGGTTCTCTGGTAGATTTCTGTTGTCGTCTACATTACTTGTTGTGTTTGGGGGCCCAGGGGGGTGGGGTGGGGGTGGGTTGGGGGGCAGTAGGGAAGATCTGAATGTTCGGGGGGGGGGGGAGGAAGGGTGGAGAGGGGTGAGTATTAAGTTTTATTTCTGTTCTCAAGTCTTGTGGTCTAACCAGGTAGTTTGATTAATTTTGGTTCTCAACCTTTGATCTAGATTTGAATTGTAGTTGGCCGCGTAAGTTGACTTATTCATTAAGCCCGCCATCTGTTGACATACTGCCTAAACGTTTCTGCCAGCTCTACTGATTCCTGCCATCCCTTTCCTACCAGCTCTTACCAATTCCCACCATCACTTTCTTGAATACTGGGGAGACCACTGGTATGATATCATATATAATGTAAAAACTCTCTAACCGACCACCTCCACAGATAGACCACACACCTGTATCGATCGCTTTATTTTGGTCCCAACAATACCATTGCAACCATATTCTAACTCCCTAAACCGATCACCTCCCTAAATGGACCAATTAAAATCGATCCTAAGGTCGGTCGATTTAGAGAGGTTTTACTGTATATACATATACATGTATATTTATTGAATACATATATATCGTTGTCGAAATGGAACAGCCCATCATCTATGGAGTAACTCATTAAGGGTTTGTGGATCTGGCAAATTACAAACTAGTTGAACCTAAGTAAAATAAATTATTAGAACATTTTCCATGGATCTCCTGAGCAAAGGGCACTTTTATTATTTTTCGCCAAGGATACAACTCTGCGGAATAACTAATGAGACAATGCAGGAAGCCTCTTGCTGAGGGAATAAAATACCAAATACCAAATACCAAGCATGTCTGAGGTGTGAGTTGATGGAGAAGGAGGAGGAGGAGGAGGTGAATGTGATTCTTAATTTTTTTCAGACTTGGTCGTTGATATAACAGGGGGGTGAGCGCCACCCCTGTTGGTTCCCTTGAGCGTTTGCCAAGGTACTAACAGTTGGAAGGCGGAATGTTCCTAGAAGACTGTGTATGGATTACTAGATACTGGGTTCCACAACTAAGGCCATTATCTTACGGGCGAAAAAAGAGGTGATACAATGCTACAATAACTTGTGCTAATCAACAAACAAACAAAAATGATTGTGATGTAATTTTTGTTGTTTTTGTTTGTCTTGAGAGAAAGAAAGAATTGTCAGAATATATCACATGAAAGGTCCAGACAAAAGAACGTAGGCAAATCTGTTATGACTTAGGTCATTCAGATTTTACTGATTTTAAAATTACTGCCGGTATGTTCTAATCAGGTATGTTTTAAATATAGAACTTATGACAGGTAAATACTTCAAATATGTATTTTAACATCACTACATGAAATGCGTTGCAATTTCTTTTGCATGAGATTATTAGGATTAAAACAAGTTGAAACCATACATAGTAGAATCCGTATATATATATTTAAGAAGTTTAAAATTCGGTCAACAGTGCCGGGATATTTGGTAGCTGGCCACTTGCAGGTGACGTCATTGGGGGATTAAGAACTCAGATTAACTGGGAAGGGATATGTTCCTAGTTTATACTCCCATAATTGATTATAAATCATATATATATATATACATTTTTTGTTGAGACTGGTACATGCGTCAGGTGACGGTTAGCGATGCAGGCGCAACTAGGTGGCGCCACTAGTCGATCTGAGGGAGTAAGGCCCAACCAGATGATCAGCTTCCGGATAATAATTATACTGGTAAAAGCAGCACATATATGTATATATAGATGTGCACATACACATATATTATATAAAAACAGACTAAAAAACTATTACTAAGTATTAGCATAGTAGTGATGACATAGAGGGTAGGGCTGTTAGATTAAGTATTACATTTGGTCAATATTTCTAGGGATGATATGTTCTTCTTCTCTGCACGACCGTGACAGGACATCGCAAATGTCTTGGGCATAGCAAACTAGGTAGATCGCCGCCTCAGTAAACAGAAAGGTGAAATACCACAATAATTCTTCCGGAGGGGGGGGGGGGGGCTGGGCGGGGAGAGGGTGAGGATGGGGGGGGGGGGGGGGGGGGGGTTGAGAGGTCAGGTGACACACGTACGGACACAGCCATGGCATTCAAAGAAACACACACCGAATGGAAGAGAACTGATAAAAATAGTAAGGAATATGTGAACATGCAATCTCTGGTTGTTTTTAAAAGAATGCAACATGATTAATTCTTGACATACTCTTAGTCTCGTTGCTCCAAAAGAACGCTATAAAATAGCAGATGATAACGGACATCAAGACGCGGCACCACAACAGCCAATCACAGCCGACGGCTCTTGGCGAACCGGGTCAAGGTCAAAGCCACGACCGAGTCAGGGTCAAGGCCGTGGGGGTCACCAAGTGCGCAGCGGCTCGAGTTTGAGGCAAGAACGCTGGATAAGTTAGTCATCAGCCCTTAAATCGTGTTTTATTATTGATATTTAGGCTCAGGCTCCTGTGTGGAGGGGTAGGGTAAAACTTTGAAAGACAAAGTTGGACATTTTTCGGGAGAAATTAAATTGTCAAATATATATATATATATATATATATATATATATATATATATATATATATATACACGCAAGGGGCTCTCTATATATATATATATATATATATATATATATATATATATATATATATATATATATAGTTAGACATTAAAATGACTCCAAAACATCTCAGAATTGTTAAGATGAAGAAAATGTGTTGGAAATGTTCTGCTAATAAATTTGGAAATAACCTAATAATATTAATCAAATTACTAAGGCTCCAAAGACACTTCAATGGAATTGCCACATTCAATGATCATAGAACAGAAGCGGGAAATTAAAAGTGATAATATGAGACAATTATATTCGGGGAAAATTCTTTTTCTTTCTTTACTTCCTTGTTATACTTATGTACCACAATTTATGAAAGCTGTTTTTTCCCCCACAGAAGCGAACTATAACACAAAGTAAAAGTCACAGAAATTATTTGCTGAGCATTCTTTCAGTCAGCAAAAATTTTCGTGACATTCAACAGAATCAAGGAACAAAACAAAATGAATGCGGCAATTCTTCAACAGGAGAACAATGAGCAGGGATGAAGTCACACAAATTTTGCACAGCCTTTTTGATGAACTGTGAAATTTTCATGACTTCTGCACCGCAAGGGTTTCTAACTTATCCATTTCTTGCATCAATACTCATCAAAGGCAGTATATTAATTGTTCTAGTTTAGCTTTCTACGTTATAATGCTGGAAGGTCTCAGATGTAAAGTAGTACAGTAGTTGATAGTGGCATGGATCAATGAGTGGAAAAGTAGTCAATATGCAAAGAAGGGTCAGCTTTAACCGACACTGCAAAGACACAGAGCTTTGCAGCGTTCTCATCTTAGTGTTAGGGTTATGCAACCCAGATAAAAACAACCCGGGAAGGGAAAAAAAAACCCAGAAATTAACCCGGGAAGGAAAAATAAAACCAAGATGGTGGGTTGTGCATGGAATAAAAAAAAACCACCACCATTGCAATAATTGACAAAGCTTTGAGCATCACCCGGGAGGTAAGGTTACCCAAATCAAAGATGGCGGCAAAAAGATTCATTGCCGTATTAGTTATTATTGTCAGTAAATCTCCGAGGTCGACTAGCATGCAAGTGTATTAGATTTAGTAGCTAATGCTTTCCGTACAACCAATACATTACCTTACCCCCCCCCCCCCCCCCCCCCCCAACGAAAAACAAAAGCCCAACACTAGAAAACTGACTGTACATTCTACCAAAGACATTAACACTGTTTTAGTAAGAAGTCTACACCATATTTCCTTGCAGTAACTTGGGTTAATGTTAGAAGGCCTGCTTTATTATAATACTTCATCTGACAGTGATTATGCTACCTCAGAGTGCTTGCACTATGCTGTGAGAGTGCGGACATCGGTGTTGTGACATGGAGGCTCAACATGTCGCTGAGTGTATGTGTGGCATTCCATGCTTCAATGTAGCTCCAATTACAACACTAGCTGTAGTTTCCGAGCACTCTCTCTCTCTTTTTTCAAATTATTATTTTATTTAGAATAGACTGCGCGCAAACATTCAACACCTATTTAATTAGTCAGAGCAGTGAATACTGAGTGGTAGAGAAATTAATATGCAAGTAAACAGACATGTAGAAATTCAGAATGACCATGTTGCACCGCTGAACTGATGATGGTTTAGCTCTTAAAATAATTACATTTCAACTGTTCCATGAACGCCTCTATATAGATGCCGATGTAATCCCATTAGCTTAATCAAAAAATTGAACATACAAATTATAATTTTTTTAAAGTGATTTAAAAATCATACTTGATTTTTAATCTTCAAAATTCTCATTGAGTTTTAAATTTCTCATTGAAGACAGACACCTCAACCCTGATAATCCACTTGATTTAGGGGTCATCCAAAGTTTTCAACATTTTCACGATTGTCCAAAGCATACAACGATGATAAAGGGGTGGGGGTGGTGCTAGTTATGTACAACTATACATATGGCTGAATAAAATGTTGATATAACAGAAACAACTGTCACGTTCTGTGATAGAATGTTGATGTGTACTACTTTGTCGAGGAGGGTGGGCGGGACGGGAAAAGTAGTACTCTTTGTACCACCGTGAAAATGTTGAAAACTTTAGATTGATTGATTGATTGCTGATGGTCTAACGTCATGTCGGCAGCAAGGGCCCGTATTCATGGCGAAAAGCTAGTGGTGTCTATATCTATCTATTCCGTCAGTCTTCTCAATCACATTCACATGCCCACATTGAAATCTACACAAAATTCCGAAACGGTCCGATCTTTGTCAAATGATAGCAAAGATGATCTCTGATGTGCTTTTAAAGTGGTTAAATTTGTGCCAAATGCCAGCAAAGTTTAACTCACAAAATAACTGAAATTATAGGAGGCAACACAATCCAGTTTTTATTAGGAACTTAAAAATTTGTTTGTCCTTGGCATTAGGACAGAGGTCTCACTAGATAAAGGATTCACCTGGTACTCGCAGTACACGGGTGAATGCCAACCCTATATAAAAACGGTCGAAAAAGCGGGTTAAGGAATTGAGAGCCTAATTTCACAATCTAAGAAGCAACAATTATTCTTTACTTATGTCTTATTGATAGCCCGCTACCTTTGAGTTGAAAACTATAATATAATATCTAGTTTAATAAGATTTAAAAGTGAAATCGACGGCGTTCTGCGGCCACCATCTTTTCTTTTTGCATTCTCTCCCATTTCACCAAGTCTGTGCTGATATAAGTAACCATTTGACACTGGAGGCAGGCATTCTACTTGCTGTTCCATACTAAAGCTATTTTCGCAAGTATTTACAGTACGTTGTCATTCACCTGTGTACTACAAGTACCGGGTGAATCTTTTATCTAAGGTCTCACATGCTATTTACATTGAAATATTGTTGGTGCAAGGCCATGAAAACTTCAGTCAAAGTCAGAAGGTGTCTGAGTGTCAATGTCCACTGAGACCCAATGCACCTAGGGGGTGTGGTTCCCCCGCGAGTAAAAATGCATGAGTCAGCCAAGAGCGGCCGATATGGAATCGAGTGAGGACTACTTGGTCTTGCAACACCCAGCATGTTTTGTAGATGTTTTTCCAATGCATCGAGTGATCTCCACCCCAACTCATCGGTGACCTCCACCCCAACTCATCAACCCAATTTAACTATTTAATTTTTCTTTTTTTTTAAATTTGTGCATTGATCTACTCAGTGGTGTCTATTCTTACAGAGAGGCGGCAACATGGTCATATAAAGTGGGCCGGGCAAGTGAATGGCCTGGTATAAATGATACCTATTTCAGAAGCACAGCTCGATGCTTTTTGTGGTTAGTGATATTAGTGAGAGTACTAAACATCCTGTGAGAGTGAGGCAATGTTGGTGACCCCATCGTGACCCCCCGACCCCTAAGTCCCGATAGCAAGTTTATAAGTGTTCACAACCAACACAAGATCTTATCATCGTAACTAGCGATATATCAACGCGGAAACAAAGATAGGATATTATTAATGAAAACAAAAGAAGCATACAATTAAAGATTTAATTATTTATATGAGTAATTATCAACCAAGTTTTCCTATTTATAAAATTGAATTAGTTTTTTTGATTGAATCCTCTTCATTCATATGAAATGTATATATGGGGCATATATATATATTAAAGTGATTATATATTATATATATATATATATATATATATAGATAATTTATATATACCAGATATGTATAAAATATCTCTGGATTAACTTCTCGAAATGAGAGAAAAATTATATATATATTCAGGGGTTTTCCCATAAATATATAGATATATATTTATAAATGTATCTATATATGCTTTTTCTTCCAAGTAGAGAAATAACTCAGATATCTCCATATTTACATTTAACCAATCTCAAGATAAACCCTTTCAAATTTATCCATCACAACGCTATGTGAAAAAAATAGGGAATAACAAAGTAGATATTACACACACATTACACATATATATATATATATATATATATATATATATATATATATATATATATATATATATATAGGTGGCATCTGGCGGGGGCCATGAGAAGACAATGGCAGACTAGACGAGACAGAGGAGGACATACCATAGGTTTCATCGGTCATGTTGGGCGCGGGCTTGTAGACCACCATGTTGATGGTACGGTACGTGTCCGTCACCTCCACCCGCAGACGTTTAGCATAATTATCCGGCCCGCTTGTAGGGACTCTGAAGTCGATGGAGAAGATCCGGGGACACTTCACACCCACGTCATACTCAAACAGGGGCTGGTCCGGGTACGTGGGATCTGTCACCTTTATAGCGAAGAAGCCTGCAAAATTAGAACCAGTGCAATGTTGTTATTTTTATTACTTTTATTATTGTTTAATTTTTGTTTATAAATATTTATTTTGTCTCATTAAAAGATATTATTATTATTACTATTATTATTGGGGAGAGGCACATAGCTCAGGCGGTAGCGTGTCCACCTGTGAAGGTGTCGGTCATCCGATCGATCCTGCTCAGCGGACACATTTGCAGTTTGGGCTATTTTCCGTTCCAACCAGTGGTCCACAACTGGTTCATCAAAGGCTGTGGTATGTGCTGTCCCGTCTGTGGGAAAGTGCCTGTAAAAGACCCTTGCTGCTTATCAGAAAGAGTAGCCTATGTGGCGCCAGTGGGTTTTCTCAAAAGAAATGTCAGAATGACCATATGTTTGATGTCCAATAGACAATGATAATAATCAATGTGCTCTAGAGGCATGGTTAAATATTAAAAAGAATATATATATTGTTTTATATCAGCCCCATTATCATCATCATCATCATCATCATCATCATCATCATCATCATCATCATCACCACCATCACGATTATTATTATTACGATTATGACTACGATTAACATTAATATGATAGGGCTGGTTAGCTCAGCATCAGGATAATGTGACTGAGTGAGATATCAGCTGATAGTGTCGGCAGCCTGATTTCCCAGTTGGACAGCACTATAAAAAGTCACCATGTGTGAGCACAGTCACAAGTCGGTACCCGTCTAGATATGATCTTAGATGTTGCCAGGACGTAAAATTCCAACAACCAACCGATCCCCAGGTGACTAGTATCAATTTAGTAGGCCACTGGTTTGACTCGATCTGGAATCGAACTCCCGACCTTCCGCAAAGGAAGCCTGTGCTCTACCGATTCGACCACGGCGTCCAGTTATGATGATGCTGATGATTTGTTTGTTTGTTTGTTGTTGTGTTACGTTCTAGCAACATCTAAGGTCATATCAGGACGGGGATGATGAATACAAAAAAATGTAGTATTAATGGCGACAAACAACGAGTCCTAATCTCACCTGGGCATTGTTCGATCTCCCCCCGCAGTCTCAACGTCCACATGTTCTCCGACCAGAGGATCTCGGCCTTGAGCGTGCTGTCATCCTTGACGGTGGTGTTGTCGAAGAGTGGCTGCAGGATCGACTTGTTGCTCGGCACCTCGAAGTAGATGAAGGGGACGGCGGTCCGGTTGAACATCCGGTACACGCCGTTCGAGACGAACTGGATGCTCATCTGTGGGTCGGGCCGGTAGGGGTCGCTATCCGGCGGATTGCTTGTAGCTAATAGAAGTTCAGAGAGTGCATTCGTGTCGCAGTCCTGTCGCTCTGCGGTGGTGGTGGTGGTGGTGGGAATAAGAGAGAGGTTATTAATTTTCTTTTAAACGATTATTTCTTCCTGTTTTAAAGCAATAATAATAAAACAAAAGAAAACAACAACATCCGCACACAAACCCAAAACCATCCGCACACAAAACAAAGATAATTATTACTCAGGCATCGCCATGTCAATATTCATGGAGTCAATATTATATAACTTGAAATCACTAGTCCTGTGCCTCATCCTGATATGACCTTAAATGTTGCCAGGACGTAAAACTCCAATAACCAACCAACTAGTCCTGTGGCGATATGTATATGTGAAAGTGAAATGCTTACATATATATGTAGGCAGGGGAATATCTGATTCTAGGTAAAAATTTCAATTACAGATTTGTTGCAACAGTGTATTTTGGATAAGTATCAACTGTAATTTAATGTAACATTGGTTGCTCGGCTCGAAGATCACCCCCCCCCCCCCACACCCTGGGGAAGCCATACAGTCACCTTAGTACATGCCTGTGGTTAAATCAATCTCAACACAACTCAATTTGAAGTCGCACCAAACTCGTTTTTATAAGAGTGATTATATATATTCTTTTTAAATAGAAAAAGTCAAATATTTACTAACAATCCCACCATACTGCACTCAGTGATGGTGCTACCATTATGTCAACTAGGCAGCCGCCCCGGGCGCAGATCTCAGAAGAGGGGTGGGGGGCGGCAGCACGAATCTTTGGAGGGGGGGGTGTAACAAATATTTGGGGGGTGGGGGGGCGGTGGTGAAAGTAATTGGCCACGCTTAGGGTACAAAATAGTCTGGCACCGGTCCTGGTTGCATCAGCAGGTGAAGTGTGCTGTTTGGAGAAATATTTCTGCCTGTCTTAAACTTAAAGCAAAAACACTACACACCCAACGAACCACATGGAGAGGTATGTGTGGATAGAGTGATTGCATCGGGGAGCCTAGGTTCTGTAATGCTTAGCACACTAGCCCCGGAAATGTCAGACGTGTGGGTTCGAATCCTGCGCTTGGAATGTTATTTCCCATTTTCATTACCCCCATGATAGTACATTAGGTGATTAAGCAGGGGAATTTTCAACCGCGGACAATTGGTGTTCCTCATTCCACTCCTCCTTTCTCTATCCTAGTAATTCCGAACACCAGGCTAGGTAGCGACACGAGTGACCTTACTATAAAAAGGTTCTATCTGACAAAGTGACCGAATTGGTGTTATGGATGTAAAAATGTTCTATCTACAAAAACCTATCATGCACTTACACAACTGTTTCTCAACTGGTATTTTTCACTGAGATATATTAAAAAATAATATTGTTCTATCTGCTTTGCTACCATGCAGTTACACAGCTTCAGTCCTCATTATCTCGAAAGCACCATTTTGTCAGATAGAATCTTTTCATAGTAAGGTCGCGACATGTCAATTTCTAAGGTGGTGGGGATGAGTAGACATCTATGAGGTGATGTTGTTAATCAAATAAAGAAAGCAAACTCACTCCAGAATTCTGTGCTGACTCCGAATGGCTTGCGTGGGCGGACAGAGAGCGTGCGCGTAGTAACCTCCATCTCAGTGACGCGCATGCCCTGGTCCGAGTAGTATCCAGATGAGAAACTACGCATGGAACTGTCGCCCTCAATGAAGTCCACCTCGCCCTTTACCTCAGAACCATAGTACACCTTCAGGAAGTTGTGTCTGTAAGCAAAGCGCATAGAATTGTAAGTGCATGCACATAGAGAAACTACGCATGGAACTGTCGCCCTCAATGAAGTCCACCTCGCCCTTTACCTCAGAACCATAGTACACCTTCAGGAAGTTGTGTCTGTAAGCAAAG
This sequence comes from Branchipolynoe longqiensis, assembly GCA_030323885.1. Classification (NCBI taxonomy): domain Eukaryota; kingdom Metazoa; phylum Annelida; class Polychaeta; order Phyllodocida; family Polynoidae; genus Branchipolynoe; species Branchipolynoe longqiensis. The sequence goes on from CM059197.1 coordinate 26,021,177, forward strand.
CGCATAGAATTGTAAGTGCATGCACATAGGGCTAATTGTTCACGTTGCGCAAGCAACATGGGTAGTTCAGAGTGAGGGATGAATCTAATTTATTTATTATATATATTTTTTATGGGGATATACTCAGAAACTGAAAGCATCAGGGACCGTATGCATGGGCCGGTGCTAGGACCCTAACCGCGGCTATTTTGGCACCACACGGTTAACAGTAGAAAATCCGCATGCATGAGCCGGTGCCAGCACTAACCGCCGACCGTAGCCTAGGCTAAGTTACCCTGCCTCCAGACCAGGGTTAACGGGGTATCCCAAGCGGTTAGTGTGCATGTGAGGGTCTCAATCTATTCAATGCTGTCATATTTAACAGAATTACACACGCAATAAGTGAAATTTGATCAATTTAACCCTAAATGCGAAGCGATATTAACGCTGCTGCCGCAACAGCGGTGATATTAATATTTTCGAATCGACGAATGTAAAGTAAACAAATCGTCGCCTCCGCAGCGACGTCGATATCCATACTGTCCAACATCAACTAAACATGGCCGTCGCCGCCGCCGCCGAATCGGCGGCAATATATTATACCCAAATCTATTCAATGCGATCATGTTTGACAGATTTACATACGCAATAAGTGAAATTTATTCAAATTAACCATAAAATCGAACCGTTATTAACGCTCCCGCCGCATTGGCGACGGGAGGGATTTCCCAAATCTATAAATAACTTCACGGTTAGCTATCCGCACCGGCTAGTACATTTATGCATATGGCTTGACCTAATTAACCAAGGCCCTCCTAGCCACGGATAGCTATCCCAGAGTTGGCTCCTAGCTCCGGCTAAGCTCTGATGAAAGTATAAACTATTCAAAACGAAAACGCCTACTTAGATTTGATCTTACATATCCAACTTAGATATTGATACCCTCATTAAAGTTGCATAGTCCGATGGTTTTGAATTTCTGTATTTTTTCTGAGATAAATATATTAGATAGAGCACTAGTAACTACTATACATTAGTTCAAACTTAGTTTTATTTTAAATGGTAAACCTTTGAGATATTTTGAGTGCAAACATGGAAAATTAGTTTTGGCAAGGTTGCCAAAACTCTGACACCATATACTTCTGCAGTAACAGGTTCTGCTAAATTGATTCAGTATTGCCTTCTACACAGAAACAAATGCTTAATAAGTGCATCAGTGTCTAAGTTAGATATGTAAAATCAAATCTGGATAATTGGTTTGGTTTTGAAAATTTGATATTTCATCGGACTCTGCAGCTTTAAGCTCCTGCATAGAAGGGAATACTAAGTCAATTTAATAGAACCAAAGTTCGCCAAAGTTAGCCATCTAAAATAAAAGTTACTTCAAACTGAAGTAAGTTAGATTATAACGACCAACCTAATATATTTATCTCAGAAAAAATGACCTAAACCCAAAACCATCGGACTATGCAACTTTAAACTTATGGTGTCAGAACATTGACACGTTGTGACCCAGTCACACTACGGCTTGCGACCACTTTGCGACGACTTTGGACCAAAGAACACGCCTCCTTGCGACCAAAGCAATGGTTGCCGACATCTTTGCGACCATTTTGGTCGCAAGGAGGTTTTTACTGCAGTAGCTTCAACCCTCTTGTGACCAAAATGGTCACTTAGGAACACTTTGCGATCAATCTGATATTTTGTGGCAGAAATGACAGAAACCCAATACCATCAGACCATGCCACTATAAAGCTGTTTAGTCTGATGAAAACATCAACATTTCAAAACTAAAGAAATTATCTAGATTTGATTCTAGAAATCTAACTTAGATACTGGTGCACTTATTAGACATGTGTCGTCACACAGAATGGAATAGCCTACTGAGGCATCTGAAAACAACCTGTTACTGCAGAAAAGCCTATGGGGTCGGAGTTTTGGCATGCTTGCTAAAATTAATTGTCCATGCTTACAATTCAGATATGTCCAAAGTTGGTCATTTTGAATTAAAGTTATTTCAGACCAATTTAGGTAGATCAAGATTATAACGATCAACCTTACTATATTTATCTAAGAGAATGACAGAAACTCGAAACCATCGGACTATGCAACTTTAATCAACGTGTGTAACAAAACAAACACTAATAATAACAACAACGATAATAATAATAATATGTAATAGGTATACTGACTCGTCTATGGCCTTGTCTGGGTGGTGGCCCTCGTAGATCTTCTGCGCCCTGAGGCTGCGACTGTTGACGGGGCGCCCTTTGTAGCGCACCGTGTACGTGATGTCGTAGATTTTGTACCGTGGCTTGGGCTCCACGTGGCAACCAAACACGGTGCCGCGGTGGGAGAACACTGGCGACAAGACGAACTCGGCCAGGTTACCCGTCACACATCTAAGCACGAGCGAAACATAGCATCTTAGCGTTTGGTGATTAACCATTAATTTAAAGAATAATATTGTTGTTATTGTTAAAAAAAAAAATATATATATCGCAGTCGGGTGGGGTCCTACTTCTCCCATTTGGCATTTGGTGGCGTGTTCGGTGCGTAACCTGGTCCCCTGACCTTCGTTTCAAGAGAGGTCACCACTGTAGTGGTTTCAAAAGCACTGTCAACAAGTGATGCGGTTTCTGAGGCATACCAGTTTGCGAGGGACATTTACATTCAAATGGATTGTCAACGGCTGTGAGCAAATCTTCATACAGAAAAAGTCAAATATCTCTCAAATTACACCACCTAGAAACAAATTGCTTGGTACACATATAAAAAACATGTTTACCAAAAAAGACTATATTAAATTGATAAGGTTGGGGTTCTGGATTTCTATTAGTTTTGAATAAAACTAACGCTTTGCACCTCGCGCACCGTCAAACTCAAGACATTGTCAATGGTCGTGAGCAATGTTCATACAGAAAATACAGAAAAAGTGAAATATCTCTAAAACCACACCACCTAGAAACAAATCGTTTGGTACACATATAGAAAATATCTTTACCAAACACATTATATTAAATTGATAAGGTTAGTGACGATGCTGTTCGATTTTGACGCATGCGCAGAAGCGATGTGTCCCTGGCAAACTGGCATCCCCGACTATTTCCGTGCATCTAAACACGCCCGCAATGGCGACATCTGTGAAGAATGCCAGATGACAGTCTCAGTCACCAGGACCAGCCAGAGGCTCGTCCCCTGACGGTTAGGCGTGGATTTTCACTGTGAACACCTAGTAGACGTGAACACGGAAGGTAGTGGAACCAGACTAGGACCAGCATACACAGCCTGGTGGTAACGGGACGAACTACCGGCTCTGCGAGTGGGCTTGGTAGGTAGGAGAAGTGCGAGTATTTAGCGCCAGGTGGCGCCAAGTCTGTCTTGCCCGCTGTTGCGGATTCTGAGGGACACCAGTTTGCGAGGGACACATCGCTTCTGCACATGCGTCAAAATCGAACAGCATCATCACTAACCTTATAAATTTAATATAATGTTTTTGGTAAAGATGTTTTCTATATGTGTACCAAACGATTTGTTTCTAGATGGTGTAATTTGAGAGATATTTGACTTCTTGTGTATTTTCTGTATGAAGATTGCTTACGGCCATTGACAATGCCTTGAGTTTGACGCTACGCGCAGTGCAAAACGTTAGTTTTATTCTAAAATAATAGAATTCAAGAACCCTAACCTTATAAATTTAATATAGTCTTTATGGTAAAGATGTTTTCTATATGTATACCAAACGATTTGTTTCTAGATGGTGTAATTTGGGAGATATTTGACTTCTTCTGTATGAAGATTTGCTCACGGCAGTTAACAATGCATTTGAATGGAAGTGTCCCTGGCAAACTGGTGTCCCTCGGAATCCGCATCACCTGCCTCTTCGCCACCAAATGCGGTTTAAGTTGCAAATCAACTTGTCTGATAATGAAATGTTTGGTTCTACAACCCATCATTAGTTGGGAGTTTATACATAGCTATCACAGTTCAAGTAACGCGTAATGTGTATTTATTACACACACCTGACTAGTTCGCACTCTGAGTTGTGGTACACCTCGCAGATCTTGGAGCAGTCCTGCTTTCCGCAACAGCTGAAGCAGTGCTGCAAACGCGGGGACTCGCCGTTGTCGGCGTCCTCCCCCGTGATGTTGCACCGATGTGATCCCTGGCGGGCACTCATCGTCCGAGCGCACATGATTGTACAGGCGTCACAGTTGGTTCGCTGCTCCGCGCACCTTAACAAGAAAAAGAAAAAAAGAAGGATGTTCCGATCAAATACGACGACATCGCAGATTTATGAAATATGGGACAGCACGATATCTCGGTAACATAATACACTTGCCTCCCAGGGGCGTAGCTAGACCTTTAACGATGTGTGCTCCTAATTTCGGCAGGGGGTTTAGGGGGCGGCTTAAGCTTAATATGAAATCATATCTAAGTAACCCCCCCACTCTCTCTCTCTCTCTCTCTCTCTCTCTCTTTATTATTTTTTATTTTGTTGTTGTTGGCAAAACGATGTGGACGTTTTGGCGTACGCGCGTACACCTAGCTACGCCCCTGCCTCCGCCTCCGATTATTTGGAGCAAATCGACAAATCTACGTTTGTAAATATTATATCAGCTTACAGTTACAGGCGCAGGTTTGTCTTGTCTACTGTAGTGTATTGTATTGTTGCTCATGTAATGTATTGTTGTTCAACATGATTACCATTACACTTAGAAAAATCATGTAATCTTATTTACATTTCTTAAGCACCCCCCCCCCCCCACAAACCCCATAAAAAACACAATGATAACATATTCATCCCATACTTGTAGTAGGGCCTAGGCCTGCGAGTACAAAGTGAATCTTTTATCTAGCCCCGCATGCCTGTCAGTCACTGATAGTGATAGTCGGCAAGCGTAGACCTATAACTCACAGCTGTACGGGTGATTTAACAATTTAACAATTTTTGTCTGACATTTTTTGGAAAGCAAGCAGACAAACATAATTCATTCAAATTTGGTATCATTTCAAATATGATGTCCCATAATTTGTCATTATTTCAATTACGATGTTTCATATTAGACCGTTCGAGATCTCTCCTCGATGTCAAATCGTAAAGTTGCATAATGTGATGAAATCTTAATCCCTCGGAGCCCACTTAGATGACACAGAACCCTTATTTTCCTAATTTCTTCCAAGAAATAAAAGCGAATTCTTCATTTCAGACGATCCTGAAATTGATTCCTGAGTCCTATTAAAAAGATGGTTCTTTCAAATGGTTTCGTTTCATGTTGTTTGTTTGTTTCCTTCCTGCCAGGTAAGAACTTTTTTGGGGGGGGGGGGGGGGGGGGGGGTTAAAGCTGCAGAATCAGAAGAAAGCTTTAAATTTTCTGAACCAAAGTTCTCACATAGGTTTGATCTTACATTTATTTCCAACTTAGGTACTCATTAAACCTTCATTGCTGTTTCGGCTCCTGCGGTATTTAGCAATTTGCAATCGCTCAAAGGAAAATGGATACATCGGTCATACATGAGGGGTTAGCATAAGCCGATGAAAACTTCAATTAAAAAAAATTCCTAAATACTTTTGTTTGTTTCTATCTTTCTCTCCTTCTTTGTGTGTTTTTGTCTTTATTTCCTTCTTTGTTTCTTTTTCTTTGTTTATTGCCTCTTTCTTTTTTATTTCTTTAAAAAATAGATTATTTCTGTTATTATTTTTTTATTGTTTCTTTTACAGATGTTGTTTTCAATTACATTTAGGATAGGAGTGAATTTCATACCACAGCTTCTCACCATGCCCCCTCACCATGCCCCCCCCCCCCCCCCCCCCCCCAGTCTACTGTACTAAGAACCCCTCCACCCGGATTGCTTTTATTTGTTTTATTCATACATTTATTCTCCTGCGAACAACACACGCAGTGGTGGTAGATTCACCTATCACCCGGTCCCGGAGGCTGAGCTTCATTCAGACCCCTAGGCTGAGTTTTAGTGCACTAAAATAAACCATTTTCTATGCTCTTGGGCCCCCCCCCCCTACTTCCGGGTTTTAAGCCTACTCGGTCTAATGGTTAATCCGCCACTGAACAAAGGTCAGTGCTAAAGCACAGATCTCCTGACATTTGTGAAAAGTTGGTGAACAGCAACACATTATGGGGAAAGTAGACGAGACTAGTTCTAAAATTGCGACTGTTTAAAGATGGGCTTTACAATGTTTTCTGAATGTAAGAATCACAGTGTAGAAATGATAGCAGAAAAGAGACAGATGGGGGTTAAATGATTGGGGCAAGGCATTTCGCTCACTATCAGATTGTGTATGGATGCTGCTAGCTGTGTGAGGCAGTGCGTTGTTAGTGTTAAGGCACCCTTTTGTAATTCCGAATGGCTAGGTGCGGGGGGAGGTTTCGGTTGCTGATGTTCGGCTAGCCCGCTTGGGGCGTGGTGGGTACCCGGCCCCCCTCACCGAATCAACCACAATTCGGAAATTATGCGCCAATTCAGGATAATCTGACTGAGTGCGATATCATGTCATGGTGCCGGCAACCGGGTATTTCAGTGGGGCAACGCTATAACATCGACATGAGTGCACCTAGATAAAAGATTCACCCGGTACTTGTAGTACACGGGTGAAGGACAAGGTAGTGTAAATACGGGCGAAAAGAGGTTTAGTATGGAACATGAAGTAGAAACTGTGGTTCCATGATCAAATGGCTACATATATTGCCACAGATTTGGTGAAATAGGAGAGAATGCAAAAATCCAAGATGGTGGCCATAGAACGCGTCGATTTCAATTTTAAATCGTATTAAACTAGCTATTTTATTATATTTTTCAACTCAGAGGTAGCGGGTAAATATGAAGACACCTACAAAGAATAAATGTTGCTTCTTAGATTGTGAAATTAGGCTCTCATTTCATTAACCCACTTTTTCGACCGTTTTTATATTAGGCTGGTATTCACCTGTGTACTGCGAGTACCGGGTAAATCCTTTATCTAGAGTGCACCCTGCCAAAAGTCCATAACCATCCTGATGGCCTTCGATGTAGCCAGGCCGCAAAGCCCCAAAACAAAATTAAAACGACTACCATTTGATCCACTTGCAAGTTTGTGTGTGTGAGCGTGTTTTGTTGCGTTAATTTGTAGTATGTAACTAGTTAGGAACCAGGAATAAAAAATAAAAAAACCCACAAAATTGTTCCTGCGGCTTACAGGAAATTAACAACATTGTAAGCACAAATAAAAAAAGTGCACATTATAAAATATTTAGTATGAAAAAGAATATAAAGTTGAAAGAAACTGTTGGCACGTGCTTACATAGTGACAATGTAGCTACACGCCTGCTAGTAACTAGAACTTACTTGACTGTCCGGTCAATAAACATTGTAGAGAGGTCCTCTAGCTCCGAGCTTACCCCGAAGGTCGTGCTAAGCGTGCCGGGCCTCGTGCACAGAACACTCCACCCCTCCGGGTTAATGCCTGTAAGACATGACAAATAAGGTGTCAACATGGAAATTAAAGTAAGACAGACGACTCACTCATTAGCGATTCTCTAATTTGATAATTAGATTAAAGCTAAGATTCCTTATACGCAGTATGAGGCATGCGAATGCGAATGCGGCAAAAAATTGAAAAGCATGTAATTGAATAGTGGTGCTTCCATACATCCGAATGCGAATACGAATGCGAATGCGAATGCGGAAAATGGATCGACCCATGGACCGATCGGTGCAAATGCAAATGTGAATACTGCTGCGTTTGCCATAGAAAACAATACTAACTTTGATCTTCCTTCACAAATTTGGAGGAAAACCCCCCAAAAATGTTATGGGTAACTTTTTTGGTGTGTTTATTTGTTTAACCATCCCCCAGCACTAAAAGTAAACATCGGCTATTGGGGGTTGGCATATATCTATGCCGCATATACCACATTCGCATTCGCACCCCGCATGCCGCATGCCGCGTATAAGGAATCTTAGCTTTAGATGTTCCATTCATACATTAGTGATTCTCTAATCATGTCCAATGCATTTTCTTATCGTTTTGTATTTTTGATTAATTGGTATGGTGTATTACCCTTGATTTAAAGTTGCATAGGTTTGAGTTTCTGCAATTATTTGTTTGTAGACATTAGATACATACAATAGATTGATCCTTGTTCATGTTACGAGACCATGGGTAATTGAATACACACGAGCGACGTTTCACTGTCGCCTTGATACAAAGCATCTCTTGTTCTATTAATACTAATAATAGGCTACTATTAATGGACTAAATCCCAGCCGCTAGCCCGACGCCTTCGCCACCTAGCGTCGAAATTTCACTTTAACTGACTTGCCCGCCTTTCAACTCACTTCGACCTCGGCTGCGGTTCCTTCAACATCTACACTACGAGATCCTTTGTTTTACACTGAAGTAATTTTTATTATAAATGGCTAACTTTGGAGATATTTGAAGTGAAAACATGCCATATTAACTTTGGTAAGCACGTCAAACTTCTAACACCACAGGCTTGAACAGTAACAGGTTCAACACAATTGACTTATCCCCTTCCATGCAGCCATCAACGCTATAACTATAAGTGCACTAATAACTAATTTGGATATACAGAATCAAATTTAGGTAAGTCTTTTGGTTTAGAAAATTTGATGCTTTTATCGGACTATGCAGCTTTAAGATCATTCCTAATGCCTAGTACACACCTCCCGTATAAAACCTAAAACTGCCCGTTTCGCGACTAAGTTTGAGTTTTAGTCGGTTTCAGTGTGTGAGCCCCTAACACACCTGAGCCTTCCGATTCGCGACTTAAAACTCAGTTTGAGGGCTTAAGTATAAGATTCGAAAAATGAATCGGGCAGTTTTAGGTTTTAAACGGGAGGTGTGTACCAGGCATTAGTCAGGAAACGGGACGGGTTGGGTTGTGACGGGTCGCGTCGGGCAGTCAGTTTTAGCATGTGAATCGTATACGGGAGGTGTGTACCAGGCTTTAATGTTTTGCAATGTGATATGGGGCATATGGATGCTTTTGTATTGAGCAACCCAGATAACATGCTTACATCGGTGTAACATTGGTCCAACGCATGCATGGGAGTTGGCCCAATGTTGAGGCCGATATTGGCACAACCTTTCAGTGCTCATCGACCAAACAAACATAGGCATAACAGTATGACTATGAGGCAACATGGGCTCAATGATATGAGGTAATTACGCTGAAATATCGTTATAATCCAGATCACAAACACAAATAAGGAAACACAATCTAAGAATAGTCAAAAGGAAATCACAAAGTAAACTACAATAGGGATTTGAATCATCTATATACAATATAAAGTGCAAGTATTTTACCCCGGGAATATAGAACCAGGGTCTGATCAGATGGCAGAACCAACGCAAAGACTTACAAAATTGATACTTGGATCTTACCCGACGTTCATCATCACAAGGATAGGGACACGATGACCTAGCTCGACGTGTTGTGATTTGTTTGGACTTTATATCTTAACAACATCGAAGGTCATATCTGTATGGGTACCGACTTGTGAAAGTGCGCACTCATTGCAACTATATAGTGCTGCCCCACTGGGAAATCAGATCATTATCACCATGACCCGATATACCACCCAGTGGCATCCTAACACTGAACAAACCAGCACTTCCCTTATCCTAGTAATGACAGGCAAGCATTTTGTACGTCATTGGCTTAACTCGGTCAGGGTGTGAACCCATGACCTCCAAACACAGGAAGCTGACCAGCATTTTCACCGATTTGATCACCGCGTCTGGTAGTTAGCTCGATATTACGATAATGTGACTGAGTGGGATATCGAGTCCCAATGCCAGTGGCGAGGTATCCTACTGGGGCAGCACTGCCAATTCGCCAGGAGTGCGCACTGCCACAAGTTGATTCAATTTGGTACAAGTTCTAATATGACCTTATATGTTGCTAGGTCGTAAAAAAAAAACCAACAAAGAAACAAACAAGTTAGTTGACACTGACAAAACAGCAACAACAGCAACAACAACAGCAACAACAACAGCAGCAGCAACATCAGTAATAACAACACAAAGTCTTATTCCACATTGGCTGCACATTGTTAAAGCTGCATAGTCCGATGAAGCATCAAATTTTCAAAACCAAAGCAAGTATCTCAATTTGATTCTGCATATCTAACTTAAATACTGGTGCACATGTTAAACATTTGTCACCACATCGAAGGGAATACTGAGGCAATTTAATAGAACCTATTACTGCAGAAACCTATGGTGTCAGAGTTTTGGCAAGCGTGCCAAAACTAATTTTGATTGTTTGCACTTGAAATATCTCAAAAGTTAGCCATTTAAAGTAAAAGTTACTTCAAATGAAAGCATGGTAGATTATAACGATCAGCCTAATATGTTTATCTCAGAAAATGACAGAAACTCAAAACCCATCGGACTATGCAACTTTAACAAAGTTAGAGTATAGGCCTACCTGGCAGTCGGCCGAACTGGCTGTATGTCTCGCACGGCTCCTGTGGGTCGAGGTAGTAGCCGGTTTCCCGGGCACATTTCCCGCCCGCTTCCCGCTTCTTCTTGTTACAGTTGTAATATTTGGCCCTTGTCGTCACCCCCTGCAAAGGAAGGGCATTTCACAGTAGAGTCCATATGTTTGTTGTTGTACATTACTCTTGTTTGTTTGTTTCAGTTTAACATCCTGGCAACATATCATACCAGAACGGGAACTGAGTTGTGACAGTGCACACTCATGGCGACTTTATAGCGCCGCCCCACTGGGTTGGTTGGTTGGTTGTTGTCATGGCAACATCTAATAAGGTCATACCAGGATAGATACCGGCAATGTTGCTCAATCTCCCACTCAGTCACATTATCCTGCTACTGAACTAACCAGTCCTTGCCCTATCCTAATAAAGCCAACTGCCAGGCTAGGTTGATTGATTGATTGATTGGTGGTTGCTTTACGCCGTGTCGGCAGCATAGGCCATATTCATGGTGAGAAATGTTTGTTTTTGTTCAAACCATCGCTTTTACATGTAAAAGCATACAATCAATTTTGTGTCAATGGACACTCATGAATTTTGTAAACTCACAATCATAATAGCTAAATAAAAGTCTAAATGATAGTATTATTCACTGATGAAATTTGTTTAAAAACCTATATGAGGTGGTACAAACCAGCTGCCCTCAAAAAGGCTAAAATGTTTTCTTGTTTTACTTTAGTAAAAAGGTCATGCATGTTGTTTGCAGTGTAAAATTGTTGGCGCAGGGCCATGAAATCCACACAGTTTAATAAAGTGTGTTTTAATGTCAGTGGGGACTGACATCCAATACATTCAGGGGGAGGCTCCCCCATGAGCAGAAAAACGTGTGTTAGCCACAAGTGGCCAATATGGCATCTTGTTAAAACAACCTGGTCGTGTTGCACTTCCAGGCAACTCCGCGGCAGTCCATTCAAGGAGGGGTAATTCTATGGAGTTTGTTGTCTGGGTGTTCATCCCATTCGATCTGCCATAGGTTCCAAATGTATGTTTGAATGGTAGGTTTCAGATCAGAGTGGGGAATATGACAGTGTTCCAAAGGAGCAGTCAGGGCTCGAGTGGCCGCTTGATCTGCTCTCTCATTTCCTGGGATACCCACATGACTGGGCACCCAACATAGGTGAATGTCAAATTTTGCCATTGAAAGAGAGTTTAGTTTAATGAGTACTTTAAGTAGTTTTGGGTGGTCCAGTTTCCTATTGTTTAAAGCCTGAAGGCAGGAAAATGAGTCAGTGAAAATGATGAATTTATGACTGGATGAGGTTTCGATGCACTCTAACGCGAGTAGGAGTGCTCGTGCCTCAGCAGTAAAGACGGAACTCTGATTTAGAATACGCGTACCTAATTCACGTCCGTGGACGATTGCTGCCGCAGAGACTCTGTTGTCTGTCTTTGACCCATCCGTGTAAATGGCTAGGTGGGAGCTAAAAGCACTTCGCACATCGATAAAGCTTTCATGATATGAAAGTGGGTGCGTTTGAGATTTCTTCGACATGGCCAGCTGGAGGATGATGTTTGGTTTCCTCAGCTGCCAGGGAGGAACATCTGAATATTGTGAGGGTGCTATGTTATGTAGATTTGCCCTCAGGGCCTCCAAATGAGGCTTTATTCTGAGGCCTAACGGCTTTATGTATGTTGGCCTTGATTCATAGAGGTGTTCATATGGTGGCATAAAAATGTAGTTATATGCAGGATTTAAAATATTTCCTTTTAATTTTATCACATATTGCATAGACAGTTTGAGCCTTCTACTCTTAAGGGAAGGCTCTCGGCCTTCGACATAAAGGCTCTGGACGGACAGGCTAGGTAGCGACAAGTATAAATTGTGTAAGTCATTGGTGACTCTACAGGTAATCGAACTCCCACCCTTCCGCACGGGAAGCCTGCACTCTACCGATTCAGCCACCGCATCCAGTCACATTACTTGATTAAGCAGGGGGATTTCAATCGGGGACAATTGGTCTCCATCATTTCATCGCTCCTTGTCCTATCCTAGTAATGCCGAATGCCAGGCTAGGTAGCGACAAGCATAACATTTTAAGTCATTGGTTTAACTCGGCCACGGTTCGAACATGGGGGGTTCGAATCCCATGACCTACCAACACGGAAGGCAGGCGCTCAACTCAGTGACTACTGTAAAGTAACATCGGACATTACTACACATACATAGAGAATGTGGCATGTTATTTTATGTACAATAGTTGTTAGCACAATTTCACTGAAACCCTATATAAGAAAGAGAAAGCAAAGCAAGAAGCCTGTTATGGCCCTGTCACACTATGACATAACGATGTCAACGTAGGGAGAACGTGAAAAACGCCGAACTTCTCGGCATAGTATGCAAATTTGGGCACAAGTTGAACGTGGATGCAGCGTAGTGGACGAGAGAGTAACGGCGGTAAAGCATAGTGATGGCATCATTCAACGAGAGAGGACAACGTAATTACGCTCAGGGAACGTTATGTACGTTATTCCATCACCAGAACTACATTGCTTTACGTTACCTTATGTTACTTACGTCATGAAACGGTGGCAAAATGGTAAACGTACGTTGGACGTCCGTTAGGTGTCCGTTATCCCAGCATTTTCACTACGCGGACTGCATGTTCCCACTGGCTTTAATGTGGGTCAACGTAGTGCAACATAGTTTGTCTTCCCCTCACAGTACTTTTGAAATGCTTCAATCAAAATTGCAATTTTTTCTTTGTCTGCTATGTCAATGTCGAACGTCCTATGAACCTTTTGAGCCTCGGTTCCTGCTACGTGCAGGAACACGCAGCACTGAACTTTCTCTGCTTTCGCAGCCACTCCTGCTGCTACTGCTTAAATCCGATAGGAATCGATCCATTGGGTCCAGTTCAGATTGATGTTACCTTCCAAATTTAATGGCAATGGGGGTTTTAATCTTGATAGTGCCATTATGTCATGTTAGGTAATCCACATCTGACACCATGTAAGATACGAGTCGACCACGGTGAGCTCCAGTTCAAGACTGACTTTATTAACCGTCTTAGTTGCCTTAGTTACATTCTAGTTCTAGCTGGTGACCAGCGTGTACCGGTCGATCAACATATGTCACAGTGACCAACGTTTTAATAATGTCTGTTTAACGTCATTGACGTTCGCCGAACGTGTACAGAACGTATGGCAAACGTGAACCCTTACGTTCGAGGTACGTCGAAAGTTTTGAACATGTCCAAAACCTCGACGTAACTCGACGTAACACGATGTAACGTGACGTAGCTCGACGTCAGTCTAACGTCATTCTGACGTCATCATAACGTAACCCAACGTACGTCAACGTAATGACGAAAAATGACCACGATAGGCTCACGTTCGCTCGTTACATCGTAGTGTGACAGGGGTATTAAGCTTACTCATCAGAAACCACGGGTTTATTGGTTTGAATTGACCTTAAGCTTAAAGCATGCGGTGGGGGTACCTACATTGAAGGAAAGGACCCCCCCCCCCCTCCACACACACACGTATACACACACTTCTTGAGGCTATGTAAAGACGCCGACGTGTAAATGTGTGTGTGTGTGGGTGTGGGGGGGGGTTCCTTTCCACTATGTGGAAGAGCGGTCTGCCCCTACCCCGCCCATACGCGGGGGGAGGGTGTGGGAATAGCCACTAGCGATTAAAAGGTACCCACACTCATTCGGTTAATATTGATCGTTTGAATATTAAATAATACTAATAATTGATAGATGTTGACCAGAATCGCTTGTCTCTCTGTCTGTGTCTCTCTGTCTGTGTCTCTCTGTCCGTCTCTCTCTATATCTCTTTCTCCCTCTCTATTTATACACACACATATGTATATATACATATATAAGTTCTCATCCATCAATAATTTCCAGTGAGTACGAAGTTGTGATAAAACAATGCCCCCACCCCCTCCTGTCCGCTCGCATTTCTTGACAACGAGAAAATATATATACTTTGTCAGTTGATTCAGAATTACGCAAAGACAGAGACTGCTACAAATGTGGCTGAGCAACACAAATATCCGGCCGGGAAATCACAATGTTTAAGCAATTCATTTGATTAATTTGAACAGATTATTTCTTTTCAAATGGCTGTTCAAACTTTAAAAAAAAAAAGATAAAAAAGTAAAGCAAGCACGTTTTACCAGCACAAAACCGATGGTTAATCACGATAAAATCACGAGCCTAAAAGGTGAAAAGCTATGACTTTAACCTAACTAAGCGCGGTCAATTTGTTTTTGTTCACTGCCACTAAATGTCGTCTGCTCCAACTGGACGCCTTCTCTTTTAATTAAATATAGCCTGGTGCTCAGAAATGTATGCTGCCGCTAAATGGAGTTCATTTCACTAAACGCTAGTTGATGCACCCGCAAATAATCTTCACTTCTCCACGTCTTCACTTCCCTTCACTTTGCTTCACGTCACGTCACTTCCTTTTCCCATAATCCATCAGGGTCATTGGGGGATCAGTAACAATGTTTTAACCAGGGGCCATATGCAGGACGCGGTGTTAGCGAGCCAAAACGCGTTTAGCGCGGGATTTCCAGTTTAGCGGCGAAAAGTGTGTATGCGGGAGGCGGTGTTACGCTAACACCACATGTTTAAGGTCCGCTACACTAAACCCATTTCATAGCACGTTTAAGATTGGTGTTAGGGTTAGGTTAAGCCCAAATCTATTCAATACTATCAAATTTAACAGAATTATATACGCAATAAGTGAAATTTGATCAATTTAACCCTAAAAGCGAACCCATATTAACGCTACCGCTGCATTGGCGACGTTATTCATATTGTCGAATCGACGAATGCAAACAAAACAAATCGCCGCCACCGCCGCGTCGACGTCGATATCCATACTGTCGCATATCAACAAAACACACATCGCTGCCGCCACCGAATTGGCGGCTATATATTAGGCCCAAATCTATTCAATGCGACCATATTTAACAGAATTACATACGCAATAACTGAAATTTGATCAATTTAACCTTAAATCCGAACCGTTATTAACGCTGCCGCCGCATTGGCGGCGATATTAATACTGCCAAATCGACGAATTTAAACAAAACAAATCGCCGCCACCGCATGGACGTCGATATCCAATCGGCAGCAAGGGATTCCCCAAATCTATAAATAGATTCACGTTTAGCTAACACCAATCGGTTAGGCGTTCCTGCATACCGCTTGACACACTTCCCGAGAGCGGTGATAGCTAAACGGTGTTACCGGCTAACACCAAACGCCCGTAACACCGTTTCCTGCATATGGCCCCAGAGCTCTCCACAAACGACCGGACTCGGTGACCAAATCGGTAGAGCGCAGGCTTCCCGTGCAGAAGGTCGGGAGTTCAAATCCCAGCCGAGTCAAAGCAATGACTTACACAATTGACACCTGTCACTACTTAGCTTGGCGCTCAGCATTACTAGGTTGATCATTATAATCTATCCACCTTACTTTAGTTTGAAGTCAATCAATCAATAGTTCCGTCCTCTAGTCGAGGGTTGGATGCAATGGTTCTCCACTTGTCCCGATGTTGTGCTGTTCTGATAGACTGTGAATAATTCAAGCCTGTCCACTGTGAAATATTTGTAAACCATGATGTTCTTGGTCTCCCTCTCCCTCTGCTGCCATTCACCTTCCCTTCCAACAATGTACGGTATATTGAACTCTGACAAATAATGTGGCCAAAATAAATAAGTTTCTTTGTCTGTATAGTGGCAAACAAGCTTTTCTTATTTTTAATTTTTCTGAGAACTTCTTTGTTGGTGATTTTCTTTGTCCATGATATTTTCATCATCCTTCGATAAGTCCACATCTCAAATGCTGCTAAACGTTTGTACATTTTCCTAGAGATTGTCCATGTCTCTGCCCCATACATTAGAGTAGACCACACATAACACTGAAGAATACGCTTCTTTGTTTGTATTAATATCTTACTTGATGTTAACACTCTATACATTTTGGAGAATGTTGTTCGGGCTATTGTTATCCTTCTTTTAATTTCTTCCTCACATCTCCCATCATTTGTAATCTTTTGTCCGAGATATATGAATTCGGATACTTGTTCAATGTTTGTGCCATCTATGGTTATATTGACATTTGGTTTATCTGTCTTTTTACTTATAACCATTGTTTTGGTCTTCCTGGCATTCATCTTCATGTTGAATAGTATTCCAGCTTTATTGATTCTATTCACTATATCTTGTAGGTTTTTCTCACTGTCTGCTAGTATTACACTGTCATCGGCATATCTAAGATTGTTGACTACTAAGATTGTTGACATCATCATCATCATCATGGTGTCAGTTTGAAGTCACTTATATTTTAAATGGTTAATTTGGGAGATATTTAAAGTGCAGACATGACAGATTAATATTGGTATACAAAGTCATATGTGGCTTCCCGACAACCCTCACGGTTAAGGAATTGATGATGATTTAGTTTATTTGTTGGAGTTCTATGCCCTGGCAACATCTAAGGTTATATCAGGATGGGTACCAACTTGTGACTGTGGACTCATGGCGACTTTATATTGCTAGCCCACTGAGAGATCAGGCCACTGCCACCGTGACCCAATTTCCCACTCAGTCACATTATCCTGATACTGAGCTAACCAGTCCTTGCCATATCATAGGAATGCCCAACGCCAAGCTAGGTAATGACAAGTTCCAATTTTGTAATTTGGTTTGACCCGACTGGGACTCAAAGTCCTGACATTTTTTTTGGTTTTGTTTTGTTGGTCCATTAGTTGTTTAAGCAGGGGAAATTTCAGTCATAGACGACTGGTCTTCCTCATTCCACTACTGGTCGATAGAAAGCCCGAGCCTACACTCTTACCGACCCAAGGGATTTTTAACCTCCCACACCACATAGACATGGTATGAGAGCAACCGGCCTTTGATGACGCTGTAAGTTATACACAGCGGTGGAAATCCAAATTGGCAGAGCTGGGGGCACGGGGAATCGAACTGCCGACCCTCAGATTAGGAGTCTGACCTAGAAAAAAGTCAGACACTCTAACCACTCCGCCACATTCGGCACGAAAGGGTTGCACTCTGTCGATGCAACCACTGCATCCGGTGTGATGATGATGGTGATGAGTATCATTCAATAAGTTCTCATAGCTAGGTTTGACCAGACAAGATGGCCGAATGAGTTGAGCATCCGTCTCCTGTTTTGGGAGATCGGGGGATCCGAACCATGGGTTCGTGGTTCGAACCCTGGTCGAGTCAAATGAATGACTTAAAAATTGATACTTGTTGCTTCCTAGCAAAGCACTTGACATTATTAGGATAGGGCAAGGACTGCTTGGCTCAGTCTCAGGATAATGTGACTGAGTGGGATATCATCAGGTCATGGTGCTGGGGGCCTGGTCTCCCATTGGGGCAGCACTATAAAGTCGCCTGAGCGCACACTGTCACAAGTCGGCACCCATCCTGATATGGCCTTCGATGTTGCTAGGACGTAAAACAACAGTAAACAAAAAACATAGCTGGGTTTAGTAAACCGGCTAGTAGACATGTGCTCAATCAATCAATCAATCAATTCTTTTATTTTAACTCTCTGCAAGGTATGTTTACAATAAATTGAGGTGATACAATAAATGCATACAAATTCCTTACAGACAGAAAGGATCCCAGAAAAGCGATGCTTATCTAGCTGGTCTCCATGATGTGAATGAATAAGTGATGACAACAACAAATTATTAAACCTAAGCTACATTTTTAACTAATGATTATGATGAGCTACTGATGCGTCTCTTCACAGTTAGTAAGAAACAAAGTAATGATAGGAATATTATATGGATATTGTGTCATGGATTCAGATGTCGAAACACAAATTATTCATGATTAAAATTGATGACCCGCCGCCCAAATCTCAGCTTTATTTTAAAGAACCAACTTTGGATCCATTTGAAGTGAAAACAGGCTAAGTTAATTTCGATGTGCACATCGAAATGTTTGACGTATGCTTTGTTTACCCGTTCCATCTTGTATTAGAAATACTGCCTAACAGCAGTAACCTGCCATAATTGATTAGCAGGTTGATGAGCACCAGTATCTAAGTTGGATATGTAAGATCAAATCTATGTAAGTGTTTTGGTTTTAGAAAAAATGACGCTTTCATTGGACTATGCCGCTTTAAGGTCTGATCTGAAATAACCGCTTTAAGGTCTGAGCTGAAATCACTGCACCGAAGTGCGAACTGGTTTTCGTTTAGAAAGGCTCATGGTGGCGTTTTCTGCAGCTTAATTAAAGTGATAAATTAATAAATGTCTAAGTTTATGCTGGCTGTGTTTATTTGTAATAATCAATTCTTGCTGGTGTGTAATATATCAGAATTGCAGCTGATTCAAGGAAGTGGGGGGGGGGGGGGGGGTTAGACCACTCAACAGCCTCGGCCACCCTCCCTCTAGACTCACTGCTCCCAAGCTAATGGCCCTGTGTATGGCCAACGTATGACTAACGTATGGCTAACGTGACTCCCAGCGAAAAATACTCGAATTACGCTCACGGTACATTTGCAGAACGCCGGTGAACGTTATATACGTTATTCGATTGCCAGAACTACGCCTGATATGTTACATAAGTCAAGACATGGTGGAGAAATGCCAAATGTACATTAGACATACGTTAGATGTATGTTTTCCATACGTTGTCAGTACTCGGGCTGTATGTTTCCACTGCCTTTAACATAGGTCAACGTGGTGCAACGTAGTGAACAAAGTTTGTCTAACATACGTCTAACATACATCGACGTACGCCTAACATAAACATAGCATACAACCGACATAACACCCATTCGTTGTCGTATATCGAAAGTTTTGTGCATGCACAAAACTTCCGCGACCCCCTAACGAGCGATGCTGTATATTGACGTACATCGATGTACGCATAACAAATGCGTAACACATTACGGTGTATCCCGATGTAGTGGCTAAAAATCACATACATCGGCGCATGTTTGCGTGATGCGTCGTAATGTGACAGCCCCTTTACACGTGCCAATCAGCATTCTCGACTGATGGGCCACCTATCGTCACCTGACTGAACTTCCCACTCAATGGCTGGCGGTGTCACAAAATAGAATCGTCCCCTCAAAATTGTCTTCTCTGTCGATTCTATTAAAAAAAGTATGGCCCCCGGAAATTTTACTCCGAAATAAAACTCCTCCCCCACCACCTGCTATATTTGAAACTGAATTGTCTCGGTCATGGCGATTTTATATGAAGGGAAGAGGTTTTATTTCAAAATAGATTCGCCGGGAGGGAGACAATTATTTCATCACCCTGGGACCAGCATCACCAACGAAGAAATCTGTGCCAAGATCATGCAGGAAAATTGGACCACACAAAGATCTCTTGATGATTGTAAAGAGATGCAAACTGCAGTGGTATGGCCATATTTCCCATTCATCAGGTCTGTCCAAAACCACCTTGCAAGGCACAATGACAAGGGAAGAAAGCCAGGCAGACAAAGGAAGAGGTGGGATACAACATGAGGCAATGGACGAGCATGGATTTCGGCAAGTCCCAGAGGGCAGTGGAGAACAGGACAAACTGGAAAAACCTGGTCGCAAAGTCAACTGTGGTGCCCCAATGACCCTTGCGGTTAAGGGATTGATGATGATGATTTGTTTGTTGTTGTTTTACATCCTAGCAACATCTAAGGTCATATCAGGACGGCGATGATGATGATGATACCAGAACTCATCCTCTGGCAGCCAAGCGCCCAACACAGATTCTATCCACCCACTCACCCAACTACTTCCTATTTGACCTGTTGTGACCTTTATCTGTGACCGCCTCCATGACCTTTCCTTATAACGCCCAAAGGCTCTTCTTCACTACCTTCAAGTCCACTTTGGCTTCTGTCTGCTTCCTCTTGCAAACCACTTCATTTAACATTGCATGACCTTTTTACTAAAGTAAAACAAGAAAACATTTTAGCCTTTTTGAGGGCAGCTGGACTGTACCACCTCATATAGTTTACTAAATAAATTATATCAATTAGTAATAAAACTTTTCTTTTTCTATGGGAATTTGTTTCTCTTGACCACAAATATATGATTGTGAGCTTTCTAATTTATTGAGTGTATATTGGCACATAATTGATTGTCTACTTTTACATGTAAAAGCGATGGTTTGAACAAAAAACTAAATTTTTCGCCGTGAATATGGTCTATGCTGCCAATACGGCATAAAGCAACCACCAATCAATCATTTAACATTAAGTGTGTCAGGTAATGTCAGGATGGCCGAATGAGTTAGAGCATCCATCTCCCGTGTTGGTAGATCATGGGAACATGGGTTCAAACCCTGGTCGAGTCAAACCAATGACTTAAAAATTGATACTTGTTGCTTCCCAGCCAGGCCCTCGGCATTATTAGGACAGGGCAAGGAGTAGAGGAGTGAGGAAGACCAATCGTCCATGATTGAAATTTCCCCTGCTTAAACAACTAATGTACCAACAACAAAAACAAATAAATATGTGCAATATCAAACCCAGCTATTGCATTTTATTTCCAACATGAGCTATAGCTGGTGTGATTTTCTTACTCCCTCCCCCTTTTTATTTCATTCTCTTTCTTTCATAACGAGAGTGAGAGAGGGTTGGGCATTGGCTGGAAGGGATCAGTAATTAACCACTACTGGTAAATAAATCTGATCCAAAGAAAAATCGCTTTGCAAAAACTGCTATTGCATTAAAAATATAACGACGCAGCTGAGCAAAGAAAACACAGGAATTCCCGTGTTGAATCGTTAATTAAAGTCCTTAATCAAATTGACTGTTGATTGATAGGGAGAGAAGCGAGGAATAAATGAGTAATGAGGGAATAAATGAACAACATGGCGTACTTTACTAACAAAACAACAGTTAGTATTGCAGACACACACACACCCACACACGCACACACACACACACACACGCACACACACACAAAGCAACCCTTGATATAAATAAAATTGCAATGAAATATGACCCAACACGCTCACTTGTCTTTGACTACAGGCCCCATCCCTAGCGCCCCCACCCCCAACTCCACCCCCACGTACATACATATGAACACACAGCTCATTCTTGGTATAAGGTCTACTGCAAATTGGTTCTGATGCCATCGTGCCATCCGCTGACCGCCCGCCCTTTCCTCACCAACCCCCTCCATCTTTGCACTGGCCCCAGCGCCACCAGTCATGGCAACTTTGGGAACCACCGCTATATACAGCAACCAGTGGAGACAAATACAGAACCACAATCCCGGTGTGGCGGTTTCAGTGTGTTCCCGTATTCAGACGTGTACCTCGCTTCTGCGCATGCGTCAGAATTGGCCGTAATCGATTAACACTACCCGGGCGACTCGGGTCATCCGAGTCGTCAGAATTTCAAATAGAACACGGTGAGTGGAGTCGACAAATACACGTGCCGTGTGCAAAAAAAGAATAACTTAGATTAATTAAATGGAAATATAGGTAAACTAGGCCATCATAAAATACTTTAAATCCTATTTTGCTGTAGTTTTATCGGTTATTAAAAAAAAAAAAAAAATTGTCCACCCGAGCGCGGAGAAGCGTATTCGATTATTCGATCTGAGTTTGTAGGATGTGCACATGCGCCAATAAGTGGCTCGGGTGACCCGAGTTGATGCGAAATCCGCGCATGCGCAGAAGCAACGGGACACGGCTGAGCACGGGAACGAGCTGAAACCGCCACACCGGGATGAGGTTATCAGTGTTTATTCAGAGTTTGACTAGCTGAGGCCAATTCCCAGAACAGGGGGTAGCTAGATGTTGGAGGTGTGTGTCCGAGAACCAACGAGATGATCGAGGGAGGAGGAGGTGGGTGTGTGGGTGTGTGGGTGTGTGGGTGTGTGGGTGGGTGTGTGGGTGTGTGGGGGGGGGAGAGGGGAAGGTCCATAGATTAAAGTCCAGTTTTTATTTTAAAATCTTGTGGTGATTAGTTGATTAAGCAGGGACAATTTCAATCACGGACAATTCATCTTCCTTATTCCACTCCTCCTTGCCATATCCTAGTAATGCAAAATGCCAGGCTAGGTACCGAAAAATATAAACTTTCACCTGACTAATGTACACACATAAAACCCAAGCAGTGTTCGACGGACAAAGCTCTGTATACAGCCAACTCAATTAAAGATGATTTTTCTAATAAGCATGTTTATTGGATGCACTGGTACCTTCTCCCCCATTTATATGTATTTGTTGCACATCATCATCATCATCATCATCATGCTGTTGGTCGCGATGCTACAAAGACTGCTTTCATTACTTGACTGCCGCTCCCCATTTAGCTCTCTGCTGTGAGAGTTGCATCCATGAGTCGGTCACATTTCATGAAAGCTGCCTGCAAAAGTGTTGAAGCGCTGCGGCACTCTCTCGGGGAGCAAATAAAGGTTTCACACCGGCAAGAACATGTCAAGACAGGCACAAAACTATTTGACCCTGCAGTTCGGGAGATGTTGGGAGTTCCATACATCAACCGCCCTTAATGCTGCCACAGTGACATGGTTTTCTGTTCAGGGTTTGCTCCCTTAGCCTTCGGTTCTGTCAAGAAGCTGTACCACAAGGCAGTGGTTTACAACTTGTTGCACAAAGGCACTGATATTGCAACAAGTGAGAACATCACGCCGACAGTGGACTCGAACCCACATTACCGCCATTCCAGGGAGAGCATCTCAATCATTAGTTTGTCTAGGCTCCCTGATGCAGCCACCCTAACCATACCTATCCGTGAATGTGTCATTTAACCCGGGGAGGTGAGTGAAATGCGGGTATTCCGAGTTCCGCTGGTTCATTAGAAAACACTGAAGCTATGCCCCAGCACGCCAGGTGGCAGCTACAGCTTAAATGCCAGTGTCGCAGTTTGAGCGCCCTGCCAGTTTCAGCTGACTGCATACACTCAAACTCAAGGCATTGTCAATGGTAGTGAAATATCTCTAAAAGCACACCACCTAGAAACAAATCGCTTGGTACACATATAGAAAACATCTTTACCAAAAACATTATATTAAATTCATAAGGTTAGTGACGATGCTGTAGTATTTTGACGCATGCGCATGAAACTGACAGTCAGCTCAAACTGGCAGGGCGCTCAAACTGCGACATCGGAAGGTGGTGAAGGCGATGCATAAACATATACCACGATATGCAAAGTGGTATGTTATTTAATGTAATATGAAAAAGCAATGCTTAGGACCGATCCCCGCTTGGTGTTTCCGAAGAATTGCCATATCAATGGAAAGCGTAGATAAAAGATTCACCGCTGACGCCGATGCTGTATCAGCATCAGTGTCAGTGGTAACTCTTTTATCTATGGAAAGCTGTGATTCTGACCTATGTCTTATGATGTAGTGTAATTTTCATAGCCACACACTTGGGCTTTGCATTTTTTTAAACAAGTTAAAGTTGCCATATCCACTTTGACACTTAAAGAACTCTATATCATTAAAAAGAGTTGAAATTAATACGATACTAATTTAAAGGATAGTGTGTTAATTTAAATTCAAAATTACTATTTGTGTCACGCTGGTCACCAGCAGACACAATCTATAAGCACAGATTTTCCCAGAACCAGTTTGAGCAGTTCCCCAGGAACAGCTGGTCAGTTTGAGCAGTTCCCCAGAAACAGCTGTTTCCGGTTTCTGGATTCTGGTGAATTCATTTTCTCTATCTACGACCATGGGTATTGTTGATATAGATATACACATGTTAGTCATTATCCTCCCTCCTGGGTGAGTCGGTAAAATATTAGCTAGAATATTCTCACCACAATTTCCATTAAAAACAAATATATGGCAATAATCCTACCCAGGTTGGTCACCAGGAGGCATTCGGTTACTGGTGCAAAATCCCAACTTCTTGAGTGTGTAAGCTAAAGCCTTTCTTGAGAGATCAGTGGTACCCTTGTAGTAAGCAGTGTGCACTGAGCTATCAGGCAACGAACCACATTGACAGGTAAGCGTAGGTAGGGTGATTGCATCAGGGAGTCGAGGTCGTGTAATGGTTAGCACACTAGCTTCCGGAATGGCAAGAAGTGTGTGCTCTAGGCGCAATATTTCCCATTTTCATCACCCCCCCCCCCCCAGAACACTAGTTTCCATGACTAGGACCAGGTACAAACTACATGCTGTATGGTTGCTGAACCTACCCTTTGTATATATACGAAAGTGCGTTGCCTATTATATACTTGTAATTATACATATTGAACGACTTATGGACATAAACCATTTAAATTCCTGGGGAGACGACGGTAGTAGTCTGCACTGATCTCTCAGGCAAGGAGCCTCATAGACAGGTGCGCATGCATAGGGTGATTGCATCAGGGCGTCTACGTAGTGAAATGGTTAGCACGCTAGTCCCCTGAATGACAAGAAATGTGGGTTCGAATCATCTTTTAGGTGCAATATTTACCATTTTCATCACCCCTACGACATCTTAAAATACTACCGTCATCCAGGAGGAAACTATGTGCCATCACCTCTGCCAATTTGGATTTCCACCGCTGTGTATAACTTACAGCATCATCAAAGGTCAGTTGCTCTTATACCATGTTTATGTGGTGTGGGAGGTTAAAAATCTCTTGGGTCGGCAAAAGTGAAGGCTAGGGCTTTCTATCGACAAACTGTCTAATGGTGAAAACAAGTCTATTCAGACTTATCCATGATACGCAGTATAAATCTTTAAGAAAAAGGAGAGTGCCTACCTGGTGCAGTACCAGAGACAGCTGGTACTTCTCTGGAACTGGGTAGGGGCAGTACTGCTGGGTGATGGTTAGGTCGCCATAGAAGCCGCTGTTGTCGTTCGAGTCTGAGTGGTCGACGGCCTGGAAGAGCGGGGCTAGATTACTCTGCTTGAGGTTGATGGAGACAGAAAAGCCATTCCCTGCAAAGAATTAAAAAAACCACATAGGCCGTGAGATGTGTAATAACACAGCTGTGCATCATAGAAAAGTAACACTTCGATTATGATACATAGTCCGATAGGCTTCAACAGTGACAGGTTCTATTAAATTGACTTAATGTTCCATTCTATGCAAATTTAATGGGTGCACAGCTACTATAGCGGAATAATACATAGATTTGCACTGCGGGCGCCTTGTGAATCTGGTAAATCTTCGAACCAGGACTCACTGGGATGAAGAACCGACAGCATTTGCACCGTCAAATCCTGGAAGCAGATACATTAGTTGTTTAAGCAGGGGAAATTTCAATCGTGGACGATTGGTCTTCCTCATTCCACTGCTCCTTCCCCTAATAATGCCGAGGGCCTGGCTAGGAAGCGACGAGTATAAATTTTTAAGTCATTGGTTTGACTCGTCCAGGGTTCTAGGTAACTGTTTCTGAATTCACGGGAATGAGGTAATGACTGAGAGTGAGAGAAGAGAGAGAGTGAAAGGAAGTGAGAGGCAGTGAGAGCAATAAAGGCAGTGAGAGTAAGACAGATGCAGTGAGGCCAAGAGAGTGAGAGAGTGAGTGAGAAGCCAAAGGAGAGAGAGGGATATAGAGAAAGTGAGAGCGAGACAAAGAGAGTGAGAGCATAATAGCTAGAGTCAGAAAGCAAGAGAGAGAGCAATAGTGAGCGTAAGACAGTGAGACAGCATGAGAAAGAGAATGGAAGACAGAGAGCCAAGATTAAGAGCGAGACCAAGAGCAAGACCAAGTGAGAGAGCGTGAGCATGAAAGCAAGCATGAGAGCAAGAATGAGAGCACGAGAGTGAGTGAGAGCGAGATATAGTGAGAGTGAGGGAAAGAACAAGAACGAGAGGGAAACATAGGGTGATGGAGATAAAAGAAGAGGGCTGGTACTTATATAAAACTCACAATGATAACATACACCATCTTTATAGTGCAGTACAGATTAGCTTCAGACAAATACACGATATTCACACGCATGCATGTTAGAGCTAGATTTGAGGTCGCATATCATCATTCTGAAAGCCTTACAGAAGCGTAACGTATTTACATAGCGAGTGAAAGAAACCTACATGGTTATAGACTTGCAATAAAAATTCAAATACCAGATAGATCTACCAAACAAATGTATTCCGTTAAAATACACGAAACCCCTTAATTTAATATATAGATAGACTTTATAGGCCTAGCAGAAAAAAGTTATTACAGTTTATGTATCACAAATACAGGCTAATTTTCTCACAGTTACTCTATTGGTTTTCCATTGCAGATTTTTTACCTGAGTAAAATAGTAAATAAACAACACAAATTATTAATGAAAAGTTCCAAAGTCATATAGAAAAGGTGTCTTTTAGATGTATATGCACTATCTATGATAAATAACTGACAATTATTAGCTATAAATACAGAAAACAACAAAAGCACATGGCCTGCATCATGTAAATGTAAACAACAGCACATGGCAAACCAATCAGAATGCTGGATTTTGGTCAGGTGACCCAGCTGCCAAGTGAAATAGATCACTTTACACCTCAGAAAAATTCTAATATCTAGAAAATCGCACCAGATACAAGAAAATCGCCTGGCACAAAAAGAGACAACATGTTTACCAATCTGATGGTGCTAATTTTATATTGGGACCATTTGCCATTTATCAGGCAGGAGCATGCTCTTAACGTGTTGTACTGTAAACAAATACAGTTGTGGTCTAGCCGCAAAATACAGCCCACAACCATGGTTTCATTCGAGGCCCCTCGTCGTCGCACGTGTTGTGAATGTCGTCTATTGGGCTTGAATGCCGAATAATATACGACAATATGGTATCGAGGTATAATCCTCTCAAATTCCACACCACTACTCACTGCTTTGAATGGCTGGCTGCTACTATTAATGATTCTAGTTCCCATTACAAACACCAGGTGGCGCCACCGTACCGCCACGCTAATAGCCTTGGCGGTGCGGATGAGGGCCTAACCTCATTGTGTCAAGTTAATAGTTCCGGCCCGTGTCAACGCCTTCAGTGGGTTTTAATGATTACACTTGGGAAGCCAAGTCGGCAGCCTTGGTATCTGGTGCGGGTGAGTAGCCACAGAGAAAGTATATCAGCACAACGTAGAAGGGGGGGGGGGCACGGTGATTATAGAAAACATATCAAGTAGGGGATAGGGACCAGACGGGATGGCCGAATGAGTTGAGCGCCCGTCTCCCATTTTAGTAGTTTGTTGGATTCGAACCCATGGGTTCAAACCCTCGTCGAGTCAAGCCAATGACTTAAAAATTTATAGGTGTCGCTTCCTAGCCAGACGCTTGGCATTATTAGGATAGGGCAAGGACTGGTTGGCTCAGTGTCAGGATAATGTGACTGAGTGGGATACCAGGTCATGATGCTATAAAGTCACCATGAGTGTGCACTGACACAAGTCGGCACCCGTCCTGATATTATCTTAGGTGTTGTCGGATCGTAAAACTCCAACAACTAACCAAATCTCTCAGGACATGGTGGCAGAGTCGATAAGAACGCATACGCTTCCCGTGTGGAAGGCCAGGAGTTGAAATCTAAGTTGAGTCAAAGCAATGATTTATTAAATTGATACTTGTCGCTGGTGCTCGGCATTACTAGGATAGGACAAGGACTGGTTAGATCAGTATCAGGATAATGTGTCTGAGTGGGAAATTGGGACATGGTGCCAGTTGGGACAGCACTATAAAGTCATCATGAGCATACACTGTCACACCTGTTAGTACCTGCCCTGATTTGCCCATATATGGTGGTAAGAAATAAGCGGCTGTCACACCTCGCCGGATTGAGCAACGGACAGAATTGTCTAGTCCGGTGGTGATAAGTATCAAAATGTATTAAAATGTGTCAAAATGTTACGCTATCGGGTCAATGGCCACTGGACGAATGGACATGAAACGGACATGAAAGAGACCTGAAACGGACATGAAACAGACATGAAATGGACATGAAATGGACATGAAACTAACATGAACGATAGCCAACAGACGAAACAAACTCAAACCAGACAAGAACCGTAGACGTCAATCCGGCGACATACGTTCCTAGTTTTGTGCATGTTCAAAACTTGTACAGACACAAACTGGACTTTGTTCGGTTTCTGTCTGTTTCCCCCAATCCGGTGAGGTCTGACAGGGCCTTTAGAGGCAATATCCCGCAAAGAAATAAAGAAATAATGAGTAGTATCCAAGATTATGTGTTAGTAGTGTAGGGCCAAGCTGAGTTTGTATCGGGTATGAGAGCAATAATGCATCTCCTAAGTCCGATCACTAAACCTAAGCAACGTTGAGCCACTTCATTATCTGGATGGGTGACCACCTGGAAAGATGAGGTCCCGAGTGTCTCGTAATAGTTCCCACACTGGGAGTTTTGAGTATACCGATTGGCTCGGTGTCAGCATAATATGCCTGAATGAGATATGAAGTCACGTACTATGAAGTTACGACCGGACTGGGTAGCCGAATCGGCAAGAGCACAGAGGTTCGGGAGTTTGAATCCTGGCCGAGTCAAACCAATGACTTACAGAATTAATATTTGTCACTACCTAGCCTAGCGATCGGAATTACTAGGATAGGGCAAGGATTGGTTAGCTCAGTATCAGGATAATGTCACTGGGTGGAAAATCGGGGCATTGTGCCAGTGGCCTGGTCTCCCAGTGGGACAACACTGTAAAGTCACAATGAGTGTGGATTGTCCGTACCGGCCCGGATAATACCTTAGATGTTGCTACGACGTAAAACCCCATTCAAGTAAAATACACAACCCCAATTAACTGATGAAGAAAATATGAGTATTCAATAGTATCCAATTTGGAACGGAAGTTTGTTTGTTTGTTGTTGTTTTACGTCCTAGCAACATCGTAAAACAACAACAAACAAACGGAAGTAGTAAGGCACAAGTTGAGATTGTATCAGGCACATCAGTATTTGGCCGCAGTTTTGACCATCAGTAGGAGATAGTCGGTAATAAAGCAATAGTCAAAATACATATAAAGAGGGAGTGATATATAGTAGTGTCCTTGTTTATATTCCCCTAATAGATTATAGAGCAAATAACAGAGGACAGCTTCTGGACGCAGTGAAGCTAATAACATACATCAACTTCACCACACATACACACTCACACACGAAGAGAAAGAGGTTGGTAGGTTGGCTGTTGGAGTTTTACATCCTGGCAACATCTTAGGTCATATCAGGACGGGTACAGACTTGTGACAGCGCACACTCATAGCGACTTACATAGTGCTGCCCCACTGGGAGACCTGGTTGCCAGCACCATGACCTGATATCCCATTCAGTCACGTTATCATGACACCGAGCCAACCATTCCTTGCCCTATCCTAATAATGCAGAGCACCTGGCTAGGAAGCGACAAGTATTAATTTGATAAGTCATTCGTTTGACTCGACTGGGAATTGAACTCCTGACTTTGCGCTCTACCGATTCGGCCACCGCGTCCGGCATGAAGAGAAAGAGAGATTAGACCAGTGGAACAAGTTAACGTGCCGTGCATGACAGACGACATTTCCACCAGACGGCGTCCTTCGGGGGTTGACTGGGCTTGGTACACACACATCGATCAGTGCAACTGATATAAATTACTGGTACTGCGATGTAAGGACACACGTCTCCAATGCCTCTTTAATGACAGCCTGTGCAACGTTCTCCTTCTCACCCCAATGCATGCAGCGATCAATAGCACCGAATATACGACGCCTGCGCACAGCCCCTTGAAGGGTGGGTGTATTACTAAATTGACAACGAAGGTATTCATGTGAAACTTTGATGTATGATCATTGCTGACGTGGAAGAGAGAAGGTAAATTACATAGGTGGGGAAAACATCACTTTATTCCCATCTCAGTGAACTGCTCCGGAGGCACGCCTGATATTCAGATGTGATATTCAGAGCCACAAGCTGACAAAGTAATGTCTTATATGAATTAATATAAGCCAGCATTTATACAAATACCAGACAAGTATCAAGTTAGCTATCATCAAGTCTCAGAATAATGTGAACATAGAATACATTAAAGAACATATATTAAATAACATACAATAAAAAAAAAACATGTCAAATAATCAAATATCAATAATTTATATCTGGTAGCATATCACTGTGATGGCGTAGGCGTTGGTGGATATGTGTGGAGATGTGAGTAGTTATACAATCAATATATACAGTAAAATCTCTCTAACCGACCACCTCCACAAATCGACCACTCCCCGATATCGATCGCTTTATTTGGGTTCCGAACGATCGCCCATACAATACCATTGTAACGATAAAAATACTCCCTAAACTGACCACCTCCCTAAATGGACCATTTAAAGTCGGTCTCATGATCGGTCGATTTAGACAGGTTTTACTGTACAATATAAATATAAACTGAAATAGTAGCAAAACGCTCCGAAGCAGCAAGGATACAAATAGGTAATGGTTGAGTAGTATCCCTTTGGCTAGGGATTATATATATATATATGTATATATATATATATATGCCCATGCCCAAATAAAAGAAAAAATCCTCCCCAGTGTCGTTGTCCAGAGCGAGTGACTCCGAGTGGCACAAGAGGGCCACGATCACAGAACAGCGGCGCGCCACCGGTCAGGTGCGTCAGCTCAGGAAGTATTACAAGCAATTCACTTCCCCCTCTGTGGGTTTATACTCGTGTAATACATTACACATTACATATCAGATTTTGTTATTAAAGTATTTGTCGTGAATTAGTTGTCATGATTGCAGTGTTTTGACAATTTAATATTGCCAGGAGGGCGGTCAAGTGAAGACTGACCGTGTTTGAGCAGGATGACCGGAAGGAAAGTGGAGCGGTGCATTGTGTGACCTGATTGGCTGGCCTGTGATTGGTTGAGACACCGAGCCAATTAACAGTGTGTAATTGGGCTGAATGAACGAAGGCTGCTCATTCGCTGTCATTGCTGCAGGGTGCAGAGAGCACCAAGGCTAAGCCACGCCCAGCTCACACCTGGCAACATCTAAGATCATATCAGGGCGGGTACCTCAGTGTCAAGATATTGTTACTGAGTGGGATACCGTATCACCGTGTTGGCAGCAAAAGCTTCTCCTGTTACATCTCTATGAAGTAGCTATGAGTGCGCACTGTCACAAGTCGGTACCCGCCCTGATATGATCTTACTAAGATTCTTAGATGTTTCCAGGTGTTAGCGGGGTGTGGCTTAGCCTTGCTGCTCTCTGCGCCCTGCAGCAATGACAGCGAATGAGCAGCTTTTGTTCATTCAGCCCAATTACACAGTGCTTCCCCGAGCATCAATCAAAAATAATTAACAAACCAGAGACATTCGCTCTGTGCTATTTATTAGCATCAATGGAGCTAGCAGTCCTCCTCCCACTGCCTTTGCTAATGAAGTTGCTAGGCAACAACTTTATATTTTCACTAATTAGCAGGCCTGCTTCTTGTTACCTCTATAATCCAATTATTGAGAGAGATAGAGAGAGAGGGAGAACTGAGATGCAAGTTAAAAATAATACAAAAACAAATGAGAAGAAATTAACAAATTATTAAAGTTGCTTAATTCGATGGTCTTGAGTTTGTGCTTTTATCAATATGAATATATTAG
Organism: Branchipolynoe longqiensis; assembly: GCA_030323885.1. Lineage (NCBI taxonomy): Eukaryota > Metazoa > Annelida > Polychaeta > Phyllodocida > Polynoidae > Branchipolynoe > Branchipolynoe longqiensis. Next base: position 26,053,201 of record CM059197.1, read on the forward strand.
GTTGATCAGTATAATATACCTTAATTCAGCTTGAAGTAATATTTACTATGAACATCTAAATTTGGATATATATTTTAAATGAAAACATGTAAAATTAATGTTGGTGCACGTTGAAATTCTGATAGACTTTCAGCATTAAGATGTTCTATTAAATCGACTCTGTATTCCTTCTGTACTGCAACAAATCCCAGTGTCTAATTTGGATATGTAGAATCAAATATAGGCTTTGATAAAAAACGATGAACCAACGGAAATTAATTATACACTTAATGACCCCATTTGTGGTCTGCATTGTCTATCCACATTTATCACTATAGGGGCTGTCACACTACGATGCATCGTGCAAACGTACGCCGACGTAAGTGATTTTTATCTGCTATGTTGGGATACGTCGTAATGCGTTATGCGTTCATTATGTGTATGTCAATGTACATCGAGTTAGGTCGATGTACATTGGCGTATATCGACGCACGTTAGGGGGTTGAGAAAGTTTTGTGCATGCACAAAACTTTCGACATATGACAACATAATGGTGTTACGTCGGCCATACGTTATGTATACGTTAGGCATAAGTCGATGTACGTTAGACGTACATTAGACTACATTGTTCACTACGTTGACCTATGTTAAAGACAGTGGAAACGTACAGTCCGTGTACTGACATCATATGGATAATGTAGGTCTAACGTACGTCTAGCGTATGTTGATCATTTCTCCACTGTGTCTTGATGTATGCAACGTATGAGACTTGGTTCTGGCGATCGAATAACGTATATAATGTTCACCGGCATTCTGCGAATGTACCGTGAGTGTAATTCAAGCATTTTTTGCCGGGAGGCATGTTATACATACGTTGGAAATACGTTGGCCATACACTATGTATACGGTATGTAAATGTCCAACTTTGCCCCCCGCGCCGAAAAGTTTGAAGCATCTCGACGTAAAAAAGTGGATTAACGCGTTCGCCACGCGCTTGTGAGATGCGTCGTAATGTGACAGCCCCTTATGATTTGAGAAGCACCATTAGATTTAATTGTCTGGGAATTATTTAGGCAGAAGTGACAACACCGGGTTATTACAAATCCATCAATGGGAATTTCTCCACACAGCAGTAACCTATTAAAATAGATATTACGTCAATAAAGCTCTTTTAGAATTACCCGTGAGTGAGTCCGATTCCCAAATGGGAGGCCGTGGGATCAAATCTCGGCCGAGACAAACCAAATAAAATCACCAAAGAAATCTGTTTGTTACCTCCTAGACCGGTGCTCAGCATTGCTAGGATAGGGGATCATCTAGATGGTTGCCTCAGTGTCAAGATATTGTTACTGAGTGGGATACCGTATCACCGTGTTGGCAGCACAAACTCCTCATGTTACATCCCTATGAAGTACCTATGAGTGTGCACTGCCACAAGTCGGTACCCGCCCTGATATGATCTTAGATGTTGCCAGGACATCAAACCCAACAAACAAACATCCTCTCTCCTACAGTAGTTGTTCTCTCTTTTTCTCGCTTGCTTTATACATTATATACACAGCTCTCGCCATTTCTTCTCTCTGTCTCTCTCTTTGCCTCTCACCGGGCACGGTGGTCGAATTGGTAGAGCGCAGGCCTCCCATCCGGGATATTAAAAGTTCAATTCCCGGTTGAGTCAAACCAACGACTTACAAAATTGATACTTGTCGTTTCCTAGCTAGGCTCTCGGCATTATTAGGATAGGGCAGAGACTGGTTGGGTCAGTGCCAGGATAATGTGAGTAAAGGTGATATCAGGTCATGGTGCTGGCGGCCTGGTCTCCTAGTGGGGCAGCACTATAAAGTCGCCATGAGTGCGCACTGTCACAAGTCAGTACCCGTCCTGATATAACCAGAGATGTTACCAGAACCTAAAAATCCAACAACCAACCAACTCTACCTCTCTTCTCTCTTCCCCTCTCTCTTCCCCTCTCTCTGCCTCTCTGTGTCCCTCTCTCTGCCTCTCTATCTGCCTCACTCTCTGCCTCTCTCCCACAGTAGCAGTGAGTGCGTGCCTACACACGCTCTACTGTGCACATCTCTCCCGTCTCCGCCGTCAGGTTCCCGCCGTCTGCTCCTCACTTCACGGCGTCATGGCTGCAGTCACCTCCCAGACGTCTCACACATCTAACACACCCTCCATGCGTCTCAAGGCGTAACGGTAGTAACCCTCACGTGACCTCAGCCGACCAATCACCAAGCACACGAGTCCCCCAACCTCCTCTACCTTCAGCCCGCCACCCTCCAGTCCGCCCTCACACACACACACACACACACACACACACATCCACACACACACACACACAACACACGTCGAGACACACGACGCAGTCGTAGCGAGCAGTTCCCAGCAGCCAATCGGAAAGCGGTATAATGACACATGCGCACTTCACCGTGGCGTCGGCCACTTCCGGTGGCTGGGATGAGGAAGGAGCGCGGGGCAGATCGGGACAGTTTGGGTCGATATGAGACTGGGATAAGGAGGTGGGGGGGGGGTAGTGGGGGTGGTGGGGGGGTGGTGGGGTAGTGGGGGTGGTGGGGGTAGTGGGGGTGGTGGGGGGTAGTGGGGGAAACGGATAGAGTAGTGCGTGTGGCTGGAGTGGTGGATATGATGGGGGTGGGAGGGGAATTGGGGGTGGTGGGCGTGGTTTGAGAGTCTGGGTGGTGGGGTAGGTGTGGGTTGTGGGGGAGGTGGGGGTTGTGGGGGAGGTGAGGGTGGTGGAGGAGGTCGGGAAGGTCTGAGTAGTGGGGTTGGCTGGAGTGGTGGGAATGTGGTGGCTGGGGTGGTGGGGGTGCTGGGCGTGGTTTGGGAATCTGGGCGGTGGGGGTGGTGGAGGTGGTGAGGGTGGTGGAGGTGTTGGTGGAGGTGGTGGTGGTGGGGGAGGGGATAGTGGTGGGGGCTGAGGATTGTGGAGGTGGTGGGGGTGGTGGTGGAGGGGAGGGTAGTTGGGAAGGGGAGGGTAGCCGGGGAGGTGGGGAAGATCTGGGTTGTGGGGGTGGCTGGAGTGGTGGAGATGATGGCGTAGCGGGGGAGGTTGGGGTGGTGGGGGCTGGAGGTGGTGGTGGTGGGGGGGGGGGGGGACAGGTGGAGGATGTTGAAGCATGGATTTCTACAAAAGTTTCTTAGTTCGAACTTTTCTGGATCACAAGAAAGCACGCCAGTTCACGAAAGGGAAAAACAGTCAACATCTCAACTCTAATCCACGGTCTATTAAGAAAAGGATTATGTTATGATCATATCATTATAATTATTACTAGAACCACATATTAGCGAAACAGCATAGATGGATAGGACTAGGAAGGGGACCCTACAAACTCTGAGATTTCTTCTTGATAGCTAGTTTTATTTTTTACAATAACACATTTGTCAGAGACGAGGCACTGGTCTTCTGCCTGTAGATACCAGTCCTTGTTTACACAAATCATTTGCGACTGTAGATACTATACTAGCAGTACTTTACACAAATCATTTCAATGATGAATAAACCAAGGAATGAGAATGTGACAAGTACTGAAAGACATGATGTACATTGGTTCTTTTTGATTGATGACGGTGATGTGGAAGTCAGCTCCATGGTCGGTTGTCTAGCGTAAATACACATCAACGGTTAGTATCATTGGTTGGATTCCGATGTTCTGTATTGCGCGACATATGCGGAAACACGTATATAACTTGGATAGCTGCTGGTATAGAGCAGTAGAGTTCATACCCATTTTGACATATCAAATTTCAGGACTTTCCTTCTTAAGACATTTATTAAATTAAAGTGCCCCCGAAACATTACCATATTCATAATCGATTCACTAACAGACAACATATGCATAGTTTTAATATAAAAATCGAAAGGCAGAATAACAACCCCCACAAAAATCATCTTAAACACAAAACATCACTTATTAAAGTTCAGGAACGTCGGCAGATATAGATTGAAGAAATAATAATAGTTACACAAAATAATTACAAAAAAACTAACATAGGCTATTACTAACAAGCAAAATTGCAGAAGGCTGACCTGAGCAGACATAGGTAAACACTCCTGGGCAAAGGAACAGATCAAGATAGCACCACAGCTGTCCAGCATTGAAAACAAGCACCCTGACGGGAGCCTATACATTATGGGCAGAGTAAATACCTCATCAATTAAAAAACAAAAAAAAATGATATTCCATTTTCCAGGATTTTCCAGGATCTTTAGACAAATTCCAGGAGTTTCCAAACCTGCAATCCTGATTTATCAAACATCCTGACATTCCAGGTTTTCAAGGACCAATATGATATTTGTAGCAGATTACACAGTAGGTTGGCTGTGGGATGTTGAATGCACACAAGTGGATGGGGAGAAGAAGAGAGATGGCCCTGATGTTGATAGGGTTAGTGGGGGGTAGGGATGAGGAGGGAGGAGGAGCCACGTTCAAAGCAGGGTAGGTGGTTCTCATCAATCGGTGAGAAGTTTGTTTGTTGTTGTTTTACGTCCTAGCAACATCTAAGGTCATATAAGGACGGGTACCGACTTGTGACAGTGCACGCACATGGCGACTTTATAGTGATGCCCCACTGGGAAATCAGGCCACCAGCACCATTACCTGATATCCCACTTAGTCATATTATCCTAATGCTGAGTTCACCAGTCCTTGCTGTATCCTATTAATGCCAAGTGCAAGGCTAGGAAATGACAAGTATCAATTTTAAAGTCATTGGTTTGACTCGACCGAGAACCTAACTCCCGACCTTTCGTACGCGAGGCCCGCGCTCTACCGATGAGGCCACCACGCCCGGTCAATTGGTGAGATGAAGGGCCTGTCCTGTAAGATATATTCTGACAGAAGACTTGAATCCCAGGTGAATAGGAACCCCTTTGATTCGGGGAGGAGGGGGGGGGGGGGCATTCCACATCTTGGCTCCCTGTGTGGATACTGTTGATTAGTTGGTTGTTGGAGTTTTACGTCCTGCCAACATCGAAAGTCCTATCAGGATGGATACCGAATTGTGACAGTGCACACTCATGGTGACTTTATAGTGCTGCCCCACCAGGAGACCAGGCTGCCAGCACCATGACCTGATATCCCACTCAGTCATATTATCCTGACACTGAGTCAACCAGTTCTTGCCCTATCCTAATAATGCAGAGTGCCTGGCTAGGAAGTGACAAGTATAAATTTTTAAGTCATTGGTTTGACTTGACCAGGGTTCGAATCCCACGATCTACCAAAACGAGGGATGGACGCTTAAAGTTGCATAGTCCAATGGTGTTTGAATTTGTTAGTCATATTTGAGATAAATAGCACAGGTTGACCATTATATCCTAATATGCATTAGTCCCGAGTAAATTTGATGAAAAATGGCTAGTTTTGGAGCAATTTGAGTTGAAAGAGCCCAAAATAATTTTGACAAGCTTGCCAAAAGTCCCGTGGCTATGACCCAGATGGCCATCTCGCGATGACCATGTGATGTGAGATGACCTACTAATCCTAGGTATGGCCCTGCATAGTAGGCTTACTTGGCTCTAATGAGGTCATGAGATTGGCCTAATTGATTAATGGCCTCCCTACATAATGGGTGTTTCAAAGTGAGTGTCCAAAGGGGTGATGTTATAAATTCACAGGTTATTCTGTATATGCTGTCCCAAATCATTAGCTAATACACTAGTATCTAAGTTGGATACATAGGATCAAATGTAGGTAGTTGTTTTAATTTTGACAAAATTATATTTCATCGGACCATGCAACTTTAACTTAGTTGGCCATCCCGTCTGGTCGGATAAGGTTGAAGGCCAGAGACTAGTCTAGTAGACTACAGTGGTGACTGCACATCCCATATAAGGCCATACAGTAGACCTGACCTAATACTTGGAGATGACCTATTTGGATATTAGAATATCGCCAGCGGATAGTGGGTAGTGGTAGCCTAGCTATTTGACCCCCACTATCACCACATCGCCCTCTCTGCCCTAATTAGACAGGTGGCAGCACGCTAGACTGGGAACCCTCATAGTGGACTAGTCCATCTTCAGCTGCTACCGGCCACCCCTATGCTCGTACCTAGATATGCAGTGGTAGGTCACTTCTCTCACAGGCGTAAATACACCAAGGATGCCCCCCCCCCCCCCCCCCCACACACACACCTTACTTTGATTCGAGTCTTCGCATCTCGCCCCCCTCCCCCTTTTATCAGGATTAACGGTTTAATAAATTATTCAACCTAAAAGTAGTGGGCTACGATAGATAAACACTTGAACTACGTACTTAGCTCCTTAGATTGCAAATTCATGTGGTTGTGTCCCTAACCCAGCTTCCTGGCACTTTTTTGTCTAGCAACCCTGTCCTGGAGACATTGCTGCGGGAGTAACTACAGCTTACCTCACTCTCCACGCGATGCCTGTGCATTTAGATTGGTTGCTTCTTGGAGTTTTACGTCCTGACAACATCTAAGGCAATATTAGGACAGGCTACCGACTTGTGACAGTGCACATTCATGTCGATTTTATAGTCCTGCCCACTGAGAAATCAGGCCACCAGCACCATGACCTGATATCCCACTCAGTCACAATATCCTGACACTGACCTAAGCAGTCCTTGCCCTATCCTATTGATGCCAAGCGCCGAGCTAGGAAGCGACAAGTATCAATTTGATAAGTCATTGGTTTGACTCAATCCAGGATTTGAACTCATGGAGACCTGCGCTGTACCGATTCGGCTACTGCGCCCAGTACCCATTTTCAACAGTGAGTGAAGGAATGGTAGTGAGGGCTGCTTATGGTGCTGTCACATTACGGCGCTTCTCGCCGGCACGCCACCAATGCGCAAAATCACTTTTAATCGTCATCAGCGCAACGTATTGGTAGCGTGCGGCCGACGTTGTGCTAAAAGTTTGGCGCGCCGTCCTGATATGACCTTAGATGTTGGTAGGACGTAAAACAACAAAAAGCAACCATTTGGCACAACGTGTGGGAACGAGCCTCACGTGCATGGGGCGTAAGCTTACCGTTCGCATAACGATCTTTCAGCACGTTTAACGTATCTCGACGCGGCCCTAACGTCGCCATAATGTTGCCACCCGCTCGTCGTCGCACGTCCAAAGTTTTGTGCAAGCACAAAACTTTTGATGTGCGATGACGCGCGCCGGCAATCCTCGCCGACTGTTGGCATCCATCAACAAATACCAACGCGCGCCTAACGCACGCGTAACGCTTCCTGATGTATCACGACGTTCCGCCAAAAAATCACATATGTCGACATGCGTTGGCGAGAAGTGTCGCAATGTGACAGCACCATTAGCAAACCCTGACGAGTAGTCAGCCTCTCATGGACTCTGCTCTCTACTGGCAGCAGCAGTTGACTTCAATGGCATCGATGCTGAGAGAAGGTTGCATGGCGCTGGATGGGTTTTGATGATGGCTCGCCATAAGGGGCCTCTCGTGGTGGGGTGGGGGTCGGAGGGTGGGGAGGTCAGTCCGAGCAGCAAAGTCGGAACATTGACAGCCATTACGTTGGGAGGGAGGCATTGCACACGTGACATCTGCGCACCAATCAATGCCACACGTCAGTGGCGCCCTCTATGGAGAGCCAGCTGAAAACATCGGTTGTCGCGTGATCAGCGACATTGAGCAATATCGGGTCTCCTTATTTCGGCATATTCCTCGCTATAAAGCCGCCTATTTTGTTGGACAATTTAATTCTGGGATATCCGATATAATGTGCAGTGTGGGGGGACCTTCCCTTGTCCTGACTTGTCGTGACGGTCTTGCTGCATTTTATGATTGGACTATATGAATTGTGTATGCTATTAATAAAGCCCGGTGTTGCGGTTTCCCAGGGACACCAGTTTTCGAGGGACACATCGCTTCTGCACATGCGTCAAAATCGAACAGCATCGTCACTAACCTTATAAATTTAATATAATGTTTTTGGTAAAGATGTTTTCGATATGTGTACCAAATGATTTGTTTCGAGATGGTGTAATTTGAGAGATATTTGACTTCTTCTGTATTTTCCGTATGAACATTGCTCACAACCATTGACAATGCCTTGAGTTTGACGGTACGCGCAGTGCAAAATGTTAATTTTATTCAAAATTAAGAGAATTCAAGAACCCTAACCGTATAAATTTAATATACTCTTTATGGTAAAGATGTTTTCTATATGCGTACCAAGCGATTTGTTTCTAGATGGTGTAATTTGGGAGATATTTGACTTCTTCTGTATGAAGATTTGCTCACGGCCGTTAACAATGCATTTGAATGGAAGTGTCCCTGGAAAACTGGTGTCCCTCAGAATCCGCATCACCGGTATTACAATAATTACAGGTCCAGAATGTCTTATTTGCAATCCCTGGGGGGCCAGTTGTATTTCGGAATTCAGAATTGTTCATGTTTCAGAATAAAGGTATGCCACATAAACACATATATAATATACACACATGGACTCATACGTCCCAGAATCTAGTCGGGTCTGTGGAAGCACGTCGTATTCAAACATTAATACTGCAGTAAAAATGTATTACTACTCGCACTCAGTAAAGTAAAGCTTGTTTTATTCAACGCTGCGTCCAGAACACCTTGATTTTCATATCATCGGCTATTGAACGTCAAACATATGGTCATTCTGACATATTTCATTGGAGGAAACCCACTGCCGCCACATAAGATACTCTTTCCGATAAGCAGCAAGGGGCTTTTATATGCACTTTCCCACAGACAGGACAGCACATATCACAGCCTTTGATGAACCAGTTGTGGACCACTGGATGGAATGGAAAATATCCCAAACGGCAAATGGACAGTGATGGATCCACTGAGCAGAATCAATCATCAGGATGACCCACACCTACACAGGTGGATACTCTACCGCCTGACCTAGGTCCCGATCCCAACTAAGTGTGAGAAATAAAGACTATAAATAGTATTACAGTTTATTCATACGCCGTACAAAAAAACTTCTGTTTTCAGAACTTGTCAGATTCAGAATTTCGGATATAGGATTGTGGACATGTACCAGAGTCTTGCACCGTTCTTTCCAGCGGTAATAAAAGAAATAAAAAATCAGGATATTTTACACTTTTTTTAAAGCTACATACTCTGATCAAAGCATAATCTTTTTGTAAATCAAAATACTTACCTAGATTTAATTCTAGATATCCAACTTAGGTACTAGTGCAGTCATTAAGTATTTGCAGCTACATAAAAGGGAACAATGAGAACTAGAACCTGTCACTGGTGAAGCCTATGGTGTCAGCATATTGATGCGCACACCAACAATAAATCTACATGTTCTTATATTTCAACAAAAAGGAAAGAGGAAAGAGAAGGGAAAGAAGGCGGGGGGGGGGAACAAGTAAATACGGCGGCAAGAAGATGTGTTTGTTTGTTTAACGACCCCCCCCCCCCCCCCCCCCCCAGCACAAAGAGCAAACATCGACTACTGGGGGTCAGCAAGAAGGCGGTAAGAAATCGGAGAGTGGGAGTTGTTAGTTAGTCGGCGCGTTTCGGGGCCCAGCGTCTCCGCTGATCAATCGCCATCAGCCGGACATCGCCCCTATCTCCCGACACCTATCCTCTATCCGTCTCCCTGTACCGCGACAGATAAGGCGTCACCATAGTGACCACAAAGTCCTTGCCAAAACCGCCGGTCGTCACGGTAACACATTTCTCTCAGAACCCGCACTCACTGCTTCGCTAAGCCTGCCACCATTGTAAGTCACCTCTCCCTGGATAATAAGAAGAGGTTGGCGCTACAACTGGCCGGGGGCGGCGGCGGACCTCACAGAGAGGCGGCGCAGGCTCAACGCGAGGCGGTCACGTGACTGACTAGAGCCACTCGCCCGCGCCGGTCGAGGGCGGATGCAGTTCTTGACGCCTGGTTCATCGCGTGTAAAGCTGATGCTTACATAGTGTATTGGCGTCTGGGGGCGGGGCGGGTGGGGGTTGGGGGGAGGGGCTGCGCTGGGGGGTGGGTGCGAGGGGGTGATGAGGAATCACTGACAGGTGCCCGGATGAAAGGAATGAGTTGCGGATTCACGCTGCCACGTTGCACTAATGAATGTACAGGTACTTTTTATTTTTCATTTACACAAAAATACTTAAAATGACTCTCCAGACGCATTGGGTTGAGACTGGCCAGATTAATGGGTTGCGTCATTATTATGATTTTCAAAATTTTCACTAAAAAAAAAAAAATTTCGATCTAGTTATGAAACTTACTTAGCACCCTCTCCTTAATTAATCAAGGCCATAGTGGAATGTACTGTAAAATTCTCTCGAATTATTATTTTGAAAAATAAAGAGCCCATGACTAAATAGTTGAATTATATTGCCCGCCATATCCTAATGCAGCTTCCCTATTTCAAAACCTTTAAGAGATTCTATTTCTTGCCAAATCCTAATGTTATTTCCCTAATCTAAAACCGTTAGAGGATTTTATTGCTTGCCAAATCCTAAGGCAATACCCATAATCTAAAACCTTTGGTAAAACCACAAAAGAATGATTTGTTATTCAGAGAATAAAGGTATTTCTTTCAGCGCGGAGGCACTGGTTTTCAGGCCATATTATGCAACTTTCATTCACATGTTTAATATAATCTAAAATAAACAACAGTGTGCGATAAAGAAAAGAAAGGATAGTGCTTTGACCCAACATAATTGTGACATAAGAGGGTGTACATCTTATGTTTTCAGTGTCAAGATTAGGGTAACTTTGTCCATGGAGTGAATTCATATGAAGTTAGAGTGCTCTCAGAATGTTCATAGCCATTTTGACATATCAAATTCCAGAACTTTCCAGGACTTTCCAGGACCTTTCAATTCCAGGACATTTTAAAGATGTTTATTAAATTAAGGTACCCCAAAACATGATGGTCAATTCTCTGTGTAAGATGTGAAGTTCAAATACGCATAAAAATAACAATGAATGTTTGTATAGTTTTAATATAAAAATCAAAAGGCAGGATAACAAACCCACAACAAATAAAACATCACTGGACATTAGGCAAATTCCAGGATTCCTGAATTATCAAACTCCAGATTTTTTTCAGGCCTGGAATCCTGAATTATCAAATTCCATGATTTTCCAGGTTTTCAAGGATACATGTAAACCATGTCTAATGCTGTAATAGTTTAGCATACACTGCCAGTGAGCTGTTGATAACACAATCCACCTACCTCATCGCTCCTTGAGACAACAACTCCTGCTGCATGATGGGACATGGGGATTTGCATTCGTTCGCTGGTTACCGAAAGAGGCCTTAGGTCTCACAACGATTTATTCAATGTAGGATCAACATAGCCGTAATGCATCCATGTGGCCTGTGAAGAGTTCCTCCAAAGGATCAAATGGCATTGGATCCAAAGGGCATGGACCTCGGCTTGGTATTAGGTTAAAAAAAAAAACACCAAGAAGCCACCCACATAAAACAGCAATAAATACTACAGGGGTCTGGATGGTTCTCATCGGACATGAACTTATCTATATATCCTGATAATATTTGCAAAAAGCCAACTCTTAAATTGGACATTCTGAAATGGAATGGAATCTGATATCCATAAAGGAAGATAAGCTGTCTCCTAAACATTACTTCCGATGTTCTATATCAGGTATGTAGTTTTTGTGGAGGATTAGGGATTTATAGAATTCCATAAATGATTTAGTCTGTTAATGCACTAGGCACAGTCATGTTAGTACCTGGAGTGATATCTAAACTGTTCATGATTCATGCTCATGTAATTTTGTAATATACATTTTGTGATACAAATGCATAGCCGTAGCAGAGAGCGTGTATATAAACAGATGAGAGGGACAACTCCCGCGAAAATCGGTAACACAGGCTACAGTGGCGTTCCTGGCGGTTAGTGTTGAACAAGCTTTGAGTTTGCCGGTATGCGCAGTGCAAAACATTTGTTTTTATTCAAAATTAATAGAAATACAGAAGCCTAACCTTATCAATTTAATATAATCCTTTTGGTAAACATGTTTTCTATATGTGTTCCAAGCGGTTTGTTTCTATGTGGTGTAGTTTTAGAGATATTTAATGTTTTCTGTATGAAGATTGCTCACCGCCATTGACAATGCCTTGAGTTTGCCGTACGTGTAGTGCAAAACGTGTATTTTATTCAAAATTAATAGAAATACAGCACCCTAGCCATGTAAATTTAATATAGTCTCATTGTTAAATATGTTTTCTATATGTGTTCCAAACAGTTTGTTTCTATGTAGTGTAGTTCTAGAGATATTTCACTTTTTCTGTACGAAGATTGCTCAAGGCCATTGACAATGCCTTGAGTTTGACAGCTGTGTCATATACTGTTCAACAACCACCACTTGGAGCACCACAGTCGGCAGCTGTTACACGGTCTAGTATGGGAGTTGTCCCTCTCATCTGTTTATATACACGCTCTCTGGCCGTAGCTAGGAATTGTTGTTTGTTTGATTAATAAGTATTTTAGTATAGGCTAACTCATATTATTAGTAATACACATTTTGTTATAGGATTCCTTATATGAGGACTATCATCTCAAATGCTAACCAGAGAGTAGGAATAATTAAAAGAACTTTCCATCGCCTCAACAAGAACAATTTTCTCATTCTATTTAAGTCTCTTGATAGGCCAATTTTGGAATACTGTCCACAAATTTGGAGCCCAATTTTTCGGAAAGATATTCTGGAGATCGAAAAGGTTCAGATACGTCCAACGGAATTAGTTGCAGTTATAAAGGACTTACCCTATGAACAAAGGCTTAGGGAATTGAAACTTCCTACACTTTCCTACAGAAGGAAAAGAAGTGACATAATTGAAGTATTTAAAATTATGAAAGGTTTTGATAAAATAGATATGAACCAATTTTTCACCTTGAATAAAAGAGAAGGCAGTCGGGGGCCATACTTTCAAACTAGTAAAACCCAGAGCCATTTCAAAGTTAAGGCAACATAGTTTCTCAAACAGGATCATAAATATATGGAACAGCCTCCCACACAATGTTATTGATGCCGAGTCAATAAATTCATTCAAGAACAGATTAGAAAAAGCATGGGCTGATGATCCAGGGAAATTTGACCCCTTATTCACCACATGCTACTAATTATTCCTTGTGTTGCATATTTACTTGCACTCAAGCAAAAATGAGAGACAAATAAGTGTTCACACTTCCTGTCTACCATTCGCTATTTCGCTATTTCGATTAATAACCTTTTCGTGACAGGGTTATTCATACGATTGATGAGAGTTTTGTGACGGGCTTGTTAATATGATGCACCGCTTCAACCAGTAGAACAATCTTGATACACTATCAGGTATTTTATCTTGCATGATTTATATGCATGCATATTGCAATATGCATTTTGTGATAGGCTTACTTATATGATTTATAGGTATTTGTGGCCAGCTGAGTCATATGAGTACTAGGCATTTTGTGATAGGCTTACCTGTATGATTTACTGGCATTTGTGGTAGGCTGAGTCCTATGAGTTCTAGGCACTTTGTGATAGGCTTACCTATATGATTTACTGGCATTTGTGGGAAGCTGAGTCATATGAGTACTAGGCATTTTGTGATAGGCTTACTTATATGATTTACATTACAGGCATTTATGGCAGGCCGAGACATATGATTACTAGGCTTTTTGTGATAGGCTTAGTTATATGATTTATAGGCATTTGTGGCAGGCTGAGACATATAATTACTGGACATTTTTTGATAGGCTTATTTACTGGCATTTATGGCAAGCTGAGTCATATGAGAACTAGGCATTTTGTGATAGGCTTACTTATATGATTTACATTACAGGCATTTATGGCAGGCTGAGACATGATTACTAGGCTTTTTGTGTGATAGGCTTACTTATATGATTTATAGGTATTTGTGGCAGGCTGAGACATGTGATTACTGGACATTTTGTGATAGGCTTATTCATATAATTTATAGGCATTTGTGGCAGGCTTAGACGTATGACTACTAGGCATTTTGGGGTAAGCTTTTCTTAAGCCAGTTGAACACTGCCGGTACATAATCGGCTATTCGGGACCTCTGGAAACAGGCTCGTAACCATGGCAACCGCACTGGATCTATAAGGGCCATTCAGAGCCATCGCGTTTCCCATTCTCACATCTGGCACCGGCGATCCCACCGTGTTTTGGAAATAAACAGGAATCAGAATCGAAGTGCAATATGGCCAAGTTCACCTACTTTTAGACAGGTTCTCTCTGCGGGTTCAGGACGGAAGACTATTGTGAGTTCACAGTAGAAATTGGGGTCACGGTCACAGTTAGGATAACGTTGGGATTATTATTATTATTATAATATTTTTTTGTTGGTAAATGAATTTTATTCATATATATCTTTTGTCAGTGCACTGGTCTGCCGACCGTAAGTGTTACAGGTATGTCGGTATTTACACCAATCTTGTACATGGTTTATATAGTATGGTATATTATATAGTTGGAGCTTTATATCCTAGCAACATCTAAGTTGTGCATCAGAACTGGGACCCACTTGTGACAGTGCACACTCATGGTGACTTTATAGTGTTGCCCAGGGTCGGGTTTAGCGCTTGGAGGCCCATGGGCTGACAATACTATGAGGCTCCTAGGTAATACCGCATTTAAAGTTGGCAGAGCCCTATGATAAAACAATATTAATCTAACTATGCTGGCATACTGCAGTATACATACAGTGTATATTCATGTAATGAATCACTTTTAAATAATGAAAGTCCTGAATATATCACCAACTGCCACTTTATCGCCATATAACATCGAAGCAAACCTAACATTATTTGTGTATAACATTTGTGTATAACATTCATACAATCAATGTATTGTAGTCTGTTTTCAATGGAAGTTAATGAACAATATGTGTGATATACAATCTTAAATGTACTACTACCTAAACTTGAATACTTCTATTCCCTTATAGATTATATTAGTCGCGCATAATGTTGAAAGCTAAAATTCCAAAACATACAAACACTTGCTCACCCATTAAACATTTATTGCAGTTTTGTGTTTTTGTGCTAAGCTTGTGACATCCCATGTCTGCCATTTTGGTGTGCATGCCAACATTAATTTGGCATGTGTTCACTTCAAATATATCCTAAAGGTAAGCAACAACAAAAATTATCCTTCAAAAGAAAAAGAATTAAATACAGTTATCAAATAGCTAGAATACTCATACAAAAAAACCCAACAACAACATGCATATATCTGTATTTATCAGACCAGGCGGGGAACTGGAAATGTTAATGGATATCATCATAGAGAATGCACTAACAGCAGTTGATTGCTTGTTTGTTGAGGCTTTCCGTCCTAGCAACATCTAAGGTCATATCAGTGGGTATTTATGGCGACATTACAGTGTTATTTTACATACTTGTAAAGTAGTGTAAAGGCCCTGTCACACCTCACCGGATTGGGGGAAACGGACAGAAAATGAATAATGTCCGGTTTGTGTCCGTACAAGTTTTGAACATGCACAAAACTAGGAACAGATGCCGCCGGACTGACATCTACGGTTCTTGTCCGGTTTGATTTCATTTCATCCATTGGCTATCCATTCATGTCCGTTTCATGTCCGTTTCATGTCCGTTTCATGTCCGTTTCATGTTCGTTCTTAGACCCGATATCGCAACACTTTGACACATTTTAATACATTTTGATACTTAGCACGCTCGAACGCCACCGGACTAGACAATTCTGTCCGTTGCTCAATCCGGCATAGTGTGACAGGCACTTAAACCATACCATCGCTTAAAGTAATTTTGAATGGTTTTGAGTATACCTTTAGATATAACCTAAACTATGTGAGCCTACCCTTCCTTATGTGATGTCAAAGAACTAATAATAATAGCCACGGGGTACTCAACGTCTAATGCTGGGCAGACCAATCCCAACCTACTGGGTTCGACGACAAACAGCCCATTCTGAGTGTGATCTTTTTATTAAAGTTGCATAGTCCGATGGTTTTGAATTTCTGTATTTTTTCTGAGATAAATATATTAGATCGATCACTAGTATCTACTTTACATTAGTTCAAAGTTACTTATATTTTAAATGGTAAACTTTTGAGATATTTTGAGTGCAAGCATGGAAAATTAGTTTTGGCAAGCTTGCCAAAACTCTGACACCATATAGACTTCTGCAGTAACAGGTTCTGTTAAATTGACTCAGTATTGCCTTCTACGCAGAAACAAATGCTTAATAAGTGCATCAGTATCTAAGTTAGATATGTAAAATCAAATTTAGATAATTGGTTTGGTTTTGAAAATTTGATATTTCATCGGACTATGCAGCTTTAAGACACACACAATGTTTGTGTAACGAATACACGGTAAAATCTCGCGACCAAAGATCTTTAAAGCTAAGATTCCATCTATGCAGTATGCACTATGCTAATGCAACAAAACCACATTTGCACCGATCGGTCCATTGAGCGACCCACTTTGCTGCCCACGCATTCACATTCGCAACCGGACGTATGGAAGCACTACCATGCGTTTACATGCTTTTCCATTTTGTTGTCGCATTTGCATTCGCATACCGTGTACCGCATACCGCATACACGTGGAATCTTAGCTTAAGGCGTGAAAATGCCGTGCAATACGTGGGGTTATGGCTATGGTACAATCCGCGCAATGGGCAGCAAGCCGTAAGTCTCGTTTATTTCTCTGCTCTAATGAGACTCTACAGTGGCAATTACGAGCCATTAACACGCGATGAATCACGTTAAGTAATGAAGCAGCTTTGAGCAGGTGAGTCGCTGGGAGGCGATCACGTGACAGTACCACGTGACGCTTTGTAAAGCTCCTACAGTCCAGTAAACACTGCCTTACGTTGGGAGCAACAACAAGAGCGCTACCGGACATGCGGGGCTGTGACCAAGAAGGAGCAGCCAGACTCGGCAGACGACAGGCACTGATTGGCTGTTGTCAACGACGGGATGCTTCCCACTGCAACAAAGCTACACATGTATGCTTGTTTGTTTGTTGTTGTCTTACGTCCTACCAACATCTAAGGCCATATCAGGACGGGTACCGACTTGTGACAGTGTACACTCATGACAACTTTAGAGTGCTGCCTCACTGGGAGACCAGACCACCGGCGCCATGACCCGATATTGCATACAGTCACATTATACTGATAGTGATATTGTGCTAACCAGTCCTTGTCCTATCCTAGTAGTGCATAGCGCTAGGCTAGGTAGCGACAAGTATCAATTTTATAAGTCATCGGTTTGACTCAGCCGACCTTCCGCACTGGAAGCCTGCGCTCTACCGATTCGGCCACCGCGTCCGTGTACATATATATGTGTTAAGCCAGTGCCTGGTGACTTTTTAACGCCATCGGGTTCCACATTTGCCAGTTAGCTACTCGACAGGTGGGGATGACATGCAAATTGAGCCCTTGAGAAGACTATACACACACCAGATGGCGCCACCCTTGCAGCCAGTTGCCAGCCAAAGTAGGACACAGTCTGCGATGACAGATCGGCCGCCAGACGGTTATGTCCGGCGGCTTTTGTCGGTCCGCCAGCTTTGCTAAAACCCATCATTACGCCCATTCTCAATGGCACACCCTCAACAATTTTCTATCGACTGGGTTCCGGACCGCGCCCGCGTCGGAAAATTTTATATTGTGCGCAGGGCAATACCGATAAATATTGTTTTTTCTATGGGGATTCTAAATGTATGTAGTTTTCTGTATTTAATATGGGTCTATCTCACCCTTTAAAATGGTTTGCATGAAAACAATAAAAAATAAGACCTATTTTTGATGCCATGCACTTCCTATATGTTAGCAGTGATTGTTATCGCCTTGTCAGTTAGGATTTTATGTCATCAAATTTGTCATAACCTTTGAACGAATGAAGATATTTACACGAAATAAAGACTGTTATGCTGCGCAGACTTTGCTCCTTATGTCTATGTAATAAAATTGCATGTAACATAAATCTAAAATCTAGCCTCCGAACCCACTATTACTGGCCAACAAAACAGCCTTTATATGGTGTCATTGCGCTATAAAACACAGCGTCCATATGTAACACAAGCATTTGCACGCGCACTGCCGTCTTAGACCACGCTATTATAATACATGCATCTGTTATACCCCAGTCACACGAGGCCTGCGTTCTCCAATGATCCATTCGCGACGTCAAAACATCCTCCTTGCGCCCTCCTTATGGGCTGATTGAGTGCTGTCGCCGTGAGGACGCCAGCCTCCCAGCGTCCATGGTCCATTCGGGAATTTTGGACGCAAGGAGGTTGCTGCTGCTGCACGTGCAACCTCCTTGCGCCCTGTTCTGGCAGCACCATTCAAAATGGTTGGCGCCCTGGCGCTGCCCTGGCGTCGCCCTGGTGCCGCCCTGGCGCTGCCATGGCGCCGCCCTGGCACCACCCTGGCGCCGCCCTGGTGCCGCCCTGGCGCCGCCCTGGCGCCGCCCTGGCGCTGCCCTGGCGCCGCCCTGGCGCCGCCCTGGCGCCGCCCTGGCGCCGGCCTGGCACCGCCCTGGCGCCGCCCTGGCGCCGCCCTGGCACCGCCCTGGCCCCGCCCTGGGTTGGTGCCAACACATGCGATGCTGCAGTCACCATGTGGTCGGCGCCGACCTGGCGCCGACATGGCACCGACATGGCGCCGACATGGCACCGACATGGCGCCTAAAACGTATTTGAATACATGTATCGAATGGAACGCTGGGTGGTTGGCGTCCTTTTGGGCGTAGGGAGGTTGGCGGCGAACGCTGCCTCTCGTGTGACTGGGGTATCAGGTGACATTGCATAGGGTTAATACCCCAGTCACACGATAGGCAGCGTTCGCCGCCAACCTCCTTACGCCAAAAAGGACGTCAACCATCCAGCATCCCATTCGATACATTGATTCAAAAATGATGTTAACGCAGACATTGGAACATGGGAGTACATTTATTTACTTCATAGAGGGATCCGCGGAAATACGTATACTTTACTTCTTTTAATAGTGTAATAGTCTGCACTGACCTCTCAGGCAAGTGACCACATAGACAGGTAGGCATGGGTAGTGTGGTGATATCAGGGAGCCTAGGTGGTGTAATGGTTAGCACACTGGCCCAGAATGCAAAGAGATGTGGGTTTGAGTCCCGCTCCAGCACAATATTTCCAATTTTCATCACCCCCCATAAGACTGGTTGTCGTGACCCTGATCCTGTACAAACTACGCATTGTATGGTTGTTGAACCTACCCTGTGTATGCATGTCTTAGTGCATTACCTGTATGTATGTAATTGTAAGCATTAAATGACCATTTAAAAGACTTACAATTCCAGGGGGACGAGTGTATTAGTCTGCACTGACCTCTCAGGCAAGTAACCACATAGACAGGTAGGCGTGGGTAGTGTGGTGATGTCAGGGAGCCTAGGTGGTGTAATGGTTAGCACACTGGCCCGGAATGCAAAGAGATGTGGGTTCGAGTCCCGCTCTAGGCGCAATATTTCCTGTTTTCATCACCCCCACAACAATAGATTAAACAAATTAGATGGTTACCAAATTGTGACCGTGTGCACTCATGGTGAGTTTTTATAGTGCTGCCCCACGGAGACACCGGGCCGCTGGCACACCAACCCAATTTCATACCCAGTCACATTATTCTGATACTGAGATAACCAGTCCTTATCTTATCCTAGTAATGCTTAGTGCCAGGCTAGGATAAGATAAGTATACATTTGGTAAGTTACTGGTTTGACTCGGCTGGGTTTCAAACTCGCACCCTTCAGCTCTTGAAGCCTGCACGCTTTCGATTCGGTCACCACGTCCGATCCCAATTAAAGCAAACACCCCAAAGCCTCCCCGCCCCTACACCCACCGAACAAACAAAGATCCACACAAATCTCACCAAAGATCTAAGAACCGACAACACAATAAAACACATATAGTATATAACTACACAATAAAATACACACACGAAACTAAAAACCCACAGAAAAACCTCACCAAAGAGCTATAACCGACAACAAAATAAAACACATAATACAAAATAAAACACAAGCATAGGAACACAACTCCACAACAACGTCACTATTTCAATTTGATGATATCCTTTAATGTTTTCTCACAAGAAAAATGCCTACAAGAAAACATGCACTTAGCAAATGAATGCAGACAGTGAGGCTCCACCTCATTCCCAGGCGCCACCTTCCCCCTCCCCTCCCCCTCCCCTTCCCCCTCCCCTTCCCCCTCCCCTCCCCCTCCCCTCTCCCCTCCCATTCCCCATCCCCTTCACCCTTCCCTACCCCCTCCCCTTCCCCCTCCCCTTCCCCCTCCCCTCCCCTTCCCCCCTCTCCTTCCCCCTCCCCTCCCCCTCCCAGCTCCCCCCTCCCCTCCCCCCTCCCCTCCCCGCTCCCCCTTGCGTCCCCTCCCCCCCCTCGCCGCCCTGCCCCCCCCCCCTCCGGCACGCGCTCATTCCCTTAGCCCTTAGCAGTCTGTCGTCAAAGGGCCATTAAGCAATGCATTACTATGCATTAACAATTACGCCTCTCAGTGCACAGCCGACGCGTGACGCAACGCGTGACGTATGACGGCTACGTGCAAGACGTATTCGTCGCGCGGATAAAGCCAGGCTGCTGGTTATTGCCTTTTTAAATTAGGATAGCGTGCGGGCTGGCGCGGACATTGATGGGGAGGTATTGTCTCACTGAACGACGAGCAAAACGACGCGAGAACCCGACCGGCTGGGTGTCAGGGGGTTGTGGGGGTGTGTGGGGGTGTGCGGAGGGGGTGGTGTGGGGGTGGTATGGAGGTGGTGTTGGGGTGGTGTTGGGGTGGTGTGGGGTGGTATGGAGGTGGTGTTGGGGTGGTGTTGGGGTGGTGTTGGGGTGGTGTTGGGGTGGTGTTGGGGTGGTGTTGGGGTGGTGTGGGGTGGTGTTGGGGTGGTGTGGGGTGTGGTGCGTGTAAGTGCGTGTGTGAGTCTGGTAGGGTGGTGGTATGGGTGGTGGTGTGGGGGTATGGGTGATGGTATTGGTTGTGCTGATATGGGGGTCTGTGGTGTCAGTGGTGGTTTAGATGGTGGTGTGGTGGAATGGGTGATGGTGAGGTGAGTGGTGGTGTGGGTGGTGGTGTGGGTGGTGGTATGGGTGGTGGTGTGGGTGGTGACGTGGGGATATGGGTGGTGTTGTGGGTGATGATGATGTGAGTGGTGGTGTGAGTGCGGGTGTGGATGGTGGTGTGGGGGGGTATGGGTGATGGTATGGGTTGTGGTGATATGGGGGTGTGTGGTGTCAGTGGTGGTTTAGATGGTGGTGTGGTGGAATGGGTGATGGTGAGGTGAGTGGTGGTGTGGATGGTGGTGTGGATGGTGGTGTGGGTGGTGGTGTGGATGGTGGTGTGGATGGTGGTGTGGGTGGTGGTGTGGGTGGTGGTGTGGGTGGTGGTGTGGGTGGTGGTGTGGGTGGTGACGTGGGGATATGGGTGGTGTTGTGGGTGATGGTGATGTGAGTGGTGTGGGTGATGTGGTTGGTGGTGTGGGTGGTTGTGTGCGGGTGTGCGGGTGTGGGGGTGTGGGTGGTGGTGTGAGTGTGTGTGGTACGGTGGTGGTATGTCTCTGTATGAGGTATGGATCGTGGTGTAGGTGATTGGTTGGGGGGGTGGTGGTGTAAGCGCGTGTGGGCGGTCATGTGAATGTGTTAGGGTGGTGGTGTGGGTGGTGGTGTGGGTGGTGTGGGGGTGTGGGTGGTGGTGTGAGTGTGTGTGGTACGGTGGTGGTATGTCTCTGTATGAGGTATGGATGGTGGTGTGGGTGATTGGTTGGGGGGTGGTGGTGTAAGGGTGTGTGGGCGGTCATGTGAATGTGTTAGGGTGGTGGTGTGGGTGGTGTGGGGGTGTGGGTGGTGGTGTGAGTGTGTGTGGTACGGTGGTGGTATGTCTCTGTATGAGGTATGGATGGTGGTGTGGGTGATTGGTTGGGGGGTGGTGGTGTAAGGGTGTGTGGGCGGTCATGTGAATGTGTTAGGGTGGTGGTGTGGGTGGTGTGGGGGTGTGGGTGGTGGTGTGAGTGTGTGTGGTACGGTGGTGGTATGTCTCTGTATGAGGTATGGATGGTGGTGTGGGTGATTGGTTGGGGGGTGGTGGTGTAAGGGTGTGTGGGCGGTCATGTGAATGTGTTAGGGTGGTGGTGTGGGTGGTGTGGGGGTGTGGGTGGTGGTGTGAGTGTGTGTGGTACGGTGGTGGTATGTCTCTGTATGAGGTATGTATGGTGGTGTGGGTGATTGGTTGGGGGTGGTGGTGTAAGGGTGTGTGGGCGGTCATGTGAATGTGTTAGGGTGGTAGTGTGGGTGGTGGTGTAGGTGGTGTGAGGGTGTGGGTGGTGGTGTGAGTGTGTGTGGTACGGTGGTGGTATGTCTCTGTATGAGGTATGGATGGTGGTGTGGGTGATTGGCTGGGGGGTGGTGATGTAAGCGTCTGTGGGCGGTCATGTGAATGTTTTGGGGTGGTGGTGTGGGTGACAGGGTTGGTTGGTTGTTGGAGTTTTACGTCCTGCCAACATCTAAGGTCATATCAGGACGACAGGGTGGTGGTGTGGGTGGTGATATGAGTAGTGGTTTGGGTGTGGGTGTGGTGGTGTGAGTAGTGGTGGTGATGTGAGTGGTGGTTTGGGTGTGAGGGTGGTGGTGTAGGCATGGTCTGATTGTGGGTGTGTGAGTGTCATAGAGTGGTGGTGTGGGTATGTGGGTGTTAGTGTGGGTGGGTGTGGGAGAATAGGCGTGGGTCGTCATGTGAAGGTGTGTGTTAGGGCGGGAGTGTGGGTGGTGGTGTGGGTGTGTGTAATAGGGTGGTATTGTGGGTGTGGATGGTGTTGTAGGTGTGGCTGGGTGGCTGGGTGGCTGGGTGTGGTCATGTGCATGTGTGCGTTAGGGCAGTGGTGTGAATAGTGGGGTGTGTGTGGGGGATGGTAGTGGTGTCGATTAAATTAAATTAGAGTGTTTGAGCTGTATACTCAGACCAAGTAGGATACTCATCCACACACACACACGCACCCATCGTAATGCAGATGATCATCAACCTGACAAATTTATTTAAAAAAACTATAGCAGATCGTCAACAAACCGACAACACTTTTGAACTAAAATCAATTACTATAATTATAACAAAAAGGTCAGCCCATCTAGACTCCGTATTTAGCATATATATCATAGCTTATGGGTATGCAGGTATTGCAATACCTCAGGGAGTTTGACATCCCTGCCTTGCAGAGTTGTAAACCACTGCCTTGTGGTACAGGTTTTTGACAGAACTGAAGGCTAAGGGAGCAACACCTGAACAGAAAACCATGTCACTGTGGCAGCATCAAGGACGGTTGATGTATGGAACTCCCAACATCTCCCGACCAGCCACTGCAGGGACAGATAGCTTTGCGCCTGTCTGGACATGTTCTTGCCAGTGTGAAACCTCTATTTTCTCCCCCAGAGAGTGCCGGTGGTAACTTGCAAAAGCCAGCAGCACTTCAACACTAAATGGAGAGAAACAGTCAAGTAATGAAAGCAGTCTTTGTCGCATCGTGACCGACAGCATGAAGATGATGATCATAGCTTTAAATAAGCAAACCTCAAAACTAGATAAACAAATAAGGCTCCACAGCAATGTGCCCCTCATGTCATATTTACGCAGTGCATGCCAGCTTGATATATATATATATATATATATATATATATATGTATATATATAGTATAGTTATACTTCCTTCTCCCTAACCCACGACTATCCAGAGGCGTAGTACCGAGATAAAAAAAAAATATATATATGTATACATGTATGGAAGACCATATGTTATCTTGTCATATTCCTCTCATCACTCAACAAACAATAACAGTAGCACTACTATGTGCCAACTTCACCAACCGCTGGGCTAGACCTGTGTCAGTCACAGCAGTAGATTATATATAAAGTATATAACATAACTATATTTATTTATATAAAATGTAACTCTTTTTTATATCTATACATGTGATGCATAACGAATTATGCGAGGATAAATGTATGGGAAGATATTTTATATTATCTTGTCATTCTCTTCACTTACCAAACAACACCGGTAGCACCACCCCTTTCCCACCTCACTGACCACTGCTTTAGACTTGCACCACCCCTTTCCCACCTCACTGACCACTGCTTTAGACTTGCACCACCCCTTTCCCACCTCACTGACCACTGCTTTAGACTTGCACCACCCCTTTCCCACCTCACTGACCACTGCTTTAGACTTGCACCACCCCTTTCCCACCTCACTGACCACTGCTTTAGACTTGCACCACCCCTGGGAAATTATATATATATATATATATATATATACATACATATATATAAGTCATTAATTCATTGCTTTGACTCAACCGGGGATTGAACTCCAGATCTCCTGCACGGGAGGCCTGCCCTCCCGTTATAGTGAAGCATTACAACGTGACCTAAGTCTCGCTGATATCATATACATCCCACGAGACCTTTATTATGTGGTGTACTTGCATGAGAGGTCATGTGTGCAGATCCTACTACACCTCGTCCTCCTCTTCAATTATACGGAGGGCAGGCCTCCGTGCAGCAGATCAGGATTCACATCACCGGTCGAGTCAACCATGCACTAAACACATTGACACTTGACACTTCTAGGTTGGTGTTCAGCATAATAGCATACGGAAGACTGTTAGCTCAGTGCAGGATACGTGACTGAGTAGGAAACCGGGTCATGGTGCGGGGCTGATTTCCTAGTGGGCACACTATAAATTCGCCATGAGTGGGCACTGTCACAGTTGAACCCATCCATCTCTTTGCATTTGTCCGGACGTGAACTGCTCAACCATTCAACTACTTACAACAATACGGTGGCGCCATCATATTGCCACACTTCTCCACACTGCGTAGCCTGTGTCATGTGGTTAACATAACTCCACAGAGGTCAGTGCAGACCACTACATATACTATATAATATATATTATATAGTATTATATTTATAGTTATATATATATATCTATATATATAGTATAGTTACGATCTACCTGGGTATAGATGATGGATAACTGTTGTTTTCCCGAGGTATAAGCCTCGGGTAGACGTGGGCTAGGGAGAAGGAAGCACGTGAGGTACCAGCAATTTGAACCTACTTATTCAGGATAAAAATGATCTTTCAATACAATGGATACTATGATTTTCCCGTAATGGTACACCAACGGGATAGACGTGGCAGGGCGTGGTGGGTGGGCCCTAGCCCACGTCTACCCGAGGCTTATACCTCGGGAAAACAACAGTTATCCATCATCTATACCCAGGTAAGATTCGTATAACTATACTATTTTACCTCGGTATACAGCCTCAGGCTAGCCTCAGGCTAGGGAGACCTTTACATAATTCATTTTTATCCTTAATATCATCCATTCTTATTATAATATTCAACGTTTTTGTTCTCACCTATTCTTGTTAGTTGGCGAGCAGGCGCTTTGCAATGCCGGTAGGCTTTTCTAGTCGTTTGTTGTAATGTTTTGCAAACGACTTAGCCGTCTTCCAGCCTGCATGCGCTAGTATTCTTTTCACAGAAATACCTAGCAACCGTGCCTTGGAGACCATGGCACCTCTAGTTGAGTGGGAAGAGTATTTGCCCATATCCACTCCTGCCAATTTCAACACCGTAATTGTCCATCTGGCAAGGGTGTCTCGTGAAATTGCCTTATGTGGCTTTATAAAGCTCACTAATAGTTGTTGTGATGCACGTAAATCCTTTGTCTTAGATATATAAGCCCGTATGGCTGACACAACACATAATTTCCGATCATTCGGAAAGCAGTCTAAGTGAACCGTAGATAAAGGGTCACCTAACGTGTTCGATCTGAGCAATTGTGCTAAATCAAACGTAGCTTGTTTCTTGTCTATTTCTAATCCAGTTAAGGATAAAGCAACAATCGTCTGTCCTCTGTGTCCCGCTACTAATAATAACAGGACCGCGACCTTAAAACCCAATTGTTTTATATCTAACCACGAGTTGTGAGGCCAAGCCTGAAACAACTTAAATATTATAGAAACATCCCAAAACCGACTATACTTTGGTTTTGGAGGATTCCTTTGATAAATTGACCGAAGTAGATAACAAAGGACATAATGTTTTCCAACTGTTTCGCCATCAATTCTAGGTAATATGATTGATAACGCACATCTTGCCACATTGATCGACCCAAAGGATAGTCCTTCATCCTCTAGAGAGCGAAGAAAACGAGCTACTTGTGAAATTGTTGGATTTGTTGGCTTGACTTTCATAAACAAACAATGTACACCCCATTTCTTTAAATAGGTTGTGTACATTTTGACCGTTCCTGGCCTCCAGGCATCAGATACTATCCTATTCTCAGTAATTTTGTCCAATCCAAATTGCTGCAGCTGTTTCCTTAGAAAAGGAATGCCAATAGGGGCGTCGTTGACACGTCGCCGTGAACCACTAGCGGTCCGTGGTGCGTCAGATTCCCGAGTTTTCTTGGGAATCGTATATGTTCTTTTGCCAGTTGTGAAACTGCTGGCAGCCAAGGTTGCGTGTCCCAATCGGGCACCACCAGCATAGCATGTGTCCCTTCCAAGCCGATTTTCCTCACAACTCGGCTGATAATGCTAAACGGTGGGAAAATATAAAAATAATTATTTTCCCAGGTAATAGCAAATGCATCTACTTTCCAAGCCTCCGGTTCAGGATGCCAAGAAACATAACAAGGTAATTTGTTATTATTTCGTGATGCAAACAAGTCAACTTTAGGTGTACCCCATTTTATACAAATGAAGTTAAACAAAGGTGTAGAGAGACCATTCTAAATGGTCATGGAAATTTCTACTTTTATGGTCTGCAAGTGTATATTGTGACCCTGGAATATGCGCTACAGTCAGCCAGACTTGTTGAGCCTGTGCCCAGTTCCAAATCAGTTTAGACAACTGATTGCAAGGCTTTGATTTGGTTCCACCCATGTTACGAATATATGCCATGGCAGTAGTATTATCAGTTAGTATTCTAACTTGTGATTTATTTATCTTTACTAGACTACATAAGCCCAGATAAATAGCATGCAATTCTAGTGCATTAATATGGTCTGATTTTTCATCATCAAGCCATCTACCTCCTGTTGTGACCCCATCTCGATGAGCTCCCCAACCTTCTAACGAAGCATCAGTAGTAATTACCGTATTAGGTTCCGCCATGCGGATTGGATTTGGTGAACTTGCTATGTGTTGCATCCACCATCCAATATCCTGTAGCCCTTCTTGCGAAATAAACATCTTTCGCTCAAAATTCCCTTTAGTTCGTGTTAACGCTAAATTTTTATCTATTTCTAGAGATTTAATATGGGCCTTCCTGTATAGAATAGCGGGTGCATACGATATCATTATCCCAATAAGGACTGCGACCTGTCTAATTTTAGGTTTTGGTAACTTAATAAGCTGGGTCGCTGTATTCATAAACTTAATTAGTTTTTGTTCTGTTATCGACACTGTAAGAGACTGTGTATCCAGAATAAACCCTAAACATTTGAGTTGTTTTGTTGGTTTAAGCACTGACTTTTGTGGATGTACATAAAACCCCAGTTTAGTGAGTAATGCACATAAATCCAAAACTGCATTCACACAATCAATTTGTGTTGATGCTATAATAAAGGAATCATCTATGTATGGAAACATTATATGACCCTTCCGCGCCGTTACTGAGAAAACAGGTTTAAGCAGTTTAGTGAATAAACGAGGGGCACAAGCTAAACCATTTGGCATGCAGGTAAACTCATAGAGTTGGTTATCCCAAAGAAACCTAAGAAATTTCCGGTCTTTTTCCCTTATGGGAAGCGTATAATATGCATCTTGTAAATCAACACTAGCCATCCACGCATCTGGCGTAATCAGATCTCGTGCCGTATCTAGCGAGAACATTTTAAAATGTCGATATTCAACCATTTTATTAAGGATTGTTAAATCCAGGATCATTCGAACCTCACCATTCGGCTTTGGTCTCGAGAAGATGTTTGAAATAAACTCTCCTGAACAGTATGTCACTTTTTGTATAATTCCTTTCTCAAAGAATTTTTGTACCTGTTTAGTTAGTGCCTCTCGTTCAACCGGTTCAATGTTATAAGGA
Organism: Branchipolynoe longqiensis; assembly: GCA_030323885.1. Classification (NCBI taxonomy): domain Eukaryota; kingdom Metazoa; phylum Annelida; class Polychaeta; order Phyllodocida; family Polynoidae; genus Branchipolynoe; species Branchipolynoe longqiensis. The sequence goes on from CM059197.1 coordinate 26,081,310, forward strand.
AAAGGTATCCTGCCTTGTACCGGAATTTGTGTGAAGGGAATGTGAACACCCCTAACTATTTGTAAAATTTCTTGGTCACTAGTAATTTTGTGCCACTCAGAAATATGATTATTAATATTACCAGCCACAAAGTTGCTTACAGTTTGTGTGGTTTTAGAGGCTGCAAGGACTTGTAACGTCTGTGTTTCGACCTCTACTTGGACCCGCCCCTGGGGATTTGTTTGTTTGTTTGTTGTTGTTTTACGTCCTAGCAACATCTAAGGTCATATCAGGACGGGTAGCGACTTGTGACAGTGCGCACTCATGGCGACTTTATAGTGCTGTCTCACTGGGAAACCAGGCCGCCGGCACCATGACCTGGTATCCCACTCAGTCACATTATCCTGACACTGAGCATACCAGTCCTTGCCCTATCCTAATAATGCCGAGCGCCTGGCTAGGAAGCAACAAGTATCAATTTTAAAGTCATTGGTTTGACTCGACCGGGACTCGAACCCACGACCCCACGATCTACCAGCACGGGAGCCGGACGCTCTAACTCATTCGGCCATCCCGTCTGGTCGCCCCTGGGGAAGGGTCTCGGCGAGTTGACGCCTCGGCCTAGTGGCCGTGCGGTGTTGTCGGTCCAGCCTGAGCGAGCGCCCCGGCCCCGAAAAGCTTGACCGAAGTTTGAGCCCGGTCTGGTTCCCCTGGTGAACCGCCATGGACGAAAATCCCCTCGTGACCTTTTGAAACGAGGAGTTTCCTGTTTCTTCTTACCATCCATGTTTTTGCCACTCTTGGCTGCAGTTTCTACCTCTTTATAGAGGTATTGTAGTTGACCGCCAAACATTTTCGTGTTATCTAAAGGTTTCCCTTTAATCGGCTCTGGAGCGAGAAAGAGCGTAATCTCTTTCCCATCATTATCCGTAATCTTCTTTGAGCGAGCCACTTCTTTGCCAGCATCTGTGCAAACCGACTTAAAGACATTTTCATATCTTCGATACGACAGGTAATTACCTGCCGCCGCCAACAATGCAATACCTTTGTCCATCGTCTTAGCCAAAGACGAGAACTTATTTTCTCTTTGCATTCTATTTGCCACAGGAGCAATAGCTGTTAGGGTACCAAGCACCACCTTATGCACTGTGTGCAACACACCCTCAAATCTCTTACGGTCATCCGTCATATTGACATCTCGATCCATCTCCTTAATGATGGAGTTGGGAACACCTTTAATGCCTGTTAACTCATCTCCTAACTTGGAAATAATCTCCGCCGGTTTAAACGTGCGGAAATGGCCAATAATGTTCTCGCGCATAAGCGTAGTGGTTTTCACACGCTTAGCCTTTGGCTTCTCCACTTTCTTAGCCACTTTGCCACCAATGGCAGCATAGACACCTTCATATTGTGTGTCTGAGTCTGATTCCGTGGAAGTGGAATCTGTGGAAGAATCGGAAGAAGAAGAATCTTTCCTCTTCTTCTTCTTCTTCTTGGACTTGGTCTTCGCTTTTTGCGAAGTCCAGTCTTCCCCCGTTCCTTGGTGAAATCATCACCAGAAGAAATGATATGTTTCTTCTTCTTCCTCCGTTTAGGAGAAGGAGGAGGAGGAGCCTTAAGCTCCATCGCTGAGTCTGTCTCCGAGAAATCCTCAAATGAAGACTCATCTTGGACACTCGGCATTCGCCGTTTACGAGACACCGGTGGTTTGAGAGCCATAATATGACTCTCCATCGCCGCAAACCGCGTCTCCCAATTTTGAGCCGCGGCGCCGTCAGGCACTATGTCTTCCTCGGAGAGAATATGCGCCCCGGGCTGTGTCGAAGGCACTGCCGACAACACGGGTGAGGAGTCGTACTCCTCGTCCAATCCACTCGGAACACGCCCCTCGGCTGCTGCTGCACCGCGCTTACTCCGCTTCGTGGCCATCGGGAACTGAAACAAAGATTTTTGGTCAGTCCCGGTATATATATATGTCACAATATGGTTGTTTCAAACTCATTTGGACATCTAGTGGTGTTAGAGAACGTGTTTATACCGTTATAACACAGGCGTAATAAGCTAAATTTGTGCGTGGGTTGTGGGTCAAGCCCAAACCTTACGCGGGGTCGGGACCAGTGTATCGTCCCGCCCATCCCTCTGTTCCGCACACTTCTCCCACCTGTGACTACTACGTCAACAAGTTGGAGAAAATGCTACGAAACTCGGAGAAACGCCTGAAAAAGTGTGTGGGGAGTCTATAAAAGAAACCCAGGAGCATCTCCAACATTACTCTCTATTAGAGTACGAAAGAATTTCCACAGGAGACGAGGCAGAGCCCACATCTCTACCCATAATCACACGGTGACTCGGGTGTTGACAGAACCGCTAATAATCGGTTTCGTTCCTTCGAGAAGGAATTCTATCCTTGGTTTTTTATAACCAAATAACTCGTCCAAAATGGACCAAAGAAAGTCTAAACTTTCCATAATGATGCTCTAATGCATCATAATTAAGCTAACCACAGTTTTTATTATACTTACTGCGTATTTGCTTGTATGTAGACTAAATTTGCCGGAGCAACCCAACGAGATGTAATCCAGTCGTGAGTTGTATATGCTAATTGCTGGTACCTCACGTGCTTCCTTCTCCCTAGCCTGAGGCTAGCCTGAGGCTGTATACCGAGGTAAAATATATATATATATATAGATATACACACGCATTCATATCTCGGAGAGCATGTGGGGAAGTGGATAGACAAGGCCAGGCAGCGTGCCATCTGACACCGTCGACGACGTTCCCTCTTTGCCCTTGCAATTACGCAGTCATTATGAAAGCCGCGGTACTTCATTGATATCTGCCTGACATGGCGTATAAAAACGCTATCTGAGGCAACCTCCCCCCTCCCCTCCCCTCCCCTCCCTCTCCCCCTCCCCCCGTACCGCCCCGCCCCAGCCCCGCCCCGCCCCCAGCCCCGCTCCAGCCCAGCCCCGCCACCCGCCCCGCCCCGCCCCGCCCCGCCCCGCCCCGCCCCGCCACCCGCCCCGCCTCCAGCCCAGCCCCAGCCAGCCCAGCCTCCCCCCCGTACCGCCCCGCTCCAGCCTCGCCCCGCCCCCAGCCCCGCCCCCAACCCCGCGCCGGTATTGTGTGAGTGGTGGGTCTATAAAAACGGATGCGGGTTATCTAGGAGCGCAAGGAATATTGAGAGCGCTTAATAGACTACATCACCATTCTGGCGGCGCGGTGCATTGTGGGATGCATCAAAGCAAAACAAACCCGCGAGAAGCACATGGCACATGCTAATAGACTGGGTGCAGTTATGAAATGTGCTAGTTTCAGCTCATCTCAGCTCTTGTTTGAAACATAGAATACCAATGAAAAACATATATATATAATAAATTAAGATATTAATCTTTTATCCAGCATTGCATTTACATCAATATAATCAGCACATCTTATGCCATGTGCATTTAGATTTAGACAAATCTGGGGAATCAGACTAGTGTTAGAGCCATAGCCAGAGTCAGTTTTACTTATTTTATTAATGTTTTTATTTATATCCTATGGTTAATGACATATGTAGAACTAGAAAATTAGTAGGGTTAATCAGATATTGGTTATATATTTACAAGTGTATGTTGACACATTTGGCATTTTAATATTTAGAACAAGAATTAATAATGGTGATGTCGATATCACTGATTGTCATGTGTGGAATTGTATGTTTCTTAGCTCAATATCTTTAACTATGACTAGTTTTGTCTTAGCTATATTCATCAGATAGAACTTATCATCACATATAACATGTGTGCATACATGTGTATGCCAAATTGTTATGTATTTCTATTCATTTTGAACAAAATCAAAGTTTTTCCCTATGCGTATCGACAAACTCAATAGCCATTCGCATTTGCTTTGCTGCCAGCGTCGTTTTCAGCGCATGCGCAGTCGGAACCGTGATCTCATGTATAGGGCTTTGCCACAGCGCGCATGCACACTAAAGTTGGGGCACCATGTTTGACTCCGCGTTGATATGTTTCTATATATTCCATTCACTACACTGGTGGAGGCGTTCAGCATTTGTTACTAGATAGAAGGAGTCGTGACGCAGATATAGTTCCACACAGGACAACGCATGCACAGTCCCCCAACCTTAAAGGGACCAGCTATAGCTCGCTGGGACACTGAGCGTACTCCGACAAATGCTCTCCAAGCACAACTTTGTTTAGTTTTTATGTTTAATTGAACCAAGTATGTGTGGGGAGAGAAGCATTTGCTGGCAGCTGTTGTTTAAAAAATGGCTGGGTGAGTGGAGATAAGGGAGAGTAAAACTGGGGTATTTTCAATCTTCTTTAGAGTAGTTCAATCAGGAAATATATTTGTGTAATGTAAAATATATGTTAGTACAATTACAATGCATAATTCAATGAGAAACAGAAAAAATGAAAAAACGTTTTTTTTTGTTGATGAATGTAAAAAGTGTTCTGCTGTGGATGGGGTTTGAACCACACCACCAAACAACTTCAGATTACAAGTTCAACACTCTAACCACTAGGCCACAGAGACCCCACATAATAACTAGTCTCACTTCAGGGTATTTGTGTATAGGACATCACATATAAAAGGTTTGTACGTACGTACGTACGTACGTATGCACACATATATTTACATGTATTTACGCATGTATGTATGTATACAGACATACGTATGTATGTACATACATACGTATGTACATACATACATACGTATGTACGTACGTATGTATGTACATATGTATGTACATATGCACATATGTATGTACGTATGTATGTACATATGTATGTATGTATGTATGTACATGTGTATGCATGCATGTATGTATGTACATATGTACGTACATACGTATGTATGTATGTACATACGTATGTACATACATATGTATGTGCGTACATACGTACGTACGTTTTTTGTGTGTTGTTTTACATCCTAGCAACATCTAAGGTCATATCAGGACAGGTACCGACTTGTGACAGTGTGCGCGCATGGCAACTCTATAGTGCTGCCCCACTGGAATACCATGCCACCAGTACCATGACCTGATATCCCACTCAGTCACATTATCATGACACTGAGCCAACCAGTCCTTGTCCTATCCTAATAATGCCGAGTGCCAGACTAGGAAGCAACAAGTATCAATTTTAAAGTCATTGGTTTGACTCGACCAGGATTCGAGTTAGAGCATCCGTCTCCCGTGTTGTTAGATCGTGGGGTTGTGAGTTTGAATCCTGGTCGAGTCAAACCAATGACTTTAAAATTGATACTTGTTGCTTCCTAGTCTGGCGCTTGGCATTATTAGGATAGGACAAGGACTGGTTGGCTCAGTGTCAGGACAATGTGACTGAGTGGGATATCAGGTCATGATGCTGGTGGCCTGGTATTCCAGTGGGGCACGATAAAGTTGCCATTAGTGCGCACTGTCACAAGTCGGTACCTGTCCTGATATGACCTTAGATGGTGCTAGCATGTAAAACAACAACAAACAAAACAAACACATACACACACACGTTTTATATGTGATGTCCTCTACACAAATAGCCTGAACTGAGTGTAGTAATTATGTGTGGTCTCTGTGGCCTAGTGGTTAGAGTGTAGGACTTGTGATTAGAACTTGTTTGGTTGTGTGGGTTCAAACCCCCTCCACAGCAGGACTTTTTTTATATTCAACAAGAAAAAAACTTTTTCATCTAATTGTACTAACATATATTTCACATTACACAAATATATTTCCTCAAGGTTAGGGTTCTGGATTTCTATTAATTTTGAATAAAACTAACGTTTCGCACTGCGCGTTCCAGCAAACTCAATGCCAATTACCCTCATCTAGGTCACTCTCCTGTACACCACCAAGTGGAAAGGTTCAGTACTAAGCATGCACCACCCCTGTGGCACACATCTGAACTATTTCCGAGTTCGTTTGTTTTCCACGCGGCGGATAGCTGGCCGCTTTAATACAAAAAAACTAGAAAAAAGAATGAAAAAAGGTTCATTGTACTAAATCATTTCTGTTATCTTTATTTTGTTATAAACCCACACTGTATAGACAACTATACCAACATTTAATTCCTGGACGACCAGTGGCTCGTGGATGTAAAAACAAACCGTTGTTCACAGGAATCACTATATTTACCACACAGGCATACACAACAGAAGATATAAAAAGGTACAATAAAAGCCACCACCAATAAAATTCCGGGGCAAAGAAACTCAAAGCAACACTCCAATAACATTAGCTGCTAGAAGCTGTGTCCCATGCTAACCAACCCCTGTTGCCTTCATCCAGGGGGCGCTATTTCCTCGGGGTGGGGACAGCAGCTTGCTGTTGTCCTATGCCTGGCAGAGATGGGAATACCTCACAGACATCTAACCCTGGTTTTGTTTGTTGTTGTTTTACGTCCGACTTGTGACAGTGCGCACTCATGGCGAATTTATAGTGCTGCCACACTGGGATATCAGCCCACCAGCACCATGACCTGATACCCTACTCAGTCACATTATCCGGACACTGAGCCAACCAGTCCTTGCCCTATCCTAATATACTAATAATGCCGAGTGCCTGGCTAGGAAGTGACAAGTATCAATTTTTAAGACATCGATTTGACTTGACCAGGGTTCGAACGCACAAACCCATGTGTTCGGATCCCCCGATTTCCCAATACAGGAGACGGATGCTCAACTCATTTGGCCACCCTGCCTGGTCTTCCAACCCTCGTGGTGATAGGTCCTGTACACGCTGGCCCGTCTGGGCCGGGCTATGTATGCGTAATTTGTTGAGGGTGAGGCCGACAGGAATACAGACACCCGCTGTGGGAAATCCCATCTACATCCCTACCCCACAGAACACTCAAAGTACCCCCATCCGACCCCCTCCCTCCATGCCACCGCCGGACGCATACCGAACAACAAAACAGATATATTAGGGGAGAGGAGCGGAGGGGAGAAGAAGACGAGGAGGGAGGCTGGTGAGTTGTTAGCGGCACCAGCATAGTAGTCACGTGGTTAAGGGCGGATGGACGGGAACCGGGTCAATGCCTGAGGAATCTAACTATTTACCATTTCCTTTTTTATTAGATAATGTCGGTGAAAGGCCGCCATTAAGGACAATGCATTGGTAATGGTAGGCATGGGCGCATCAGGGGGCGGGGATGGGCGGGGCGGGCGGGGCTGGGCTGGGCTGGGCTGGGCTGGGCTGGGCTGGGCGGGGCGGGGCGGGGCGGGCGGGGCGGGGCGGGGCGGGGCGGGGCGGGGCGGGCGGGCGGGGCGGGGCGGGGCGGGGCGGGGCGGGGCGGGGCGGGGCGGGGCGGGGCGGGGCGGGGCGGGGCGGGGCGGGGCGGGGCGGGGCGGGGCGGGGCGACGGGCAATTAGACCCGGATGGTCGGTGTCTATTTCAAGCTTCATAGCCTGATGAAAGCGTCAAATTTGTGAAGACCAAAACATTTATTGAGATTTGATCCTACATATTAAAATCCACATGGTAATATTACACCCCCTCCCCTCACTAACAACACACTAACATCCACTATTCTGCTATACTAGCTAACTATCCTCTGCAGCAATTATACCGAACCCTTCAATGTGTAGAAACCCACCCAATAACTTACATTAACAGGCAATTCGATGTACCTATATAGTAGGGACCAGAGTATTTTTCTTGAAATTATATACTCATTTCACTAGTTATTATGTAGGTATGATATGCATACTTAAAATCCGTCCTGCTGAGTGGGAGCGGCAGTGGTAGTGACCAGGCGCAGCTGGTATCATGCAGTCATGAGCCACTCACAGGTGGCAATGCAGTGGTGGATGCAGGAACTAAGCTAGGCATCGCAGGTTGTGCAGTAGCAACTCAATGAATAGGAGTGGGTACTAGCTAAGTCACATGACATTCAGGTGTAGAATAAATAGAGGGGGGAGAAATGCTCGGTGGTAGTGTCCTTGTTTATATTCCCATAATAGATTATAGAGCACATATATATATATATATATATATATATATATATATACATTAAGGGGGGGGGGGAGAAAGACAATTCTGGAACTATGTATGTCATAAAACGCAAATTCAGCACATGTATAATACTTTTACTATCGAAATGAAATTGTTTACAGTCTACTATTACAGAGATTTATGTATCAAACAATTTTACTGAATGGCTGGAAAACCAGTGCTTTGGTGCTGCCAAAAATGTAATTCAATGAATAAGCTACGTTTAGTAAAAACAATATCCAAACTCAGATATTATTAGTGCCGTGATTAAGCGTTTACTGCTGCTAATTAGGTCAATTTAATAGAACCTGTCCCTGTTCAATCTTAGTGTGTCCATCATTTTGAAGTACACGCCAACATTAAGCTGGCATGCTTTCACTTAAAATACCTCAACAGCTAACACATTAAAATGAAGGTTACTTCAACATAAATTAAAGTAGATTATGGAATATATATATCATCATCATCATTATGCTGTCGGTCGATATGCGACAAAGATTGCTTTCATTACTTGACTGCAGCTCTCCATTTAGCTCTCTGTTGTGAGAGTGATGTTTTGTGCGGTTGTACATTTCATGAAAGCTGCCTGCAAAAGTGTTGAAGTGCTGCTGGCTTTTGCAAGTTACCAGCGGCACTCTCTCGGGGAGCAAATAGAGGTCTCACACCAGCAAGAACATGTCCAGACAGGCGCAAAACTATTTCTCCCTCCAGTCGCTGGTCTGGGAGTTCCATAGATCAACCGGCCTTGATGCTGCCACAGTGACATGGTTTTCTGTTCAGGGTTTGCTCCCTTAGCCTTCAGTTCTGTCAAGAACTTGTACCACAAGGCAGTGGTTTAAACTCTGCAGGGCAGGGGTGCCAAACTCCCTGAAGTATTGCAATACCTGCATACCTATATATATATATTTATATATTCCATAATCCTGGAAGCCATGTCTACAGAGGGACTTTTCATGGTGAAAGTGAAGAGAGGTCATTCAAGATAAATCACATTTTTAGATTAAAGAAAATGGGTGCAGGTGATAAGAAGATAAGCCATGGATGATAGGATTATGCACAGCGATTCTGACAGCCCCCTCCTTCCTTTGTATACAAGAAGTTCAACATTTATCTGTAATTTAAAAAAAACCATTATAATAAAATAAAAACATGTGGTGGGCCCTGATGGTGGAGTATCTGACTTGGCCTGAGCATACAGCTCAAACACTCTAATATAATCTAATTATTAAAAAAAGGAGGGGCCTACAAATAGTAAATGAATGCCATTGACGCCTGATTGCAAGGCTGTACACCACAGAACCTCAGTTTGATTAATTCCTGGGTGTATTGCAGCATGTGATTTATGCTGCCGAGGCTAATGTTAACTCATGACACACGAACGAGCAAACCAAGGGCGAGGAGTGGGTGGGTGGGTGGGGGGAAGAAATGCCAATTAAAACCCAACAATCTAAATCGAATGTCAATCATCAACGCAGTCTGTGAGCGATAATGAGGGAAATAAGGAAAGCTGAGGCGGCGAAGGGCAAACAAAGAACACGGCTGCGGCATGAAAGAATGAGGTGGAGAAGGAATGTGAGTGGGTCGACGGCGAATAATGATACTTGTGGCAAGGGACCCCATTAGGGGAATGGGCACCAGTAAAAGCACATGCATTAGACTCTAAGGAAATGTGGTTCTAAGTAGTTCTCTGTGGCGGAGTGGTTAGAGTGTCTGGCTTTTTTCTAGGTCGGACTCCTAATCTGAAGGTCGGTGGTTCGATTCCCTGTGCCCCCACCTCTGCCAATTTGGATTTCCACCGCTGTGTATAACTTACAGTGTCATCAAAGGCCAGTTCCTCTCATACCATGTCTATGTGGTATGGGAGGTTAAAACTCCCTTGGTTCAGTAAAAGTGTAGACTCGGGCTTTCTATCGACAAACTGTCTAATGGTGAAAACAAGTCTATTCAGACTTATCCATGATAGACAGTATAAATCTTCGAGAAAAAAAAGATAAAAACAGTATATATATATGTAGTGGAGGCAGGCAACACGGACAACTGGAGGCGGATACAGTTATTTTATTTGGAACACAACCATTAAATAACAAGAGAAGTTACCCGAGCAGTGTCCGAGGGGAAAGTGGGCTCCTGTTAAGGGCCGGAAGTCCGAGATCGGGGAGGCCCTGAGGCGCCACCTGATGGACTCGAACCCAACCAGAGGGAGGGGGATAGAGTGGAACTAACCCTAACACCAGGGGGGGGGGAGGCTCTGCTCCCAATCTACACCGGCATATCCAGGATAAACGCGTGTATATATATAACATATATAAATATCTATCCCTATGTATAACTATATATATATTTTTTATTGTTGTCGTTGTTGTTGCAGTTTTACATCCTGACAACATCTAGGTTCATATCAGGATGGGTACCAACTTGTGACAGTGCGCACTCATGGCAACATTTATAGTGCTGCCCCACTGGAAGACTAGGCCGATGCCACCATGAACCAATATCTCACACAGTCACATTATCCTAATACTGTGCTAACCAGTCCTTGCCCTATCTTATCGCTATGCCAGGTAGTGACAAGTATCAATTGTATAATTCATTGATTTGTCTCGAACTCCCGATGTCCCGCATGGGAAGCCTACGATCTACTGATTATATATATATATATATGTATTATATATATATATATATATATATATATAGTAGTCGCAATGAGCCCCACTACCATATGGTGGTGGCAGCGACTACGATGAGCCCTGCTTGCAAAAAGTAGCAATAGGTGGCAGCACCCTATATTCGTTTACGTATGGGAGGGTTCTCCTCTGAGCAGCATCTGAAGTCATATGAGCACGAGCATCTACTTTTTAAAAGTACGCACTCATACTGTCATAGTGACTTTATAATGCAGCCCCAATAGGATACCAGGGCACTGACACCATTGGACCCGCGCAGTCATTTTATCCTGAAGTCATTGCTCTATCCTAGAAATACGCACCTGACTACGGAGTGACAAGTAGCAATTTTGAAAGTTTTTAAAATGAATATATTTGTTTAAAGCTCAACAAAGGATTGCTCACACGATCTGTCGGGATGCCTACGAGGCATGGCCATCCTCGTCAGGTCTATAGAGAGTCAGCTGTCCATATAAGTTGATAAGTAATTACAAGTTTACATTCATTAAATGCCTACCTACTGCTTTCAACACACACTCTACAGTGATATCCGTTGCGATCCTTGCTGAGTTTCCCAGGATATCACTGTAGCCAGTCCAATACCCCCCCCCCCCCATTATTTTTAAAGGTGAGGCCTACTTTGCAAGGGCAGGTTATTTGTTCAAACAACATTAAATTTCGGCTTCGATTGATCAAAATGGCTAATGTTTGAAAGCTAATGTAATGTAATAAAGGCTTTATTGCTCTAATAACGGGTAATATGGGATTTCACTCCTTAGGCCATCTAGAATCTGTATCGACGTTGGCTTTGGTTGGGTCAATACTCATTCTGAAGGTCCCGCAGGCCGAGGGAACGCCAAGTTGGAGAACTACCACTAATTACTGAAATTACATAATCCCATGCTTTTGACTTTATGCCAAATAAAAAAAAAAACACTTTTTGTTGTTACATTAATATAATAAATTTATCATTATAAATCTTCCTTTTTTTTGGTGGTAAATATGTTTATTCTGCTGAATAAGTCTTTTGTCAGTGCCGAAGCACTAGTCTTCCAGCCATTTTTCAATTCAGTGTTATTTACACAAAAGATATATAGAGTAAGGTGTACATTACCCGTTGAATACACAATTTGCACCATGTAACACTATTTCACTTTAGTTTTAGAGCACTATTATTTTAAAGGGTAAATGACTTAAAAATTGATACCTGTCACTTCCTACCCAGGTGCTCGGCATTATTAGGATAGGGCAAGGACTGGTTGGCTCAGTGTCAGGATAATGTGACTGCGTGGGATATCAGCCTGGTATCCCACTCCTAGTGGGGCAGCACTATAAAGCCACCACGAGTGTGCACTGTCACAAGTCGGTACCCCTCCTGATATGACCTGAGATATTGCCAGGACGTAAAACTCCAACAACCAACCAATCCAACTAGGCAGCTTTTCGACTTCACACACTGCTAGACTTTCTCTGGAGTAAGAATGCGACGAAGCTAACAGGCGAGAATCTCATTATATTCTGTTGATGAGAAGTGTTCTTCTACGAACGATCCCTGGGGGGGTAATGGAGCAGTCCTTTACCAACACAAGACAAGGATATTGCTACTGCCGTGAATGGTGTGTCGATGGGCAGTGTGTGTGTATGTGTGCGTGTGCGTGTGCGTGTGAGTGTGCGTGTGTGGGTGTGTGGGAGTGTCGGCAGAGCAGGTCATAAGCTAGATAAAAGATTCACCCGGTACTTGTAGTACACGGGTGAATACCAACCCTATATAAATACGGTCGAAAATAGCGTTAGTATGGAACAACAAGTAGAATGCCTGGCACCAGTGTCAAATGGTTACTTATATCAACACAGAGTTGGTGAATGAGAGAGAATGCAAAAAGACAAGATGGCGGCCACAGAACGCCGTCGATTTCACTTTTAAATCTTATTAAACTAGATATTATATTATATTTTTCAACTCAAAGGTAGCGCGCTATCAATAAGACAGATGTAAAGAATAAATGTTGCTTCTTAGATTGTGAAATTAGGCTCTCAATTCTTTGACCCGCATTTTCGACAGCTTTTATATAGGGTTGGTTTGCCCCCCTACTGCAGCAGTACGGGGTGAATCTTGTATCTGGTCATAAGCATATTCAGCGCAGAAAGGAGCGGGACAACGAGCCACGTTTGAACTCATCTGAGCCCGTTTGAACTCACATCCGGACTCACCGGAAGTAAACATTCCTCTTCTCGTTTTTACGAGAACTCAATCATCACCACCTTTTTCATAGCATTTCATAGAAAGGTAACTAATATTTATGATGCTTTGTCATCTAGTGAATATGATGCAATAGTATAACATGGTTGTGTAAACAAGGTAATTCCAGACGTGCGGTGCATAATGGGATGCATCAAATCAAAACAAACCGGCGGGAAGCACATATGTATATGTGCCCTATTATCGTTGTGATATTTTGAAGTTGAGCATAGTTTTCAACATCATAATTCTTTTTGAACGAAACAATCAACAACTTTTTAAACTTTATGCACATGTTACATTAAGAAATCACGTTAAGAAAGGACATCACGACCCATGTTTACTAAATTAGAGTAGGCCAACCGATCCAACTTTTGTGAATAGAATTTGATGAAATATGTTGATATATTCTTAATGCTTGCACTTAGAACAATGATAATTTGTATATAGAGGTATTTTGGGGTGAATAAAATTACATTTCAGAATAACTATTTGTCTAACCAGACCCACAAAGTGGAACCGGTTACTTGAGAAGAGGCCCTGAATATTACATAATTGCACATGTCAGTGCTATCATACAGTATGTTACCCGATGCACGATATCAACATAATTCAATACGCCAACGTCAGCATAAACAAGGATGACGTGTCCTTACTGACAAATGGTGTTAATAGTGATACTCTGTCTCTCTGTCTGTCTCTGTCTGTCTCTGTCTGTCTCTGTCTGTCTCTGTCTGTCTCTGTCTGTCTCTGTCTGTCTCTCTGTGTCTCTCTGTGTCTCTCTGTGTCTCTGTCTGTCTCTCTGTCTGTCTCTCTCTGTCGGTCTCTCTCTGTCTGTCTGTCTGTCTCTCTCTCTCTGTCTCTCTCTCTCTCTCTCTCTCTCTCTCTCTCTGAAAGTCGTTCCATACAAACAAATATCATCTCATTAGATATCTCAGTGTAGGGGGTTTTCCAACTTTTTAATTTGTTTAATTTTTGTCCCCCCCCATTTTTTTTTTAGACCGGCAAGATGTTGGAATTCATATAAACAGATACCATCTCATTGGGTTATTTTTTTCTCTTCTCCCCCCCCCCCTCTTTTTTTTTAAAGAGGCGAGATGTTGGAATTCATATATATATATATATATATATATATTATATATATTCATATATATATATACATATATAATATATTATAAATATACACACATACACACATAATATGCTGTCAGGCAACATCTGACAACATCTAAAGTCATATCAGGACGGGTACCGACTTGTGACAGTGCGCACTCATGGGGACTTTATAGTGCTGTTTCACTGGGAACCCGGGATGGCGGCGCTATGTCCTGATATCCCACTCCATCACATTGACCTGATACTGAACAGACCAGTACTTCCCCTGTCACACTATGACGTATCTCGCCGGCCTGCCGCCAACACACAAAATCACTTTTAATCATCGAGAAACGTAAAGATTTTCAGCGTCAGCGCAATGTATTGGTAGCGTGCAGCCGACGTTGTGTGAAAAAAACCCAAAAAGTTTGGTGTGCCATCCTGATATGACCTTAGATGTTGGTAGGACATAAAACAACAACAGACAAAAAAAGCAACAGTTTGACGCAACGTATGGGAATGAGCCTCATGCGTGCGTGGCGTGTGCATATCGTTCGCATAGCATTATTCAGCGATGTCGACATGCTTCTGACTTCGCCATAATGTTGGCACCCACGCGTTGTTGCGCATTGTCAGTTGTTGAAAGTTTTGTGCAAGCACAAAACTTCGCCGATCGCCTGACGCGTGCCGCCGACCGTCGCTCTAGATCAATGAATACCAACGCATGCCTAACGCGCGTGTAACGCTTCCTGACGTCTGCCGACGATTCGCCAAAAAGTGACACACGTCGACGCGCGTTGGCGAGAAACGTCGTAATGTGACAGCACCATTAGTAATGCGTACTGTCAGGCTAGGAGGCAACAAGTATCAATTTTTGCAAGTAATTTCCTTGACTCGGCTTGACACATGGTCTCTAAACACGAACCCAGCCAGCGCTCTTACTGATTTGGCCATCCCTTTAGGTCGCTATTGCATGTTACTACAGTAGCCGCATGCAATATAGACATATATCATATATACTATATATATACATATGACCGGACACGGTGGCCGAAAGGGGAGAACGCATGCTTCCCATGACCAATGAGTTATAAACATGATACTTGTTGCTACCTAGCCTGGTGCTCGACATTAATAGGATAGCACACTAATGGGATAATGTGAACAGTGGTGAATAGGTGGCATATTGGATGCTGTTGATGGCAGCCTGGTCTCCCAGTGGGGCCGCACTATAAAGTAGCTATGACTGCGCATTGTCACAAGTCAGAACTCGTCCTGATATGACCTGAGATGTGTCTAGGTTGGGGGTGATGGCGCCACCTGGCCCAACTGTGGGTCACCCATGAAGTATTACACGACGTATAGGTGATCATGTAGGGAACATTCCCTTTCACGCCATTATACTCGTGTCATGGGGGTGATGAAAATGGGAAATATTGCGCCTAGAGCGGGACTCGAACCCATATCTCTTTGCATTCTGGGCCAGTGTGCTAACCATTACACCACCTAGGCTCCCTGATCTCACCACACTACCCACGGCTACCTGTCTATGTGGTTATTTGCCTGAGAGGTCATTGCAGACTACTACACTCGCATAAATCTTCGTATTATGCTACTCTTCACTGACTGCACATAGCAAGATTCTCGATGGAAACTAAAGCCTATCTAAAACAGCAGACACAACCAAGACATGGCACATATTCACTGTAGAATTTATGGGACAGAGGAGATATTTATATTAAACGTGGTTATTTTTATAGTGTAGTAGTCTACACTGACCTATCAGGAAATGAGCCACATATGGTGCTGTCACATTCCGACGCTTCTCGCCAACGCGTGTCGACGTATGTGATTTTTTGGCGGAACATCGGGATACGTCAGGAAGCGGTATGCGCGCGTTAGGCGCACGTTGGTATTCGTTGATAGACGGCGATGGTCGGTGAGGCACGTCAGGGTATCGGCGAAGTTTTGTGATTGCACAAAACTTTGGATGTGCGACAACGCGCGGGTGCTAACATTATGGCGACATTAGTGGCGCGTCGAGATACGTTAAACGAGCTGGAATAACGTCATGCAAATGCTAGGCACATGTGGCGCACACGTGAGGCTCGTTGTGCCAAACTGTTGCTTTGTTTGTTATTGTTGTTTTACATCCTAGCAACATCTAAGGTCATATCAGGACGGCATGCCAAACTTTTTTGTTTTTTTCTAACAACGTTGCGCTGACGCCGAAAAGTTTGACGTTTTTCGACGATTAAAAGTGATTTTGCGCGTTGGCGGAGCGCTGGCGAGAAGCGTCGTAAGTTGACAGGCCTAATAGACAGGTAGGCATGGATAGAGCGATTGCATCAGGGAGCCTAGGTAGTGAAACGGTTAGAATTCTACTCCTGGAATGTCAAGAAGTGTGAGTTAGAAATGGGCTCTAGGCACAATATTTCCCATTTTCATCACCGCCACCATATTGGTTGCTGTGACGTAGATACTGTACAGGCTACATGCTGTATGGTTGTTGAACCTACTCTGTGTATGTACGTGCATTGAACCTACTCATGCATATGTAAGTGCATTGCCAGGATGTAATTCTAAGCATTAAACAACTTATGGACGTAAACCATTTATAAGATTTACAATTCCAGGGGGGATGATTGGAGTAGTCTGCCATGACCTATCAGTAAAGATCCATATCGACAGGTAGGGTGGATATGGCGATTGCATCAGGGATCCTAGGTAGTGTAATGGTTAGAATGCTACCCCGGGATCAGCAAGAAGTCTGGGTTCGAATCCTGCTCCCATTTTCATCACCCCCACGACAATAGTTATATTTTGCAGTTTCCACAAGTCGTGGTCTATATTACTTATGATGATAATGGCTGCCAACGGCGAATTGGCAGTAGACATCTAATGGCGCCACCTGGTATATAATTAACAAAAAAGGAAAAGAAGCAAAGCCCATTGTTTCTCCTCGCACATATCATTTCGCAAGTATTAATAATAGGACGCGTTATTAAATTAAATATCGAATTAATGCATTTCAGACTGTATGAGGACATAGATCTTTGAATGGTGAATTTAAACTCAAACTAGATTCCGCCATGAATGCAACCAGTGGAATGCCACAATATATCTATCTATCTGACTATCTATTTATCCATCTATCATGTATCTACCTACCTATTTATATATCTATTTATATATCTACCTTTCTGCCTATCTATCTATCTATCTATCTATCTATCTATCTATCTGTCTGTCTGTCTGTCTGTCTGTCTATCTATCTATCTATCTATCTATCTACCTATCTATTTATCAATCTAATAAGTGACAGTTACTCTTTCATTGCGAAACAAAGTCGATTCATAGTTTTATTATTACAATTGACAAGGTATAGGTGTAGAACTGTGCTAAATACTTATACACATGGACCCTGCTGACTGGCCTATGTTCATTTAAAAAAACTAATTAATTAATTAATTTAGTAAAAGATATATTTATTCAGCAACCAGCTTCTCTTGGCACCGCTTAGGAAAGGAAAGTTTGTTTTATTTAACGACGCCTCTAGACCACATTGATTTTCATCATCGTCTATTGGACGTAAAATGTATGGTCATTCTGACATATTTCTTTGGAGGAAACCCGCTTCCACCACATAGGCTACTCTTTCTGATAAGCAGCAAGGGGTCTTTTATATACACTTTCCCACAGACAGGACAACACATACCACAGCCTTTGATAGACCAGTGGAAATAGCCCAAACTGCAAATCTGTCCCCTGAGCAGGATCGATAGGATGACCCACACCTTCACAGGTGGACACTCTGCCGCCTGAGCTACGTTCCGCTCTTGGCATCGCTTAGGCGCTCGTCTTCCGGTCATGTGACCTTACAGTTTTGATATAATTGAGTTTGCTGTCCGAAATGGCAAGTATTTAATAGGCACTGATGATGAGGTAGGGATAAACACTGATCATACATGTCGATGCATAGTGATAGTTGAGTGGTACTCTGAGTACTTACAAACAATACTGTGAGTCATTAGATGTTAAGTGTGAAGGGGCTCTGTATTTAGAGTTTTGTAAATTAATTGATTAATCAGAGGAATTTTTAATCGCGGATGACTGGTCTTCCTCATTCTACTGATCCTTGCCCTATCCTAGTAATACCGAGAGCCATGCTAGTTAGTGGCAATGATCAAATCTTTAAGTGATCGTGGTGTTCTCTGTGGCGGAGTGGTTAGAGTGTCTGACTTTTTTCTAGGTCAGTCCTAATCTGAAGGTCGGTGGTTCGATTCCCTGTGCCCCCCAACCTCTGCCAATTTGGATTTCCACCCCTGTGTATAACTTACAGCGTCATCAAAGGCCAGTTGCTCTCATACCATGTCTATGTGGTGTGGGAGGTTAAAAAAAAGTCATTGGTTTGACTATACCTGGGGTTCGAATCCCATGACATAACCAAAACGGGAGGCGGGTGCTGAACTCACCCTGTCTGGTCAAACATCAATGATTAGATCTGAATGAGTGAATTCTGGTTTTGTGATCCATATCTCAGTTTTTCAATGAAAACATCAACTTAGTTAAGTGACATATCAAAGTTGTTGGCGATTTTCTACAATAAGCAGACGACATTTAGGTGTAGCAGACGTCAACATGAAGCACTGGCTGCGGTGAACGACTTATATAAGGGTGATGAAATGGCTGAGATTAAGGGGGTGGGGGATGCACTATTCATATTCCTTATTTCCTTACCATGTATCCCAGACTCACTATTGATGGGGTTTGCCAGATTAATGATCTCTCCTTCCGCAACGGCGTTCCATGCGGGGATGTTTTACTAACAAGTCCCCAGAACCATTCAACCAGGTAGGAGACGCCAAAGGCAGGTTTTTTTGGTGGTTTTGTTCATTGTTGTTTGTGTGTGTTCAAATGTGATTATTTTCTTTGAATAACTTATCATTGCCGAAGCACCGGTCTTCTATCCCTACATATAGCAGTGCAGTAAAAGACTCACCTCTCTTGAGCTCGACCATGTGGGTGAGCGGTCCAGTGCTCTGAGTCTGGTGGAGAAGGTAGGAGAAAACGGGTTTGGCCTTCTGTCTGTCCTCATGAATTATGTTACTTGACACACGCACGTCCGGCAGGTCAGAGATGTCTGCAAAATGTCAGAAGAAGAATAAAAAAGACAGAGTTAATATAGTGAACTATAGTTACAAGGTGAGTGAGTATTGAGTATTGGAGAAATAGCAAAGACAAACAGTGAATATATTAAATTATAGGGCAGCATGTGTGTCTGCAGAATGACAGAGAAATAACAAAGACAAACAGTGAATATATCTAATTATAGGACACCATGTGTGTCTGCAGAATGATGGAGAAATAGCAAAGACAAACAGTGAATATATTAAATTATAGGGCAGCATGTGTGTCTGCAGAATGACGGAGAAATAGCAAAGACAAACAGTGAATATATCTAATTTTAGGACACCATGTGTGTCTGCAGAATGATGGAGAAATAGCAAAGACAAACAGTGAATATATCTAATTATAGGACAGCATGTGTGTCTGCAGAATGACGGAGAAATAGCAAAGACGAACAGTGAATATATCTAATTATAGGACAACATTTGTGTCTGCAGAATGACGGAGAAATAGCAAAGACAAACAGTGAATATATCTAATTATAGGACAGCATGTGTGTCTGCAGAATGACAGAGAAATAGCAAAGGCGGCCACTGAATATATCTAATAATAGGACACCATGTGTGTCTGCAGAATGACAGAGAAATAACACAGATGAACGGTGAATATATCTAATTATAGGACACCATGTGTGTCTGCAGAATGACAGAGAAATAGCAAAGACGGTCGATGAATATATCTAATTATCGAACACTGTGAGTGTCGGCAGAATATCACAATAGAAGCAAAAACAAACAGCTAATCTATTAAAGTGTTCACACTTTGTAATGGTGGGCGATTCGAAGGGAATGACAGGGTGAGCTGCCACCCCTTCTCAGTGCACCTTGGACTCGTCTTCAGATATATGGGCGAGTCCAACTCCCCATCCACTTATTTTCCCAGAATGCTCTCACCTTTTCCACTGTCACCTCTAGCTTTACAGCAGGTTTTTCTTTCCACCCACCCTCCCTACTACTATACTGGATGCTCCTTTTTGTTTGCTGTTGGTTTATGTCCTAGCAACATCTAAGGTAATATCAGGATGGGTACCGACTTATGACAGTGCACACTCTTGGAAACTTTATAGTGCTGATCCACAGGGAGACCAGGCTGCTGGCACGATGACCCAATTTCCCACACAGTCACATTATCCTGACACTGAGCTAACCAGTCCTTACCCTATCCTAGTAAGAGCAAGCACCAGGTTAGGTAATGGCAAGCATCAATTATAAAAGTCATCGGTTTGACTCGGCTGGGATTCGAACCTCCAAACTTCTGCACAGGAAGCCTACGCTCTACCGATTCGGCCACGGCGTCCGTTGTTCCTTTTTTTTGTCTTTGATTGGTAATATTGTTTACCCGCATCCCCCCTCTCCCCCCCCCCCACCATTCTGTCATTATTTAGCCCGATTATAGACAACATATGTATATGCAGAATATCATCCCAGACCCCAGGTGTCACGTGGGACGTATGGAAGTACACCACATTTCCGGTTCCGGTGCTGGTACTGGGAGGGAATTACTTGGTAGCTACGAGGCTTTGTTACAGAGATGCAAATAAACAATTAAACCACATTAAAGATCCCACATTAATTCCATTCCAATATAACCCAACAAGCTCATATTGGTTGGTTGGTTCTTGGAGTTTTACATCCTGGTAACATCTAAGGTCACATCAAGACGGACGGGTACCGACTTGTGACAGTGCACACTCACGGCGACTTCATAGTGCTGCTCTACTGGGAGACCAGGCCAGCAGCACCATGACTTGATAAGCCACTCAGTCACATTATCCTGACACTGAGGCAATCAGTCCTTGCCCTATCCTAGTAATGCCGAGCGCCAGGCTAGGAACATGCTCATGCAACCCCGAATACCATCATTATCCATGTTTCGCGTAACATGGTTTAATTCGTAGACTAGGGCACTGCGCCCAGGCTTAACCTTAGCACGCCACCTGGCGGCACGGTGAAAGAAATGAGACTCGGATCGTACCCGCCAGGTGGCGACACATGCCATCTCCCGCTAAAACCCCAACACGTGACCACGCAGAAGCCTATGGTGCTAGGGTGCCCAGACTAATTTACATGTATGCACTTCAAATATATCAAAACCCAGCCATCGAAAATTACAGTTATTTTCAAGCTAAAGTAAGGTAGATTATAATAATCAATTAATATATGTATCTATAAAAAAAAAAAGGCAGAAACTCAAAAGCATCGGACTATGCAACTTTAAGACCAATACAATCTCACTTTACACCAGTCGTGCCTCCGCTTTGTGAATTAGTTTGATATATCAGCACAATCCCAGTGTTTTTTTGCGGTTGTCATTTTTATGCCCCGCCTCCCCATGACATTCCTATTTAACAAATGATAAAAGGAGTGGGGTGGCCAACAAGAAACATGGAGAGCTTTCTCCCATTACATTCAGGTTCTTATTCCGAACACTACGACCACAGGCATCTTCGGTAAAATACAAATTTCTTTTTTGGGGCCGCATTGCAATATTGAAAGAAGTCGATTACCTTCCAAAATACATTCCTTTCTGATATTGCGGTGTGCATTCATTGCTCAATTATTTTCTGAGACGCGTTCGTTGGAAATGTGAGACCATGCATTTCCAAACAAGCACCGGTTGATTACAACACGCAAGAAACTGCTGACTGAGCGGGTTTCACATGCAATATGTACAGAGAGGATACCATTAGTCTGCACTGACCTCTCAGGGAAGTAATCACGTGGACAGGTATGTGTGGGTAGGGTGATTGCATCAGGGAGCCTAGGTAACATACTAGTCCCGTAACGGCAAGAAGTATGGGTTCAAATCCTGCTCTAAGTGCAATATTTTCCATTTTCACCCCCCCCCCATGGCACTGTGTAAAGACTAGGTCTCCATAAAGTAAAGTTGAATCCTTCCTCCAACTAATAGTTTTACCACTCGTCGTGGTCACCAGTATGTAAAGTCTACTGCTCGAATCTGTGGTTGTGTAGGCAGGCTATAGTGAAATCAATACAGGCAAAGAGAAAGGAAGAGTATAAAGTGTGAAAGAAGAGAGAGAGTCAAGGCCTCTGGTTTATTATTTATATGGTAGATGGTTTCAGTATAGAGTATCACCCCACCCCATTCTCCTAATGAGAAACAAGCATTCTTAGCTCTACCAATAGGGATCCAGCATTCTCAGTCCCCATGGTTACCAGTGATCTGCCCACCACCACCAAGCTGTGTGGCTCCCCTGGCCACCACCTGCCTTAAGCCTAAGTGTGGTGGAGTGGGTAGTGTGTAGGGCTCTGAGTGCCTCTTACACACTGTCCTACCAGCACCACTATGTCTATTTACCTATCAATCAAGCAACACCAGCAACGACATAAACACATTTATGCACCTGGCCATGTATATCTGTTTCACAATAGAGCATTTGCATTCCCCCACCAATGCTTTTATATCGGAATATTTTACAACTGGTTGCCATGACCTGGATCCTGTACATGCTACACACTGTATGGTTATTGAATCTACCCTGTGTGACTGCATTGTCTGTATTATGCAACTAAAAGAATAACACAACTTATGGACGTAAACCATTTAAAAGAGTTACAATTCCAGGGGGGATGAGTGCATTAGTCTACGCTGATCTCTCAGGCAAGGAGCCTCATAGACAGGTGGGCATGGATAGGGTGATTGCATCAGGGACCATAGGCTGTGTAATGGTTAGCACACTTGCTCGGAATGGCAAGAGGTGTGGGTTCGAATTCTGCTCTAGGCGAAACATTTCCTATTTTCATCACCCCCATGACACTAATAATTCCCAAGTCCAAAACACATTCCAATATTTACTATATTCAAATGTAGATGAATAACATTCCCAACACAATGGAGCGCATTTAAGTACATTCTTCGTAAAGGGGCTGTCACACTACAACATATAGTATTAGCGTTTGCCGATGGATGCGCTTTTCGACCAACACGTCGGCATGCGCCGTCATAGGTTAAGCATAGGTTGGACATAGGTCGTATATGCTTTTCATAGGTCATCATAGGTCGGCATAGGACGAGCCCCCCAAAATAATTTTGTGCATGTTCAAAATGTTAAACCTATGCCAGTGTGTGGCTCATACGGTTCTCATATGCTGGGCGTATGCTGGACATATGCTGGCATAGGTTACGCATACTGTGGCCATACATCGGCGTAGGTTACTCATACGCTAGACCTGTCACCTGTAACCGTCAACAAACATCCCAGTATGCCGCGTATAGGTCGTCATATGCTTTGCATACGCCGTCATAGGTTAGGCATAGGTTAGGCATAGGTTAGGCATAGGCTACGCGTATGCTTCATACATCACTGGGACCTCCCACAGTGCAAAAAGGTCGACTTATCTGGACCTATAACGATTTTCAAATTATTGCGCCATGTTACGCATACGCCGCCGCCATACGTCGTAATGTGACAGGGCCTTTACATCTGAACGATTAGCTTACTGCGCCATAAAGTTGTAGTTTCCTAATCTGACGAAACCATAAACGAATGAAAACCGAAACAGATGTCTAAATGTAATGCTACATATTTAATTTAGATATTAGTTCACTCAGTAAACATATATTGTTGCATATAATGACTATTACAGCTGCATAGCCCCACATAAGCATAACTTATTCTAAACGAAACCACTTGCCTAGATTTGATCCTATATATTTAACTAGTATACTTATTAAGCATATGTTACTGCATAGAAAGGAATATTACATAAATCAATTTAATAGAACCTATTAGCGCTGAAGCCTATGGTAGCTAACATTTTGACGCGATTCCAAATATCCCCAAAGCTAGCTATTTATAATAAAAGCTAGTTCAAGATAAAGTAAGGCAAATTAAAATGATGAACATTAGATAGTTGTAGACAAACTATGCCAGAAACTGAAAAACATCAGAAAATGCAAATTTAAGTCAATGTTTTAAAACTGCGCACTGCTCCAAATAGTGAAAGCCTGTCATGTCCAGCCTTTACAGTGTTCAATAAACATTTGACAAAGAAAGGAAAGCAAGCAATACACGGCAAGATCACGGTAGCAGCTCTTTATGCTTAAATAGGCCGTAGTTTTCTCGATGGAATGAAACTTTGTTCATAATAAAAATACTAGAAATCATTTGTTTCCACAAGCTAAAAAGACACGGACGGCCAAAGAAAGCCAGTTGTATTTGCCTAACAAACCGTCCCATATTTTGAACTGAATTAAATAACTCACACCGATTGCCTGACAGTTCACACAAGGGCCCTGAATAAATTGACACTGGAGCATAACATTCATATTTAAAAGAAACCACAAAACTAAAATCAAATCTGACAAAATAGGAGGATTTTATTCCCCATGCGACAAAAGGGGTCCAGCGACTACAGACATGGCCATCAAGATGAACTAATTTGCAAATAAAATATCCTGACAATGGATGTATTAATCTCTTTGATATATTGCTGGTTTTGTTGCTAGTATGTTCTTTAAAAAAAACCGCACAGCCAAGCTTTAATCTAGTTAGGTGAAGTTACTGAGGGATTGCCGTCACAATGAATGGATTTTGGACATTGGCTGAAAGGAAGTGTGTGAGGGTTTGTTGTGTTAGCAGTTTAGGGTATTAGCGGAGGGGGGGGGGGGGGCTGGGTGGGGGTAGGGAGGGGGGGGGGGGGGCTGGTCGCGTGCGGTCGAAAAGGACAGTTGAAAGCGATGACAGATGAGAGATTTTTGTCAACAGGTCAACTGGAGGCATTGCGGTGGAATGGTGGGAGAGAGGGATGGTGAGTAGGCCCTGTGGCGTAAGTCGGTGATGAGTGACTGGTGTAGTGACTTCAATTGTGTGGGTGTGTGAGGGGTGGGGGGTGGGGGTTAGTGGCTCAGTGGTATTCCGACATGATTGTGTGTATGTGTGGAAATGATGGGTGTGTGTGTGTAAGTGTGTGGGTAAGTGTGTGTGTGTTGGTACCGAGTAGACGGTGAAGAGCGGTGCAGTCTGGAAATGTGCGTGAGGTAACAGGGAAAGGAGATATTGTGCGTGTGCATATATACAATTTCTCGGGCGCGAATGACAGTGTGGGGTTAGGGTTGGGGCCTGTGGGGGCGCCACTGGTCCCCGGATGCAAGGAACCGAGCAACAGTGGTAATAAATGGATACAAATAAATTCCCTTCCGTGCTTTTATATTCGCATAATGCTTATAATAGTTATATGCCACACACATATAATATATATATATATATATATATATAAGAACTATATAATTTATGATGTGGATATAAATAACGGCAGCCTCTTAATGTTTCTGTCTAACCACCTTAACTTCCATGTTATTTTCGGTGGAGTGGGCATTCTCTCCTCCCCCGCCTCCTAGATGCCGTGAGCCAACTGTCACTCTGCTCACCTTCAAATATATATATATATATATATATATATATATATATATATGTATATATATATATACATGGTGGTGGTAGTGAATATGTATGTCAGTGTTTGTGTACAACTAGAAATTTGGATGATGTAAAAGTGAAAGTATACATATATATATGTTGTATAAGAATCCTTTCCCTCATCACTCACTCAGCTGCATGGACTGATGGAGTCTGTCCAATTCATCTCCTGCTCCAGCCTCCCCAACCCCAGCTCTGATGGTGGCGCCACCACCGCTGCACACTGTAACCGCCACTCACTGTACCGCTGAAAGAATATACACATGCGTGGGCGGTAGTGGATATGCATGTGAGTGTGTGTGTACAAATAGTGGTTGTGTGTATGAGTGTGAGTGCGCAAGTCAATGCCAGTGTAGTGATGTACGGTGGGGAGTGTGGGCAGTAGGGGTGGGGGTGGGGGTGGGGGTGGGGGTGGGGGGCTAGGGCGAGAAGGTGAGTGAAGGATAAATACAAATGGGAGTGGTTGTCTGTTTGTCAGTTGCATCGACAGTAGGAAGTGGTTGGTTATGAGTTGGGTGAGTTTTGGGGAGGGGTGTAGGCGGTGGGTGTGTGTGTGTGGTGGGGGGGGGGGGGGGGTCGGGGCACAGGGAGGTGGAGCGGGGAGGGGGAGAGGTGAGGGGGCGGGGAGGGGGATCGGGGAGGGGGGTCGGGAGGTGGAGAGGGGATGGGGAGCTTGATGGGGGATCGGGGAGGAGGGGGAGGGGGATCGGGGAGGGAGGGGGGAGGGGAGGGGAGGGGAGGGGGATCGGGGAGGGAGGGGGGAGGGGAGGGGAGGGGAGGGGGATCGGGGAGGAGAGAGAGAAGGGGAAGCGGGGTGGGATGCGAGATGAAGATGTGCGATCGGTGAGTTGGGTGGGCGCGCCGGCTAGGGGCGCAGGATCTGAGGGTGGGGTGGGGGAGGGGCGCGGAGTGGGGGCGTGGGATGCGGAAGGGGGTGGTGGGTGATGGGTGTGACTGACAGGTTTAATCTCCAACTCAGGGAGTGTCGGGAACACTCGTAACAAGCGCAATATCTGCCCGGAACTGGTTCCTGGCAGCATCTTTCAAACCGGAAATAAAAAAGCCTACCTCAATCTGCCCGAGCCAATATGTCTGTTCCAAATTCCGCTGGTTCCTTATGAAGCATTGGAGCTGCTACCCAGCACACCGGGTCACAGCTACAGCTTACATAGTGGAAGGTGCATATGGTGCCCGTCCAAGCTACTCTGAGTTAACTTTGCAACCCATAACGACATACTTCCTGATGACACAATCTTGGTAGGATTCTTACCATACATTTATTTCTGATGTAGCTTACATGGAATTCTCATAGCAAAGATTTTAAATTAGATTTCAATACCAGTTTGTACATCATGATGTATGTGTATTCACCCCCCCTACCACCCTGCCAGCTTCCGCCAGGTAAGCTGAAGCTGTGACCCGGTCTGCTGAGTCACATCCAATGTCCTTCCTGAGGGACCAGCGGAACTCTTGACCAGATGGGATGGCCGAATGAGATGAGCATCCATCTTCCATTTTGGTAGATCATGCGGTTCGAACACTGGTCGAGTCAAACCAATGACATAAACATGTTAATTTGTCGGCTCCTAACCAGGCTATGCACGTTATTAGGATAGGGTAAGGACTGGTTGGCTCAGTGTCAAGATAATGTGACTGAGTGGGATATCAGGTCATGGTGTTGGTGGCCTGATCACCCAGTGGGACAGCACTATAAATTCGCCATGAGTGTGCACTGTCACAAGTCGGCACCCATCATGATATGACTGTAGACGTTGCCATGACCTAAAACTCTAACAACCAACCATCCTTAGTAACTTACTGCATCATAGATATGTATGTTATGCACTGAAGGTGGTCTGTCCCAGAGTATAAACAGATTTGACACTCGGTGGGAACTATTTACTTGTTAGTGTTGTAATGGCAGATGTATATTACAAAGAATTCATGTGAACTATTAAAGACTTGTGAAATAAATACTTCCAATCTAATCCTCCCATAATCTAAATTAACAAAAATAAACACCAAACAAACTACCCAAAGCAACAAGACAATAACACTATTAAATCAAAATAAATCTAATTTAATATACCTCTAGAACAAAAGCCACTACATGACAACAGGCATTTAACTCACCCACGATAAGAGGTTGGATGATTGTTGAAATTTTATGTCCTGGCAACATGTAATGTCATATTAGGACGGGTACCGACTTATGACAGCACATACTCATGGTAACTTTATAGTGCTGCCCTCCTGAGAAATCAGGCCACCAACACTATGACCCGATATCCCACTCAGTCACTTTATCTTGAAAACTGACGCAACCCGTCCTTGCCCTATCCTATTAATGCCGAGCGCCAAGCTCGGAAGCGACAAGTATCAATTTTGTAAGTCATCGGATTGACTAGACTGGGTATCAAACTCCCGATCTCCTGCACAGGAAGCCTGCACTATACCGATTCGGCCATCGCGTCCGGTCCCACAATAACAACACAGTTTACACAGCAACGCAACCCGTAACCCCAAACTTATTCTGATGACTAACCCACTAACCTACCTTTTTAGTTGACTAATCTACCTCCACTCGCCACCCACGAAATACCTAACGGCAATGTAATGTCCATGGCCAGAAGACCAGTGCTTTGGTGCTGAAAAAATGTCTGTATTCTGTAAAATTGTGAATCAAAATTTATACGAGACCACTCTATATGTGATGGCTGATAGGATTCCTCTCCACGGTATACTGGTACACCCTAAGCCATTTTCTCCTACCATATCTGACTACTATAAAGAAATGAACCATTGTTGTGGTATTTAACTATTTTAGTATGCGCTCATCTAGATGACCCACACTGACCCTACTGTCCATCTACACACATAGGAAAAAGGAAAGTTTGTTTTATTCAACGACGTCTCTAGAGCACATTGATTTTTATCATCGGCTATTGGACGTCAAACATATGGTCATTCTGACATATTTCTTTGGAGGAAATGTTCTGCCGCCATATAGGCTACTCTTTCTGATAAGCAGAAAGGGGTCTTTTATAGGCACTTTCCCACAAACAGGACAGCACATGCTACAGCCTTTGCTGAACCAGTTGTGGACCACTGGTTGAAACGGAAAATAGCCCAAACTGCAAATGTGTCCACTGAGCAGGATCGATCGAATGATCAACCCCTTCACCGGTGTACACTCTACTGCCTAATACCCCTGTCACACTACGACGTAATGAGCGAACGTGAGCCTAACATGGTCATTTTTCGTCATTACGTTGATGTATGTTGGGTTACGTTATGATGATGTCAGAATGACGTTAGACTGATGGCAAGCTACATCACGTTACGTCGTGTTACATCGGGTTACGTCAAGGTTTTGGACATGTTCAAAACTTTCGACGTACCTCAAACGTAAGGGTTTACGTTCGCCGTACATTCTGTACACGTTCGGCGAACGTCAATGACGTTAAACAGACGTTATTAAAACATTGGACACTACGTTCAACTACATTGCACTATGTTGACCCACATTAAAGCCAGTGGGAACGTGCAGTCCGCGTAGTGAAAACGGCGGGATAACGGACGCCTAACGGACATCCAACGTACGTTTACCGTTTTGCCACCATTTCATGATGTAAGTAACATAAGGTAACATAAAGCAACGTAGTTCTGGCGATGGAATAACGTACATAACGTTCCCTGAGCGTAATTATGTTGTCCTCTCTCGTTGAATGACGCCATCACTATGCTTTACCGCCATTACTCTGTCGTCCACTACGCTGCATCCACGTTCAACTTGTGCCCAAATTTGCATACTACGCCGAGAAGTTCGACGTTTTTCACGTTCTCCCTATGTTGACGTCGTTACGTCGTAGTGTGACAGGGCTACATCCCGCTCCCTCACACACATATAGGTGACCCGTAAGGCCCGGTCACATACACGTTAGTAAACGTAGTTGAACATAGTGGAGGGTAACATAGTTGAACGTAGTTGACCGTAGTTGCACGTAATTGGACGTACCGGCATCCATACTTCTCCGTGATGATAAGGTGATAATAACGTCTGTGGGCCGTGAGTTCCGATTTAAGCTTTGGACATGTTCAAAAGAGTACTACTTTTGCGACAGACCTAGCCTCCGTGATGATAACATACTCTAGCGTAGTCTAGCATACTCTAGAGTACTCTAGTGTACTTCTTAATGTACTCTAGCATACCCTAGCATACTTTGACCCACACAAAACCTTGGCCGTTCTGCCGTCATCACAAAGCCGTTAGTGGATGAAGTTGAACATAGTTGAACGTAGCGGAAGGTAACATAGTTGAACGTAGTTGAATGTAGTTGGACGTACCAGGATCCGTACTGTAACATATTTATCCGTACCATTAGGTGGGTCATCAACCATAAACCTTCCATACCTTAACGTATTTGAATGTAGTGACAGCAAGTTTCACCCATGTTATTCTAACGACGTTCAACTACGTTCACTAACGTGTATGTGACCGGGGCTGTAGACTTTGAGTTCCACCCGTAAACCAAGCCTACTTTCATATACACTCATAGTGACGCTCACACGCACACACTGACAGACCCATTCACATACAGGCATACTCACACCCACTCATAAACTGAACTCACACCCGTCTGCACACTCACACACTCACACACTCACAAACTCATTCACATACGCTCACACTCACACACACACTCACAAACTCAACTGACACCCGCATGCACACTCACCCACACATAATCACACACTCACAAACTCATTCACATACATTCATACTAACACACACACTCACAAACTCACTCACCAACTCACATTCACATGCACACTCACACACTCATAATCACACACTCACCAACTCACACTCACACCCACACTCACACACATTCACATGCACATTCACACACTCATACTCACACACACACACACTCACACACTCAACTCTCCCACATATGTGTCAAGTATGTATGATCAATACGGGAATGACAGAGGATAACCTCGTCCTGCCTCAACCATCTGTAAAAGGACTGCCAATTTCCCAAGACTGGCTTCACAGAGCGAAGTTTGTTCGCTCCCGCATTGTTCCATTCATCCTGCCAGTTAGACATGATGTATTTGTCAATGTGAAATTTAAGAGCTATATATGGTATGCCCAGGTTGGCATGTGGCAATGTGAAAGCAGCCTTGGCAGCTAGGACTGCCTCTTCACTACCCCCAATACCAACGTGACTGGGCATCCAACAGAAACAATTATCTTTTTTGCAGATAACCGATAAAAATACACACCTCCGTATCACCATCCCAATTAGGGGGATGTTCCAGCTTCATCCATTGCAAATCTTGGAGACATGAAAGTGGGTGTGTGAATATAATAAATTTGCTGCATGTAAATGTTGGATTTTTTCCAGGGCATCAATAATCTCCTGTGATTCGGCTGTAAAAATAGAGGCCGAATCATGTAATCATTTGGAAATAGACGGGATCACGGTTCCGACTGCGCATGCGCTGAAAACGGCATTGGCAGCAAAGGGTAGAGGTAGAGGATAGAGAGGAGGGAGGGTTTATCAGGGAGGAGGAAGGAGGAGGAGGGAGAGGCGGTAGGTGGAGAGGAAGTTGGAGGGTGGGGGCAATGTGCAGGGCCGAGTAAAAGCCAGCTGTCCAATCAATACAGGCCTGGTCCGCGCCGATAAAGTAGATAAAGACTGGCCAGATCAGGGCGTACCAATAAGTCACCGACCCTCTCCACCCCACAGACGGGATGGCCGAATCGGTAGATGCACATGCCTCTCGAGCGGGAGGTGATGGGATCAATCCTCGACCGGGTCAAAGCAAAGACTTAGAAATTGACGCTTCAAAGACTTACAAAACTGATGCTAGTCGCTGATCTTGTCAGGCGCTGGGCATCGCTATGATAGGGCTTGGATTTGTTGGCTCAGTACCAGGATAATGTGACAGTGGAAGGATTGGAGTCAGCCATGGAACCAGCGACTTGGTATTCCAATGGTATTCCAGTGGGGCAGAACTATAGAGTCGTCATGAATGCGCACTCTGGATGTTGCTAAGGCGGAAAACCGGCGCTTATCTAACTGCCTCGACAGTCAAAAGAATCAGGTGACAATTCCATATACGAGGGTTACACATTGTTCTACAAAGCAACTTCTTACCTCACAAATGAGCTGGATTTAATCTCCACGATTTTGATTCCAGACCTTTTTACGGCAATATGTTTAATTGCTAATTGTTGTCATTACGGCGTTTCTGATAGGAATTTTACGAGTAAAACACCTTCTTCATTCATCCACCAGCTGCGGTGGCCAAATCGGTATGTAAAACCGCAATAACTAAATCTCTCCACAAAATTCTACTCTTCTCCCTCCCTCGCTCCCTCCCCCATCGTCCCCTCCCCATTTTCTTGACTCCTTACCTGCTCCCCATTGTCTTGCCTGCCTACCTCCCTCCATCTCTCCGTTCCCCATCTCTCCATCCCCTTGTTCTTCCCTCCCTACCATCCCCCAATCTCTATCTCCCCCTCCACTTTTTCGTCCCTCCCTCTCTCCCTCCCCATCTCTCCCTCCCCCCTTTCTTCCCTCTCTACCTCCATCCATCTCTACCTCCCTCCATCTCTCCGTCCCCCATCTCTCCCTCCCCCTTTCTTCCCTCTTTACCTCCACCCATCTCTACCTCCATCCATCTCTACCTCCCTCCATCTCTCCCTCCCCCTTTTCTTCCCTCCATCTCCCCTCCCCCTTTTCTTCCTTCCCTCTCTCCCTCCTCATCCCACCCTCCCATGTTATTCCCTCTCTACCTCCCTCCCTCTCTCACTCCCCCATCTCTACTCCCCCTTTTCTTCCCTCCCTACCTCCATCCAGTGCTAAGATCCCAGAACGAGGCCCGTAAAGCTCTCTAGTCTCACCCTGGTAATTGATGGCCGGCAGTTGATGTGACCTTCGGTATAGAAGGGTTTCACAACAAGCGGAAGTCAAGCGTCAACCAATCAGAATCACTCATTTCGCTGAGCATGGTGCAGTGTTGTCCGCAACAGCTGAGCCACGCTGACGCTAACTGCGATTGGGTGTGTATGTCTGTATGGTGGAAGGTAGGGGGTGGAACTGTTGGTGGTGACTCAACTGAGTGTGGCTGTGTGTGGCGGGGGGGGGGGGGGGGGTGTCGGGGAGTGAAATTGGGAAAGATGGAGATGCCATGAGGGTGAAGACTTGACTGATGAGTTGGCACTATGGAGTAAGACATGGCGATAAATGGGTCAAACCACTTAGCTACTTATTTGTTATCGAAAAGAGATCGGTTATAAAACACAACAAAACCCTGCAAACTCACCATTCCTGCCAATACGCTCTCTCTCATATAGTGTTTTTATTCGATATTCCTTAGATTTGTTCAATATTTATACTAAAAAAAGGAGAGATTCTTGTTCATGGATGGTCCTTAGATTTGTTACATATTTATATCAGAAATAGAGCAAATCTTGCTACATTGAAGGTCCTCAGATTTGTTAAAAATGTATATAAAAAAAGAGCAAATCTTGCTTCATTGATAGTCCTTAGATTTGTTACATATTTACAACAAAAAGAACAAATCTTGTCCTATTGTTTTTTTCTTGAAAATTTATACTGCCTATCATAGTTAAGTCTCATTATATTTCACCATTAGACAGTTTGTCGATAGAAAGCCTGAGCCTACACTTTTACTGGCCCAAGTCATTTTTAACCTCCTACACCACATAGACAGGGTATGAGAGCAACTGGCCTTTGATGACGCTGTAAGTTATACACAGCAGTAGAAATCCAAATTGGCAGAGGTGGGGGGCACAGGGAATCGAACCACTGACCTTGAGATTAGAAGTCCGACCTAGAAAAAAGTCAGACACTAACCACTCCGCCACAGAGAAGAGCACATGACATTGGCTTTCTGTGTGGAAATTTTGGGGGTTGAAACCCCAGCTGAATCAAACCAATGACTTACAAAATTGATACCTGCCACTGCTTAGCCTGGCAATAGGAACGGGCAAGAACCAGTTAGCTCAAGATAAGGATAATATGACTGGGTGGGATATCAGGTCATGGTGCGAGTGGTCTGGTCAGCGCTATGAAGCCGCCATGAGTGTGCACTGTCGCAAGTCGCTATTCATCCCGATTATAACCCTAGATGTCGGTTCGTGCTGGTCTGTTGTGTAAATCACGTGACCACCTGGGATATAAATCACGTGACCACCATGGATATAAATCACGTGACCACCACTGATATCTGATCCCCCATGACGACTATCGCCAAAGCCACTAACCATGTGACCGCGTCTTATCCGGTTGTGGTCGAGTGTAGGGGGGTGGAGTGTGAACCGCATGTATCTAGTTCAGGCTGCGCATAATGCATGCGCAAAAGACGGATCTCTGGGGTTGCGGTGGCCTCAATCAATCCGACTGTTCGATAGTCGCATTTTCTCGCTCTCTTCATGGGCGCTGCCTTTTCTAGATGCCTGTCGACATGTGGGGGTGGGGGTGGGGGTGGGGGTGTGGTGTCCACGGGGTGGACTGCGCCTTCGCACCTTTCAATGAGATCAACATCCGGGCCACGGACCGACGCCGTCTCTGTCGCCTATTCGCTATATTTAATTACCCCAGGTTTTGTTTGACCTACAAACATCCTTCTCTCCCTCCTTTTCCCTTCCCTGGGTTCCTTGTCTTCCCCCCGCCCCCACCCCTCTATACCTACCTTTCTCTCTTTCCATTCAGTTCTTTCCTGCCTTTTCCCCTTTTTCTTCTCTCATTCTTGTGCTTTCCCCTTCTATGACTCCCCTTCTCTTCCGATTCTGTCCCTCTGTGCCCCTTCTCCCTGCTTCATTGCGTCATACTTCTCCTGTCCTCTTTATGTCTTCCTCATCCTTCCTCCGTCATGATATGACCCTAGATGTTGCCAGGACGTAAAACTCCAACACGCAACCAATCATCATTCCTCTTGAGTGGCTCCTTTCTCCGCCTTGCCGCTGGATATATGTGGAAGAATGCTTACAAACAGAGAAAGAATGCATGCAGTAGATAGCTACACAACTGAGAGTAATAGAACAACGGGAACCATGAGACTATTACTGTCTAGCGGTGGAAACAAGTCATTACACTTAACTGTTATGGGTAGCATAAATCAAAGACCCTATAATACTAAGATGGCTCACTCCCTATCTCTCCCATGGAAATGTAAATTTTGCAGTGCCACCTTGTGGTGGGTTTGATCAGCCCGGCTGCTGGTTGGTGTTTCACATCTAAACACATACAATTATATTATACATGAGATAGGTAAGTTTGGATACACATCAATATGAAATTGCTATGAACAAATACACATTATCATCAGCATCATCATCATCATCATCATTGCCATCAACACACATCTTTCACATTCATATATACATTTATACATATAATATAGCACCTGTTTAACCAAGAGAACAGCCAGCGCACCAAGTGGTGGGTTTGATCATTTTGATTACACAGTACAGGCTGAGTGAGCCGTCTTAGTATTAGAGGGTCTTTGCATAAATACACCATCACCAAAAAACCAAAAAAACTCTCCCTCCTTCTACATTCCCCTTCCTTTATATTCTGTCCTCCTCCCCTTCCCCCTTATCGCCGTTGATTCCACCATGTTGTCCATTTCCAGCCACACCCTCCTCAGCCTCCCATTCTATCCTCACGGACCCTTCCCTCTTTTTATCCTATAATTAAAGCTGCATAGTCCGTAAAAACATCAACATTTCCAAAACCAAAACACTTATCGAGATATGATCCTACGTATCCAACTTAGATACCGGTGCACTTATTAAAGTTTTGCTAATACATAAAAGGGAATTCTAAGTTAATGTTAATGAACCTGTTACCATGGTTACTGCTGAAGCCTATGGGATTAGAGATTTGGCAAGCATGCCAAAAATAAATTTGGCATTTTTGCACTTCAAATATCTCCCAAATTATTCATCTTAAAGCAAAGTTGATTCAAATTCAAATAAGTTAGATTTTAACGATCAACCTAATATATTGATCCCAGAAAATGACAGCAATTCAGAATTATCCTCTATCCTTTCTCCTCCCTCCTTCCCTCACCCTCCTATGTCTCGCTATACCCTCCCCTACCCTCCCTTTCCATTCCTACCCTCCCTACACCCTACCACCAGCCTAGTTCCTTGCAATCTCTCCATTATGTTCCACTGCTCGCCTATCTGCCTCCTAGTTTGTCTTCTCCTATGAATACCTGCCACGCCCACTTCTTTGCCCGCTTAGCCAGCCTGTCAGGCGACCTGCTTGTTTACTGCACTCCCCACACACCTCCAATCCCCCACTAGACTCCCCCTCCCCTCTCCCCGTCTAGACCTAAAACAAAAAATGTTTCCGGTTTGCGCAACCGACCCTGTAAAATGTTGCCGACCGTATATATTTGTTCTGGTGAAATTATTAAATCTTTAAGGCCCTGTCACACGTCACCAGATTAGGGGAAAACGGAAAGAAACCAAACAAAGTCCGTTGATATCCAGCAAAGTCCGGTTTGTGTCTGTTGCATATCCATTGATATCCGTTGATATCCGACCCGATCCGGTAGAAGTTTTGAACATGCACAAAACTTGGAACGGATGCCGCAGGATTGACGTCTACATCCAGTTTGAGTCCGTTTAGTCTGCTTACCGTCCGCTTACCATCCGTTCATGCCCGTTTCGTTTCCGTTTCGTGTCCATTTCATGTCCGTTTCATGTCCGTTTCATGTCCGTTCGTCCAGCGGCCTTTGACCCGATATCGCAACATTTTGACGCCATTTTAATACATTTTGATACTTATCACGCCCGAATACCACCAGACGAGACAATTCTGTCCGTTGCTCAATCTGGCATAGTGTGACGGGCACTTTAGAAACAAATGCCTTCAGACCATAACTGATATTTATATTAGTGATAGAGAGTACCTTGCTTTAATGGAAAATCTAATGACAAATTACATAGGTTGCACCTTTTGTGTACATCAAATTACATCATGGTAACAAACTAAAAACAAAAAACAAAATTAAAATCCCTACCTACCCTACTTTTTGTATCTGCCTGCAACGGGAAACACAATCTTTTCCTTTCAGGCCCTACTATACCCAACCCCAACCACCAGGCAAATTGTCTGACGTCCATACAAACACATCGGCTATGTAACACGTGGCAGCTGTCGTAATCATCTGCGCAAATATCTCACAGCTCTTTGCAACTCCATAGCAAATTTGTCCAGCGAGTAACGACCACATGACCTTCACAGGACCTTCGGATGAGCTCACAATACGTCACCCTGTGCTGAGACAGCAGATGATAATTCTGATCACAACCGGTAGGGCGCAGCACAGGATTTTATTTCAACAGAACAAAACGGATGACCAGTAGACACTGCCAGTTTGCGAGTGATGAATAAAGAGGGGTTGTTATATTCGAAGGAGTTTAGGTTTATTGTGGGGTTTTGTGTATTGATATTTCAGGTTTGATATATTACATCGCTCTGTCCACCATAGCCACCAAACCTTTTAGACCTCAACCACAGTCACTGTACATTTCCCCCCCCCCCCCTCCCCCCCTCTCCACAAACACGCAACAAACCGTAGGGGTCTACCCCAGCCCCACTGCTTACAACACCCTACCCACTACATGTACTGACCCTACCTGTTACGGCAGCTACACACTTACCTACAACATCCACATTACCACTACACACACTGGACCCTCTAAACACTCCACCTACTAAACACTGTACCACTACATACATCACACCATTACACACCCATTGTACCACTACACAGACACACCCCACCATTACACACCCACTGTACCACTACACGCTCCACCATTACGCACCCACATTACCACTACACACAGTCGACCCTCTAAACACTCCACCTACTAAACACTGTACCACTACATACATCACACAATTACACACCCATTGTACCACTACACACTGCACCATTGCACACCCACTGTACCACTACACAAACTCGGACCCTCTAAACACTTGACCTACTAAACCCATAGTACCACTACACTAACTCAACCCTCTAAACACTCGACCTACTAAACCCACATTACCACTACACACACTGGGACCCTCTAAACACTCGACCTACTAAACCCATAGTACCTGATTGATTGATTGATTGGTGGTTGCTTTACGCCGTGTCGGCAGCATAGGCCATATTCACAGTGAGAAATGTTTGTTTTTTTGTTCAAACCATCGCTTTTACATGTAAAAGCAGACAATCAATTATGTGCCAATAGACACTCATTAAATTAGAAAGCTCACAATCATATATTTGTGGTCAAGGGAAACAAATTCCCATAGAAAAAGAAAAGTTTTATTAATAATTGATAGAATCCATTTAGTAAACTATATAAGGTGGTGCAGTCCAGCTGCCCTCAAAAAGGCTAAAATGTTTTCCTGTTTTACTTTAGTAAAAAGGTCATGCATACTGTCTGCAGTGTAGAACCGTTGGCGCAGGGCCAAAAAATCAACGCAACTTAGTAAAATGTGTTTGAGTGTCAGTGGGGACTGACACCCAATACATTCAGGGGGAGGTTCCCCCTTGAGCAGAAAAGCATGTGTAAGCCACGAGTGGCCAATACGGCAGCGGCTAAGGACCACTTGGTCCCGCCGACCTCCCGCATGAGTATGTGGTGGCTTTCCCACAGATGGTTCAATTTCTTTAAGTTTATTAATGTTTTCATCCCACTCATGTTGCCATTTGCATTTTATGTGGGTGGCTATTAGTGGTTTCAGATCAGAGTGAGGGATCAGACATGGTTCAAGATCACAGTTCAGGGCCTTCTTCGCAGCCCGATCAGCTTGTTCGTTTCCTTGTATGCCAGTATGGCCAGGCACCCAGCACAGGTGGATATCATACCCGTCCATTGTCAGTTGGTTCATTTTATAAATGACCGTTGCTAGAATAGGGTGATTCGTTTTCAGTCCAGCAACAGCCAGGAGGCAAGAGAACGAATCACTGTATATAACATAGTTAGTGTGGTTGGATACCTCGATACACTCCAAAGCGAGAAGGAGTGCTCGGGCTTCTGCAGTGAAAATCGAGCTCTGACCAGGCAAACGTACACCAAATTTTCCCCGTTGGCAGACTGCCGCAGCAGCTACCCAGCTTTGGTCTTTCGAACCATCAGTGTATATGGAGAGGTGGTCTGCAAACTGGCCTTGAATCTCTGCATGCAGTCCTTGGTATTCGAGTGGATGTGTCCCAGCCCATAGTACCACTACACACACTCGACCCTCTAAACACTCCACATACTAAACCCACTGTACCACTACACACACTCGACCCTCTAAACACTTCACCTACTAAATCCACTGCACCACTACACACACTCAACCCTCTAAACACTTCACCTACTAAACCCACATTACCACTACACACACTCGACCCTCTAAACACTTCACCTACTAAACCCACTGTACCACTACACACACTCGACCCTCTAAACACTTCACCTACTAAACCCACATTACCACTACACACTTGACCCTCTAAACACTACACATACTAAACCCACATTACCACTACACACACTGGGACCCTCTAAACACTCGACCTACTAAACCCATAGTACAACTACACACACTCGGCTCTCTAAACACTTCAGCTACAAGACCCACTGTACGAGTACACACACTCGACCCTCTAAACACTTCACCTACTAAACCCACATTGCCACTACACCCACTTGACCCTCTAAACACTTCACCTACAAGATCCCCTGTACCACTACACACACTCGACCCTCTAAACGCTTCACCTACTAAACCCACATTACCACTACACCCACTCGACCCTCTAAACACTTCACCTACTAAACCTACTGTACCACTACACCCACTCGACCCTCTAAACACTTCACCTACTAAACCCACATTACCACTAGACCCACTCGACCCTCTAAACACTTCATCTACTAAACCCACTGTACCACTACACCCACTCGACCCTCTAAACACTTCAGCTACTAAACCCACTGTACCACTACACCCACTCGACCCTCTAAACACTTCATCTACTAAACCCACTGTACCACTACACACACTCCACCCTCTAAACACTTCACCTACTAAACCCACATTAACACTACAAACACTCGACCCTCTAAACACTTCACCTACTAAACCCACATTAACACTGTACTACTACAGACACCACACCATTACAGACCCACTGTATCACTACACAGACACTCCACCCTCCACACACATTCCACCCACTAAACACACCGTACCATTAAACATTCATTCATTCGTCTGCACAGTTCACCCACCGAACACACTATACCCACCCACTCCGCCATTAAACACACCCACTCCACACACACCCCCCCCCGTCCCCCACCGTACACACTCCCTACCAGTACGCCCACTCTTACCCATACCCCACTCCACCACCTTCCCCTCCTGCTCCACGCCACACCCCCTCCCACCACCACCCTCTACACACCCATTCCACCATTGCATCACTCCACTACCCTACTACACAACGACTCCTACCCATTTCCCATCCACACCCTGCACCCTAACCACCACCCACTACATCCCCCGCCCACCAAACACCCACCCCCCACTCACACACTACACCCCACACACTCCCTCCACCCATTGTTGCATTCCACCAGGCCACACCCTCCTCCAACACCTGTCCGTCCCACAGCGCGCCTCTTGCACACCCCACAATGCACTGCGCGCACGCCACGTGAGCAATGAGCTGCTCCTTCCCGCCGTGACCTTTGACCCCTGCCAGCGCAGCTTGCGACTCGCGGATCACCTGCAGATCCGAGACCCAACCGTTGTGTTGTGTGAGCTGTTTTTTTTCTAACCGACTTTTGCGCTCTCCCTCTGTAGGTTCCTGTACGGAAGGTCGGCAGTTCAAGTCCCGGTCGAGTCAAACCAATGACTTGCAAAATTGATACTTGTCGCTTCCTAGCCAGGTGCTCGGCATTATTAGGAGAGGGCAGGGACTGGTTTGCTCAGTGTCAGCATAATGTGACTGAGTGGGATATCAGGTCATTGTGCTGGCAGCCTTGTCTCACAATGGGGCAGCACTAAAAAGTCGCCATGAGTACGCACTGTCACAAGTCGGTACACGTCCTGATATTACCACAGATGTTGCCAGGAGATAAAACTCCAACAACCAACCAACCAACCAACTATTGCTTAAAAAACACACTGCATAACTCCATGAACAT
Organism: Branchipolynoe longqiensis; assembly: GCA_030323885.1. Taxonomy (NCBI): domain Eukaryota; kingdom Metazoa; phylum Annelida; class Polychaeta; order Phyllodocida; family Polynoidae; genus Branchipolynoe; species Branchipolynoe longqiensis. Next base: position 26,122,182 of record CM059197.1, read on the forward strand.
GCATGTACTTCCTCCCGCCCCCACTCCCCTTCGCGGGGTTGGGGGTCCTCAGACCTACTGTCATCTCTTCGGATACTAATGGCAGAACCCTGCGGCATTTTTCATGAGGGTCTTTCAGACCCAGTTCCACCTCCGGTAGGTGTTTCTGACCTCCCCCCTCCCCTCAGGTGGGTGTTTCTGACCTCCCCCTCCTCCTCAGGAGGGTGTTTCTGACCTCCCCCCTCCTCCTCAGGTGGGTCTTTTTGACCTCCCCCTCCTCCTCAGGTGGGTCTTTCTGACCTCCCCCCTCCCCTCAGGTGGGTCTTTCTGACCTCTCTCCTCCTCCGCCGGTAGGTGTTTCTGACCTCCCCCCTCCTCCTCAGTTGGGTGTTTCTGACCTCTCTCCTCCTCCGCCGGTAGGTGTTTCTGACCTCCCCCATCCTCCTCAGGTGGGTGTTTCTGACCTCTCTTCTCCTCCTCCGGTAGGTGTTTCTGTCCTCCCCCATCCTCCTCAGGTGGGTGTTTCTGACCTCCCCCCTCCTCCTCCTCAGGTGTGTCTTTCTGACCTCCCCCTCCTCCTCAGTTGGGTGTTTCTGACCTCTTTCCTCCTCCTCTGGTAGGTGTTTCTGACCTCCCCCTCCTCCTCAGGAGGGTCTTTTTGACCTCCCCCCTCCTCAGGTGGGTCTTTTTGACCTCCCCCTCCTCCTCAGGTGGGTCTTTCTGACCTCTCTCCTCCTCCCCCGGTAGGTCTTTCTGACCTCCCCCCCTCCTCCTCAGTTGAGTCTTTCTGACCTCTCTCCTCCTCGTACGGTAGGTGTTTCTGACCTCCCACCCTCCTCCTCAGGTGGGTGTTTCTGACCTCCCCCTCCTCCTCTGGTGGATGTTTCTGACCTCCCCCCTCCCCTCAGGTGGGTGTTTCTGACCTCCCCCCTCCCCTCAGGTGGGTGTTTCTGACCTCCTCCTCAGGTGGGTCTTTTTGACCTCCCCCTCCTCCTCAGGTGGGTCTTTCTGACCTCCCCCCTCCCCTCAGGTGGGTCTTTCTGACCTCTCTCCTCCTCCTCCGGTAGGTGTTTCTGACCTCCCCCCTCCTCCTCAGTTGAGTCTTTCTGACCTCTCTCCTCCTCGTACGGTAGGTGTTTCTGACCTCCCACCCTCCTCCTCAGGTGGGTGTTTCTGACCTCCCCCTCCTCCTCTGGTGGATGTTTCTGACCTCCCTCCTCCACCTCCGGTAGGTGTTTCTGACCTACCCCCTCCCCGTCAGTGGGTCTTTCTGACTTCTCCCCTCCTTCTCCGGTAGGTGTTTCTGACCTCTCCCCCTCTCCATCAGGTGGGTCTTTCTGACCTCCCTCCTCCTCCGGTAGGTGTCTCTGACTTCCCCCCTCTCCCTCAGGGTCTTTCTGACCTCTCTCCTCCTCCTCCGGTAGGTGTTTCTGACCTCCCCCCTCTTCATCAGGTGGGTCTTTCTGACCTCTCCCCCTTCCCCCTCAGGTGGGTCTTTCTGACCTCGTCCTCCGGTAGGTGTCTCTGACTCCCCCCCCTCTCAGGTGGGTCTTTCTGACCTCTCTCCTCCTCCTCTGGTAGGTGTTTTTGACCTCCCCCCTCTTCATCAGGTGGGTCTTTCTGACATCTCTCCTCCTCCTCCGGTAGGTGTTTCTGACCTCCCCCCTCCCTCTCGGGTGGGTCTTTCTGACCCTTGTTTCGGCTTCTGCTTCCTGCTTGTTGAAAAACTCCGTCTACATGCGTCATGTTACTTCTGAAGCCTGCCTGTGGTGTCAGAGTTTTGATGTGCACGTCAAAATTAAGCTCGCTTGTTTGCACTTTAAATATCTCCAAAGTTAGCCATTCAAAATAAATGTTGCTTCATACTAATGTAAGGTAGATTATAACCATCAACTTAATATATTTATATGAGAAATATGGGAGAAATTCAAAACCATCTGATTATGTAGCTTTAACTGCTTACTTATACACATGTCTGTATCAATAACGCTGTATTTATAGACCACATGTGTGCTTGCTTCACTCCCAGATCTGATCCATAGGGCAACAAAGTGGGCAACTTGTACAAACTTAACGCAGGCGTACATATACATATATATACATACATCTATAGGGTGAACATAAATATATATATATATATCTATATGTATATATGGACCAGACAGGATGGCTGAATGAGTTAGAGCGTCCGTCTCCTGTGCTGGTAGATCGAGGGGTCGTGGGTTCGAACCCTGGTCGAGTCAAACCAATGACTTAAAAATTGATACTTGTCGCTCCCTAGCCAGGTGCTCGGCATTATTAGGACAGTGCAAGGACTGGTGTGCTCAGTGTCAGGATAATGTGACTGAGTGGGATACCAGGTCATGGTGCTGGCGGCCTGGTTTCCCAGTGGGACAGCACTATAAAGTCGCTATGAGTGCGCACTGTCACAAGTCGGTACCCATCCTGATATGACCTTAGGTGTTGCTAGGACATAAAACAACAACAAACAAATAGATGTATATATATATACATATATACATTGTTTGTTGTTGTTTTACGTTGTAGCAACACCTAAGGTCATATCAGGACAGGTACCGTCGTATGACAGTGCACACTCATGGTGACTTTATAGTGCTGCCCCATGGGGAAATCAGGCCGCCCGCACCATGACCCGATATCCCACTCAGTCACATTATCCTGTCACTGAGCTAACCTGTCATTACCCTATCCCAGTATAGTATTAATGCTGAGCGCTAGGCTAGGAAGAGACAATTGTCAATTTTAAAGTCATTGGTTTTACACGACCGGGAATAGAACTCCCGACCTTCCGCACGCGAGGCCCGCGCTCCACCGATTAGGCCACCAAGCCCGGTCTATTTATATATATATATATATATATATATATATATATATGTAAATACATATGGTCTGCCACCATTGCATATGACACTTGACCTGATGTTCTAGTAGAGAGACACAAGATAAGCCAAAGGAAATATACCATAAACATTTAATTTCCAGCAGACGACAATCAAAAGCTATATACCCCTTCTTGGAGACTGTATCTATAGCAATAAGCAAACCACACGAGATATATACGAGATATACGATATACACGCCGTGGTTTATTAGTGAACTTACCTCGTCCTTCATATTTCCATTTGGACAAATATAGCCCCATGGGTATGTTTTATTGACAATTCGTCGATCACATCATCCAAAATGTTAAAAAAGGGACCTCTACACCTATGTAAACAATGCAACCGAACCACCACTACATTGAGAAGAACGACAATTGAACAAAGCGGATACGCCAAAAGTGCAACAACAAAAATGCTTATAATAGATATATATATATATATACAGCTGGTTCTTAATGACTTGCATTTTGTAAATTTAAACTCAACGCCGCCATCTTTAAAGTATACACACAGCGCATTCCAACCCGGCCCTCTTTTCGGAGGGCCAGGTCGCCCTCTGGATAACGTCAGGCAGTAAAAAAGTCATATTCATCAAACTCAAAGGCAATCACGAGAGAAAGGACCATTTGTCGGGGGAAATTCGGCACCACTTATTACGCCTGGCTTTGAAGGTCAAAGGTCATCGCTTTCAGACGTGCGCAACATACTCCCGCGATTTTCTTTAGTTTCTGTAGAAGAGCCGTTGCCTGTCTGGCAACCTGTCTCTGCGCCCTGTCGGTATATCTGTCTCTTTGGCGGCACGGTTGCCTTACTGCCTATAGGCCTTCCTGCCAGTCTGTCTGTCTGTATGTTTGCCTGTCTATCTGTCTTACTACATGTAGGTGCCCGTGCCTATCTAACTGCATACCTGTCTGTCCGTTTGCCTTTCTGCTTGTCTGCCTGCCTGTATGTCTACCTGTCTGTCTACCAGTTGCTGTCTGTCTGCCGGTATATTCGCTTACCTGAATGTCAACCTACATGCCTGTCTGTCTACCTGTCTGCCTGTCTACCGTCCGATGTCTGTCTGTGTGTCCGTATCCCTGCCTGTCCCTATCCCTGTCTGTGTGCCTGTATATCCATCTGTATGTCTCTGTCTGCCATCTGCTGCCTGTCTGTGTGTCAGTCTCCCTGCCTGTCCCTCTCCCTGTCTGTGTGCCTGTATATCCATCTGTATGTCTCTGTCTGCCATCTGCTGCCTGTCTGTGTGTCAGTCTCCCTGCCCGTCCCTCTCCCTGTCTGTCTGCCGATCCATCTGTCTTTCTCTGCCTGTCTACCTATCTATCCATCTCCATATCTCTGTCTGGCTGTCTACCGTCTGCTGCCTGTCTGTGTGTCCATCTACCTGCCTGTCTATCTACATCTCCGCCTGTCCCCCCTCCCGTCTTCCTGCATGTCCGTTCGTCTGTCTCCTTGCTAGTCTGTCTGTCCCAATACCCCCCCCCCCCCCACCATCTTATGTCTGTGTTTGATACCGATCGATTTATGCAAATGAGGTAAGGCAATAAGGTAAGGAACAGACATGCGCACTCACCTCTACACTGCCGGTTTTGTTTGCCGTGGCATGGCGTGTACTCGAATTTTCCTTGTGGACAGCGTGGCGTGCATGCTGAAAGAGGAAATAGTGATATTACTTAGTGAATTAACAGTCATCTTGCTATATTTAGAACACACACATACATATATACACATATCCATATCTATAAATATCCACATACAGTGAAACCTCATTATGACGCGCCCCGATTTAATGTTGCATAGTCCAACTCATGGACGCAACTCTCACAGCAGAGCGCTAAATGGAGAGCGGCAGTCAAGTAATGAAAGCAGTCTTTGTCACATCGCGACCGACAGCATGATGATGATGATGATAGTCCAATGGTTTTGAGTTTCTGTCATTTTCTGAAATAAATATATTAGGTTGATTATTATTATCTATCTTACTTTTGTTTGAAGTAACATATTTTAAATGGCTAAGCTTGGAGATATTTGAAGTGAAACCATGCAAAATTAATTTCACATAGGCTTCTGCAGAAACATGTTCCATTCAATTGCCTCAGTATTCCCTTTTGTGTGGTGACATGTTTAATATGTGCACTAGTATCTAAGTTTGATATGTAGAATCAAATCTAGATAATGGCTTTGGTTTTGGAAATGTCATGTTTTCATTGGACTATACAGCTTTAAGGCGAATTCAGATATAACGCGATGATTCATTGAACCCAGAATTAGTTAATTCAAAGATAATTCAGTAAACTGAACCCCAATTTAGCGCCACCCCCATTTCTTCGCCATATCATTTTATGGACATGAATGATCATGTTATAACGAGATCAGACTATATATACATATTTTAATTCATCTTAAATATTCATATATATGTATATTTAATTCATATGGGTGTCATTTCTTAGTGCCGCAGCACTAGTCTTCCGGTCATGAGTGGTAGCATTCTTTACATGAAGCCAAACATAATTAAAATACACATGACACAATAAGTAAAAAGGATATGAGGTACAGTATTTTAGGACTGAAACTCTTTAGTAGCAAGGTTGTGAAGCTTTGTAAAGTCTTTGTCAAGTTCAATACAACTAGGTACACAGTAGTTAGTAAGTGCTAGTGCTTAAACCGCCCTCTTCAGTGGGGTGTTGTCTGTTCATTTCAATTGTAGGAACTGCGGGCCTTACACAAGTAAACGCCCAAGCATTTGAAGTAAATATCGATGAAGGTCACCATCTCAAGGTCATGCAACCATTCATCCAGTTCTATTATACCCCAGTCACACGGGAGGCAGCGTTCGCCGCCAACCTCCCTACGCCTAAAAGGACGCCAACCACCCAGCGTTCCATTCAATATAATGGTTCAAATACATTTTAGGCGCCATGTCGGCGCCATGTCGGCGCCATGTCGGCGCCATGTCAGCGCCAGGTCGGAGCAGACCACATGGTGACTGCAGCATCGGATGTGTTGGTACCAACCCAGGGCGGCGCCATGGCGGCGCCAGGGCGGCGCCAGGGCGGCGCCAGGGTGGCGCCAGGGCGGCGCCAGGGCGGCGCCAGGGCGGCGCCAGGGCGGCGCCAGGGCGGCGCCAACCATTTTGAATGGCACCGCCGGAACAGGGCGCAAGGAGGTTGCACGTGCAGCAGCAGCAACCTCCTTGCGCCCAAAATTTCCTAAATGGGCGCCGGGTGGTTGGCGATTTCGCGGCGCCAGGACTCAATAAGGGCATAAGGAGGGCGCAAGGAAGAGGTTTTGACGTCGCCAATCGATCGTTAGCGAATGCAGGCCTCGTGTGACTGGGGTATCAGAGTACAGAGTGAGTATAGCAGAGGTTCTAAGTCTCTTACTTTGGCGGGAGATCTCCCTAAAGTAGAACAACATCACTACCATCTCCTGGGTTCCCCTTTTTAATTTGTAATTCCCTGCCAAAGAATCATTTTAGCTTGCTTAAAATAATATTTCATGAAGATGTTTCATCAAAATGCACCAGAATGCACCATTTTGTATCACTTTCTTCAACAGTTTTCATGGGAGACCTAGACCAGCCCTGATCGAGGGGAGGCCATACCCCCTCCCACTACCTCTGCCCTTTGGCCACATCATTTCACCATCTTACAATTTGTGCATCAGGGAGGTCTTCATACTCACACTCCTATCTACGTGGAACATCTGGTATAGACAAGTGTAATACGTACAATTACTAATCTGTTATTGCCCAATAATATCGGGGACACATACATACACCCCGCCCTGATATGACCTTAAATGTTGCTAGGACGTAAAACAACAAATAACAACATACATACACTCAAGGTGCAGCCAGAGATAACATTGGGATCCCCTCCATTCCTTTATCCCACCATCACATCAGTGCCAAACAATATTAACTTATCTATTAAAGGTTTACCTGTAACATATATTGAAATAAGTAAATCTATAGTGACACCCGCTACCAACTTACCCACCCACAGGTAATGTTAGATACAAGGCAACTGCGAGAACACCCACTGTTATCATGTCACATAGAACCCTTTAAAAAAGACACCAAACACTGGAGCTTAACCACAAGATCTCACTCTCACTCTCACACTCTCTCACTCTCTCTGTCTCTCACTCTGTCTCTCTGTGTCTCTCTGTGTCTCTCACTCTTCCTCTCTCTCACTCTCTCTCTCTTTGTGTCTCTCACTCTTTCTCTATCCCTCACTCTCTCTCTTTGTGTTTCTCACTCTCTCTCTATGTCTCTCACTCTCTCACGCTCTCTCTCTCTCTCTCTCTCTCTCTCTCGTGTGGTTGTCCATCAGTGTGGACGAAAACAGCAACTCATCATTTATCGTGAACCCGTCGATGACCAATGAGTCCAGTTTGTGCTCGGAATGTGCGGTAGCATTTTGCAGTGTAGCTGCAGTCAGAGAGTCTGGTGGGAAAAGGAGACAATCTTTTCTCTGCTGACGCTTTTCTTTAGGTTGAGATATAAAATCAGTTTCAAACTGTGCTGCGCCTTTGCAAATAGAACCCCAAAATGCAACCATGGTGACGGCCCACCATCACAAGATACCACATTCACTCACCAATGTTCTTTTTCACACTTCGTGACTAACCACTTACTCCAACAACAGGACAACATCTTTCTTACTCCCCCCCCCCCTATCTCCTTCTATTTCTCTCCATTCTTGATATTATCTTTCTTCCTTCTGCATACAAACAAATTGCCAAACCATCATCATCATGCTGTCGGTTGCGATGCAACAAAGACTGCTTTCATTACTTGACTGCTGCTCTCCATTTAGCTCTCTGCTGTGAGAGTTGCGTCCATGAGTCGGTCTTAATGTCTCTCAGCTTCAGGTTTCTCTTGATGGTATCCTTGAACCGGAGACGAGGGCGCCCTCTCTTTCTGTAGCCAGAAGACAGTTGAGAATAGAGGATCTGCTTTGGTAGCCTGTCTGAAGACATCCTCATGAGGTGTCCAGTCCACCGGAGATTCTTTTTGATCAGAAGATCTTCCATAGAGGACAGCCCCGTCTGCTCGGCGTCACGAGGTGCAGTCAAAACCAATTACACGTTATTACAAGTTCAATTTATCGACTCATCAATTGTAAAGCTGACACCCATATCTATTTCCTGGTCACGTCATTTATTATTATTATTATCATTATTATTATCATTGTTATTATTATCATTATCATTATTACATATAGACATTTTAACCGAATACATTGAACTATGATGACAAAGACTTCAAAAATGTATCAAACTTGCCAAGGAGTTGTAGTCCGAAATACTGTACCTTATATGTATCCATTTAGTTAGTGTATCATGTGTATTTTAATTATTCTTTAAAAAGTATGCATAAATTTGTGTAAATAGCTGTACTGCTCACAACCAGAAATGCAGTGCTACACCACTGAGACATGAATTAAAATAATAATTTTTTTAAATAGGGTTTTTGCTCTATATGGGATAGGAGGGTTGAGGGCCTCATATATAAGTATTAGTTGAGGTATTTGCTATTTCCTTGTGTCAATCATTGTTCTTGTACACTGGGGAGAATCGGATTCACAAACACGACTCAACAATAGGAGCAACAACACATAATTCCCACAAAAATGCCCCAACAAGATAATAAATAAAGCCCACGACATAAAACACCACAAAACACCACAAAACACCACAAAACACCACAAAACACCACAAAACACCCATCGACAAAAGGGCTTCGGACTTGTGACGTCACTGTGATGAATGGACCCATGTCTGCGGGGACCACATCTCACACATCACGGCTCTGACTGCACCTCGTGACAAGACTGGATGGCCGAATGATTTGAGCATCCGCTCTCTCGTTTTGGTAGATCGTGGGATCTACGAGTTCAAACCCTGGTCGAGTCAAACAAATGACTGAACAATTGATACTTGTCACTACCTAGTCTGGCGCTCGGCATTAACAATAGGATAGGGCAAGGACTGGTTAGCTCAGTGTCAGGATAATGTTACTGAGTGGGATATCAGGTCAAGGTTCTGGTGGCATGGCCTCCCAGTTAGGCAGCAGTATAAAGTCGCCATGAATGCGCACTGTCTCACGTCGGTACCCTTCATGATATGACCTTAGATGCTGCCAGGACGTAAAACTCCAACAACCAACCAACCAACTGCACTTCGTATGTGTATGTGTGTCGTGAGGTGACACCACCTTCCCAGGTGAAACACCACATGCACATGCACATGTACTTCAACCATACCTCAGTACAACCGGTACTTCAACCATACTTCGTTACAACCCATACTTCAACAGTACTCACACAGTACTTCAATAGTACTTTCACAGTACTCTCACAGTACTTCGACAATACCTCAACAGTACTTTGACAGTACTCTCATAGTACTTCACCAGTACTCGCACAGTACTTCAACCGTACTCGCACAGTACTTCAACAATACTCGCACAGTACTTCAACAATACTCGCACAGTACTTCAAGAGTACTCACACTATGGATTAGTGTCAGTATAGTGATTACAGCAGGGTGCCTAGATAGATAGCCTGACGATTAGGATACTCATTCCGGAATGGCAGAAATGTTGGTTCAGGTCCCACTCACGGCATGCCGTTCCCATTTGGTTACAGCTTATCTCATCACGACACTGGTGCTGAGACCAGGATTCCGGACAATGTGAGTGGTGTTAATACAAAGGTACCCCAACCTTGACACTGAAAATATCAAATGTATGCCCTGTTTTCTCTTAATTCTGTTAGGTAACAACACTATTCTTTTTATCTTTGTAACAAACTTTACATTTCTTTATTTTAGTCTATATTATATATCTGAATGACGAGCATAATATGACCAGAAGACCAGTGCATCGGCGTTGAAAAAAATACCTTTATTCACTGAATACAAATTATCATTTACCCCCCCCCCCCACCCCCACCCCCCAAACAGATTCTCACCCTGGAATGGCATACACCTGGGTTCGAATCCCACTCTGGACACCATGTGTCCCATTTGTTGCAGCAGTCCATGCAACATATATATACTCATACTCATCCGCTTCTGATTTTGTTAGGCTTATAGCCTGTATCAGGTCGATGCATGTCAAAATTTGATTTACTAGGATTAAATGCATCGAGTACCGGATGTGTGCAATATTGCAGCCCCCTCCAATGCTTATCCAGTCTGCCTTTGAAGGCGTTGACGGAAGGCGCTTCTATGACATGTTCAGGCAATGGGTTCCAGGCATTTACTATCCTGTTACTGAAGAATAGCTGTCTGACAGGTTTTATTGCTCTTTCCTTCTTCAGCTTGTATCGATGACCTCTAGTTTTACAGTTGGCCAGCTTCAGGTATCTAGCATCAACCGCATATCTTCCAGTGACGTGTTTGAATGCTTCTATTATGTCTCCCCTGGCCCTTCGGTAGTATAAGCTGGGTAGGTTGAGAATCCTGAGACGTTCTTCGTATGGTAGTTCTCTTATGGTTGGTGATAACTTTGTAGCACGTCTCTGTACACTCTCGATCATTGACATGTCCTTCTTGAACTTCGGTGTCCAAGCCGTGTTGCCATACTCAAGGTGCGGCCGGATCAGTGACGTGTACAGTGTCTTCACCGTGTCATTGTCTAGATACGTGTACGAGCGGCGTATCATGCCTAGAAGCTTGTGTATATAAATGGCTCTTAATGATCACCCTGCAACATTGGTGTGTCACCGCAGTCTGTCACTATAGTCGGTGACGATTCGTAAATAATGCAGTAGCAGTAGGAACCCGTCTGTCACGGCCAGAATGGAGAAGCAGACACCTTCGTTACAGACACATCAGCAACCGGCTCCCAGCAACAGCATACTCTTCTGCTTGTTCTGGGTGTGCTGTTTGCTTGTTGGGGGGGTTACGTCATAGAACCAGTGCCATGTATGGCATTTTCCCCCTCTCAATTAGAGCAGGGTATGTTATTTAAAGAGAATAAAAAAACCTGCGTGATATATTCACATGCATGCTGTGTATAAAAGGTCTTATAGGGGATTTCCACAACTAAGTTCCCATCTAGTGGCAGTGAGTGGAAAGAAGTAATGCAGGTGGCAGCTCACTGTGCAGCATGCCCTGTATAAAAGGTCTTATACAGGAATTCCACCACCGACCTGACCTCTTGTGGCAGTGGAAAGAATTAATGTTGTAGGTAACAACTCACTGTGCAGCAGGCTCTGAGTCTGAATGAAAGGTCTCATAGAGGGATTCCACCACCGACCTGCCCTCTGGTGGCAATGTGAGTGGCCGAATCTGGCTTTCCGTGTGGAAGGTCGAAAGTTCAAATCCCAGCCGACTCAAACGAATGACTCACAAAATGTATACTTGTCACTACCTAGCCAGGCGCTGGGCATTATCCTGGGAGAGGGCAAAGACTGATTGGCTCGGTGTCAGGATAATGTGACATAGTGGGATATCAGGTCATGGTGCTGGTGGCCTGGTATCCCAGTGGGGCAGCACTATAAAGTCGCCATAAGTGCGCATTGTCACAAGTCGGTACCCATTATGATATGGCCTTAGATGTTGTCAGGACCTAAAACTCCAACAACCAACCTCATTTCTTCTTCCCCCCCCCCCCCCGTACCTAACTCTGTTTACTTCTTTGACATATTCCATTGGAGGAAAGGGCGCCTGCTACTGTTAGACCGAAGAGCCTCGCTGCGCCTAGCACCTGCTTAGCGCTGCTGGCGATTTATCAGCCCGCATTGGATAATGGCGTAAATGACGTCACATCCGGCCACACGCGGTGAGTGACGCCCCCGATTTATTTGTCTGACTGAGTGACTGGGGCATCCTTTAACCAGTGTTAACACTACCCAGGGATCGTACAGTACGCCATCTGGTGGTACTGCGTGGCGGTAGGCTAGGCCACGTGATAAGACAGGCAGGGAGAAACGCCGGCGCCTCCTAAGGGCCCCACACTTTCCCAAGAGTTGCAGATGCGATTCCACCCCCCTATTTTATGAGGATTCTCTGCCACTCAGCGTTCACCCCCCCCCCCTACCCCCTACCTCCCCCAAGGAACCAGGGCTCATGAACTAACCTTTCATTTAGTAAAATTAGTAATGTTCGTTAAGAGGTATTAAAGGAAGGTAGATTATTTATAACGATCAACTTAATATATTTATCTGGAAAAAAAATGACAATCTCAAAAGCTGCGGACTATGCAACTTTAATTGTACCCGCTATACTGCCAGGTAGCAGACCGCAATACTGCACTAAAAAGCACACACTGTACATCAAGAAGGAGGATGAATTAAACCATGACTGTGCCCGTCCTGATATGACCTTAGATGTTGCTAGGACGTACAACAACAACAAACAAAGAAACCATGACTGTGAATGAGAGATGAGAATGAGGTAAGAGAACCCATATTGAATGGGAATAGAATATACTGTTTCCACGGCGTATGCTCAATGTTCCACAGTCCACGATATTAGTTCTTCCCACTGCCATCAGGGGACAGGCATTCCTCTTCTTTTTTGTTGTACATTAGTTTCGTTTTCCTGGCTTTCCCTGGCTTTTCCCGCCTTTCCATAGCTTTCCATGCGTTTCCCTGGCTTTAGCAGGGGATATTTTAGATAAAGGATTCACCCGGTACTCGCAGTACACGGGTGAATACCAACCCTATATAAAAACGGTCGAAAAAGTGGGTTAATGAAATGAGAGCCTAATTTCCCAATCTAAGAAGCAACATTTTTTCTTTGTAGTTGTCTTCATATATACCCGCTACCTTTGAGTTGAAAAATATAATAAAATAGCTAGTTTAATGCGATTTAAAATTGAAATCGACGGCATTCTATGGCCACCATCTTGGATTTTTGCATTCTCTCCCATTTCACCAAATCTGTGCCAATATATGCATTTGTTCATGGAACCACATTTTCTACTTCATGTTCCATACTAAAGCTATTTTCGCCCGTATTTAGACTATGTTGTCGTTCACCCATGTACTACAAGTACCGGGTGAATCTTTTATCTAGGGACATTTTAATAGTGGACAATATTGGTCATCCTCTTTCTACTGCTCCTTGCCCTATCCTAACAACGCCGCAAACCGGGCTAGGTACCGACAAGAATACTGAACTAAAAAGCACAAACTCTACATTAAGAAAGAGATGTGATGTCATGCCGACATCGAGAATTTTATCTCCCCGAGGCTGTTGTTTACCTACTAGCGGACATGTATCTTTGAAAACGACTCGACGCGTCACCTAGTGTGTGAGGCCGAAGCTATGCCAGTCGATTCCGCCAGAGGGCGCCATGGGGACTCGGAGAACATGGAGAAGAGCGGGAGGAAAGGAAGCCGGCCAGGAGGGAGCGGACAGATGCACGGCGGGAACAAGGGCCGATGACCGATGGAGAGCAGAGTTTGAGTGATGAGGCGAGAAGGTTGTCAGAGGTTGATGTCGCACACAGGAAGGCAGGACATCGCTTCAAAACACACACAAAAACCCACCCCCGACTGACAATGACTGAGAAAACTCGCCTAAAAAAAAGAGCCACAAAAGAAAAAAAAAGAACACCCACTAAATACAAACAACTGCAAATACAGCACACCAAGGGATTAATCATTCTTTACACCCCAAAAAACACGAAGTCAACTCGTAATAAAGCAATTAATTCACATTAGGTCGACATCACTGCCAAAGATCCCAAGTCACGAGGTACGGGAGAGGAAAGATAATAGTTGGACATCCCGCTTCCAGTGCCGTTCTAGCAACATTTGAGGACGGGTGCTGTGTTGTGACAGCTGGCAGTCATACCAGATTTATGGTCCTAATGTGAATAAGCAATGCTCAGGACTGACCCCCAACATTGGTGAATAATACATTTAGCAATTGTGTGTATTTGTTTCTGCTGGTGTTCAAGCATTTGAGTACTGTCAATCATGGGAGAAGGCACTGGGACCAGTTTATATCAATTCCGCAGAAACAGCTGCTTCCGGTTTTTTTGATTCTGGTGAATTTATTTTCCATCTCTAATACTTATCGCTATATAAACGTGTTAGTCAGTAGCCGCTCCCCTGGGGGGGGGGGGGTCGGTATAATATATATTTGATAGAATATATATTCTATATCATAGCATATATGATATATATTATATTGCATACAATATAAAGTAGGCTATGCTCTGGAAACAAACACCAACATGAATATGGGTTGAACAGTTTAATAGTCTCATGGCCAGGCAACTGCCCAGCTGGTTATAAAGTTTGAAAAGCAGGTGCGCACTGGCCAAACACAGGGGCGCAGGCCACAAGCACAAAGTGGCGCTGCAGTAGCAGGCGGTCATGAGACCCAATTAGGCCAAGCCAACTTACTTTTCGTTGGCGCACAAGGTTTAGGCCAAACCAACTCAGTTTCCGCACACACGCAGTTGGCTACTGCGCAGTAGATAATATAAAATAATAATGGAGGATAGGCCGCTCCGCCCTTTATATATCGATAAGTACTTATCCTATCTATAAATTATATATAATATTGAACATTCCGGGATCGTTGTGAAATCTAGACTGCTAAAAGACAAAGGCAATATGAGACTACCAAATATTAAGATGAAATAATAGTTCAAATTAAACTGTTAACCAATATTCATCAAGTTGCCTCAATATTCATCAAGTTACCAAAAAGAATAAAAGAAACTGCTGACTAAGAGTAAGAGACTAGCTTATAACACTTGCAAGTCGCAGCCCACATTCTCCTTAGATGCCTTGCTAAGATGATCTGAGCAAGTGGCTAGGCTTATCAGGTTTCAGGTAATCACCAACATCTGAGGTGCAATCCTCCTGCAGGTATGATTGAAGCAATTATGGGCCCAGCCCTCTGAGCCCCAGTCAGTGAAGTCTCAATGCGCACCATGTATGTGATTCACAGATTGTGGGACCAGCAAAACCAATGGTGGAGTTGAACTGTTTATTATGGCAACAAAATCTAAATTCACCGCAACAAGAATCTTTGAAGCAGTGGAGGTGTTGCTGTATCAGTGGTGAGCTGGAGACTGCTGTGGGGAGCGCACGGGGTGGAAGGAACTAATGGCCCTGTCACACTACAACGTTTCTCTCCAACGCGCGTCGACATGTGTCACTTTTTGCCGAGACGTCGGGAAGCGTTACGCGCGCGTTAGGCACATGTCGGTACACGTCGGTACACCTTGATGGACGTCGACGGTCGGCGAGAAACGGCGGCGCGCGTAGTTGGTCGCTCAATGTTTTAAGCATGTCAAAAAACCGCGACGACCCACAATGTGCATCAACGCGTGGGTTCCAATATTATGGCGACGTCAGAAGGACGTCGACAGAGCTGGAATAACATTATGCAAATGCTAGGCAGTCGCCGTGCGCCTGTGAGGGTCATCTCCACATGTTGCGCCAAATGGTTACTTTGTTGTTTTGCATCCTACCAACATCTAAGGTCATATGAGCACGTCACACCAAACGTTTTTTTTTTTTTCCTCACTCGTCGACTCACGTTGGCCGTGCGTGAACAACACGCTGTGCTGACGCCGATCTTTGTCCCCAAACTGCCGAAAAGTTGGACGTGTCTCGACGCATAGAAGATATTTTGCGCGCTGACAGCGCGCCGGCGAGAAGCATCGTAGTATGACAGGGCCATAATGTCGGGCAGACATGAGAGGGAGGCGCTGATTGGCCGAGGAGGCTTGAGAGCCGGTGGGTGAGTTCATTGTGAAAGCGAGTAGAGAAATGAGTGCCGATAACCAAATGGAGCAGGGACGAGCGAGTGACACATTTGTCAATTATGCCACAATGCTCTCTGACACTGATGCCGAATGGGCTGTATTCGGTATACCATAGGAGGTATTCTATCACATCCTACTGACAATACTGGTACAGATCCACAATCCCCTCACATGATTTTACCAGATATTCCTTTCATGGATATTCAATATATCTTAATGAAAGATCACACTTAGAAGGAGCTATTTGAGATATAGCCCAGTAGGCCTACATCGGGATCGGGTCACCTAGTGCCATTAGACTCACAGCACTCGTGACTATTAATAGTAATTATGTGACCTCACACAGGGAAGTGGTCCGTCCTGATAGGACCTTAGATGTTACCAGGACGTAAAACTCCAACAACCAACCATAATGAAGGGAAGGTCAGAAGGCACTCAAAAACTGGAATATTTACTTTGAAAGTTAGTGGCGTTCACGCTACTTTCAAAATCTGGAAAGTAGACTTGCTAGTCTGACCCATTGAGGACAGTCATCAGAGCTGAATGACATGAATAGCCACATCTTGACCACAGAGGCCCTAAAACCATGTTTGGGCATGGAATAACTCCTCAAAAATAGGTGGTTTCAAGATACACTAACCATGACTCATCATATTCGGTACGGCCAATTGTGAATAAGTAAATTTGTGTTTGTCATGTTCGTGGATCTTTAAAGAGGCTTCAGTGTAAACCCTATCCACAGATATGGACAACTCCCTCCGGCTATACAATCAGCCTGGGGTGTGGAAGGGGAATGGCAAAGGGATTGGGGTGGGGGTGGGCGAAGGAGAGTAAAAAGGGAGGGCAGCGCTAATGATTCCTAGATTAAACTCGCCGAAATATGTACAAGTGTGGCAGAATTCAAAACACAACTACTTCCATTCATAAGCCAGCCATTGCACACTTGAGATGATTTTTAAATGACACTAATTTGCAGTAATATTAATGAAAATAACGTAAATTTAATAGCGCACCCTCAGTCGGAACCATGCTAAGGTTCTCTACAACCAATCCATGATATAACATATTGAACGTTATTTATTTAGGGTTGGGGTGGTGGCGCCACCTGGCTCACCTGTGAAAAAGGGGTCACCCATAAATTAGTACCTATATAAGACTGTAAGTCTTATATATCATATATATATATATATATATATATATATGAGCCTGTCTCAGAAGGTGATAACTCATTTTTTTGGTCAATTGTAACGATTGACACAAAACAGCACAGAAACGGTTAGACTGAAAACCCAAGGACATTTGCTTCAAATCGATATGTTTTCTATTGGGATTATGAAACACCATGTAAAAAACAAATCAGTTTATCCCGAGCATGTGCATAAGCAGATAGTATGTTGATCGTTACAATGGACAAAGTTTTGTCCGATATTGCTTAGCACCTTTCGAGACAGTCTCATATATATATATATATATATATATATATATATATATATATATATATATATATATATAGATATTCTGAAACCTATTGACATTGTCGTATGGGTAATGAAGTGGGAAATATTGTGCCTAGAACAGAATTCGAATCCATACTTCTTGCCGGCCCGCGGCTAGTGCACTAACCATTACACTACCTAGACTCCCTGATGCAATCACCCTATCCAGGCCTACCTGTCTATGTGGTTCCTTTCCTGGGAGGTCGATGCAGACTACTAAGAATATTCTGCAAAAAAAACAGCTATATTTTTTCAAAGTGGCTTTTCTGGGTCCAAGTTTCTGAGTGCACCTCTAATTGGGCTTCTGGTGGCAATTTGCTGGTTGCACACTGGTAGCACACACCTTCAGTATAGAACAACACGGTGGGGGGGGGGGGGGGGGGGCTAGGATGCGACTTGATTACAGCGCAATCACGTCTAATTAGTCCATAGGTCCCCCCCCCCCCGCCCCCTCCCTCCTACCTCCTACCTCCTTAATTCCTCTTCCGCCCATCACACATCCTCCCAAATCCATACACCAGCACACCAGTCTTTCACCAATAAATAGACTCAAAACAACCTGCTCCAAAAGCTAATCGATTCAAATTATATTTCCGTTGAAAATTGACAGACCACATAGCCAAGAGCGATATGAATATATATCTATACAGAATCTATATATATATTTATATACATATATATATATTTATATCTTTATATATTTAGTGAGATATTGATATATTTAGTAAGATTTTGATATATTTATGTATTTAAATATTTATATATCTATATCTATATATCAATGTATCATTTCATCAATATATTAATAAATGAGTATAGTGTGTATTAATATATTAATGTATTAATATATTACTACATTACCATGTTACTACATTAAATCAGCAATATATTACATTAATATATTACTACATTAATAAACTAATATAGTAATATATTAATATTTTATTAGATTAATATATTAATATATAAATATATTTAATATATTAATATATTAATATATTTAATATATTTAATATATTAATATATTAATATATTAATACATTTATATATTTATATATTAATATATTAATATATTTATTTATCTATGTTTTAATACATTTATATATTCATAATATTATAGATATGTGGCATATACAAATCATGTCGACTACAACCCACACACAATTTTCGTGGAAAGTGGTCGGTTACTCGTTACTACACGGTGCCCTAGTGGCGGTTCTATTAATCAGCTTTTGGGGCCCACTTCACATACAACTTCCAGGCTTGCCAAATCCTAACTCTAGCTAGAGTTGATGTAGTACTTTTAATCCATCAGCAAGCATCCTGCTTAATGAGGTATGTCGCTATGCAATATACACCCACCTGGTAACCGACAGCCACCCTACTTCGGGGATTCCGGCATGCCCAATGTGGACTCGACTAGCCATTTTTAATCCCTCACTGCCCGGTTAATGCCAAGGCTGGATTGGTCGGTTGTTGGAATTTTACGTCCTGGCAACATCTAAGGACATATTAGGATGCGAACCAACTTGTAACAGTGCGCATTCGTGGATACTTTATAGTGTTGCCCCACTGAGAGCCCATACCACTGGAACTATGCCCTGATATACCACTCAGTCACATTATCCTGATACCAAGCTAACCTGTGCCCTATCCTAGTAATGCCGAACGCTAGACTAGGTAGTGACAAGTATCAATGTTGTTAGTCATCGGTTTGACTCAGCTGAGATTCGAACTCCCGACCTTCCGCCCGGGAAGGCTACGCTCTACCGATTCGGCCACCGCGTCCGGTACACCACTTATTAAGACACCATAACTGCACACTAGTACAATCCTATATCAGCCTTGCTCTGAATTCCTTAGTCCCCACTTGCTAACTGGACCGCACTTCGTGCACACCTTTCTCTATCTCCTTTCCACTGGCCATGCTCCTCCTTGATATTGTCTGAAAAGAGTTCCAGGAGGGGGAGCCTGCCAACATTTCACTTTCTACTCTTACTCTGTCTGTGTCTTTGGCTCGCTGGCTGGTCACCATAGAGCAAATAGACACGTTCCTTTGACTCAACTCTCCTCATTTCTCTTTCCTATACTCTACCCTTTTTTTTTTTTCTCCCAGGCTTACTTCTACCCCTGATCAAGGAGTTGTTTACTTGGGTGGGGCCCTTTACCTTTTCGTTTCTCTCACTTTGGTCTTGTTGCTGGAACCGCTGGACCCATCTTTATCTGTCCCTTCCTCGGAAACCATTGGTGCTGTCTGCTGGATACAAATGCTGTGCTACCGCAGGACCGGAGTGATTCAGGGCCCACCCAACGACTCGTCGTTTAATCGTTGTAAAGACATGCCCCAGCTTCTACAACCATCACACCAGAAGATTAATCCTCAACCAAAGATTGGGCCGATTTATCGGTGCCTCTCAATAATGCTCCAGTTCTGCAGCCGGTAACAGTCATAAGGTTACAAACACCCCAGAAGTCAAGTCCTTAGTTTCCAGACCCGGTCTCCTCAGCCTCAACGACTCTTGCATAATACTATACCGCTACACGGTATGGATACATTATCCATCACCTTGATTATTCTATAAATGTTCAATTACATCTCATCTGTTTTCATAACGCACAATTGTTCATGATGGTATACCAACATGGATAATTTACACGCGTACGAGGAGCCCTACCCTCCCTCCCCTGCCCACACCCACGCCCTCCCCTACCCCCTCCATTCCCCCCCAACCGACGGTGGCGCCATCTGAACTGAACCCCACCAACTAAAACCCTGCCGGAGACAACCAGAACTACCACACGGGACCATGACGTCACGATCTCGCCTCGCGAGACCCACGCCCTGCCTGACCTACTTACCACCTATATAACTGAGCAGCTCACTACTCCAGCCACCACCACTTGCTATCCGGACCGCACTTCGTCCACACCTCTCTCTATCACCTCTCCGCCGGCCGGACACCTCCTTGATATGTCTGAAAAGAGTTCCAGGAGGGGGTGCCTGCCGGCATTTTCACTTTCTACCCTTACTCTGTCCGTGTCTATGGCTCGCCGGTTGGTCACCATAGGGCAGATAGACACGGGCCTTTGACTCAACTCTCCTCATTTCTCTTTCCTAGATCTGCCCATTCGATTTCTCCCAGGCTCACTTCTTCTCCTAACCAGGGTTGTTGTGTTCTTGGGGGGGGCTCTTGACCTTTTACGATTTCTCTGTCTGGTTCTTGTTGCTGGAACGACCGCTGCTCCCACCTTTGCCCGCCTTCCTCGAACCCCTGCTGACCGGATGCAAGTGCTACACTACAGACACCATACAGCTCTACTACAAACAGACGGCACGGAGAGATCCGCTGCCACCCGGCGCCCCGTCGTCACTACGTCGTGAAGGATGTCCCAGCATTCACAACACTTCCTCTGAGACCACTTCACCCGCAGAAGACATGTCTTAACCAAAGACTGGGCCGATTTATCGGAGCCTCTCTATAAATGTTGCAGTTCTGCAACCGGTAACCGTCGTAAGGTTACGAACACCCCATACCATACCATACTCCAGCCACTACCAACCGGGCAGTCAGACGACCAGGACCACGCCACCAACTCAGCCGCCCACCCAACCCATCAAACGAACAGTCAAACGCAAGGGTTGAGGGCCTGAGTCGAACTTACCTGAAACCACTGATCTGACATTACTTACTTGCTTTTTACATGACTTTGATCAATAAAATTCCATAACATGGGCTCCTCGTTCGCGTGTTTAATTGTCTATACTGGTGTTATTGCTTAAACCGCAAAATTGTTTAGATACATTTGTTGGTTTGCTAATTTGTTAGTTTTGGGCCCTATCCCACGGTATCCAATGCAGTAGTTCTGAAGTTCCACCTAGAAAACAAGTTCTTGCCACTGCCGTCAGGGGGCGGGATGGTGGTGGAGAAGTATATATATTCTCATTACTAATGAATCATATAATTTAGTTACCAACTGGTGAGAGAGCCCTGCTTCTCTGAACAAAAAAAACCCCCACAACTCCAAAAGTAATAATGACATGATTTTGCACACATAAACAAAAGCCGGATCCAAATATAATGTTGAAGTACTCGGTGTGGCCCATTAATACTGAATCTATAGACCAGTTCGTACTTCCGACTGCGCATGTGCTAACAACGGCGTCCAGAGCAAAATAATGGCACACATACATTGGTTTTACCTCTAGGCACCACACAAAGTGTTGTGTTTCTATTATTTTCAATAAAATCAAACAATTTGGCATACACATGGACCCCCCTAGTGCAATATAATTATCGAATGAATATATTTAATACACAACTGTCCATAATTAAGTATATTAAGCTAACAAACATCCAATTCCCTACAAAACTGTCAGTCGCTTTACTTACTTGGGCTGCTGTTCACATCACCATTAGAATTCAGAGTTTCAGCTGAGGGCACATTCTCCATGTTAAGGTACAATATACATTTTAATATATATATTAATGCGATAATAGGCCAAATTCCATGATTTCATTTCATGAACGGTCATATATTTGTTTAATTCTGTGGTTTTCTAACGCTGTGCAAAACTGCCTCTGGCAATGACCTAGATTTGTCTAGATCTAAATGCGGATGGGGTAAGTCATCCTGATGACTTGTGTGCACATGCAGTGGTGGATAAAAGGTATATTTCGTAATCTATGATATTTATTTAGTTTGGTATACCAACTTTCAAACCGTGTTGTAATAAACTAACATAATCCATAGCTGCACTCACTGCTTCAACGTGCACCATGTACTTCGCGCGGGTTTGCTTTGCTTTGGCGCATCCCACAATGCACCGCGCCGCCAGAATTACGAACTCGTCTATTGTCTGCGACGATGTTCCCAAATCTAGTCGAATCTCGCCAAATCTCGCCAAATCTCGTCAATCTCCCAAGCGCGTCTCACCGACCATACATAATGCATCCTCCACAAGACACCAGGAGGCGCCATGATCGATTCGCCGAGACACCGGAAGGCGGTGGTGTTACAGTAATAATCGCCGATCAGATTTAGGGCGGATGAAGGGGCGTGTGGCCTGAACAAAGTCGGCTGATTTATGCCGGGTTCTGCCAGCGCCCATCAGCTAAATGGTGCGCAGAGAAGTAGGCACATTAGCCTCAATCCACTAAGTCGCAGCTGACAAACAGCCGGTCGCCACGAACCAGCGTATAATATATACACTGTATATGTCCCAAGCACACTACCCAATAGAAGCACCCGCCCCCCCGATGTCAAGATTGAAAGCATGCACAAATTTACGATCATATTCAGATTGAATGCACATGAAATAAGACAATCCAACTTTATTTCAGAGGTACGACAAAAACAAATACAAATTTACGATCATATTCAGACTGAATGCACATAAAATAAGACAATCCCACTTTATTTCAGAGGCGCAACAAAGACAAATCGATTAAATTCTTTCACTTTGAATAGATGCATATCCATGTGTCCGGACTCATGCAGTGCGTGTCTATTGGGACATATACTATATATATATATATATATATATATATATATATATATATATAAATATATATATGTATTCTTCCTATATATATATGTGGTGTATAATCCATTATGGGAATATAAACAAGGACAAAATCTATCTTCACTTTCTTATATGATAGTATACTCACTATATCCTATCTAACTGGCCCAGTGTAGTTCAGTATTGGCCACACTGGCGCCACCTGTGAGGGGCTCTAAGCACTGTATGCCAGCTGTGTCTGGTCATTATCGCCTATAGACCCGTTATATACTAATACTTCTTAGCTTGGCACTCAGCATTATTGAGATAGGCCAAGGACTGGTTGGTTCAGTGTCAGGATAATGTGTCTGAGTGGGACATCAGGTCATCGTGCTGGCGGCCTGGTCTCCCAGTGGGCCCGCACTATAATTTATCAAGTATGAGTGTGCACTATCACAAGTCGGTACCCATCCTGATATGACCGTAGATGTTGCCAGGGCATAAAACTGCAACAAACAAACAACCAACCACAAACCCCACACACTACTGTATTGCTGTTACAACCCACTGTCATATACATGTGAATTAGGACAATAGACAGTTTGTTCCATTGTTGGGGGTTTTACATACTAGCAACATCGAAGATCATATCCCAATGGGTACCAACATTACACATCCAAAGAAATGGCAATTTTATAGTGCTGCCCAATTGAGAGATGGGTCCACCAAGATTATGACCTGATATCCCACTGACTTACATTATCCCGAGACTGAACGAAGCAGTATGTACCCTATCCTATTAATGCCGAGTGCTGTACTATGTAGCGAGCGACATGTATACATTTTATAAATCATTTGTTTGAATCAGCCGGGGTTCCAACCCACGACCTCCCGCAAAAGAAGCCTGCCAGCACTCTAATGCCTAGTACAGACCTCCCGTATAGGATTCGCGCACTAAAACTCGCGACTCGACCCGACCCGCTTAAAACTGAAAACGGGCCGATTCGTTTTTCGAATTGCGAATCGCAATCATAAACGGCCGCTTTTAGCTCTAAAAACTGAGTTTTATGCGCGAATCGCAATCGCTAGGTGTGCGCGGGGAGCGCACAACAAGCGATTTTTGTGGGCGAAACGGGCAGTTTTCGATCGTATACGGGAGGTGTGCGCACACAAACGGTAGGTGTGTACCAGGCATTAGCAATTCAGCGATCCATCTAGGTGGCGACAAACTGACCGGCTGGAGCGTTAATAACGGTTCGATTTTAGGGTTAATTTGATTAAATTTCACTTATTGAGTATGTAAATGTGTTAAATATGATCGCATTGAATAGATTGACATCCATACACGCACACTAACCGCCCCGGCTAGGAGTTAAACCTGGTTTGAAACTGGTGTAGCTTAGCCTAGGCTACGGTCCGCGGTTAGCGCTGGCGCATACCAATTTTCCACAGTTAGCCGTGTGGAGATACCCAAACCGCGGTTAAGGCTCTAACTCCGATTGGTGCATATGGCCCCAGGTGGATAAATAATAAAATAAAGAAAAATTCAGCTCCAGCTTGTACTTTGTAGCAGTAGCTTAACTTGCAGTTTGCCGCCGCAAAATGGATTTAATCATTTTCATTAAACAAATATTTTCTCCAACATTTCTCAGGTGGAAATACTCTATTCACACAACCCTCGTAATATCCTTGGGCGATAATTGGGAGTTTGAGACAGTTCAAAATGAAATAAAGAAGGGAGTGGGTAATAGTTGTTGGGGGAATACATCCCCAAGCTGCTGCTGATTACCTTCGCAGCGTTAAGCCGATTAGTTAAAATAAAAATAAAGAAAAGTCGGCAATTATGGCCCGAGAGTTTCTTCCTCGTTAGGGGGGGGGGGGGGATTATGTTGACAAATGACTGCCACTGACTTCGGTCTACAATGTACAACGTTGCCTCACTCATTGCTGTGAGTACCAGATGCGGTGGCCGATTCAGTAGAGTGCAGGCCGCCCGTGCTGGAGATCGGGAGTTCGATTCTCGGTCGAGTGAATCCAATGACTTACAAAATTGATACTTGTCGCTTCATAGCCTGGCACTCGGCATTAATAGGATAGGGCAAGGATTGATTAGCAGTGTCAGCATGATGTGATTGAGTGGGATATTAAGTCATGGTGCTGGTGGCCTGATTTCCCAGTCGGGCAGCACTATACAGTTACCATGAATGCACACTGTCACAAGTCGGTACCCATCCTGATATGACCGTAGATGTTGCCAGGACGTAACATTCCAACAACCAACCAACACTGCTGTGCCAACTTCCACTATTTACACGACAATTACCACAGACAATTCTACTTGGCGGCTCACCAATGTGAGCAGTGGGAATACAACATTCACTTCCATCAAAGAAGAACAAACAAATGAATAAACAACAACAACAACAACAACCGAACAACAACAACACCACCGACATACACAAATATAAAGCTACAAGCAATCCGACAAAATAAAAATAGAATACTAACTAGATCGAGGTTGGAGACAGAGCCAATCAAAGAAAATCACACATTGAGGGGGTGGGGGTGGGGGTGGGGGTGGGGTGGGGGTGGGGGTGGGGTACTGATTCCCCTGCCTGGAGAGGAAGGGAGGTAATTTCCAGCCTAACTAATCACACGCACTACATCACGCCGCGCCCCTTCACGCCTTGAACCGACTTACTATAAATTCACCGATTATTTACATAAAATAAACATCACGCAGTTTCACACACGCGCGCCATATTACATGACGGTCGAGCTAATCTGGTTGATCGACGCCGCTGACACTTTTCAACATCCGGTGGAGGTGACGAGGGCCGCAAGTGGCGGCACTGGTACTGTGTTGAGACCTACGAAGTATCACAATATAATAAGAATTCCCTTATATATTTCTATCCTTGCATGATGCATTATGCATCACATAATTTATTATGGGGATACAAATAAGGGCAAACAACCAACATGTTTGTGTGACTTAGTAATGGCACTCCCCAGATACGAAACTACCACCCACAAATACACCTCTGGCGCTGGTCAGTCTCTGCCCACCCACTTAGTTATCTCGCCACGGATGCGAATGTTCCGCTCACGGGCGGGCAACCCGTCGACAAACCAGACTAAACACACACTGCCCAGCCAGGCGCACACATGAAGGCTGATGTGCCAGTGTCAGGATAATCGGGGTCATGGTGCTGGTGCGCGGCCTGATTTCCCAGTGGGGAAGCACTATAAAGTCACCATCATGAGTGTGCGCTGTCATAAGTCGGTACCCATCCTGATATGACCTTACATATTGCCAGGATGTAAAACTCCAACAAAAGCACGCACGCACCCCCCCACCCACACCCACACCCACACCCACACACACACACACACACACACTATAATATATATATATATGTGATGTAAAACGAATTATGCGAGTATAAAGATACGTAAGGGTTAATTATTATTATTATTTGTTATACTCCGTAAGACCAACACTGTACAGGTGGCTCCACCTCCCCTCTTCGCCGCCACCGGATGCAGACCAGTGTCAGTCGCAGCCTGCATTTCCATATGCAGGTTCCTCGACCCAAGCCCGCACCGGCCACATCTAGTTTAGTCTTGCCCACTTCACGAATATATATATATATATATATATATATATATATATATATATATATATATAGACACAGATCGACCATTCTCCTATATCGATCGCTTTATGTTGGTTCCAAACGTTTGCCCATACAATATCATTGTAACGATAAACAAAAAGTCCCATAATCGATCACCTCCCTGAATGGACCATTTAAAGTTGGTGCCATGGTCGGTCGATTTAGAGAGATTTTACTGTAGTGAGAATATTCTGTGAGTTATTGTGAATCTATGCATACTTATGTGATCAAAACTGCCTTATGAGAGTATAAACAGGTACATATTCTCCATTCAGGTTTCCTCTCCATTTAACTGACCTGACCTCGTTGTCTACATAATATAGTAGGCGTTAAGGGCTCTAGTTCCTCATTCCCCCACAGCAGAGCCACTCGCGCCAAACTAACAGCACTTCCAGCCGAGATGGGTTTTTAACTGTTCAAATACATACTAATTAACTACAGGCTCGTGAAGCAACTCTTTAAATCGGCAATTGACAAGTGTACGAGAATCATATTCATGATTGATACTCGCATACAAAAGTATACAACATATGTACATTGATATATGCATATCTATATACATATCTTGTATAATTAATTATGGTAATATAGAGAAATGTGCTGCATGGGAACACATACAGCATATATGAAACTATGATATGTAACTTATAATGCCAATCTACACGAACCTGCTGCATACATCATTATGAGAATATACAAAAAAAATGCATATATGCTGAATATTTATGATAATAAATTACGCACCAGATTGTATGTAAACGTGTTGTATACTTCAGTAAACATATAGAATTGCGCTGTCTAATTTATTATGCACACATACATTTAATTACTCAGCACATTGTATGTAAATGCGGTGCATAATTCCCTATATATAATTGTTCTGCATGATATATTATGCACATATATATGGATATATGTGTATCCTATATTATGCATTTATATTTATATGTGTATATGTGCTGTCTAATGAATTATGTGAATATATCTCTCTCCATATATATATATATATATATATATATATACATATATTTGATGTATAAGCATTATGCGAGTATAAAGCCGCGTAAGGGAATTTCTATGCCTTATTACACTGTATTATGTTATTCTGATATTATATTATTGGCCAATGGGCTCTCTGCATCTATTTGCTTACTACTCATACGGGCACCTGTGGCTCCACCACCGCTGCCTAACCATACTTCCGCCGCTACTACTGTCACTTGCGACCGGAATTTTTCCGGTCGCAATATTTATATATGGATGTATTCATATTCACGTAATAAATAAATAAATATATACATCAATTTATTATGTGAATATCAATCAATGCATATTACAGCAGTTTGAGCATTTTGTCTCCTGGGTTATTTGAGGGTTCTGGATCGGCAATTTGTTAGTGCCACTACTCCAAGGGCGCGCTTGATTGACGTTTGCGCCACCTGATTCATCATAATACCCCTGTCACACTACGACGTAATGAGCAAACGTGAGCCTAACGTGGTGATATTTCGTCATTACGTTGATGTACGTTGGATTACGTTATGATGACATCATAATGACGTTAGACTGACGTCGAGCTACGTCACATTATGTTGTGTTACGTCGAGTTACGTCGAGGTTTTGGACATGTTAAAAAATGTTGACGTAGCTCGAACGTAAGGGTTTACGTTCGCCGTACGTTCTGTTCACGTTCAGCGAACGTCAATGACGTTAAACGGACATTAGGCAAACGTTCCTCACTATGTTCCACAACGTTCCACTCATTGATCCACATTAAAGCCGGTGGAAACGTCCATGCGGAGTAATGGGAAAGTCAGGAGAATGTCAGGAGAAAGTCAGGAGAACGTCAGAACGTCAGGAGAACGTGCATTCAATGTACGTTCAACGTCTTATGACGTAGCTAACATCACATAACGTTCTTCTGGCGATGGAATAACGTTCATAACGTTCCGTGAGCGTCATTAAGTTGACCTCGCTCGTTGAATGACGGAATCACTACGCTTTACCGACGTTACACTCTCGACCACTACGATGCATCCACGTTCAACTTGTGCCCAAATTTGCATACTACGCCGAGAAGTTCAACGTTCTTCACGTTCTCCCTATGTTGATGTCGTCACGTCGTAGTGTGACAGGGCCATAAGGAGAACAACACTTAGCGGCCAGGAACAGGCTATGTACAAACACGCCACACTGCGGCATAACTGCCAGCATTTAGTTATGGCCACCGCCATCAGAGGGTGCTGGTTGGTTGGCTGTTGGAGTTTTAAATCCTGGCAACATCTAAGGACATATCAGGACGGGTACTGACTTGTGACAGTGCACACTCATGGTGACTTTATCATGCTGCCCCATTGGGGGATCAGGCCACCAGCACCATGACCTGATATCCCACTCAGTCACATTATCATGACACTGAGCCAACCAGTCCTCACCCTATCCTAATAATTCTGAGGACCTGGCTAGAATGCGACAAGTATAAATTCTTAAGTCATTGATTTGACTCGACCAGGGTTCGAACCCGTGGGTTCGAATCCCACGAACTACCAAATGGGGAGATGGACGCTCAACTCATTCGGCCATGCCGTCTGGGTTTCATTATAATAAGGAGGGCCACACCTATCCGACAGGAACAGGTGCTGTACAAACCCGCCACCGAGCGGCATAACTGTCAACATTTAGTTACAGCCACCGCCACCAGAGGGTGGTGGAGAGATCACAGAGATTACTGTGAGGGGATCAGCTTAGCAGTAGTCCCTTGCATACAAATCCTATCTCCTGTTAATTAATCCTACCTAGCATCAAACTGCCAACTCTATGAGGATCCTCAAGTTGGGACAACTAAAATTAAAGCTGCATAGTCCAATGAAAGCATCACATTTTCAAAAGTAAAGCGCCCAGATCTACTTATGCTAGGTACACACCTACCTATTTTCCCGCACCCACCTACCGTATTCGATCTAAAATTGCCCAAAAGTCTTGATGTGTGCACTCCCCTAGCATACCTATCGATTGCGATTCGCGACTTAAAACTCAATTTTAGGGCTAAAAGTGCTTCCTTACGATTGCGATTCGCGATTCGAAAAATGAATCGGCCCGTTCTCAGTTTTACCCGGGTCGGGTCGGGTCACGAGTTTTAGTGCGCGAGTCATAAACGGTAGGTGTGTACCTAGCATTAGATTTGATCCTGCATATCTAGCTTCGATCCTGGTGGACATATTAAACACTTGTTGCTGTACAGAAGGGGCTATTTAATCAAAGCCAATTTAATAAAAACCAGTTATTATTGAAGCCTATGGTGGCAGAATTTTGACCTGCTTGCCAAAATTAATTTGGAATGTTTTCACTTCAAGTATCTGTAAAATTAGCCATTTAAAATAAAAGTTACTTCAAACTAAAGCAGAGTAGATTATAACGATCGATCTAAAGATCCATATTTCCCTTTCATCGTATCCGGTCAAAACCATCTTGCAAGAACCAGACAGGATGGCCGAATGAGTTCAGCGACGTACCGTCTCCCGCTTTGGTAGATGATGGAATTCGAACCCACAGGTTCGAACCTTGGTCGAGTCAAACCAATGACTTAACGCTTGATAGTTGTCACTTCCTAGCCATGTGCTCGGCAATATTAGGAAGGGGCAAGGACTGGCTGGGCCACGTGTCAGGATAATATGACTGAGTGGAATATCAGGTCATGGTGCTGGCGGTCTGATCTCCCAGTGGGGCAGCACTATACAGTCGCCACGATTAATTAATTTTGCATGGTTTGACTTTAAATATCTCCAAAGTTTAGTTATTTATAATAGAAAGTATTTAAAACTAAAGTAAGGTAGATTATAAGGATTAACCTAATATATTTATCTCAAATATGGCACACACACAAAACCATCGGACTATGCAACTTTAAAGCGATACTTACATCACCATTGTAACATTACTCATTCATAATTCTCATCTTCGGATATAACCATTTATGGTTGGTTGGTTGTTAGACTTGTATATCCTGGCAACACTTACGGTCTGTATATCTTGAAACTCATCATCATCATGCTGTCGGTCGCGATGCGACAAAGACTGCTTTTCATGAAAGCTGGCTGCAAAAGTGTTGAAGTGCTGCTGGCTTTTGCAAGTTACCAGTGGCACTCTCTCGGGGAGCAAATAGAGGTTTCACACCAGCAAGAACATGTCAAGACAGGCACAAAACTATTTGTCCCTGCAGTGGCTGGTCGTGGAGATGTTGGGAGTTCCATACATTCAACCGCCCTTAATGCTGCCACAGTGACATGGTTTTTCTGTTTAGGGTTTGCTCCCTTAGCCTTCGGTTCTGTCAAGAACCTGTACCACAAGGCAGTGGTTTACAACTCTGCAGGGCAGGGGTGTCAAACTCCCTGAGGTGTTGCTATACCTGCAATACCTGCATACCCTGCATGTTGCTTAATAGTTATTTAGAGCCAAATCAACGCCGTTGTTGTGTATTGGGTTTTTACATCCTGGCAACATCTAAGGTCATATCAAGATGGGTACCGACTTGTGACAGTGCGCATTCATGGCGTCTTCATAGTGCTGCCCTACTGGGAGACCAAGTCACCAGCACCATGACCCCATTTCAGCCTCAGTCACATTATCCTGATAATGAGCAAACCAGTCATAGCCTTTTTCTAGTAATGCCAAGTACCATCCCAGGTACCGACAAGTCACTGGTTTGACTCGGTCAGTATTCAACCTTTGGTTTGATCCTCGGCCGAGTTAAATGAATGCCTTCAACCAATAACTCTACATCGAGACTATATGTTGTCCTGACATAGTAGGTGCCCTGCCATTGACGAGGAGCAATCAAGTGAAACAAAGAGATTCATATATTAAAAAAAGTGTCTGAACATGCCAGTGGTTTGCCAATCAAAGGGGCCGCTGAAGACAGGTAGACCTACTACTATGGAATAGCACAGTTCTATATCTTGAGTCACCAACTATTAAACAAAAGAAAGATAACCAGTCAGCTCTTCGGCAGTGGAAAGTAGATAGGACAAAAATGACTAAGCTAGTTAAGCATGAACTAAAAGAAAACCCCATGTCACGGTGTATAGCAGCTTACGTAGGACTTCAGGGCCCGTATGCAGGAGTCAGTGTTAGCGAGGCAAACCGGTGTTTGGCGAGAATTCCCGTTTAGCGGGAAAAAATGGCATGCACGAGTCAGTGATAGGCCTAACACCACAAGCTTAAACTAGGTTAAGGTAAACCAGAAAAACAGCTAGTTTACAGCAGTGTAGGGTATCAAATCTATTCAATCGTGTCATATTTAACAAAGTTACATAGGCAAATAGTGAAATTTTATTAAATTAACCCTAAAATTGAAGCGAGATTAACACTGTCGCGGCAACGGCGGCGATATTAATATTAATATTTTCGAATCGACGAACGTAAAGTAAACAAATCGCCGCCGCTGCCGCCACATCGACGTCGCTTTCATCCGCCAGTATGGAAAGCGACGTCGATGCGGCGGCGGTGTTATTCATATTGTCGAATGGAGGGATTTCCCAAATCTATAAATAACTTCACGTTTAGCTATAATGAAAGTGTTACGCGCTCCTGCATACCACTTGACACAGTTCCCGACGTCGGTGATAGCTAAACACGGCAACAGGCTGCTTTACCAGCCAAACGGGGCCGCTAACATCAGACGATGCACTACCTGCACAAAATAATATAACTCTCTAGAGGCGATCGAGGACTAGATACGTGCAACAACGCAAACACAAACAATATAGTATATATTTGTAAGTTTAATGAACAATAAAGATGACATTTCGTATAGCTGGAGTATAATGAGAGAGAAGGCCCCGAGATGCTTAACCATACAGTTCTTAGTCTCTTATTGTGGGGTGTGTGGGGTGGCAGAACATTGTTGATCAGTCGCCATCCGCCGCCAAGTCGAAATGGCCGAGTTCTCAGGTTTGCGGGCCTTATATAGTCCTTGGTGAATTATTCGCCAGGCGTCGTAACGTTATTAGACGTCGTTGTCCCGTAGATCGGGCGTAAAGCAAGACCGGCTGCTGACGTCGTATCTGATTAACATATGCAAATTCGAGCTAGCTATCGCCGTGGTTACTCGACGTTAGTTCCAAAAGACCCGCTAGTTAGCGTATGTGTCAAGTACAACGATTAGTGTTAGAATTTCACAGAAAGTGGCGCCATCGGGCGTGGAGAAATGTATGTACGGATTCGCCTTGTTCAATTACCCATATTGGAGCCAACATGGACAATGCAGTTTTTTTGGATGTCATGTGAGAATCCTTGGAAACGAGGACATTGCTTAGAAGCTGTTCCTCTCCTTTCCAGTCGGCTTGAGTTTCCTTTAAGTTGTTTCTTACATAACTGCATGCAATGAGCTGCTCTGAGCCTATTAAAGTTGTCTTGACGGCAATTCAGATGAGACTATGCAACGAGGACTATGTATATACTTATATTTACGTATATATATATATATTCTTTAAAACTGGGCACCACATATTTTGTTTCCACATTACGATGCTGATAAATTGTTCTTTCTTTCATTGATTGCAAGTCAAATAATTATTGTATCCTCTGTGTATTAAGTATGTTAGAAATAGTACATTTA
Source organism: Branchipolynoe longqiensis (assembly GCA_030323885.1). Lineage (NCBI taxonomy): Eukaryota > Metazoa > Annelida > Polychaeta > Phyllodocida > Polynoidae > Branchipolynoe > Branchipolynoe longqiensis. The sequence continues at coordinate 26,155,110 of CM059197.1, forward strand.
TTGAAGCTATCCCAAGAAAGAAATTACAAGTTTACTTATATAATTTTGTGCTAGTGTGAAAAAGTGAAAATTTAAACATTTACACTATGCATGTAGCCATACTTCTTTTCAACTTATTTTTCAACTTTTTTCTTGTAACTCACCATGTGTGCTTAAGAGTAATCAATAAAATCTTGTTTGACTGTTTGTTAAAATGAGGTTCTGGATGTTTCTTTGATTTTCATGTTACACAAGTGATATTAATGTATTGCTCAATTTGTATAAGGTCTAATTCAAAAAGTGAAATTCATTTTCTTTCAACTGACATATGCACAACATGCATACCTTCATTGGACATTGGATTAGGCTATTATTTGGAAGGTCTTTTGCTATTATTTGGAAGCTTTTCACTTTTGGTCCCAATGTTACACTTTCGTGCCCAGTTTTAAAGAATGACCCATATGTTTATGTATGTATATATATTTATATATATATATATATATATATATATATAAGTATTTATTTATATGCTTCACATCAGTGAATGTACCTGCCAGAGTTATCCCATTATGGTGCTCGCTAATGTTGTTTCAACGCAGGAAATATGGCAGCAATGGTCCTAATGCAGTACCTTCTGAGTTGATGCCGTGCCATGCATCATCTGCTGATGCGAAGTCAAATTCAAGGTGGAAGACATAACATGAGCCTTATATGGGCATGTAGCTGCATGAAGCCTCATATTCATCTCGTTATCTCATGCCACACTCGCCCGGACACGGTGGCCGAATTGATAGAGCGCAGGCTTCCTGTAGGGAAGGTTGGGACTTCGAATCTCAGCCGAGTCAAACCAATGTTTTCGAAAGTTGATGCATGTCACTACCTAGACTGGTTCTCGGCATTGATAGGAAAAGACAAGAATGACTGGTCAGCATGGTATCAGGATAATGTGACTGTGTGGGATATTGGGTCATAGTGCCCGTGACCTGGTCTCCTAGTGAGGTAGCACTGTACAATCGCCATAAGTGCATAAGTCGGTACCCATCCTGATATGACCTTATATGTTACTAGGAAGTAACACAACAAAACAAAAATCAAGCAAATTCCAAACTGTATTCATGGTGGGGAACATGAGCAGAATGATCCTTATATGGGCATGGAGGACCTCATGACGACATGACGTTCCTTCTCTACCACATCACCTAATACCAATACCAGACTGTGTTCATGGTGGCAACAATGAACCTAATGATCCTTATATGGGCATGCAACGCCTCATGACGTCATGACGTTCCTTCTCTACCTAGTCACCTAATACCAGACTGTGTTCACGGTGGTGACAATGAAAGTAATGATCCTTATATGGTAATGTAGCACCTTCTGACGTCATGACGTTCCTTCTCTAACTAGTCACCTAATACCAGACTGTGTTCACGGTGGCGACAATGAACGTAATGATCCTTATATGGGCATGTAGCACCTCATGACATCATGACGTTCCTTCTCTACCTAGTCACCTAGTACCAGACTGTGTTCACGGTGGCGACAATGAAAGTAATGGTCCTTATATGGTCATGTAGCACCTCATGATGTCATGACGTTCCTTCTCTACCTAGTCACCTAATACCAATCTGTAAATAAAGTTGACGTGCACACCTAAATGTGTAGTAATAATGGTAGCATAAAGCATTTATACAAATATTATTATTATGGAACCTTTCTCTATATTGATATCCATGTCAGATTCGAACCCGCAACCCCCAAGCTTGCTCGCTTGGCGGTCGTAGCGGGTCAGTTACAGGAGCTTGGTAATGATTGGTCTACACCGGAGTGGGCTTAGGGGGGGAGGGGGGCACTGCCCCCAGCCTCCAAAGATCATCTGCCCCTATAGGCCCAGTTGGTGGGCTTGTAACAGTGACAAGCTTCATTAAATTGATTTAATATTCCTTCCACGAAGCAATAACTGTTTATTAATTAATAAAGTTCACCGGTATGTAATTTTGATATGAGGGGATAACATGTAGGCACGTGCTTTGGTTGAGAAAACATTATGCTTCCATCCGATTATGCAACATTAAAGGAGGCAAATCTGACAGGAGTGATCTTTATATGGGGCATGCAGGACTTTGCGATGTTATTACATTCCAGATGCTTCTCGCAAATCAGCACCTAGCAGTGCCCAGGAGGGGAAATAAAGCAGGAATAATCCTTATATGGGCATGCAGTGCCTAAAGGCCCTGTCACATTACGGCGTATGGCGGGAGCGTATTGAAAACCTACGTAAGTCCTGCGAATGCCGGCCTATGATGACCTTTGGTGACCTATCGGGTGTTTTTGAGCATATGTGTAACCTATGAGGAGCGTATGAGGAGCGTACGAGGAGCGTACGAGGAGCGTATGAGAGCGTACTGTGACATTTTTTGACGGTTTTGATTGGCATATGGAACCTATGCGTAGCGTATGCGTAGCGTATGCGTAGCGTATGCATAGCTTATGCGTAGCGTATGCATAGCGTATGAGTGTATGAGTAGCGTATGAGTCAAGATCGATGTCGAGACCTATGGCATACGCTTGGAATACGCTGTGCATACGCTGTGCATACGCTGTGCATATGCTGTGCATATGCTAGGAGTACGCTCCCATACGTAACTCATAGGTTATGCATACGCTACATATGCTAGAGATACGCCGGTGACGCAAGTTGAGCGTATGCGTAACCTACGCCGGCACACCCCTAGCGTACGAGGAGCGTACACCGGCATACGAGGAGCGTACACCAGCGTATTAGTAGCGTATGAACCATACGCTCCCATGGTCGAGACTTTTTGAGCATGCACAAACAAATTTGGACGGACGGCGGGAGAAAGCGTATGGCGGCATACAACGGCATACGCCGGCATAGGCCGGCACATGACGGCCTATGCGTAGCGTATGCATAGCGTATGGTGGCGTATGGCGGCATATGCCGACGTATATGACGTAATGCGCCTACGCCGCCGTACGCTCCCGCAAAAAACCCTAATGTGACAGCACCTTTATATGGGCATGTAGTGCTTTATATGGGCATTCAGTGCCTTATCATCTAATGAAGTACCCATCTTATCTAGTCTGCTATTCGAAGGCGGCAGGCTCAGGAGCTAATATCAGTGTTCGAAATAGAGCTTGTCCGCTTGTCCGAGCCAAGTGAGAGTAGGGACGGACACGCAGAATATGGCTTGACATTTTTTATTGGACAAGTGCAAATTTTGGGCTGATCAAAACCTTGTTCACAGTCAGTTACTTAGTGTGAAGTAATTTACCAATACCATGCCAGTGTGAAGTCATTAAAATATTATTTACATTATTTATGGCATTGGTTTTATTGTTTTGGTTTATTTGTGTAGTTTTATTCCCATAACCATGGAGGTTAACTGAGATAATAAATGTAAGTACTGCGGAGAAATGAAAATTCAGACGGACGAGTGAAAATCACACCAGACTTGTCATAAGGACAAGTGAAAAACTTCGCTTATTTCCATCACTGAATATACATATGTTCCCTAATACATTATTTATGTTTAAATTAGTTTAAATAGAACAACGTAGAATTAATAGAATATATATAATATATATAAACTGCTGTAAGTCAGTCAGTAATAGTTCAGATAAGACGCAAGAATACTCGTATCATGCGCAATGAGAACTCGGACATGTGAAACTGGCTCTCGTTATAAACTGATAAACCCACGCACAAACAATTAGATATAATAGACAAAAGGAAATAAAGCAAATAATTTAATATGTATTTATAACACTGTCGCTATTCCCTTCAGCATCCCTTTGACTAACATTTATCATTCGTATCATCATCATCATCATCGTCATCATCATCATTATCATCATCATAAGATAATTCCATAAATAAGTGTAGCGAAGCATTCTTTGGCATGGCATCTACATTTGAAGAGTTCAGGCGCAAAACTACGTAAACGCCATTAACAAATTTGTGATTAAATAAAGAAGTTTTACCTGAAAACAAGTTTAAAGCTCACTAATTCCACTTTTCATATGATCACATGGTTATACATCAAATACACAAAGGAGTATGAATATACAAATATAAGCTTTTTTAGGTTTGATTCCAATGTTTCTCTCCATTTTTGGATTGGCTTTTATATGCTTTTGCGCCTGAACTCTTCATTTGGAGATATTTGGAGTGAAAGCTTTTGTTTGATTGTTTAACAACACCCCAACATAAAAGTAAATATCGGCTATTGGTTAAATAGACCGGTTAAATATATAAAAAGGTAGATATTTTAATTACATAGGAGGTACACACAATTAATATTGGCATGCACATAGAAATTCTGATACAATATGCTTCAACAGTACCAGGTTCTATTAAATGTTGATACAATATGCTTCAACAGTACCAGGTTCTATTAAATGTTGATACAATATGCTTCAACAGTACCAGGTTTGATTAAATGTTGATATAGTATGCTTCAATAGTACCAGGTTCTATTAAATGTTGATATAATATGCTTCAACAGTACCAGGTTCTATTAAATGTTGATACAATATGCTTCAACAGTACCAGGTTCTATTAAATGTTGATACAATATGCTTCAACAGTACCAGGTTCTATTCAATGTTGATACAATATGCTTCAACAGTACCAGGTTCTATTAAATGTTGATACAATATGCTTCAACAGTACCAGGTTTGATTAAATGTTGATATAGTATGCTTCAATAGTACCAGGTTCTATTAAATGTTGATATAATATGCTTCAACAGTACCAGGTTCTATTAAATGTTGATACAATATGCTTCAACAGTACCAGGTTCTATTAAATGTTGATACAATATGCTTCAACAGTACCAGGTTCTATTCAATGTTGATACAATATGCTTCAACAGTACCAGGTTCTATTAAATGTTGATACAATATGCTTCAACAGTACCAGGTTTGATTAAATGTTGATATAGTATGCTTCAATAGTACCAGGTTCTATTAAATGTTGATATAATATGCTTCAACAGTACCAGGTTCTATTAATTGTTGATACAATATGCTTCAACAGTACCAGGTTTGATTAAATGTTGATATAGTATGCTTCAACAGTACCAGGTTCTATTAATTGTTGATATTATATCCTTCAACAGTACCAGGCTCTATTAAATGTTGATACAATATGCTTCAACAGTACCAGGTTCAATTAAATGTTGATAGAATATGCTTCAATAGTACCATGTTCTATTGAATGTTGATACAATATGCTTCAACAGTACCAGGTTCTATTAAATGTTGATATAATATGCTTCAACAGTACCAGGTTATATTAAATGTTGATACAATATGCTTCAAAAGTACCAGGTTCTATTAAATTAACTTTGTATATATATATATATATATATATATATATATATATATATATATGCCCCCCCCAAGAAAAAGAAAGACAAAGCTTACCACCACCGCCCCCGACAAACAGATGTTAAAAATTAAATCCTGATCAAAATTACTTTAAATATGTGAGCTCCTTTGTGTCCCCGCGATGAGCAAGAATCCTTAATGGAGTAAACAAAATGGAATTGCAATAACGCAAGAGGAATTTGGTGGAGCTTTCAGAGACTTAGTAGAAGGATTACAAGTAAAACAACTCGAGCAGCTTAAGACAGGACTATGGCACACCATCCAGGTCGGTGACAAGAGGAGACAATTAAAACAGAAATGAAACTGGGGATAATACTTCTAAGTATTCTTAAAGGCATTAACCCAAACCAGTCTGATGAAAGAATTTAAACAAAACTTGAATAACCAACAACAAAAACTGGGGTGGTTTGGAACAACTAATCAAATGCAGAAATACATAAATTCTGCTGAACATTAAAACATTGTCACACAAAATTCTGCATAGTCCGACAAACGCATAAAATCTTCAAAGCCAAAACTATTATCTAGATTTGATCCTACATATCTAACTTAGATACTGACGCATTTAATAAGCATTTTTTTTGCCACATATAAAGGAATACCACTGAGTCATTTTACTAGAATATGTTACTGCTGAAGCCAGGGGTATCAACAATTTTACAGGTTTGCACTTCAAATATCTCCAAAGTTAGCCATTTAAAATAAAAGTTGATCCAAACTAAAGTAAGGTAAATAATAACCATCATCCTAATATATTCATCTCAGAAACTGACTGAAACTCAAAACCGTGGGTACATTGACGTGGCTGCACATCCACCTGCATTGACGTGGCTGCACATGTGCCTGCATTGACATCACTGCACATGCGCCTGCATTGACATCACTGCACATGCACCTGCATTGACATCACTGCACATGCGCCTGCATTGACATCGCTGCACATGCGCCTGCATTGACATGGATGCTGCATTGACATCGCTGCACATGTGCCTGCATTGATGTCACTGCGCATGCACCTGCATTGGTGTTGCTGCACATGCACCTGCATTGACATCACTGCACATGCGCCTGCATTGACATCACTGCACATGCGCCTGCATTGACATCACTGCACATGCGCCTGCATTGACATCGCTGCACATGCGCCTGCATTGACGTGGATGCTGCATTGACGTCGCTGCACATGTGCCTGCATTGATGTCACTGCGCATGCACCTGCATTGGTGTGGCTGCGCCTGTGCCTGCATTGACATGGCTGCACATGCACCTGCATTGATGTCACTCCACATACACCTGCATTGATGTTGCTGCGCATGCACCTGCATTGACATGGCTGCGCATGCGCGGGGGCTAAGTGGGTTTATGGTGACAGTGAGGGATGCTGGGTAATTGGGAGCCCGGATCTAATACGAACATCATGGCACCCGATGAATGCCGACCTGCGACGGCAATACTGCCTGTAATTCGCTTACCTCGACCCAATATGGGGTCAGAGGTCACGCATTGCGCCATTCAGCGGGCCGCTAGCATTGGGTGGCTGTGGTAGAGGTCGTCTTGTAGAGGTCACTCACTTAATCACTCACGCACTCACACAGTTAACCTGTCAGTCAGTCACTCAGTAAGTCACACACTTAACCTATCAGTCAGTAAGTCACATCCTTAGCCTGTCAGTCAGTATGTCACATACATAGCCTGTCAGGCAGTAAGTAACATACTTAGCCTGTCAATCAGTAAGTCACACAGTTAGCCTGTCAGTCAGTAAGTCAGATACTTAGCCCATCAGTCAGTCAGATACATAGCCTGTCAATCAGTAAGTCAGATAGTTGGCCTGTCAGTCACTCAGTAAGTCACAAAGTAGGCATGTCAATCAGTAAGTCACACAATTAGCATATCAGTCAGTAAGTCAGACACTTAGCCTGTCAGGCAGTATGTCACACACTTAGCATGTCAGTCAGTAAGACATATACTTAGCCTGTCAAACAGTAAGTCAGACAATTAGACTGTCAATACTGTCAGTCAGTAAGTCACACACCTATCCTGCCAGTCAGTAAGTCACACACCTATCCTGCCAGTCAGTAATTCACACACACAATTAACCTGTCAGTCAGTAAGTCACATTATTAGACGATCAGTCAGTAAGTCACATTATTAGCCTGTCAGTCAGTAAGTCACAACCTTATCCTGTCAATCAGTGAATCACACAGTTAGCGTGTCAGTCAGTCACTCAATAAGTCACATGCTTAGCCTGTCAATCATTAAGTCACACACCTAGCCAGTCAGTCAGTCACTCAGATTTTGAATCAGTAAGTCACACACTTACCCTGTCAGTAAGTAAGTCACATACTTACCCTGTCAGTAAGTAAGTCACATACTTATCCTGTCAGTCAGTAAGTCACATACTTAGCCTGTCAGCCAGTCACTCAGTAAGTCACTCACTGAGGTTGTCAATCAGTAGGTCAGACACTTACCCTGTCAGTAAGTAAGTTACATACTTATCCTGTCAGTCAGTACATCACATACTTAGCCTGTCAGTCAGTCACTTAGTAAGTCACTCACTGAGGCTGTCAATCAGTAAGTCACACACTTATCCTGTCAATCAGTAGGTCACATACTTAGCCTGTCAGTCAGTCACTCAGTAAGTCACTCACTCAGGCTGTCAATCAGTAAGTCACACACTTAGCCTGTCAGTCAGTAAGTCATACACTTAGCCTGTCAGTCACTCACTCAGTAAGTCACTCACTTTAAGTTGCATAGTCCGATGGTTTTGAGTTTCAGCCATTTTCTGAGCTAAGCATAACATCATTCTGGACATGACAGGAACTCAAAACAATAGAACTATACAACAATATGCGAGAGCCAAAAATATACAGGACATTGTTCTTTCAGCGCATTGTGTAGAAAACAGATGCATTCTATAATAACTATTGAAACATCCATTCTGCTTCACTGCAATGGATGCAATTACTGAAGTATTTCATGAAGCTTGTGACAACTCAGTAATTAGTTTGTATCGAGTAAGATGATTTTTGGTTGGCCCACATGACCTAGCACTTATTTATTTAAAGCATGTTTAATAATATACATGTAATGATTACACTCCATTGAAGTTACATCGTAATGAATTATAAACACGATTTTGCATTTATTACTCCCTTTCTAATAAATTGTCCTTCTCTCAATAATAGTCTTCAAGATCAATTCTGAACTTCTGAAGTTTCGCAAACAATACACAAATAGCGACTTAGGTTAGTTCCACACTTCCCCGCTACTTCTCTAAATGGCGCTGCTAGTCTGAATGGGCAGAGTGCCTATGTCACACTGCAGGAATTGCCTGCCTACCCACCGACCTGCCAACCTGCCTGTATAGTCTGGCCACAATGTGATATGTAAATGAGGTCACGTGGTACATGTGAGGCGGCGGGGGCTATATTCTAATAGCACGGCTGCCATTCGTTCTCCATTCTCATATAACCCGGGTATAGTTGGCCAAATGCGTCATATTTAAATTATAGACATTGTATGATTACACATATAAAGATATATATATATATTACATATATGCACACATATATACAAGTGCATGAGTATATCAATCTGTGAATCGATGAATAAATGAATATGCAAATGTGCAAATATATGTGATGCAAAACGGATTATTCGAGAATAAATTGTAGGGGAAGAAGGTGTTATTATTATTCCTCCTTATAAGCTTTGGTGGAGTTCCCCCTCCCTCTGGTGGGTTTGAATGTATTCGGGTGGCCCCCCTTGCGCCTCACACATATACAAATTATATTTATCAAAAAGATATTCATGCAAATATATATTTACCCCAGATATGATTATCAAACATACATATAAAAGATATATATCCAAATATATATATATCTAAATATATATATCTATCTAAATATGTATTTATCCTCGTACATATTTATTAAAATATATATTTGCAATTATCCACTGATATATATATATGTATATATATACATATATATATGTATATATATATACATATATATATATATATACATATATATATATATATGACACTGTCTCAAAAGGTGCTAAGCAATATGGGACAAAACTTTGTCCATTGTAACGATCAACATACTATCTGCTTATGCATTTGCTCAGGATAAACTGATTTGTTTTTTACATGGTGTTTCATAATCCCAATAGAATACATATTGATTTGAAGCAAATGTCCTTGTGTTCTCAGTGTAATCGTTTCTGTGCTGTTTTGTGTCAATTGTTACAATGGAAAACAAAAAAAAAAGTTATCGCCTTTTGAGATGGGCTCATATATATCTGCATGTACATATATAAAGGCAGGGCTAATCACAAATTCGCTCATAGTAATCACCCAGTGTCCATCTATTTATTGTGTCACGTCAATAATCAACCAGGTTTGGTAACTTAAAGCTGCATAGCACGATGAAGCATCACATTTTCAAAACCAAAATAATGATATAGATTTGACTCTACATATCTAACTTAGATATTGATGCATATATTAAGCATTTATTGCCACATAGAAGGGAACACTGCGACAATTTGATAGAACCTGTTAATGCTGAAGCCTATAGTGTCAGAGTTTTGGCGTCCTTGCCAAAACTAAGTTTACATGATTGAATTTCAAATATCTCAAAACTTATCCATTTAAAATAAAAGCAATTTCAACCTGAAATAAGGTAGATTATAATGACCAATATAATATATTTATCTCAGAAAAATTACCAAAACCATCGGACTCTGCAACTTTAACGATCAGGACAAAACAGATGCCAACAGAAGGAAACGAGGCCCTTACTTCCGGCCACGTGACCTGCACCAGCTTTTCACCAATTAGTTCTATTTACACTAGCACTCTGTGAATGCACCAGAAGTGCAGCCTTATGCAGCAATCATACACCACCGCACATTCCTGACGGTTGGAAACAATCCCAGTTGTATTTAGTTTGATTGCTTAATTACACAATTACTATTCATTGTACCCTTGTCATAAATATCCCACCACAGACGAAAGATAACAGAAACACCCTCGAATTTAATGCTAAATCTGTGTGTGTTAATATCAGAATATAATAGTACACTTTCTCAACAAAATATTTGATAAAAAAACCTTTAGCGCGCCATAATTCAAATGTGGCGCACGCCTTTATTATAGAATTCTGACTCTTTTGGCCAACCATAATCAGCTCGTAGACAAAATATTTGTTAAAAAAGCTTTCGCGCGCCATAATTCTAATCTGGCACGCGCCTTTATTATAGAAGTCTGACTCTTTTGGCCAACCATACTCAGCTCGCAGACACGCCTTCTATTCATTCTCTCCAACGGTGCTTAACCGAGGCTTAGAGCGCACAGAGCGCCTTTCTCATTGCTACCCTCTGCTCTTAGCTCGCTTGTCCCGTTTGCCCACAAAATCCCTCTTGCGGAACCTTCAGTTTTAAGTGCCGTGTCCTTGCCTTTTGCGCCCATAATAAAATCACTTACCCGCTGCCGAATTACTCCCAAACTTTACTCCAAACGACGCGGGGGACCATTACCGACATCATTACCTTCCCCAAATTCCTCGCAGTAAAGACCCACTAGCCGTTCAATGCCTGATATTCATGTGGCGTTTATTTCGGATTTATTCCACGGTTAATTCGGCACACCTACCACCTACCTCGCCTCCACACCACCAACATCCGCAACCGACCGAACGGGATATAGCCGAATCACTAAGAGTGCTGGCTGGCTTCACATACGAGAGAGAAGCTGTGGATTTGGAACCCGACTGAGTCAAATCGAAGACTTACAAATTTTATACTAGCCACTACCTAGCCTGGCTCTCGGCATTAATAAGATGGGGTAAGGATTTGCTTGCTCCGTATCAGAATAATGTGACTGAGTGGGATATTGGGTCATGATGCCAGCAGACTGGTCTCTCACTAGGGCAGCACTATAGAAGTCACTATGAGTGCGCACTGTCACAAATCGGTGCATATCCTTATATTACCTCAGGTGTTGCTAGGTCATGAAACCCTAATAAATCGAAAGAATACACCCACAAGTTGCCCCCTCCCATCACCACTAGTCCACCCTGACACACCAACACACCCACACACCCACCAACACAGAGCTGGGCATCAGGCCCTAGCCACATGGGAGATTCTTAGGTTTGTGAATATCGAGGAGCTTCTTTAAACAGAACAATAAAACCAGAACCGGAAAGCCAATGACGGTAATGACGTGGCATTGTCATTGTAATCCAGAAAGCAAACCTCACACAAGGAAAGTTTGTTTTATTTAATGATGCCTCTAGAGCAAATTGATTTTTATCATTGGCTATTGGACGTCAAACACATGGTCATTCCAACATTATTTCTTTGGAGGAAACCTGCTTTCTGATAAGCAGCAAGGGGTCTTTTATATGCACTTTCCCATAGACACGACAGCACATACCACAGCCTTTGATGAACCAGTTGTGGATCACTGGTTGGAACGGAAAATAGCCCAAACTGCAACTGAGCAGGATCGATAGGATGATCCACACCATCCCAGGTTGACACTCTACCACCTGGGCTACGCCCGATCCTCAAACCTCACACAATAAGGATCATTGCATGATATATATATATAAGAACGAATTTCAGCAGTACAGTGAGTCACGGTTACAGTGTGAAGGGGGGGGGGCACCCCCACTGAGATGAGGTGGGGGAGGCTGGAGTAGTAGATGTGTATGAGAGGCTCCAACAGTCCCCGGGGGCTGGGTAACCTATGAGGGAGAGGAGGAATATTCCGGGTTATTATACTCGTATAATTATTATACAGCATATATATATATATAGTTTTGAAAGTGAGCAGTGTGACAGTTGGCTCACAGTATAGGAGGCAGGGGAGGAGAGAATGCCCGCTCCGCAGCAAATAACATGGAAGTTAAGGTGGTTAGAGAGAAACATTTAAGGGGCTGCCGTTATTTATATCCACATAATAAATTATATAGTACATATATATATATATGATACACAATATATTATGTGAATATAAAACTAGCTAATCTTTTATTCTCATGTATGTGTCGTTGGGGTGTTGAAAATGGGAAATAGTGTGCATAGAGCAGGATTCGAACCCACACATCTTGCCATTCCGGGGATAGTGTGCATTCACCACCTGTTGCATCCCCCCTATCCACGCCTACCTGTCTATGTGGCTCCTAGCATGAGAGGTCAGTGCAGACTACTATATGACCAATTCAAAGATTGACTAAGGCATAGAACTCGACTAACTACATTTGAACATGCATTTCTACGTTTAAAAAAAAACCATCATATGTAATATGACTAGATTAAAAAAACTTACAGAAGTAAAACAAACTCTAAAAGTGGAAGTCTTTTCGCGGAATAATCTAAATTGCGTGTGGAATGGTGAAATGAGAGCCTGGAAATTACAATGATTCCACGTAAAGAGGAACAGATGTTCAGTCTGTCAACAATACACATGTCACATGTTAGTGTTACAATGTTGCTGTTATCGAATACTGATAGTGATATGTACTTGGGTATAGCTCAACATACACTATTTCGCGCCATCCACTAATACAAAAAAGAGAGGAGGTAACAACAATTATTATGTGAGGGGTCAGGGAAAGGATAGGTGTCCTCTTTTTTTTTTAAGGGGGTGGTTTCTCTCTACTCCTCTTATAATTTATTGTGTCAGTATATTTCACCACACTCACTTACATCTACATATCATACTCGGACACAAGTGCCATCACCACATACTGCCATCGCATGGTGAGTCTTGGGCGAAGTACAACCTGGCGGAGCCCGTCCCTCTCCAGGTCGAACATGTTGCCGTTGAGTTTGTGGAACTCTGCCGCCCATCTGGCCCTTGTCTTTGTACCGTGAAGATATCCGCCCAGTGATGCCGTGTTGACACCAGCTATTTCACCCATAACTATACACAATCGTACTATACGGATTGGTCGCCGCCCAGGTCAACAAGGATGGCACTTTCTGCCGTGCCCTCACTGAAGAGCACCAAAGAAGAATATAAACCATAAAAATGAGATACTACAAATCTCATACAAATGAGGAATTCCATGCCAAGATCCAGCAGGCAATTAGGCCACACAAAGATCTCCTGACAATCGCAAAGAGACGCAAATTGCAGTGGCATGGCCATATTTCCAGTTCATCAGATCTAGGCAAAACCATTTTGCAAAGCACAGTGAAATGGGGAAGAAAGTAAGACAGACAAAGGAATAGCTGGGAGAGAAAATCAGGCAATGGACACGCCTGGAGTTCGGCAATTCTCAGAGGGCTGTGGAGAACAGGAACAACTGGAGAAAACTGGTTGCGAAGTCGTTTGTGGTCCCGCAATGAACCTTCTGGTTAAGGGATTGCAGTTATTGATGGCATTGATAATGGTGATAATGATGATATTGTGATAACGTAAAGCAAGTGACCTGCCAACCTGCAAAAGATATATGCATATATATGTATACATATTATATATATACATACATATATACACATAAAGGAGTATCGTGGATTTATTTGAATAATAATTGAAAATTCATTAAAAATTATTACAAGTTGAAATATTTGTGTGGTGTTTTCTGTGGCAGAGTTCTAAGAGTGTCTGACTTTTTTCTAGGTCGGACTCCTAATCTGAGGGTCAGTGGTTCGATTCCCTGTGCCCCCACCTCTGCTAATTTAGATTTCCACCGCTGTGTATAACTTACAGCATCAACAAAGGCCAGTTACTCTCATACCATGTCTATGTGTTGTGGGAGGTTAAAAATCCCTTGGGTCGGTAAAAGTGTAGGCTCGGGCTTTCTCTCGACAAACTGTCTAATGGTGAAAACAAGTCTATTCTGACTTATCCATGATAGGTAGTATACATCTTCAAGAAAGAAAATAACTATTTCTTCACAGCCGGGAGACCAGAGTCTTAGCACTGAGGACAGACTACATTAAAGTGTATTAATGAAACGGCTAACTTAATAATAATAACAAATCACAAATAAGCGCGGTAACGATGACAATCCCCAAGGGCTATATTATATTATATATATGGTACAAATACGCACATGAAAGCATATAATGTGGCAGGCACCCATTTGGTTGGTTTGTATTGTTTTGGTTTCCTTCTGTGCAGCGCTAACTAGTTAGCGTTCTTCAGCTGGAAAAGGCTGCGGACCCAGGAGGGGGCCGGAAATGCCTTATTTACTGGGCACCTAGCCACCCTCCCCTTGCCACGAATGGATCACCGTCTAATGAGGGCAGTCAGGCTGCGGGCCGGCACCGCTCACCGCCGAATAACCTCGGCGCCCGGGGACACTTAGCCCGGCCCCGACCCCTGAATACCGGCGCCGGCCGGGCAGCGGCGGGATTAGGACCCCCCCCCCCCGCCCCCCGTCTCTTCCTCCCAGCAGCACCCCCCACCCCCCACCCCCGTCGAACTCCCACCTGCCTGCCTCTCTCTCCACTACCTCCTAAAGGCCCTGTCACACTACGACGTAACGACGTCAGCGTAGGGAGAACGTGAAGAATGTTGAACTTCTCGGCGTGGTATGCAAATTTCGGCACAAGTTGAACGTGGATGCAGCGTAGTTGACGAGAGCATAACGTCGGTAAAGCGTAGCGATACCGTCATTCAACGAGAGAGGACAACGTCATTACGGTCACGGAACGTTATGAACGTTATTCGATCACCAGAACTATGTTATCTGATGTTAAATATGTCATGACACAGTGGCTAAACATTGAACATACGTTGAACATACGTTCTCCTGACGTTCTTCTGACGTTCTCCTGACGTTCCCATTACGCCGCGTGGACGTTTCCACCGGGTTTAATGTGGGTCAACGTAGTGGAACGTAGTTGAACGTAGTGAGCAGCGTTTGACTAACGTCCGTTTAACGTCATTGATGTTCGCCGAACGTGTACAGAACGTATAGCGAACGTAAACCCTTATCTTCGAGTTATGTCGAAAGTTTTGAACAGGTTCAACACTTTGACACGCGCCGATGTAACACGACGTAACATGACGTAGCTCGACGTCAGTCTAATGTCATCATAACATAACCCAATGTACGTCAACGTAATGACGAAACGTGATCACGTGAGGCTTACGTTTGCTCGTTACGTCGTAGTGTGACAGAGGTATTACGGAGGTTGGCATGGATGGGGGGGTAGGGGGGGGGGATAAATGTACGGATACAAAAGATGTAGCCCACTCACATGATGGGGCAGTGTACAGGGCCAACCATCCTTTTCATTTTGATCCATAAATCAGCAGTTGCTGAGTGCGAAGGTTTCTTTTGGGGAGTAGAGGGGTGGGGAGTGGAGGAGGGTGGTGAAGGGTGAGGATGAGGTTGTATAAGGTTAATAGGGTGGGGGTGGAGGAGGGAGATGAAGGGTGGGGAGAAGGGTAAAGAGGTTTGGTTAATAAGGTGGGGGTGGAGGTGAGAGCTAAAGGTGAGGGTTGGAATTAATGGAGGTGTATGGGTGTGTGTGGGGGTTGCAGGTGGGGTGACGCAGGGGTTGAGGAGTCGGGCAGAAGTGAGGAGGGGTGGGGGTAGGGAGAGGGCTTAAGAGGGTAGGTTGTTGGAATTTTACGTCCTGGCAACATCTAAGATCATATCAGGACAGGTACCGAGTTGTGACAGTGCACACTCATGGTAACTTTATAGTGCTGTCCCACTGGGAAATCAGGCCACCAGCACCATGACCCAATATCCCACTCAGTTACATTATCCTGACACTTGAGCTAACCAGTTGTTGCCCTATCCTATTAATGCCGAGTGTCAAGCTAGGAAGCGACAAGTATCAATTTTGTAAGTCATTGGTTTGACTAGACCAGGAATCAAACTCACGCTCTACTGATTCAGCCACTGCGTTTGGTGTTTAAGAGGGTGGTGGTTAGGCTAATATGGAGTGTGGCATTAATAGAGGCGGGTGTGGGTGTGGGTGTGGGTATAGGGGTGGGGGTGGAGAGGGTTGCTAAGACATGGATGCATGGGTGAGTAAGTGGAGGGTTGAGTAAGTGGAGGGTTGAAAGTGTGCATGCGCCTTGTGTGAATGGAGAGGAGCAGAGGGTGATATGCGAGGCTTTATTGTTTATTTGTATATTGTTTGTTTTCATATTGGTTGCTGACACATTGGGGTCTTACATCCTGACAAGACCTGAGGACACATCACGAAGAGGTATGTGGATGGGCTGATCAGGAACAGAAGCATTATGTGTAGGGTGTGTGGAAGGTTATGCAGGACGATGAAGAGTGCTTGCACACTGGGGTTTGGCATCCTATCAACATCTGAGGAGGACGTGAGGGCGCTAAAGTGGCTGTCACACATCACCGGATTGAGCAACGGACAGAATTGTCTAGTCCGGTGGTGATAAGTATCAAAATGTATTAAAATGTGTCAAAGTGTTGCAGCCATCGGGGCTACAAACGGACATGACATGGAAATGAAATGGACATGAAACGGACATGAAACGGACAGCCAACAGACGAAACAAACTCAAACCGGACAAGAACCGTAGACGTCAATCCGCCGGCATCCGTTCGTAGTTTTATACATGTTCAAAACTTGAACGGACACAAACCGGACTTTGTTCAGTTTCTGTCCGTTTCCCCCAATCCGGTGATGTGACAGCCGCTTTTGGTATGTCCCCTAGGTGACTAGGAATAGCCGTATTACACATTGGGTGTGGTGTGACTGTGTGGAAGCTAAGTACACACATGGGTGTTGTGGGGGTGGTTGGGTGATAAGAAGTATAGGCTACAATTATGGGCAACTGCTTTGACAGTCAGTGCAGGAGGTGGGGAAGTGGACGGGGCGGGGCATGAATTAGGTGTGTGGGTGGTGGTTGGCGGGGTCCAGAGGGTGGCGGTTTACGAGGCGCCAAGGCTCAATAGAGGGAGTGCACGTGATGTCATCACTCAGCGGTCAGCGGCCAGCCATCTTAGATTACGAGCACCCTCCCTAGCCATGTTGTGAATGCATGCAGATGCAGTAAAACAGAGTTTTCTTGTGTTCTGGGAGGTTCTGGGCAGTTTACATCCAATGTGTTTACTTACAGCACTTTACTAACAACTTCTAAGGCCAACCTGCTCAAAACAGTGACAAATAAACCAACACATCAGTAAATAAGCACAGTGGAGGCAGTTGCAAGCCTTTTGTATGTAATCCAATATGGCCACCAAAAGTTGTTTTGTGACGTCATTCCACCCCATCTATTATGGGATGTACTGAGGGTAAAGTAGAGGACAACATACACACGGGGTATTTGGCACCAAGTAGGGAGGTGGGCGAGGCTCAAATAAGGGCAGGCCTGGGCGTGTAGGGAGGTGATTGTGTGATTTGTGTGGATGTGATGTGATGGCATGTGTGATTGTGTGATCGTGGATTGGGCCTATGATTGTGTGATGATGTGTGTGATTGGGCTGTGTGATGTGTGAGTGTGGATACGTGTGCGATGTGTGAGTATGTAATTGTGTTGTGATTGTGTGATTGTGTGATCGTGTGATTGTGTGATGTGATTGGGCAAATGTGTTGTTGTGTGAGTGTCTGATAGCGTGAATGTGTGATTGTGTGATGTGATTGTGTGAATGTGCGATTGTGTGGGTGGGTGGGAAGTAGCAGTGTTGTTGTGAGTGAAATGGTAGCTGGATTAGTAATGGTGTGATTGGAAGAGTTATGTAGGCCAGAGTGGATTAATAAT
Organism: Branchipolynoe longqiensis; assembly: GCA_030323885.1. Classification (NCBI taxonomy): domain Eukaryota; kingdom Metazoa; phylum Annelida; class Polychaeta; order Phyllodocida; family Polynoidae; genus Branchipolynoe; species Branchipolynoe longqiensis. The sequence goes on from CM059197.1 coordinate 26,173,225, forward strand.
AATAATATTAATAATACAATATTTATTTCCACATGATCAATGTACACACACGTTGACATTTATATTAGTAATTTTTCACATGGAAAAGGAGAAAGCAGAAGTACAATACTTATGACGTGCTTTCCCATTTAAAAATAACATATATCACATTACAAATATCATAGAAATAATTTATTAAAAAATATATATATATTAACATTAATATAGAATACAAGACCAGCGCTGTGGTATTGACAATACAAGGTTAGTTGGTTGGTTGGTTGTTGGAGTTTTACGTCCTGACAACATCTAAGGTCATTATTCCGAAAATGGTGCCCATAAAGATGGCCGAAGAGAGGGTGGGTGAACAGGGGTGGTTCATTGGTCGTAATGCTCGCATTACGCTTGATGTGTGGAGAGGAAGAGACCCTCCCCCCGCCTGCCGCTGTCGCGCAGCATTCGTGCCTCCCCTGCCACCCGCCTCTCAGCTTTCTCCCTCGCCCTACCCCGGCCCGCCACTTTCTCACCTCCCCCGACCTCGCCGTCCCTTCCTCCCTTATAAGGCCGCCCGCCGGCCTCCCTCAGTCACTCGCCTTCCTGCCGTCCTCCCTGCTGCTCCATTTTTCTTTGGCCTTCACCTCGGACCGTTGGCCGTCACCTCGGACCTCGGACCGTTTCTCCACCTCGGACCGCTCCAACACCAGCACCATGCCCGGAAACGGAGAAGGAAAGGGACGGAAAGGCGCCCGGACGACCGCCCTGGCCACGCCGGGACCCTCCTCGGGCACGCCGGGAGGCGCCTCACCTGCCCCGGCCCCGGTCTCCCCTCCGGCGTCTCAGGACCGAGCTTCGGGCACTGAGGCCGCCATCCTCCAGGCCATACAGCACCTCACCAGCCGCATGGAGGCCCTCGAGTCCGGGCCCGCCCAGGGGCCCCCGGAGACACCCCAGCCCGCGCCGAGGCGGCAACCGGTCTACACCACGCCGCCCATCCCAGCACCTCGGGCGCGCACGTCATCACCCTCGGGCCGCCCCACCACACATGCCCGGAAACGGGAAAGGAAAGGGACGGAAAGGAGCCCGGACGACCGCCCTGGCCACGCCGGGACCCTCCTCGGGCACGCCGGGAGGCGCCTCACCTGCCCCGGCCCCGGTCTCCCCTCCGGCATCCCAGGACCGACCCTCGGGCACCGAGGCCGCCATCCTCCAGGCCATACAGCACCTCACCAGCCACATGGAGGCCCTCGACTCCGGACCCGCCCAGGGGCCCCCGGAGACACCCCAGCCCGCGCCGAGGCGGCAACCGGTCTACACCACGCCGCCCATCCCAGCACCTCGGGCGCACATCATCACCCTCGGGCCGCACCACACCATGCCCGGAAACGGGAAAGGAAAGGGACGGAAAGGGACGGAAAGGATCCCGGACGACCGCCCTGGCCACGCCGGGACCCTCCTCGGGCACGCCGGGAGGCGCCTCACCTGCCCCGGCCCCGTTCTCTCCTCCGGCATCTCAGGACCGACCCTCGGGCACCGAGGCCGCCATCCTCCAGGCCATACAGCACCTCACCAGCCGCATGGAGGCCCTCGACACCGAGCCCGCCCAGGGGTCCCCGGAGAAACCCCCGCCCGCGCCGAGGCGGCAACCGGTCTACACCACGCCGCCCATCCCAGCACCTCGGGCGCACGTAGTCGGGGGGGATTGCCCTCCGCCGCCACCTCATGCGCCGATCCTGGCCGCCTCGGTGGATTTTTGATCCGCCGGCCCCCCCCGGCCGGCCCGGGGGGCCATCCCCGGCACCTCACCCACACCCATGCCGACAACCCCGTGACCACCACCGACAACCCCCCAGCGACCACCGATCGAAACACCGCCCAGACAGAGCCGGGGACCATCACCTCGCACCGCAGGCCCAGACGCTGCCCATCCTCAGGACGAACCCTCCCCAGACAGCACCGCCGCCGACCATCACGACCACCGACAACCCCCCAGCGACCACCGATCGAAACAACCGCCCAGACAGAGCCGGGGACCATCACCTCGCACCGCAGGCCCCAGACGCCGCCCATCCTCAGGACGGACCCTCCCCAGACAGCACAGCCGCCGACCATCACGACCTCCACGACACCGCCTTCATCAACCCGCCCGACCCGACCCCGACCCCCACCCCACCCGGCCCTGAGGACTTCGCTGCCCCCCTGCTCGACCCTCGAGGCGCCTCACCCACACCCATGCCGACAACCCCGTCACCACTACCAAAAAAACCCTAGAGATCACCGACCGAAACACCGCCCAAACAGAGCCGGGGACCATCACCTTGCACCGCAGGCCCCAGACGCCGCCCACTCAGACAACGAATCCTCCCCAGACAGCACAGCCGCCGACCATCACGGCCTCCACGACACTGCCACCAACCGAAACACCGCCCAGACAGAGCCGGGGACCATCACCTCGCACTGCAGGCCCCAGATGCCGCCCACTCTCACGACGGACCCTCCCCAGACAGCACAGCCACCGACCATCACGACCTCCACACCGCCTTCACCAACCCGCCCGAGCCAACCCCGACACCCACCCCCCCCAGCCCTGAGGACTTCGCTGCCCCCCCCTCTCCGACCCTCGCCACACCTCCTCACCGCAGCTCTCCAGGGAGCGGGCCTCCCCTTCTTTTTGGCCGCCCGCATCCCTGTCGACGCACGATCCCTCACCGCACTCCTGAGGGGCGCCCTGAAGGCCCAAGGACTGCCCGCCTCCGAGACCTTCACTCTCCACAGCCCCCGCCGAGGCACTGCCCAGGCCTGCCACCGCGCCGGGGTGCCCCTGGCCGATATAATGGCGCAAGGCACCTCGACCTCTGAGGCGGGGCATGCATACGTGCCCCCCTCGCCCCCTCGGGCACGCCTCGAGCCCTCTCCTCCGTTTTGGTGGAGGGCTCCTCGGCGCCCCTCCCCTGAACTCTCTAAGCTTAAGGTATACCTCCGCTCCATCTGAGCCTCCTTTTACCTCATCACTTTGCTTGCTTTATTTTGCTCCTCATGAGCCTCCTTACTTGCATTGTTGTATTGTACTTACTTTCTATGTTGCTCCTCATGAGCCTCCTTACTTCCATTCTTGTATACCTGTTTGTCTGAGGCGTACCAATAAACGCCTCCTTCCTCCACTTCCGCCTCGCTTTCTTCCTTTTCGAGCATCAAACACAGATCAAACCAGGACAGGCCCCCATCACCTCATATTACAGGTGTATTAAGATCCTGCTCAGACCCTCATCATCGTCACTGTCATGTGTTGTGTGTCATTGTGCATTTCCATATCGCTTACCATGCAGACCAGTAAGCAGCATTTTGGTGACAGCCCTGCCACTTTTCTCTGTCTGACAGGGGACAGCTTTCCCGCATGCAGCCATCATCATAGGTTGGTGCAGTGTAAGCTCGCTGGGTGCGCTACGTGATTCGGTTGGTTGGGTGTTGGAGTTTTACGTCCTGGCAACATCTAAGGTCATACCAGGATTGGGACCGACTTGTGACAGTGCGCACTCATGGTGACTGTATAGTGCTGCCCCACTAGGACCATGACCTGATATCCCACTCAGTCGCATTATCCTGACACTGAGCCAACCAGTTCTTGCCCTATCCTAATAATGCAGAGTGCCTGGGTAGGAAGTGACAAGTATTCATTTTTAAGTCGTTGGTTTGACTCGACTAGGGTTCGAACCCGTGGGTTCGAATTCCACGATGTCCCAAAACGGGAAACGGACGCTCAACTCATTCGGCCATCCCGTTTTCTGAGATAAAGATATCAAATTGATTGTTAAAATCTACCTTGCTTCACCTCGAAGTAAGTTTGATTTTATACGGCCAAATTTTGAGATATCTAAAGTGCAAACATAAATTAGTTTTGGCAAGCATGCCAAAACTCGGACTTCATAGGCTTTAACAGTAACATGTTCTATTAAATGACCTCAGTATTCCCTTCTGAAAAGAGTTCCAGGAGGGGGAGCCCGCCAGCATTTCACTTTCTACTCTTACTCTGTCCGTGCCTATGGCTCGCTGGTTGGTTGCCATAGAGCAAATAAACATGGTCCTTTGACTCAACTCTCCTCATTTCGTTTTCCTATACTCTACCCTTCCTTTTTCTCCCAGGCATACTCCTCCCCCTGACCAGGGGAGTTGTGTGCCTGCTTGGCTGGGGCTCTGTACATTTACGTTTTCTCTCGTTTTGTTCTTGTTGCTGGAACCACCGCTGCACCCATCTTTACCCACCATTCCTAGAAACCCTTGCTGCTGTCGACTGGATACAAGTGCCAACTACCGCTCAACTACCGCCGGACCGAAGAGATTCGGGGCCGCCTCAACGCTTTACTGTTACAACATTGTAAAGATGTCCCCAGCTTTTACAACACTCCCTACTGAAGTTTGATCTTCAACCAAAGATTGGGCCGATTTATCGGAGCCTCTCTATTAATGTTGCAGTTCTGCAACCAGTAACCGTCGTAAGGTTACAAACCACCCCCAAAGCAAAGCTTCTATATGGCAACATATGCCTAATAAGTGCATCAGTGTCTCGATTAGATAGGTAGAATCAAATCTAGATTATGGTTAAAGGCCCTGTCACACCTCACCGGATTGGCGGAAACGGACAGAAACCGAACAAAGTCCGTTGATGTCCGGTTTGTGTCTGTACAAGTTTTGAACATGCACAAAACTTGGAACGGATGCCGCCGGATTGACATCTATGTTTCTTGTCCAGTTTGAGTCCGTTTAGTCCGTTTACCGTCCATTGGCTATCCATTCCTGTCTGTTTCATGTCCATTTCATGTCCGTTTCATGTCCGTTCTTCCAGTGGGCTCTGACTCGATATCGCAACATTTTGACACATTTTAATACATTTTGATACTTATGATGCCCGGACTAGACAATTCTGTCCATTGCTCAATCCGGAGAGGTGTAACAGGGGCTTTAGGTTCTGAACATGTGATGTTTTCATCGAACTAGATCTATGCAGCTTTACGATGACACCGTGATATACACAACAAGCAATAGCAGAAAAGAGAAAAGAGATAAGCTAAATGAGAAACTAGTAGCTTTAGTTAACTGGTGTAACTCCAACAAGATTTCCATAAACCACAAGAAGTCGGAGATCCTAGTGTTTGGCAGTGGGGAAAATCAACTATGGCAATGAGGAGCCAATAATTTTGGGAGGAAAAGTTCTTGATTATCAGACCAACTACAGATATCTAGGGATGAATCTTGATAGGAAACTAAACTACAATGATAACATAAAAGAAGTTATCAAGAAGGCAAACCACAAAATCTGGATATTAGCGAATACCAGAAAATACCTAACTACAAATATGGCTATTAAAATCTATAAAGGTATGATACTACCATACTTCGACTATGGTGATGTAATATATATGGGGGGTAACAAAAATATGTTGGATAAACTACAAAGACTACAAAATAGAGCACTTAAGATATGTCTGAAGGTGGAACATAGACACCCAACTGATGATCTCCATAGGAAAGCAAGAGTCAACACACTAAATGACAGGAGAAAAGCACATCTCAAAATAGCAGCATTCAGGGAGACAAGGAAGCCTGGGAGGGTGCAGGTAACACAAAAAGGCAACAAGAGGTAGTGATGGCCCCAGATTGATAAGAAACAGAGCCAAAAACAGATCACATGAGAGGAGTACTGAGTACATGAAGGCAAAGGAATGGAATACACTGGGAGTAGAAGAAAGAAGTACAGGGACAATAGAAACATATAAAGCATTAATCAAAAGAGAGCTAAATGCACTGCTAGACTAATGCCAACAACAAATAAAATGAATTAAAAAAGAAAAAGAAAGATAGATAAATAAATAAATAGAAAATACACTGATAATTCAAGCAACAAAGCTTTTAACATTAACAAACAAGGTAAACTTTAAACTTAAAATCAAAACCTAATGACCACTAACACAGCAAGGTGAAGCATTCAGAGAAATTAACTATTCGTAACCAAACAATTATCCGATTGTAGAACAAACAAACTCACAGAGGTTTGGGGGATGTGGGAGAATGCTTACAAACAGAGAAAGAATGCATGCAGTAGTTAGCTACACAACAACTGAAAGTGATAAAAAAGAAGGGGAGTCACAAGACTATTACTGTCTAGCAGCGAAAACATGTCATTAGACTTAACCATTATGGGCAGCATAAATACACCCATCACAACAACAACAACAATAAAAAGATGTCACGGGTGAGACCCGAGAGAAGCCCTCAGGTGAAATCAAAACACGGGATAGTAAAGCCCCAGTCACACTACAGCTTGCGACCACCTTGCGACCACTTTAGACCAAAGAACCCACCCCACACCAGTGACCCCCATACATCAGCAACCAGTAGGTGGGTGGGCGGTAAGTTCGCTCCGGTCGCCAGGTCGTCGGGATGTGAGGCAGGGACCATCGATGGTGTGGGTAGGGTGTGGGGAGGAGGTGGGCGGGGGCGCTTCAATGAGTCGCACAGCCAATCAGGAGGCCGTAGTTGAGGCAGCCTGGGAGGGGTGGGGTGTGGTGCTTCTTGTCATTCCCGCTGGGTACATGGGAGTCCTGGCCCCATCTAGCGTACCACAAAATCAGAAATGCGACTAAAAATATAGGGGCTAGAGGATAGGCCCATACATAGGTGATTATCGAAAAATATTACCAAAGTCCCATTTAATTGCCTGGCGATGGCGGTCACTTGGGTGGATGTTAATGGCTCTTTAGGCATCTTTAATATCAATGGTCGCAATATAATCTTCGCATACAAGCTGGTCAATGAAGTCGGTAATGCCTTGATGAGAGAAAGCTTTGATGACATTGTCAACAAAATTATTTACAGAGCAGTCAACAGGCTTACTGCAGTCAACTATAGTGTGCAGACCCTTGTACTTAGCTACAGCAAAAACATTGTGTGTGCAGGTCGGCCACAGTCCAATTCGGAACGGAGCTTTTTTATCTATAAAGGCTTTTCCAATCCAGTCTCTAATTGGCCTGAGAGGTGCAGAATAACTAACAGGCCAGGTAGGGTATATTACTTTGAACCCGAAAAGGGCACTGCAAAGTACAAATTCCGAATTGTGAAATACTTACTGCACCTCTAAAAAAACTTTCACAAATGATACGACATGGTTTAAACTGCACCATGTTGGGGCCTATATAATGAACACATGTACAAGCTGCTTTCAGGCAGGCTAAGGAGACGACCAATCAGGTAGGGTTGGATAATGGATTGAATTCATCGTAGGCGACAATGTGCACCTCCCTGTCTGATCAGGACATACGGAACCAGCTGCTGGTTATTAACGGGCATTGTGGCAGGCCACCTGCAACGGGGCCGAGGTCCGAGTCACGTGTTTGATCGATGTCACTGATGATGGCACAAGAACTGTTATCACACACAAAGGCCAAAACTGGGTGACCCATATTATCGGTTACATCACCTATGGTGGCCAAATTGGGGTGACCAACATTATCATTGACATTGCATACTGCGGCCAAACATGGCTGCCAACATTATCATTGACGGGGGGCTTGTGAGAGAGAACGCAAACAACACACTCCTAACAAGCAACACATTTAGCACACAAACTGCCCAAACTCACATGGTCAGAAGAAATTGGGGGCTGGGAGTCGGTAGTGGAAACCGGAGTCGAGTGGGCAGCACAATATGCGATAATGGTAGAACCTGACTGAACCTCAGTATATTGGCCCCCTGACCACAATATCGAGATGCACCGCCGACAAGCCCTATTCTTTGCTGCACTTGCTTCTGATGTGCCCCTTACTCCTGCAATTGCTGCACCAATGGCCGTAATTACAGGTGTGGTCGTCTCAGCTGAATCAGTCCTCCTTATTATACAAAAAACATGGGTTTTTCCCATCCTGTGACAAGCTGCCTCGATCGACTGTGGCTCCCCCCAACCGGGTTATAAGTGGACAAGCCTCCTGCTTACGCATATACTCAAAAGCATAATATTTGAGGGCCACCTCTGGGTTTCCCGAGGAGAAGGCCGCAAACCCCTCAGAGGTGGCTAGCTTCCTGATGGCGCAATCATACGTTAAATGAGTTTTCTATATGAAAGTGCCTGATTAGCCTTCCACACAATATATCGTCCGGCCTTCTCGACATCCGCGCTGATGTCAGTCTTGCCAGGTCTTCCTCCAGCTCCCGCTCTCTTTTTTCAAGTTCCACTAGCCACTTACAGCTCTGTATCTTCTCAATGCGGGCATTGATTTCCCGTTGTTCGATGTCAATAGTATCGTCCCCCTGGACGACTGATGTTTGAACCTTGGATTTGACAGTTACAGGTTTCCCGCCATCTGCCATCTTGTCTGATTTTGAAGTCGAACGTGTTGTCCATTTCGTAGCCTTCCAAAACTGGCAGGTATCATTGATGGGTTCCTGATGCAAAAGGCTACAGAAAGCACAGTATGCCTTTGGCATCGCCAGTTATAGTAAGTAATCCATAGAGACAAACCGTAGAGACAGTCAAGTTTTGAAGTGAGAAAGACCTGAGGCTACACTGCCTGGTTGAGACAAACTGACACGGGCCAGCTGGGTACCTGGGGGTCCCGGTGCCATCTAGCGGATCGGCCGCATACTATCCTGCAAATCCTGCAGGAAGCCCCTGAGGGCAGCATGGTGCAATACCATTACATCCGCATATACATAGTATATTCGTGGGTATATATTATATATATTATATATATTATATATAAGGAGTATAATATATTATGCATATATAAATGCCGGAGTTAAAGTACTTATTAATATTATCGTTCTGTAATATTATTATTCCAATATTGTCCAATCAATGCCGTACTTATTTAGCCCGGGCCTGCCCTGCAGTGGCGCCAAAACGGTGGGTTCGGCTGCCTGGCCGCCATATTGCTCAGGCTTCGGCCAGCTTTCAAACTTTAACCGGTAGGCATATAATTGCTAGCCAGACAAGCAATAAAGATTGTCCATCCCATCTCCGCCTTGTTTCTCCTTTTGATGTAGGCACATTTATATTATATATATTATATATATTATATATATTATATATATTATATATATTATATATATTATATATATTATATATATATTATATATATTATATATATATATATATTATATATATTATATATATTATATATAAGCAGTTCTACGAAGAGACAAGACAATACGAATTGGTCTGAGGTCTTTTATGTAACACTCTGGCAAGAAACAGCCTTGCCTTAATCAATACAAACTTTTTTTTCAGGTGGAAGTATGGGGAGCTGGTGCAGAACAACGAATAAATATCAGCGGGGGCAGCGCGCTGGCACCAGCTGAGCCGGCCAAGGCGCATGTGCGCAGCTATGGTCCGAACTCATACAACCTTGAAACGACTTCTTCTCCGATACCTATATATATATAATGATATTATATAATTTATATTATATATATTATATATATTATATACATTATATATATTATACACATTATATATTACATACATTATATATATTATGGAATTCATCAATTTATTATATGCGTATTATTAATTATGTAATGATCTTGTAATTGTAATTGCTATCTACTCTACTTGTATTTGTGCTGATATATGTCAACTAACTACTATACCATCCAACTACTATTTGGGGTCCTTGAGGGAGGCAGTGAGCGACCTGGGGGGCTGAACTGGTCTGCTACTAGGCAGGCACCTTTCTGTTTCCCACTTATCCCACCAGGTGCTGCTACCATCGCCCTGCATCTGCCCATTTCATTACCAAATTACTACAAATTTATCCGTACATAATCCTCATAGTAAAACATCACATTCATATGCATTTTAATCAGAATCAAGCAGGAATTGAGAGCTTCCATTCCAAGTGTTAAAGAATCCTAGTTGTAATTATCACATGCTTCATAATTCAGTGAACACCGCCATTAAAGATAATAAAATTGCTATGATTTCCAAGATATTCACATCAACGATGATGACAAATACAAAGAATAATCGACAGATCTCCATACCCTGCATGCATTGATTAGCGAAAAGCTGTTAGCTCTGAGAATGCCTGTTTCAACCGCAATGCTTGTCGCTCCCCATTAAAGCCAAACCCGGTGACTTTGAGGTTCTGCCATATTTTCTGTCGATAAATACATCAGGTTGATCATTATAACCCACCATACTTTAGTCTGAAGTAATCTTGCTGATGAATAGCCAACTTTGGAGAAGTTCGAAATGAGAACATGTCAAATTAATATTTGCATTTACGGGATGGCCGAATGAGTTGAGCATCCATCTCTTGTCTTAGTAGATCGTGGGATTCGAAGCAACGGATTCAAACCCTGGTCAATTCAAACCAATGACTTAAACATTGATACTTGTGGCTTCCTAGCCAGGCGCTCGGCATTGTTAGGATAGGGCAAGGACTGGTTGGCTCAGTGTCAGGATAATGTGACTGAGTGGGATATCAGGTCATTGCGCGGGTGGCCTGGGCTCCCAGTGGGGCAGCACTATAAAGTCGCCATGACTGCGGACTATCACAACTCAGTACCCATCCTGATATGACCATAGATGTTGCCAGGACGCAAAACCCTAACAGTAACAGCCAACCTTCTATGCAGCGATACTTGTTTAACAAGTGCACAGGTATCTAAGTCGAACATGGCGGATCAAATCCCGGGTAAGTGATTTGCTTCCGGTCACGTGATGCTTTCATCAGACGGCGCAGCGTTAAGCGTGGGAAGAACGCACCTTGAAATGAGCGGTAATACACTTAGAGCCCAGTTGAAAAGAGAAGCAATACGCGCATGCGCACAGGCGCCCCGTGACAATAAGGGCTCTAATCTCCACCCCCACCACCACTACCACTCACTCCCACCCCAATTCACACACATACACACGCACACACACACACATAAAGGAGCTAATATTCACATTGGAGCAATATGAATGCACGGTGAGGAGAACACTGAGCTAAAGCACGCACAGCAAACACATAAATAACATGTCAGCCGAGCGACGTGATACCAACATCTAACCAGCTATTCATCTGGAAAAGAAAATATCCCCACCTGCAATTACAAATAAACATTAATCAATATCCTTAATAATATGCTTGTTGCGCCCTTTAATATTATTTGTTACATATTAATTCATATCAATGCTTTACTCTGCATTTTCTTATAACTCTCTATCTGTCTCTCTCTCTATATATGTATTATATATGTTTTCAGTTTGTATAGTGTGTAGCAGGATTTGGAATTAGGGCAATGGAGATCTGGTCGTTAGCAACATGTTATTCAGAGGAATGTATATATAATATATAGATATTATATATATAATATATATTTAATATCTATATATTATATATATATATTGATTTAATTTTGGTTGGTTGTTGGAATTTTACGTTCTGGTAACATCTAAGGTCATATCAGGATGGGTACCTATGTGCGACAGTGCACACTCATGGTGACTTTATAGTGCTGCCCCACTGGGAAATCAGGCCATCAGCACCATGACCCGATGTCCCACTCAGTCACATTATCCAAGACACTGTGAGCTAACCACTCCTTACCCTATCCTATTGTAATGGAAGAACGCCAAGATTTGATATAAGTACGCTTCAACTTGGTTTATTATGAAACCTCTCTGCTCTCCATGGCATCCACAGTCAACTGACCCGCCCCCTAACTTGCCAGGTCCCACATCGCCTCTATAGGTGGGTGGGGGGAGGGGGGGTGAGCTAGCCACACACAGTAGAGGGCAACCCCATCAGGGGTCTGCCCGGTGGCTAGTCTGCCGCCAGCTAGCGCAATTCAGTGTAACTGCGTAGGTGTGCGGCGTAGTGTCTGCCGCCACTGCGTGGTAGTAGGGGTCATGTACAGACTACTACACTATTAACGCTGAGCGTGAAGCTAGGAAATGACAAGTATCAATTTTCTAAGTCTTTGGTTTGACTCGACCGGGAATCAAACTCCCGGGAGACCCGCGCTTTCCTGATTCGGCCACCGCGTCCTGTATTTAACTTTGCTTAGAGTGCGGGGCAGCATTTGGAATGGGGACATTGAAGACATGTGCTTTAGCGATAATGCGTTATTCAGATGAATAAAAAAGCACTAGAGATTGCTCTGCTGCTTTTTGTTTGGCGGTGTTCGGAAGCTGCAGTAAACCCGGGCACCTGACGTTATGCCCGTTCGAATGGCGTATGAATACAGTAATATCAAGCCCTCTGCTGGCAGTGGCAAGAACTAATGCATCGAATAACACCCAACACTATATAAACCAGCACAAAACTATCAGGACAATAGAACAGAGATCAGGAAGTTTTATTTCCGTTTTTGTTTTTTTATTTGTTGTTGGGGGGGGGGGTACATTAGTTGATTTAGCAGGGAAATTTAATATGTGGACAATTGGTCTCCCACATTCCACTGCTCCTTGCACTATCCTGGTAATGCCGAAATCCTCTATTATATGTCATGATTCAGTGCCGAATGGGGGTACCTTCGCCAGCAACAGCCGACGAAAGGTGGCATGTTGCCGGCAGTTAACAACGGAACAAAATGGCGGACCATCAATTTGGACGCAGGCTCGCTGATTTTATGTGGCATGGCTTTTTTTTTTTTTTTAACAGTGAATTGGTCCGGCATTAAGTAAACAAATGCTGCCCCATTCTAATTCTACTCAAGGTGACTTTATATATAGATTTATATATATATATATTTTTTAATACTATTTAAGGCTTTTCTTTTATAATGAAAAGAAAACAACACAAAAAGCATCGGACAAAAATACATTTTATATCCAAATACATAAACTGAATGTGCTATTGGTGGATCCTATGCAAGTAATCTGTATGCATATATACATATATGTATATATATATTATACTCGCATAATGGGTTTGATAGCACAGTTCTACCTATGCTCAACATTCTAAATCTAACGACGTATGGCTTGCATCATTGACACCTTGGGGCGGCGGGACGTAGCTCAAGGAGTAGAGTGTCTACCTGTGAAGGTGTGGGTTATCTGATCAATCCTTCTCAGTGGACACATTTGCAGTTTGGGCTATTTTCCGTTCCAACCAGTGGTCCACAACTGGTTCATCAAAGGCTGTGGTAATTGCTGTCCTGTCTGTGGGAAAGTGCATATAAAAGACCCCTTGCTGCTTATCAGAAAGAGTAGCCTATGCGCCAGCAGCGGGTTTCCTCCAAAGAAATATGTCGGAATGACCATATAATAGACATCCAATAGCCGATGATAAAAATCAATGTGCTCTAGAGGCATTGTTAAATAAAACAAACTTTCCACTGATTCATTATTCCGGGCATGTGAACAAAAGTGAACAGCCAACAAAAAAATAATTTCGGGTAAATACACACAACAAAAGGATTGTCTAAGCCAAGCTGTCAGTAAACATTCAAACAGGAAGCACGAGGCAGCTGCACTGCCTGACGTACTTGTACCTGAATACGCCTATATAAGCCCATATACAATGTATGCACATATATCAGTGGCACTCTCTATGCTGCCCCCCACCTCCTACCTCCACCGTCTACGACCTGTGGCGCCCCCTCACGTGATTTCACATGCAACCGAGACTCATACACGAAGTGGCATGCCAGAGGGTAATGTAATAATGCACATATTACCTATGCGATAGTGCGGAAGGTTGGGAGTTTGGTTACCGGTCGAGTCAAACCAATTACTTTAAAATTGATACTTGTCGCTTCCTAGCCAGGCATTCAGCATTAATAGGATAGGGCAAGGCCTGGTTAGTGCAGTGTCAGGGTAATGTGACTGAGTGGGATATCTGATCATGGTGCTGGTGGCCTGGTCTCGCAGTGGGGCAGCACTATAAAGTTGCCATCAGTTTGCACTGTCACAGGTCGATACCTGTCCTTATATAACCTTAGATGTTGTCAGGACGCAAAACTCCAACAACCAACCAACCTATGCAATATAATAGTTGGAGACGCATATTGAATAGAGTGCCTTTGGCTTGTTGTAGTTTTTTGTGCTATCAACATCTAAGGTCATAACGTCTGTGATTCACAAATAAATTCTCCAGGTGGACATTACTGCTGCAGGCACAAACCTTCTCCACCCACCCACCACCTCATCAGTCACCGGGCGCGCTGGCCTAATCTGTAGAGAGTGGGCCTCGCATGTGGAAGGTCGGGAGTTCGGTTCCCGGTCGAGTCAAACCAATGACTTTAAAATTGGTACTTGTCACTTCCTAGCCTGGTGCTTGGCATTAATAGGATAGGGCAAGGACTGGTTAGCTGAGTGTCAGGATAATGTGACTGAGTGGGACACTGGATCATGGTGCCGGCAGCCTGATTTCCCAGTGGGGCAGCACTATAAAGTCACCATGAGTGCGCACTGTCACAAGTCAGTACCCACCCTGATATGACCTTAGATGTTGCTAGGATGTAAAACAACAACAAATAATCAAACAAACAAACAAACAAACCTCATCAGTCGGCCAGGACGTGTGTGTTCTATCAGGAATATTCATGTCTCTTCATTGCCAGCGTTCACAATACTTCAGTCATGTTTTATTTCCCGTGAGGCAGAGTCAGTGAAGTAGGAGGGCCCCTCGGTCTTTTTTCATCAAACAACCATGTGTTGAATGGCTTGTATAACCAGCCATTTTTTTCAAATCCACGTAGATCTTCCGTTTAGTTACTTTCGCAATCATATAACCATTCGAGATGTTAGACTTCACCTCTGCCTATAGAAAGTCATCCATCTCCCTGCTGCTGAAAATGTCTCCCAAAGCCCTCACATGGCAACAACACACTTGCTTTTCTGGTGCCAACCGCACTCGGCAATTGCATGTCAAGGTTAAAAAGTGTAGTATTTCCTGAGAGTTAGGCAGGGACTTCCTGACCTCACCACACATGACTGACACACCCGGATGAGTTTAAAATCAGTCCCAGGACACCGCCTACATACCCCTAAAGGCCCTGTCACACTATGACGTAACGACATAACGACGTCAGCATAGGGAGAATGTGAAAAACGTAGAACTTCTCGGCGTAGTATGCAAATTTGGGCACAAGTTGAACATTGATGCAGCGCAACGTCGGTAAAGCGTAGTCATATCGTCATTCAATGAGAGAGAACAATGTAATGATGCTCACGGAACGTTATGAATGTTATTCCATCGCCAGAACTACGTTGCTTTACGTTACCTTATGTTACTTACGTCATTAAACGTTGGCGAAACACTGAATGTACGTTGGACGTACATTTGGCATACGCGCCCCTGACGTTCTCCTGACGTTCTCCTGACGTTCCCATTACGCCACGTGGACGTTTCCACCGGTGTTAATGTGGGTCGACGTAGTGGAACGTAGTGGAATGTAGTGAGCAGCGTTTGACTAATGTCCGTTTAACATCATTGACGTTCGACGAATGTGTACAGAACGTATGATGAACGTAAACCCTTATTTTCGAGTCACGTCGAAAGTATTGAACACGTTCAAAACCTTGACGCACGCCGACGTAATACGACGTAACGTGACGTAGCTCGATGTCAGTCTGACGTCATTCTGATGTCATCATAACATAACCCAACGTACGTCAACGTAATGACGAAAAAT
The DNA here is from genome assembly GCA_030323885.1 of Branchipolynoe longqiensis. Taxonomy (NCBI): domain Eukaryota; kingdom Metazoa; phylum Annelida; class Polychaeta; order Phyllodocida; family Polynoidae; genus Branchipolynoe; species Branchipolynoe longqiensis. The sequence goes on from CM059197.1 coordinate 26,188,822, forward strand.
GACCATGTCAGGCTTACGTTGGCTCGTTACGTTGTAGTATGACAGGGGTATAATAGGCTTGTACAGACTTTCTGTTGTTAACCTTGCTAATGTTATACCACCCACTACCATGTTGACCCTCCCTTAATAGGGCTTAGGGGTTCTTCCTAGCTGACATAAACCTTATTATGTACTTCCACCCCTGTCTTTTGTCTCTCATTTTGAAAATCTACTCAAACTCAAAAGTAGATATAGCCGTTGTGTTCTTTTTGGGTTTTATTGGTTTTCTTTAATGTTGTGTTTATACTGTCTATAAGCTTGAGTGCTCGGGCTTGTTTTCAATGCTAGCCAGCTGTAGTAGTGGTTTTAATCTTATCACACAGTAGGAAGTGATACAATGCTTTTTGTTTCTCACACAGTAACAGGTACAAGGTGATTTTTTTAGTATGAGGTGTTCTGATAGGTATATTGCTTTTATTTGTTGATCACCCTTATAGAGGGTGCGAGTAGTATATGGATTTAGTTTTTTGTTTTACTACTACTTATGAACCAGACTACTCTATCTACGCGTATATACATTTATACATTTATAGGCTTGTACATAGGTTGTAGCTGTTTGTTATCTACTGAGGGTGGTCCAGATAACCCCCTTGGGGCAACCCAGTTTGTGGGCTGTGCCCTATCACATGCCCTTCTCGGGTTTTGCCACAGGGTGTTTTCAGGGTCTCCCTTTTTTACATATATATTTTTGTATGTTTTCAGATCACTGTCTCTCTTTTTTAATGGTTTGTGGTTGTTTGTTATCTACTGAGGGTGGTCCAGGTTTCTCCCTTGCAGCAACCCAGTTTGTTGGCCATAACGTATCACATGCCCATCTGGGCTTCTGGCTCTAGGGTGCCATCAGCGCCGTCCCTTTTTTTTACATAGATATTTTGTATTTCTTTAGATCAGGGATCTGTCTTTCTTTTACTGATTGGGTGTTCCAAGCCTTAGCAGCCATTTTTAATGTGCTCCTTTTATGGGGCTTTATGTGCCTCCTTGTTTCTTTCATTAGTGGTGCATTGTTTATGTGTGTATCTCTGGTTGGTTGCTTTCGGTATTTCCTATCCTGACTGTACCCAAATGCAAGTGTTTTGAGGTGCACTAGTCTTCTATTATTTTAAAAGCAATTTTGCTTTGGTTTGCATGTTCAGGTCATAGGTGGGTCATAAGTGGGGTGCATTCTGTCCACCCACATATTTTTAATGTTTTATTTGGTAGGATTTGCAGCTTGTTGAGCAGTTCTTGCTTTGCTCCCATGTATATTGTGTCTCCATAGTCAAAGTACGGGAGTACCATTCCTTTGAAGACCTTTATTGACATTTCTTGTGTCATGAATTTTCTTAATTTGGCAAATGACCAGAGTCTGTCATTTATTTTTTGTATGATTTCCTAGTGTGCACTGGGCGTTACTTTCCGTAGTGGTCTATGTGAGAAGAGGACTGTTTTGTTTTGGATTTGCTGGCATTTATGGTTATTTTATTAGATTTGCACCAGTCTTCCAGTTTCTGTAGTCGTTTATTTAGTTTATTTGATACCTCTTCCTCAGTGTTGCTCTCAGTATATATGACAGTATCATCTGCATATAGCTGGAGGCATTCAGTGTCTAGCCACTTCTCTAGGTCATTTATGTATATTACAAAGAGTAGTGGTCCTAGGACTGACCCTTGTGGGATCTCACATGTAATTGGTTTGCATTCTGAAATGCTATTTTCTACTTTGTTTTTTTTTGTTCCCTATTTCTCAGGTAGCATTCGATCCATTTTTTTGGTGGTTGATTTTATGCCTCAATGCCTCCAGATTCTCTATATGTTGATTGGCACGAAGGATTAAGACAATTCTCTGTTCGCTAGTGCATACATAGCATTAAGCATAATTACAAGCTACATCAGGTAGTCTATGCTTCGTATTAAGGATATATTCAAAGCTATGCCAGGTAGTTTATATCTGATGTTAAAGCTGCATAGTCTGATGAAATATCAAATTTTGAAAACCAAACCAATTATCTAGATTTGATTTTACATATCTAACTTAGATACTGATGCACTTATTAAAAATGTGTTTCTGCATAGAAGGCAATACTGAGTCAATTTAACAGAACCTGTTACTGCAGAAGTCTATGGTGTCAGAGTTTTGGCAAGCTTGCCAAAACTAATTTTCCATGTTTGCACTCAAAATATCTCAAAAGTTTACCGTTTAAAATAAAAGTAACTTTGAACTAATGTAAAGTAGATACTAGTGATAGACCTAATATATTAATCTCAGAAAAAATACAGAAACTTCAAAACCATCGGACTATGCAACTTTAAGTATAATACAATGCTCAGTCAAATGGTAAAATACAGCACACATTCCACTAAAACAAGGATATGCTAACTACAAAACAATACAAATTTAATACACAATTTGCGCTTCTCGGGCCTTGAATATGCCCTCATTTGAACTATAGTAATCGGCACTAAACTCTCAGGCAAAGGGCCGATCGATGTGGATAGGGTGATTGAATCAGGGAGTCTAGATGGTGTAATGTTTGGGATGCTACCCCTGGAATGGCAGGAGTGGTGGGGTCTAGGCACAATATTTCCAATTTCATCACCCCCTGGATACTGTTTGTCATGACCTGGATCGTGTACAAATTAGGTACTGTACTGTTGTTGAACCTAGCCTATGTAAGTGCAGTGCCTATATGTGTGTATTTATGTATGTAATTGTAAATATTAAATGACTTATGCACATAAAACTGTAAACCATTTAAAAGACTTGATTCGAGGAGGGCGAGTGTAGTAGTATGCACTGACCTGTCAGGCAAGGAGCCACATATATGCAGGTAGGCATGTGTAGGGTGATGGTATCAGGGAGAGTAGGTACTGAAATAGTTAGGATGCTAGCCGTGGAATGACAAAAGGTATGGGTTCGAAACCTGTTCTAAGCACCATTTCCCATTTTCCCAATCCACCAAAGCACCCTTGTCGGCCTCATAAGGACTATGTGTGTGTGCGTGGAGGGGGGGGGGTGTCATTTCCCATTTTCCCATTTTCATCACACCTCATGACAATACTCATCCAAATTCCCTCGGGCTTCAAAGCCCATATCCGACTATAACTTATCATCGCACTAAACAGGTTCTTGGGAAATACATTAGACTGTATATCCTGGGGAGACTGAGCCGTCAACGCCATTCAGGGCATGTACTAACACGCTGAGCCCTAATTACCAATATGAACTAGACTATGAGAAAAGAAATATATACAAAAAGAAAGAAGAAAGAAGGATCTACTCCTACAAATAAAGTAGCTGCCACTCACGTGTCATGCCGTAAGGGAATCTAATTATAGAACACATACCACTGAATGTGGGCGGGGCGGGGAGGGGGGCGAGGCGGGGGGGTGCGAGGCGGGGGAAGGAGGTGTGGGGCCGGGGCGGGGCGGGGCGGGGCGGGGCGGGGCGGGGCGGGGCGGGGCGGGGCGGGGCGGGGCGGGGCGGGGCGGGGCGGGGCGGGGCGGGGCGAGAAGCCAGGCTTGAATTAAAAGCGCGCTATACTAACCATTCACCACTGTCCCTGATTAAATATTCAACAATGACACCCCCCCCCCCTCCACGCACACACACATAGTCCTTATGAGGCCGACAAGGATAAATTCAGTTAAAAATAACCCACGTTGCATAACATTGCTTTCGGTAACTTCACATTTAACTGGGAGTCAGCCCGTTAGAAAACCGGATCCTGACGTACCAATCCATCAGGCGGTCGCTTATATGGGTTCGCGCATGACGTCACTAAGATTTAGCCGTTCTTTAATTTAAAAACATATTTTTACTGCTATTGCTTTTTGTTAAATCTATTTAGTCCACTGAGGATCTATTGTCATTGTTTGTTCCAGTACCAAAGCAACGGTCTTATGAATATGAGAGTTGTATAAGTCACAATTCTTTAAACAAAAATCTTGTTCCCAAACATGTCCATCACAGTTCAGTGAATAGAGGTCAAAGGTCATATGTACCAGGGCCGAATGGAAGCTGGTACTGCCATCTGGCGGCTAGAAGGTACTTTCAAGCCAGAAAATAATATTCTACGCCAGCAGACATGCATAATGTCCATATTGCCGGACTGTATCCCACAATATTGCATCCTTCATCTCTTGTTTTGTAGCAAGTCAGCAATACTTAGTTTCACTCAAAATCTATTAGTGGACGTAGTTGAAAGTAGTGGAGGCTAAAGTAGTTTAAAGTAGTTTAAAGTAGTTGAACATAGTTGAACATAGTTGAACATAGTTGAAGTACCAGCATCCATACTTGTCCGTGATGTTACCTTGGTAACCATGTGGGTGAGCCGTGATCTCCGATTACATTTTTGGACATGTTCAAAAGAGCGGTATGTTAGAGGCTGAATTTGCATCCGTGATGCTAATGTACTCTAGCATACTCTAGCATATTCTAGCATACTTGGACAAAGCCCTGGTCACATAGCCATTAGTGGTCATAGGTGAACTTAGTGGAGGCTAATGTAGTTGAACATAGTTGAATGTAGTTGATCGTAGGTGAACATATCGGCATCCATACTGTAATGTATTTATCCATACCGTAACATATTTATCCATACCCAAACCTGCCATACCTTAACATATTTCAACATAGTTTAACGTACTTACACCATGTTTGACCCACGTTAATCTATCCTACAGATCACTACATCCACTAATGGCTATGTGACCTGGCCTTTATCGAGGTTCACAAAGTACTATACAGGAATGTTATGTATAATTTCCTTTGTGGTGGTGGTGGGGGGGGGGGGTATTCCCATTAAAAACACATCTGAACACAAATGGGATCAATCCCTGGTCGATTCAAATACAACAAACTTGCAACATTGATATCTGTTGCTACCTTTCCTGGTGGTTAGCATTGCTAGGATAGTACACTGACCTGGTCAGCTCAGCTTCGACTGTTTGTTTGTTGTTGTTTTACGTCCTAGTAACAGCTAACGTCATGAGTGATGGGATAATACATTAATGGGGTCATGATAGCAGTGGCGAAATATCCCAGTGGCAACGACTGTACACTGTCACAAGTCGGTCATCATCATCATCATGCTGTCGGTCGCGATGCGACAAAGACTGCTTTCATTACTTGACTGCCGCTCTCCATTTAGCTCTCTGCTGTGAGAGTTGTGTCCATGAGTCAGTCTTAATGTCTCTCAGCTTCAGGTTTCTCTTGATGGTATCATTGAACTAGAGATGAGGGCGCCCTCTCTTTCTGTACATTTCAGGAAAGCTGCCTGCAAATGTGTTGAAGTGCTGCTGGCTTTTGCAAGTTACCAGCGGCACTCTCTCGGGAAGCAAATAGAGGTTTCACACTGGCAAGAACATGTCAAGACAGGCGTGAAACTATTTGTCCCTGCAGTGGCTGGTCGGGAGATGTTGGGAGTTCCATACATCAACCACCCTTAATGCTGCCACAGTGACATGGTTTTCTGTTTAGGGTTTGCTCCCTTAGCCTTCGGTTCTGTCAAGAACCTGTACCACAAGGCAGTGGTTTACAACTCTGCAGGGCAGGGGCGTCAAACTCCCTGAGGTATTGCTATACCTGCAATACCTGCATACAAGTCGGTACCCAGCCTGATATATGACAATGGCTGTTTGTTGCTAGGAGTAGGATATGGGTAAAACAACCCACAAACCCAAACATCCAGGTGGAGTCAGGGTAGGCAGCCTTACGACTATGAGTGGGTAGGAAGCATGGGAAGCAATTAAGCGTTCCTTCGCTGTAGTTATGCATGTTACAAGAATATTAGTAATTGAATGCGCAGGACTGACAACTCCGGTTGTTTCTATGGACGCTAATACGTTGCCACCTAGTGAACTAGGACTGAACTATTGCCCCTTCTGGGTTGTGACTTGTGTGCCACCTAGCTCCGGACTATACTTTAACCGATTCAAAGCAGCATTTGAATTACATTGACCGTAGCGCCCGAACCATCAAGACGTATATGGAAAGCTGCCGAAAATCTATCATCCCACCCACCCAGCTTTAAGTAAATATAATAAGGTTTACGGAAAGATAATATAGTTCGGTTAAGTGTCTGTGAGCCTTGAACATTTACCCATGCAACATATTGTAAAATTTCCCAATATTTAGACATTGGCGGATGTGTGAACTAGTCTATAGTAATTACAATTGTTATATAAAAAGGTAAATGGTATATAGAGCCAGAGGCATTAAGGTATTATGTTGTGCTGGTGATCCTTACTGATTTTGATATAAACATTATGTACTTATAGATAGTGTGAGAGGGGCACTACTTTTAGTGTGACAGAGCCTTAGGAGCTCTGCTCACATACCCTCCAAACCTCTCCCCAATTGTTATTTACAGATCACTGCATACCCAGACACAACAGGGCACTGTAGCCATAAACAACCAAGGCTTGGATACAGGCAGGTTGGATGTTCATTGGTTGGTTGAAGAATGCCTAGTGCTGATTGGAGGAGCTGATCAGGTGTGACAGCCATCTTGGATTCATGAGACTATATAGTATTAGTAATAAACCTGAGGGTATAAGCTCTCCCCTTCTGTGCACTTTCTACTCTACCTTTCTCTTGCCTGTTGTGATTTCATATATAGCTTACCTACACAACCACAGCTGCCAGCCGTCGACTTAACAATATGCTCTGTGACAAGCAAGAAGAACAATAGATGCCAATATATAGTATGTTGGTCTTGTGTCACTTCAATTAGTGGGGGCCCAGAGAACAACAGAGCCCAAGCCAGTTGCCTAAATGCCAGGCAGTATCCCACACATGCTCACCTCTCCCTGATTGGCTGACGGAACCTGACCCAGCCAATCACATGGCACCTCGCACAGCCAGTCCTCACTCAGGCCACCGCTAACCGCCTTCCTCGCCACTCCTAATTTTCTACCCACCTACCGACCCCTGCGCTTTATTAGATTAAATGTAATAATATTCACCCACCCACCCACCCAAACAAAACTCAACTCATTACAAAAGCAAATTTTCGCAATCATTATACTTTTCAGAGCACCCATACGCCATTAAAAGCCAATGCCCAACCAACAAAAATTCTCATAAATTATGAATTGATCATGTTGCACAATCTTCGTTTGTTCCATTTACTGCCATTTTCGCGTATCGTTCGTTAAAGGTGCATAGTCCGATGGTTTTGGACTTTCTGTCATTTTCTGAGATAAATATATTCGGTTGATCGTTATAATAAACCTTACCTTAGTTAGAAGTTACTTTTATTTGAAATGGCTAGCTTTTCAGATATTTGAACTGCAAACATGCGCAATTAATTCTGGGAAGCACGGCAAAACTCTGACACCATAGGCTTCTGCAGTAACAGGTTCTCTTAAAGGGCTTCAGTATTCCTTTCTATGTGGTGACTGACACATGTTTGATAAGTGCACCAGTATCTAAGTTAGATATGTAGAATCAAATCTAGATAATTGTTTTGGTTTTGAAAATTAGATATTTTCATTGGACTATGCAGGCTTAATTACAACACCTTGTACAAATATACAGATTTTTCGTTCGGGTTTATATATTGGGCGATGGGGTGGGGACCAGGATTGTGTAACAGAGAAGCAATGGGTGCCCCACTCGCTTTGTGACATAAGCGCCTATGTGGAAATGTGATAACAGATAGCGACCGAGATTGTGATGTGATGTTCATACTTTAAGAGACAGTTAATAATTATGTAAATGTTCCCTCCATGCACCAGAAAGAACGCAAGTGGAGCGGAAGATACTTTTTAATATATGTTTGTTGTAACTGTCTGCAACCACCTGTTACCATGGAGCCGATGGGCAATCACACCCAACCATCCTGCATACATTATGGAACCACCTGCAGCTGGGGTTTGACTGACAGCTGCCCTCTATTAGGGTGTCACCCACCCAGACTGTAGAGGGTGTTTGATTGGGTGGCTGTGTTATCCCAGTCGCATTCCTTATACCTGACACACATCTAGGACTCTGGGAGAAGCACTCCTAGAAAAAACTCCACTCCCTACACTTGAACTAGCAACATATATTCCAAAAGACACTGAGCTGTGTGCAACAACCATTGGACCCAGGTTCAATGGATTGTAGCCACTGATTCTGATGTACACAAGTAGGAGTGATGAGGATCTGTGTGGGCAGTTGGTTTTGGTAAGGAGTGAGGGTGATATGTCGGCAGTAGGTGAACAGGGGTTAATGCCAATAAAGCACAACCTCTTCACTGTCAATCTTGCATGATTTGTCTTACTTTCTTTCTTATGAGTTGTTGAGAGTGACACCAGGTGGAAACTGACAGACAATTGTCAGAACACACCTGTGGAGACTAGTAATGTGCGGGGTTCAGACGACTGAGTCCCGACATTATTACAACCTGACAGGATGGCCAAAGAGCTACGATTCCCGACCGGCTTCCTATGCAGGAGGTCATCAGTTTGACCCCTGGCCAAGTCAAACCAAGGACTTACATAATTGATACATGTCGTTACATAGCCTGATAAGAACTGATTTGCTCAGTATCAGGATAATGTGACTGAGTGGGATATCGAATCATCTTGCTGGTGGTTCGATTTCCCAGTGGGACAGCACTATGAAATCACCCCGAGTGCACACCTGTACAGTCAGAACCCGTCTTGATATGCCCTTAGATGTTGCCAGGATGTAACACCATAATAGACAACAAACAACAATAACAACAAAGTTAATCACATTTAGATATGATTCGCTTCTGTCGTTATACCTCAGTCAGCCTTTTTCTTCTGTTAAAATTCAAGTCATGACTCAGGTCACACCTTACTGGAGAGGCCCCACACCACTCCCGCTAATCACATGAGATGCCCCCCTGCTGGACATCCTGTCGCTCTCCCACCCCCACTCCGCCCCCGCTCCGCCCCACCCCGCCCCACCCACCCACTTGTTTTCGCCCAAGTATTGCCACTATTCCACCCACAGCCAACTGTGTCTAACCATTAACCATGACACCACTACACCCTCGTGCAACACCCATACTGCCCCTGCAGTACTAACCAAACCTACATACCTACCATCATCATGCTGTCGGTCGCGATGCGACAAAGACTGCTTTCATTACTTGACTGCCGCTCTCCGAACATATCATGAAAGCTGCCTGCAAAAGTGTTGAAGTGCTGCTGGCTTTTGCAAGTTACCAGCATCACTCTCTCAGGGAGCAAATAGAGGTTTCACACCGGCAAGAACATGTCAAGACAGGCACAAAACTATTTGTCCCTGCAGTGGCTGGTCGGAAGATGTTGGGAATTCCATACATCAACCACCATTAATGCTGCCACAGTGGCATGGTTTTCTGTTTAGGGTTTGCTTCCTTAGCCTTTGGTTCTGTCAAGAACCTGTACCACAAGGCAGTGGTTTACAACTCTGCAAGGCAGGGGCGTCAAACTCCCTGAGGTATTGCTATACCTGCAATACCTGCATACTAGAACCCTGTAATCACTTACCAAAGTGAGTACCCCAAAAACAACCTGCCAAACCCGCCAAACCCCAATAGGATAATACTGTAAATGATACACAATGCCATAATTAAACCCTTACACTGTTGTCGTTATTATTATTATTATTATTATTATTATTATCACGCAGTGATGAATGACTCTGTAGTGCTAGAACCACACCCATATATATAGTATATATATAAATATGCTACCACTATGTACCTAAACTATATTCATGTATCTCCCTATGGCCACAACACAAGTGTCGCAGTGTGGAAAAAAACCCAGTTCAGTTGAATAACTATTTTAATACAAAGAAGAGCCACCACGGTATCAAGAAGGGGCATGACTGCGTTAGGAATAAGGAGGCGTATTTCTCCACTTCCGGTTATCCTGCTCCGTACCCGTGCCTACAGCGGCTTCCAGCGTTGAGTGACGTGGCTGATTAGTGCTGGGGGCTAAGCCCCTCTCCATCACTTCACACAGTCGGCAGGCCTCAACACTGAATTGCATTTGTCAATAAACACTTCTCTTCCTCAATCTACTTTCGATATTGGTTGTCAGTTCCAGCTGGGGCCCCTACCAACTGACAAGGCAGTTTACGCTAAAGAGTCATCCATAGTTTTCAATATTTTCACCGTCGTACAAAACATACAATGGGGGGTGTCCGTCAAGTACGATTCTTATCATTTAATAAAATGTTCATAATTAAAATGTTCATATTGTAGTGGTTTGCACAGACCTCTCAGGCAATGAGCCATTCAAACAGGTTGTAAAATTCTCCGATTAAGTATATATTGAGTATCGAGATGGCTAAATAAGAAACAGTACTCCCTTTATAATGCTCACACCTGGGGAGGGAAGCAATGCCCCTTTAAGCACAATCCCTCCCCCTTATCTTGCCCAGCCACACGGTCACCACCGGTTATGTAATCCCAGATAACTTGGTGGTGGTCAGAGCTGGGTGGGAGGGGGGGGGGGTGAGTCCTTAAAGCAGCCAATGGTGAACTATGTTAGGGAGTGATCACGCGGGCTAGGAGTGACTGGTGTGCATGAGTGTAAGAGCCAATAAGAATGTCTATGACATCCACTGTTGCATGTATCTAAAAACATATATATATTGAATAAAACAAAGCAGCCAGAACTATTATCATCTACTCTTCTACTAGTGCTGGACTCGGATCGTGTGTTGTGTCGAGTGTGTATCTCTACTATGGGGTAAGCTCTAGTATGTAATTCATCTAACACAGATCTGAAAAGGCGGAACTTTGAACCATATGCCTTCTACAGGATAGTATGCCTTATGCAGGATCGTATGCCTTATGCAGGATAGTATGCCTTATGCAGGATCGTATGCCTTATGCAGGATAGTATGCCTTATGCAGGATATTGAGACAGTTTAGCCTTATTGAGCAGTACAGCGAATAACATGAGTGAACATAAGGAAAGTAACCATAACACTCGCGTACCACCTAACTGGATCGGCCATCAATATCATTCAAACGCCCGCATATATATAAAGTGGGGACCCACAAATACCAGATTTCATAAGGTGGGCGTCGACAGGATGGTGGCAGCAGCGAGGCTGGGTGGTGTAATGGTTAGCACACTAGCCCGGAATCTAAGAGATGTGGGTTTGATTCCAGGTCTAGGTGCAATATTTCCCATTTCCATCACCTGTACAACACTGATTTTCGTGACCTGGATCCTGTACATTACACATGGAACCAGGCTTCCCCGGAGAATGTCATATGCATCCTATAAACCGATTACTATGGGTGTACGTGTGTATGAGTGTGTATATGTGTCAGTGTGTATGTGTGTGAGCGTGAATTTGTGTATGAGAGTACAATATCAGGAGCGTGCATATATGTATGTGGGTGCGTGTATATGTGTGAGTGTGCGTGTGTGTGAGAAAGCCTGCATGTGGGTGTATACATATATGCATGTATGAGTATGTATGGGTGTGTATGGCTGTAAATGTCTTCCTGAACTATCTTATACACCACCAACAGGAGGAGCCTTGCCAGCCCATCCCCAACCCGCTGGTTATAGCTGACCTGGCGGGTAAGCGCTGGGGACAACGTGATTTATGCCGCAATATCTCTCACGTTGGCCTAGAGAAACCGCAGGAGCAGCAGCGGGGGATGCAGCAGGAGGATGAGTAAGAGGAGGAGGAGCAGCAGGATGAGGAGGAACAGCAGCAGGAGGAACAGCTGGAGGAGGAACATCAGCAGGAGGAACGATAGGAGGAGGAGGAACATCAGAAGAGGAACAGCAGGAGGAGGAGTAACATCAGGAGGAGGAACAGCAGTAGGAGGAGGAACGATAGTAGGAGGAGGAACAGGAGAAGGAACATCAGCAGGAGGAAAATGAGGAGGAGGAACAGCAGGAGCAAGAGGACCACCAGCAGGAGGAACGATAGTAGGAGGAAGACCATCAGCAGGAGGAACAGCAGGAAGAGGAACAGCAGGCGGAGGAGGAACAGCAGCAGGAGGAACAATGGGAGGAGGAGTAAGAACAAGTCAGATGGTGGTGATTGAAAAAAATTGTCTGTTTGTTTGTTGTTTTTACATTCTACCAACATCTAACATCATATCAGGACAGGTACCGACTTGTGACAGTGTGCACTCATGGCGAATTTATAGTGCTGCCCCATTGTCAACTTTATAGTGCTGCCCCACTGTGAGACCAGGCCACCAGTACCATGACCCAATAGACTACATCACGGTTCCAGCGGCGTGGTGCATTGTGGGATGTGTCAGAGCAAAACAACCCCCCAAAAAGCACATGGCACATGCTAATACACTGGGTGCAGCTATGAAATGTGCTAGTTTCAGCTCATCTCAGCTCTTGTTTGAAACATAGAATACTAACTAAAAAAATATATATAATAAATTAAGATATTAATCTTGTATCCAGCATTGCATTTACATCAATATAATCAGCACATCTTATGCCATGTGCATTTAGATTTAGACAAATCTAGGCACTCAGACTAGTGTTAGAGCCATAGCCAGAGTACTCAATGCATTGTCAATGGCAGTGAGTAATCTCCATACAGAAAAAGTAAAATATTGATAAAACCACACCACCTAGGCACAAACCGCTTGGAACACATATAGAAAACATGTTTACCAAAAAGATTATATTAAATTGATAAGGTTAGTGTTTTGGATTTCTATTAATTTTGAATAAAACTGACGTTTTTCAATGCGTGTATCGGCAAACTCAATGGCCGTTCGCCTTTGCTTTGCTCCCAAGGCCGTTTTCAGCGCATGCGCAGTCGGAACCGTGATGTAGTCTATATCCCACACAGTCACATTATCCTGATACTGTGCGAACCAGTCCATGTCCTATACTAGTAATGCCGAGTGCCAGGCTTGGTAGCTTATTTATAAAGTATGAATTTTATAAGTCATTGGTTTAACCTGGCTAGGATCCGAAACGCCCGACCTTCCGCACGACAGGCCTGCGCTCTACCGATTCAGCCACCGCGTCCGGTTTGAACAATGGTGTTGATGATGGGAATGGGCGCGGCCCGGCGGCAGGGTGGACAGACTTCGGGCCAAGACAACAGTCGCCGAACACCCGCCCCTCATTTATCACTGTCTCCCGCGCTCACCCGTACGTCACACACACTCTGTGCCGGAACTGGCGCAGTGCGCAGGTCAGGCCGGCGCGCATGCGCTTCGGGACGCTCTCGCAGGTGCTCACGTGACGCAATGCTCCGTTTCAATCATCTCACATTTAGCTCACTCCGAAGGGTCGGCATCAGTTACTGGGGTCAGCGCAGACGCTTCCACTCACACACCGGGCGCGGTGGTCTAATCGGTAGAGCGCGGGCCTCGCGTGCGGGAGATCGGGAGACGGTTCCCGGTCGATTCAAACCAATGACTTATAAAATTAAAACTTTTTGCTTCCTAGCTGGGCGCTCGGCATTAAAAGGATAAGGTAAGGACTGGTTAGCTAAGTGTCAGGATAATGTGACTGAGTGGGATATCGGGTCATGGTGCTGGTGGCCTGATTTCCCAGTGGGGCTGCACTATAAAGTAAAATTGCCAATTTAAATTCTGGTGCACTTATTAAAGTTGTATAGTCCTATGAAAACATCAAATTTTCAAAACCAAAACACTCATAGACATAATTCTATGTATTCAACTTTGATACTGGTGCACTTATTAAGCATGTTTTGCTGCATAAAAGATCGTAATAAGTCAATTTAATAGAACCTGTCACTACTGAAGTCTATGGTGCCAGAGTTTTGGCATGATTGCCAAAATAAATTTGGCATATTTTGATGTCAAATATCTCCAAAGGTAGCCATTTAAAATATAAATGACTTCAAACTAAACTAAAGTAGACTATAATTAGCATAATGTATTTATCTCAGAAAATGTCAAAAATTCAAAAGCACCGGACTATGCAACTTTAAGCATATTATAAAATATTCCGATAAAACGCATTGGTGGCGAATGTAGATGGTCTATAATGGAATACAAATGGTCTATTAAGGTAAATAGTATGTAGTGGCAGCTGCATGAATGTATTTATGTAGTTGCTGGTGATCCTTTACTTACTGGTCAATAGTCATTTTGTATTAGGTATATAGTGTGAAGGAGGCACTAGTGATAGTGTATAAGGGGCCTCAGGAGCTCTACTCACTACCCCCTCCCCCCCAAATGTTAGTCACGGATCACCACACACACAGCTCAGGCAGGTGATGGCCAAGCAGCCACACCGCATGGTGGTGGTGGGCAGATCACGGTAGCCATGGTGACACAGGAATGCTTACTGTTCATTGGTGGAACTATAAATGCTTGTTGTTCATTGGAGAACACGGTCAGGTGGTATGCCATACCAGATCCATGTACCACTATATAATAATAAACCTGAGGGCATTGTCTCTCTCTACTTTCATTCTTTATACTCTTCCTTTCTCTTCTTGCCTGTATTGATTTCATTATAGCCTGCCTACACAACACGCAGATGCCAGCTGTGGACTTTACAATATGTTATCTTTTAGAAGTGAATACTGAGACAATTTAAGAACCTGACCAAGCCGATGGGATCAGAGTTTTGATAAGCATGACAACATTAATTTTGCACGTTTCCACTTCAAATATCTCAAAGCTAGCCATTCTAAATCAATTTGACTTCAAACTAGGGTAAAGTAGATCATAATGATCAACTTAATCCCTTGATCTAAACAGATTATAGGAACACAAAATTATCGGTTTATGAACCAAACAAATTCAGAAGATATATTTAAATATTGAACTGCTGAAATAACTTTCTATTCCCAACCTCCAGCCCTCCACACACACATACACACACGCCTCTACCCCCATTCCTCTCAATATATTTCCTACGCCATCACCCCCGCCCCCCCCACCTCCACCATCACCACCCTCCCAACCCACAACATATGGACATCTAGTTTCCAACCGGCAATAAACCGAGTGAAGGTGTGATGGGGGGAGGTCTGTCATTGGGTGGCAAATTTTACACTTGAACAATAATATATATACACAAATTCTATCATGTTTCTATGGATGCAAAAATCTGGTCCAAGCACAATGTCTTAGCAATTGTGGTGTTCCGAGTTTCGCTGGTCCCTCAGGATGAACTGAACTGGTGGCCCTGCACGTCAGGTCACAGCTACGGCTTACATGTTGGACGGTGGAGGGAGGTCGTCAATACACATCCAGTCATGATTCACAAAGTGGTAATGTAAAATATTTTCGAGGACAATTTCACTGCAATCTTCATTAGAAACAAATGTATGACAAGAACACCTCAAATGGCATTTTTTCTTTCTTTTTCTTATTTTGCTCTTTACCCATCATCATATCGATGCTTTGCTTATTGTCTCATAATTGTCTATCTATTTTGTTGTAGCTTTGTTTAGTGTGTAGTGACAATTGTCACTGGGGCTGGAATACCAGCGCATTAGCACTGACATTGTGACAACATGTTATTCAGAGGAATAAAAACACTTGAACAACAACAACAACATGTTCGATGATTCAGCTAAATAACGACATAATGGAATAGTAGAAATAACAAGTGTTTACTAATCAAAGCAAAACGTGTGCTATAGTTGGGTCAAATGTAGGGTCGTGGGTGGTAATTTTTCACATTGCCAGCTAGCCGAAGAATGACGGCACATTGGCAGGCTGTGGGAGGCGGCAGGAGAGGTGTGAAAGCCCGTTGGCCAATCAGGTGAACGGAGAGATGGACTCGCCCATCCACATAAAGTCGAGTCCAGGGTGCAGCGGACAGGGGAGGAGGGTGTCCTGAGTCAGCCACAACGCAAACACTGTGAACAATCAGCAGGCGCGTGGTCTTAGGCGCACAGTGAGTTCAAAGCATAGGGCCTATATTGAAGGACAAGGCTGGAGAGCGGGGGGGGGGGGCATCCCCAACTTCTGGTGTGTAAGCTGAAGCTGTGACCCGCGTGCTGGGCTCACAGTTTCAATCCTTCCTGAGGGATCAGCGAAACCTTCCACACACCTATAGGATGGATATGATTCACAAGCAATTACTAACTCCACCCACCCACACACACTCAAACAGCCCCCCCCCCCCTACATATTATGGTAGGCTCCAAAAGAAGTTTAGTGGAGATTCCTCCCTCCACGCCGAGCTTCACTTTACGCTGGTAAAACGCGCTGTTCCTGTGTTTGATATCTCAATTTGAGGGAGAGGTGGGGTATTAGAAATGGGACTGAAAGGAGAAAGAAATGTCGTTGACAGATAATCATGGCCAATGTACCTACAGCCTTAACGATTGGTCTATAAATAGTCAGTAGATAACAGAGCGCCGGCATCGCTGAAAATCCCCGGTATGGTTCCCAGCACTGCCCCCCTCCCACACACCCCAAGCACCACCCTGCACCCCCACCTCCCTCATCCTCCTTTGCAGGAAATGGGGTCCGGTATCGACCACTATCCTGGAAAGCCTTCTAAGTGTAGCGATGCTTTACCAGCTAATTCTCAATAGCGAGATGTGCCATAGGTTTTGGGTGGACGCGACATTTTCCTAACAGTAGTTGGTGTCACTGAAGTATTGAAGACGATTTCCAACGGCAACCCACACTCTGGTGTCAATGGAAGGAACTAATGATGTGGGCTAGTGTAGGTCTGTGAATATTCACATGAATCCATATAAATAAGTTAATATTCACATGAGCTAGTGACATTTTTTTGTTTTTTGTTGTTGAAGATTTATACTGCCTATCATGCATAAGCCTGAATAGGCTTGTTTTCACCATTAGACAGTTTATCGATAGAAAGCCTGAGCCTACACTTTTACCGACCCAAGGGATTTTTAACCTCCCACACCACATAGACATGGTCTGAGAGCAACTGTCCTTTGATGACGCTGTAGGTCATACACAGCGGTGGAAATCCAAATAGGCAGAGGTGGTAGCACAGGGAATCGAACCACTGACCTTCAGATTATGAGTCCGACCTAGAAAAAAGTCAGACACCCTAACCACTCCGCCACAGAGAACACCACATGAAATAAGTGAATATTTATATAAGCTTGTATGAATAAGTTCACATTGACATGAACTCGCATAAATAGATTAATATTGTAATGAGCTCGCCTAAATAAGTTAATATTCATATGAGCTCGCATGAATAAGTTAAAATTTGCAATAACTTGCAAAGATAGTAAATACCTTCTTCATAAGAGCTGATGAAACTTGTTTAATTTGTCTGGTCGGGGTGGACCAGTCCATCCATAATACAGATTGGATGTAGCAGTCATGAGCCCATATCGTATTTAAATGAATACAACCTGGGCCCAGAGCAACACCGATGAGATACAATCGCATTCGCACACACATACACATACATCTAGTCAAAGACCCTATAATACTAAGACGGCTCACTCAGCCTGTACTGTGTAATCAAAATGATCAAACCCACCACTTGGTGCACTGGCTGTTCTCTTGGTTAAACAGGTGCTATATTATATATGGATAAATGTATATATGAATGTAAAAGATGTGTGATGATGGCGATGCTGATGATGATGCTGATGATGATGGGTATTTGTTCATAGCAATTTCGTATTGATGTGTATTCATACTTACCTATCTCATGTATAATATAATTTTATGTGTTTACATGTGAAACACCAACCAGCAGCCGGCTGATCAAACCCACCACAAGGTGGCACTGCAAAACTTACATTTCCATTGGAGAGATAGGGAGTGAGCGATCTTAGTATTATAGGGTCTTTAATCTAGCCACGCGCTAGACGGGGGACGGGGGACGGGGGACGGGGGACGGGGAATGAGGAACGGGGAATGGGGAACGGGGAACGAGGGTGGGGATGGAACCACGAGGCTCGTGTAGTCTTCCAAGTCGTCTGCTCCGCTCCGCTAATAGCCCCATTCAATCAGTCGGCGTAGTAACCATGGTTACCAGTGCCTCGCGTCATGCCAGCGGGACATGGCGGGTGGTGAGGGTTCGGGGACGTGGGGGGGGGGGGTCATTACATGAAACCGTTCTTCATGTTGCTACAAATAGGATGTCAAAGCCAGTGGTTAAGACAATTTCCTGGAATGACAGCGGGGTTTTGTCGGTGAGTACCTTCCCCGCACCAGTCACGATGTCCACCGTGTGTTGGGCTCGACAATAACGCTATTGCCATATGGCATATACAGTGCATAGCTGGTTTCTATGGATGCTTACTTGCTAAGATTTTATATTTAGTTCAAGAGCATGCATTTATTAAAGGGACTTCGTTTGGAGGTTAGAATCACACCAGTGCATAGGGAAAATGCAGTTAGTTTTGTATACACTTGATTATAACATTATATATCTAGTCTAAGTGCATCAATTAATTATATTGACATTACCTTGTGTTCAAAATAACGATACTCCACAGGGCAAAGCTAGTTCTGTAGCCGCTTGCTTTCTGAAATTTTATATCCAGTCCAAGTGCATAAAATAAGTAAATTGCAGTGGTGTTGTACTAAAAATAACATAAATGCTTAGTGCATAGCCTGGCTATATGACCACTTGCTTTAAACAAATTCTAAACTTAGTCCCAATGCATATAATACACGACTAGTTCTTTAAGTGTTTGTTTTCTACTTCCTATTCATCATCCAAGTGCAGGACATAATTAAATTAACCATGCTTGAGAATAGACACACCCTCAGTTCAGAGCGCTTGATTATATATATAGAGAGAGAGATTACAAACTTTTTGATTTCGATTATTAATTCATTTTATTGCATACAATAATTACAATTCCGATTTCTAAGTTAAGAAATGACACCCCAGTACAGTTTATGACTACCCACCGATCCGTTTTCTACGATTCTATTCATCCTCCAAGTGCATGACGTAATGAAATTGACCTAGTTTTGTTCTTCAATCTAATGCTTTTGGATAAGGCCTGCCTTACTTCGCGAACTGCTTTGTAAGATGTTACATGTCGTCCAGGTGCACTGAATTGATTTATTGCCGCTGATCTAACGCAATACACATCGCACACGCAGGCATACTCCAAAACGAGGCTTCCACTCTGCACTCGTCACGCAGTAGGTCCTGCTTTGACGTGTGTAGGCCCCACAGCCAGACGGTATTCTTGTTTAGATAGTACGGTAGGTCAAGCTACTGTACTAGGCGCGTGGCCGAATCAGGCGAGCGCAGGCCTCCCGTGCGGGAGATCGGGAGTTCAATTCCCGGTCGAGTCAAACCACTGAATTATAAAATTGATACTTGTTGCTTCCTAGCTTGGCGTTCGGCATTAATAGGATAGGGTAAGGACTGGTAGGGGTAGCTCAGTGTCAGGATAATGTGACTGAGTGGGATATCATGTCATGGTGCTGGCGGCCTGATTTCCCAGTGGGGTGGCACTATAAATTCGCAATGAGTGCGCACTGTCCTGATATGTATGACCTTAGATGTTGCCAGGACATAAAACTCTAACAAGCTACAGCGCCCCCGAGAGGGTTCCCGAGAAGGTCAACGACCTGGGCATGCGCGTTCATGAAATTGAACAGACGCTCGCGTCCGCTGGTTTTAGTATTAGAATTACTTCCGGAATTAGCGTCTGTCTAGCCACACGCATGCGCAAAGGAGGGTAGGAGGGGGGATGATTGGATGGAGGGTGGAAGTGGAGACGGTGGGAGAGGTGGGGGAAAAGTGGTATGTACATCACATTGGGGCGAATGTTGGTGGGATGAGGAAGGAGGGGATGAGATGAGATGGGGGTGGAGGAAGGCGCAAAGAGGGAAAGAGAGTGGACGTGCAGGGAAGGGAGGGAGGGTCGAGGGTAGCTTGGTACCCCACCACGAACAAGCAGTCCTTAGGCTTGGCATAAAGGCTTACTTCATCGGGACCAGTGTAGGCGTTCCTCCTTGCGTCTGCTACTCTGCGATGGAGCACTCAAGGCGTTAAGCCCATAGACTCGATTTACGGTTATATTGTGCAATAACTATGTACCGGCATCCCACTTTGAAAGTTTGATTTGAATTATGTATATTTAGGGAATGTAAATATCGATAAAAAAATAGATGCAGGTGTTGGTATATGTTATAAGATTAAAGCGGCTGTCACACCTCACCGGATTGAGCAACGGACAGAATTGTCTAGTCCGGTGGTGATAAGTATTAAAATGTGTCAAAATGTTGCACTATCGAATCAATGGCCGCTGGACGAACGGACATGAAATGGACATGAATGGATAGCCAACGGACGAAACAAACTCAAACCGGATATGAACCGTAGATGTCAGTCCGGCGGCATCTGTTCCTAGTTTTGTGCATGTTCAAAACTTGTAATCACACAAAATGGACATTGTTCGGTTTCTGTCCGTTTCCCCCAATCCGGTGAGGTGTGACAGGGCCTTAATAAATTGATGGCCTTGATGATGACCCATCACAGAGTAGCGCATGCCACAAAGAGGAATAACTACACTGGTCCCTCCCTACATGACTTCCATATTTGGCCCGATACGGTAATGGTTTATGCCAAGCCTGAGGACTGCTTGTTCGTGTCTGAGGACCAAGCTAGGGGCGGCAGGGGGTGGGGGCGGCGTGCCCAGAGTCGGTGGGAGGAGGGAGTAGACGGGGAGGAAAATATGGATTGGGATGATCGGGGAGAGAGGAGGAAAGGAGTAAAGATAGAGGGAGGGGGCTGAACGTGGGAGGGAGTTGAGGGAGAGTAGTTTGGGGAGGGTAAGGCGTGTGTATAGGGTTGTGTGTGTGGGGGGTCAGGTCAGGTCAGTGGTTTGGAGGCCACCCAGAATTGACCAATAAGAACCATCCTTATGAAAGTAGGTTTGCAAAGAGAGCCATCATCATCATCATGCTGTCGGTCGCAATGCGACAAAGACTGCTTTCATTACTTGACTGCTGTTCTCTATTTTTTGTGTGGTTGTACATTTCATGAAAGCTGCCTGGAAAAGTGTTGAAGTGCTGCTGGCTTTTGCAAGTTACCAGCGGCACTCTCTCGGGGAGCAAATAGAGGTCTCACACCGGCAAGAACATGTCAAGGCAGGTGCAAAACTATTTGTCCCTGCAGTGAGCTTCCCACGTGCAAGGCAGGCTCTTCCCCGTATAATAACACCAAATACATTTTCACTGGATCTGCATGAATTGCAAAAATGACTAATTTTATTATTATAAACTCGGAAAACTGCGAATCCAAGGAAAAATCACATCCATGTAATCCGGACGGTAGGTTAGCTAAAATAGGCGCGTGGGTAATTATGATCGAAGTTTGTCGTTGGAAAAGGGGTTGCAAGTTAACCAGACAGGATGGCCGAATGAGTTAGAGCATCCGTCTCCATTGTTGGTAGATCATGAGTTCGAATCCTGGTCGAGTCAAACCAATGACTTAAAAATTGATACTTGTCGCTTCCTAGCCAGACGCTCAGCATTATTAGGATAGGGCAAGGAGCAGTGGAATAAGGAAGACCAGTCATCTGCGACTGAAATTTCCCCTGCTTAATCAACTAATATATCAAACAAACAAAAAGTCCTGGGACTTAGGGGTTCAGTAGCTTAGCCGTGTGCAGGGAGGGGGGCAGGAGAGGGGGGGGGGGGAGGGAGGCAGGCAGGGCAAGGGAAGATCGGGGATTAAAGGGGAAGTAACTAAGTTATATTTTGTTGTAAATATTTTAGTCCTCAGAATACATCATTTGTCATCAATTAAAGCTGCATAGTCCGATGAAAATATCAACATTTGAAAACCAAAACCTAAATCTATATTTGATTCTACATATCTAACTTAGATACTGGTGCACTTATTAAACATTTGTCGATACTCTGAAGCGAATACTGGAGCAATTTAATAAAGCGTGTTATGACACACGCCTATAGTGTCAGATTTAGGATGCCTGACAAAATTAATTTTGAATCTTTGGAAGTCAAATATCTAAACAGTTAGCCATTTCAAATTAAAGTTACTTCAAACAATAGTAAGGTAGATTATAACCACCAATCTGTTCTCTATAACAAAAAAAAAGACAGAAACTCAAAACCATCGGACTGTGCAACCTTAAAATCTGGTCTTATGGCCACGTGTGGTTACAATTAGTAACGCAATTATTTGATGAGGATAATGATGATGATGATGATGGTGATGATAATTAGAATTAAGGACACTAGGATATGGCGACGACTGGACAAAATGAATGGCAGGATAATGTGATTTAGTGTGATGTCGGCCACTATGCTACTACTCGTAGTAGCATGGTATCACATTGGGGCAACACTATAAACCGCGCATCAATGCGCACCGTGACACGTTTAGGGCCATCCCGATATATACAAGAACAGGTGTAACCTCAGGTATTGCTAGGAAGTAAAACCCCAATTACTCAACCACTCTTACGGAAGGAGGAGCAGTGCGTCGCCTTTCATTAATCTTGTTATGGGGTGTTGTTGTAAACCAATGGCAATGCATACCTACAACAGTCTGCCATTCTGGGACAAACATCTGAACCAATAGCAGGCGATCGTTCCGGTTGGTTGGTTGTTCGTTGGAGTTTTAGGTCGTGGCAACATCTATGGTCAAATCAGGACCGGTACCGACTTGTGACAGTGCGCACTCATAGTAACTTTATAGTGCTGCCCCACTGGGAGACCAGGCCACCACCACAATGACCTGATACCCGACTGAGTCACATTATCCTGACACTGGGTCAACCATTCCTTGCCCTATCTTAATAATGCCGTGTGCCTGGCTAGGAAGCAACAATTATAAATTTTCAAGTCATTGGTTTGACTCGATCAGGGATCGAACCCATGGGTTCAAATCCCACGATCTACCAAACTGGGAGACGGACGCTCTACTCATTCAGCCATCCCGTCTGGCCACAATCCTTCCGGAGAAGGAAACATCTAGTGATTCCCAAGCATCCAAGCATTGTGGTGGATGGGTTGGGAGGTCAAGGTAGGTCAAGGTAAATAAAAGAAACCGGATATTCGGCCTTACCAGCCCGTGACCTACAGAAAAAGAAAGCAGCGCCACCCATTGGACAGCGGTGAGGCGGCACATGGCCCCAAACATGTGACCTATGACCCCCCCCCTCCCCCTGTCACCGGAAATGCTGGTGCAATTGCCAAGACCCGCAGTTCAATTTCCAACGGATCGCTGCGCGCGCACGCGGGCATGACGAACTTCCGGTACCAGAGTGACTCCCCTGACGGCGTCCACTCGGCGGCACCAGGCGGGCCATGTGAGCCGGGGAGGGAGGTGGGAGACCGGGGGTAGTGGGCAGGCAGGCCCGGGTAGGGAGATACGGAGGTATGGGGAGGGGGAAGTCCGGGGTAGTTGGGAGGCAGACCCGGGTAGGGAGATACGGGGGTAGGGGAGGGGGAAGTCCGGGGTAGTGGGGAAGCAGACCCGGGTAGGGAGATACAGGGGGTAGGGGGAAGGGGAAGTCCGGGGTAGTGGGGAGGCAGACCCGGGTAGGGAGATACGGGGGTAGGGGGAGGGGGGAAGTCCGGGGTAGTGGGGAGGCAGGCCCGGGTAGGGAGATACGGGGGTATGGGGAGGGGGGAGCCCGTGGTAGTGGGGAGGCAGACCCGGGTAGGGAGATACGGGGGTAAGAGGGTAGGGGGGAGCCCGTGGTAGTGGGTAGGCAGGCCCAGGTAGGGAGATACGGGGGTAGGGGTAAGGGGAAGTCCAGGTTAGTGGGGAGGCAGGCCCGGGTCCGGAGATACGGGGGTAGAGGGTATGGTGGGAGGGGGGGGGGGGAGCCCGTGGTAGTGGGGAGGCAGGCCCAGGTAGGGAGATACGGGGGTAGGGTGGAGGGGGGAGTCCCGGGGGTAGGGGGAAAGCAGGCCCAGGGTAGGGAGATACGGGGGATAGGGGGTTAAGGGATATCCCGGGGTTAGGGGGAGGGGGGAGGCAGGCCAGGGGTAGGGAGATACGGGGGTAGGGGGTAGGGGGTAGGGGGGGGGGGAGAGCCCGTGGTAGTGGGGAGGCAGGCCCGGGTAGGGAGATACTGGGGTAGAGGGGGGGGGGGGGGGTCCCGGGGGTAGGGGGAAAGCAGGCCCGGGGTAGGGAGATACGGGGGATAGGGGGTTAGGGGATATCCCGGGGGTATGGGGGACGGGGGGGGGGAGGCAGGCCAGGGGTAGGGAGACACGGGAGTAGGGGGAAGTCCGGGGGTACGGGGGGAGGCAGGCCCGGGTAGGGAGGCATGGGGGATAGGGACACGGGGGATCTTGAGGGGAGGTGGGAGGCAGGCCCAGGGTAGGGAGGTACGGGGTTAGGGGGTAAGTGGGAGCCAGGTGGTAGGGGGGAAGCAGGCCCAGGATAGGGAGGTATGGGGGTAGGGTGTGCAGGGGTAGGGATGTATTGAGGTAGGGTGGTAGGGAGGTAGGGTGCTATGGAGGTAGGGAGGTAGGGAGGTAGGAGGTAGGGTGGTAGGGAGGTAAGGCGGTAGGGAGGTAGGGAGGTAAAGATGTAGGGTTGTAGGGAGGTAGGGAGGTAGGCGGTAGGGAGGTAGGGTTGTAGGAGTAGGGTTGTAGGGAGGTAGGGAGGTAGGTGGGTAGGGAGGTAGGGAGGTAGGGAGGTAAAGAGGTAGGGTTGTAGGGAGGTAGGGAGGTAAGGCGGTAGGGAGGTAGGTAGGTAGGTAGGTAGGGAGGTAGAGAGGTAGGGTTGTAGGGAGGTAGGGAGGTAGGGAGGTAGGAGGTAGGGTGGTAGGGAGGTAGGGAGGTAGGGAGGTAAAGATGGAGGGTTGTAGGGAGGTAGGGGGGTAGAGAAGTAGAGAGGTAGGGTTGTAGGGAGGTAGGGTTGTAGGGAGGTATGGAGGTAGGGGGGTAGGGAGGTAGGGAGGTAAGGAGGTAGGGAGGTAAAGAGGTAGGGTTGTAGGGAGGTAGGGAGGTAAGGCAGTAGGGAGGTAGGGAGGTAGGGAGGTAGGGAGGTAGAGAGGTAGGGTTGTAGGGAGGTAGGGAGGTAGAGAGGTAGGGTTGTAGGGAGGTAGGGAGGTAGGGAGGTAAAGAGGTAGGGTTGTAGGGAGGTAGAGAGGTAGGGCGGTAGGGAGGTAGGGAGGTAAAGAGCTAGGGTTGTAGGGAGGTAGAGAGGTAGGGAGGTAGAGAGGTAGGGAGGTAGGGAGGTAAAGAGGTAGGGTTGTAGGGAGGTAGGTAGGTAAGGCGGTAAGGCGGTAGGGAGGTAGGGTGCTACGGGGGAACTGGGGGCTAGGCGGGTAAGGGGGGGGGGGATGAGACCCCAGTTCATGAGGTCGGATCACGTGACGGTTAATAGTCTCCCAGCAATTCCACCGGAAGCTGCGTCGGGGAGCGCATGCGCAGTGTGTGTGAAAAGGGTGGGCCGGTGGGAGCGAGGGCAATTGTTAGATGCGAAGCCAGCATTCACTGAGTCAGGGGCTGGGAACAACGGCATGGCCTGCAGCCTGAGGGGAGCTTCCAGAACCAAACCTGTCAGGTGGTGGTGGTTAGTTTTGGGTATGTTTGTGTATGAGCTGGGGCTCTGTTGGGGTGGAGGAGGATGGGGGGTACAGGTGCAATTACCTAGAGTGGACCATGCCCTAGAGGTGGTCTTAGTGGGAAGGCCTGGTAGTAGGAGGGTTATTTAGGAATGCATTATCTGAAATAGGAAATGTCTGCAGGAATACTTAATATCTGAAGAGTACTGTCAATTCATGATTTTAAATGTACTAAGATGTACTGCATGATTGTTATTGTATGAGTAGGTATTAATGGTATGACTTAGGTGTTATTCAGGAGTGCATTATCTGAAATAGGAAATGTCTGGAGGTATACTTGATATATGAAGAATACTGTCAATTCATGGTTGTAAATGTACTAAAATACACTGCATGAGTGTTATTGTATGAGTATATATGTTAATGGGTATGACTTAGGTGTTATTTAGGAGTGTCTTGACAACAAGTGATAAACATGTGGAATGAGGTACCGGAAGAAGCGGTGGAAGCAGCTACCATACATCAATTCAAGAATGCGCTGGAGAGGGCCTGGGCCAGAGAAACATTCCTGTACGATTTCGAGGCTGCATACCACTAGAGCAGAGAGCTACGAGCTTTGTATAAGCTACCACAAGCCTGCATCAAAGAAGAGGATAAGTATGTAAATAAGTAAGTAAAGGAAGTAATTATCTGAAATAGGAAATGAATGCAGGTATACTTTTAATATATGAAGAATACTGTCAAGTCATGATTGTTAATGTACTAAAACACATTGCATGAGTGTTATTGTATGGGTACATGTTAAGGTTATGACTTAGATGTATTAATGATGTTAGAAAATGGTAATTGTGGGTGCTGATTGTTTCCAACAAACCCTCCCACCCACCCCCTGATAGCCCCTGTGAGCATAAGAGGGGGTGTTTTCCTGTAAGCTGACACTCTCTCTTTCTGGTGGTGGGGCTGAGTGGAGGTTGGCAGAAGTGGGTTGTGTTGGGGTTGACTGGAGTAGGCAACAATAAAAGCTACTCTATCATGTCCTTCACTGTTGTTTATGTCTTTCTCTACTGATACTATTACACTAGAAGAGAGTTCTGATGCTGAAGCCGAAGCTGAGTTGTGTGGAGGACAACAATCAACAGTCTACACAGGTCCTACAGTCAACATCAACAATTTGCACATGGGTTCGAATTCTACGATCTACCAAAACGGGAGAGGGACGCTCAACTCATTCGTCGGCATGCACAGCGAATGTTTGCATAGGCATGCACAGCGAATGTTTGCATAGACGGTGTTCTCACATAGTGGTACACTCATGAGTGCCGTTATACTTAACATTACAGAACCAAACCTGTGCTGGGAGTGTGTATGTGTATAGAAATGTACAGTGCATGCATGCATAGCCGGAAACCACATATTGCGGTCAACCCACCCTTAGTATTATTTTTACCACTGACATAGGACAACCAAACCTGTGCTTGGAGTGTGTAGGCCATATGCAGTGCATGTCTGCACAGCCTGATAGCTGTATACGCATATTGTGGTCGACCAATGATTGCCGTTATCATTAACATTGCAGAAACACACTCGTTCTTGGAGAGTATGTGTGTACAGGCGTGTACAACTATCCCTGCATAGCCGACATTCCCATGGCGCGGTCAATCCGCTATTACTATCACAATTAACATTGCAAAACAAAACATGTGCTTGCAGAGCATGTGTGTACATATTATTCAGCGCATAACGGTATAACCTGTAACCCCACATTACCGCCAATGGGTATTTACAACCAAGTGTGTGTCCGTCCCAAGTTTATATTATTAGATCTCCCTCCCCCATTTCTGTTATCGTCATTTCAGTTAATGTTGCACCAGTCAAATGATGCGAATACCGTTAGGAGAGAATGATTCACTACCTCGTATGGCACCGAAAACGCTGGGAAATCAGGCCGCCAATGCCATGAGCTGATATCCCACTCAGTTACATTATCCTGACACTGAGCTAACCAGTCCTTGCCCTATCCTATTAATGCCGAGCGCCAGGCTAGTAAGCGACAAGTATAAATTCTATAAGTAATTGGTTTGACTCGACCAAGAACCAGACTCACGATCTCCCGCACGCGAGGCCCCATGCTCTATCGATTCGGGCCACCGCGCCTGGTGAATACACCTATAACTCGACACCGGATTCATGTTTTTGGCCCTAATTGACAGGGAACAAACAGTTCGGCAGTCGGGTGCATAAAGAACACAACCAGCAGAACTACCTACCCCCCACAATTCCTAGCGTTAACTTGGGCGGCCACCGAAAACATGGTCCAATTTTTATTGTGGCCGATTAACCAAATGGTGTTTCTGCTTCAACACATTAAGTCGAGTATTTATCCTGGTCAGAACCAATAAAAACAGTCATATATACATATATTTATAATATACATACATGAAATATATCCATATATATCATATATTATACATATATCTGCATATATACATATATGAACCCATACGCATACATATATATATATATACGCATATATATATATATCCACATATATGTATATATGCATAGCTATATAGCATGTGTGGAACGTAAGAAATTTGAATTCCAGCCGAGTCAAACGGATGGCTTATAAAATTGATACTTGTCGCTACCTTGTCTGGCACTCAGCATTAATACGATAGGATTAATAGGGATTAATAGGGTCTCAGGTCATAGTACCAGTGGCCTAGTCTCCCAATGGGGCAGACTATAAAGTCTCAACGAGTGGGCACTGTCACAAGTTGGTAGCCGTCCTAATATGATATTCGATGTTGCTAGGACGTAAAACAACAACAAAATATACATACATATATAATATATATATGTGCTATATAATTTAGTATGTGTATATATATACGAGTACACACATATGCCAACAAAGATGTACTAATAAACTCCAGTTCCTCCTAATGCTGCAGTCACACTACCATGCTTCTTGCCGGCGTGCTGCCAACGCGCAAAATAATTTGTACGCATCGAGACATGTCCAACTTTTCGGCGGTGTATGGAAAAAGTTTCACGTCAACGCAGCGTGTTAGTAGCGTGCGGCCAACATGGGTCGATGCATGTGGAATAAAAGAAAAAAGTTTGGCGCGACGTCATCATATGACCTTAAATGTAGCTAGGGCATAAAACAACAAAGCAACCATTTGGCGCAACGTGTGGAGACGACCCTCACGCGCACACGTCGTCTGCCTACCGTTCGCATAATGATCTTCCAGCGCGTCAAACGTATCTCGACACACGCCTACCGTCCCGGTAACGTTTGACCCACACGTTGGCACACGTCGAAAAGTTTTGTGCAAGCACAAAACTTTTGATGCACCCCGACACGCGCCAACGATCCTCGCCGACCGTCGACGTACATCAAGGTGTACGACGTGTACCGACGTGCGCCTAACGCATACGTAATGCTTCCTGACGTCTCGCCAAAAAGTGACACACGTCGACGCGCATTGGAGAGAAGCATCGTAGTGTGACTGCAGCATAAACAACCAGCTACAAATCAGGGGTCGTGGCTGGTGTATTGCCACTTAACCTACCACTCCCTGCTCAGGTACTGAACTAACCTCTAGCTGCGGCTTGTGATTGGATGGGTTCGCCCTTTGGACTTCCCCAGGCAGGGATCTCTCGAGTAGAGTGCTGCCACCTATTGGCCATCCTTCCCATGACAAAAGGTCCTAGCGGGTTATTGCGGCTAATTTCTAGGCTCTGGCCCATACTTACCTTTTCTGCCCCAAAACCCCAGATTTTCGTCACTGGACTCACCTGCGGAAGCAACCAGAAAACATACATAACATTAGACAACAGGTACAACGAGTGAATTAGGTACATGGAAATATAGGGAAAATAAACAATGCAAGAACTAGAATTGTGGGTGAGTGAGTAATTGTGGTTTGACGTCCTATCAACATATGTGGTCGTACCAGGCGCAGTATCTAAAGTGTACTCAGTGCGTCTTAATAGTGATGTCCCACTGTGTTTAAGTTATCATGCTGTTGACACGATGATTATAATAGCCCACTCAGTCACATTATCCTAACACTATAAAGAAAATATTGGTAGTCCCTAATAATACCTGTATGATTGTGCTGGTAATGCTGAATACGTTGGTCGGCCGCCTTATACTAGCTTTAAATACTATGAAGTTCTAATAAAAACATGACTTGAGCCCTTATCATACTGTAATAACTGGGGTTAATGATGAGCATGTTTGTTGACCCATATAATACCTGTATTTCTGACCAGAAGGGATGGTTGAATGAGTTGAGCATCCGTCTCCAATTTTGGTAGATAGTAGGATTCGACCCCCGGTTTCGAACCCTGGCCGAGTCAGACCAATTGATACGTGTCACTTCCTAGCCAGACGCTCAGCATTATTAGGATATGTTAAGGACTGGTTGGCTCAGTGTCAGGATAATGTGACTGAGCGGGATATCATATCATGGTTCTGGCGGACTGGTCTCCCAGTGGGGCAGCACTATAAAGTTGCCATGAGTGCACACTGTCACAAGTCTGTACCTGTCCTGATATGACCTTAGATGTTGGCAGGATGTTAAACTCCAACAACCAACCATATATGTATATATTAAAAAAAAAAATATTCTTGAAGATTTATACTGCCTATTATGGATGATGCGCGAAAAGGAA
Organism: Branchipolynoe longqiensis; assembly: GCA_030323885.1. NCBI lineage: Eukaryota > Metazoa > Annelida > Polychaeta > Phyllodocida > Polynoidae > Branchipolynoe > Branchipolynoe longqiensis. Next base: position 26,218,942 of record CM059197.1, read on the forward strand.
GAAAGCAAGGTGGGGGTGGAGAAAAGGCGTTTATTTTACGCCTCAACATAGCATACAGAGGAAGGCTCAGGGGGAGCAACAGTAATACAAAGGAGATAAAGCTCAAGAGGAGCAAGCAATAGAACAAGGCGGGCTCATAAGGAGCAAGGTAATACAGGCTCATGAGGAGCAGGGCAAATGTACAATGTAATTAGAGTTCAGCAGGGAGAGTGTCTGAGGGAGGTCAGTGAGGGGGTGCCGAGGAGCCCTCCACCAGAGAGAGAGAAAAAGGGTGAGAGCTGGAGAGCGGCAGGATGGCGAGTGCCTGAGGGAGGCCGGCGGGCGGCCTTATAAGGGGAGGGGACGGGCGACAGCAGGTGAAGTGTGAAAGCTGCCGGCCCGTGGGAGGGCGAGAGGCGGTGAGCAGCGAAAGTCGGGTGAGGCGCGAATGCTGCGTGGCAGGGGGGCGGGGTAGGGAGCGGCGGGCGGCGGCGTCAGCGCAGCGCGACAGCCCGGGGTGGGGGAGGGTCTCTCCCTTTCCTCGCATCAAACGTAATGCTTCGCATTGTTTCGTAATGCTTTGGCGTTGCGGGTAATCAGGATCGCGAATACAGACCAAGGCGTGCCAGTACTAAGGACGTCTTTTTGTGTCGCCGACTAGCGGAATTCTCTATAACTAAGAAACTAACTCGAACGCCGACTGGCGGTTCTTTTCTAACCTGGTCGCCAATCGGGTAAACAGGACTTGATGACGTATTATGCAGTATACTCGAACTGCCGATGCGCCCCTTTTCGGGTAGACTTTTGCTATATAAGGCGGCGCAGCAACGGGGTTTGGTCATCACGACCGGAGGAGCCAGGAGACAATAACCAGCCTTAAATTGGTTCACACAGCGGAGCCGGGAGGCGGCGGGCCGGACACGGCTCGCCGGGACAACGCTAATATTCTCCGGCGATCGACGAGGGCAGGAGCCGGCGACACGCGCCCCGAGTCACCGGCACGACGTTAAAATTCTCCGGTGATCGACGAAGCAAGGAGCCGGCGACACGCACGCCAGTCTGCCGGGACAACACTAAATTCTCCGGCGATTGACGAAGTCGGGAGCCGGCAATATGCTCGCCGGCACGACGTTAATTTCTACGGCGATTGAGGAAGTAAGGAGTCGGCGATCGATGTAGCAGGGAGCCGGCAACACACGCGCCGCTTCGCCGGCACAGCGCTAAAATTCTCCGGCGATTGACGAGGCAAGGAGCCGGCAATACGCGCACCAGGAGACGTTATTAAGCCTTAAGTATGGGAATCACTGTAGCAGATGCCGTCGACCAAGGAAACACTAATTTCTCCGACGATTGACGAAGCAAGGAGCCGGCGATATGCGCGCCAGCCCGCCGGGACTATATTAAATTCTCCGGCGATCGACGTAGCAGGGAGCCGGCAACACAGGATTCACTGCAGCCGGCCCGACAGGAGGAGCCAGGAGACGTTAAGCATGGGAATCAGTCTAGCAGATGCCGTCGACCAGGGAAACACTAATTTCTCCGATGAGTGACGAAGCCGGGAGCCGGTGTGGCCGTCTCAGCTGCCACAAGGCTGATTTGCCATGCCCAACTTTCACTATTATCTCTGTTTTTAATACTTTCAGAGAAAATTACCCTTAAGTTAAATTAAATACTTCAGATCTTCCTCTTCAATTGCGCATTAATATATTTTTAATCGACTCAGTGAAAGCTTTTAAATTAATTTTGCTAAAATAAATGCTCTGCATAGACATAGCATTGCTGCAGTGTTTACCCTTCGCGGGTGGTAAAATACGGCAATGCTATGTCTATGTGGGGCATTTATTTTTGTAAAATAAGTTTAAAAGCTTTCATTGGATCGATTAAAAATATCTTAATGCGCGATTGAAGAGGAAGATCTGAAGTATTTAATGTAACCTAAGAGCAATTTACGCTGAAAGTATTAAAAACAGAGATTACGGCCTTTGAGACTGGCCCAGTTTTGACGCATGCGCAGACGACGCTGAAGCGACATTTGGCATATGAGCCTGGTGGCAGCTGAGACGGCCACACCGGCAATACGCACGCCAGCCCGCCGGGACAACACTAAATTCTCCGGCGATTGATGTAGTCGGGAGCTGGCAATACGCTCGCTGGCATGACATTAAATTTCTACAGCGATTGACGAGGCAAGGAGCCGGCAATACGTGCGCCAGCCCGCCGGGACAAGACTAAATTCTCCGGCGATCGACGAAGCAACCAGCCGGCAACACGCGCGCCGGTTCACCGGCACGACGGACTAATTTCTCCAACGATTGACAAGCCAAGAGCCGGCAGTACGCTCGCTGGCACAACGTTTAAATTTCTCCGGTGATCAACGAACCAAGGAGCCGGCGACACGCGCGCCAGGAGACGTTATCAAGCCTTAAGTATGGGAATCACTGTAGCAGATGCCGTCGACCAGGAACACATTAATTTCTCCGACGATTGACAAAGCCGGGAGCCGGCAACACGCTCGCCGGCACGACGTTAAATTTCTCCGGTGATCGACAAAGCAAGGAGCCGGCAATATGCGCGCCAGCCCGCCGGGACAATATTAAATTCTCCGGAGATCGACGTAGCAGGGAGCCGGCAACACATGCACCGGGTTGCCGGCATGACGTTAAAATTCTCCGGCGATCGACGAAGCAAGGAGCCAGCGACAGGCGCGCCAGGAGACGTTATCAAGCCTTAAGCATGGGAATCACTAGCACGAGCAAGGAGCCGATAACATGGGAGCCAGGTCGCCCGTGTAATATTAATTCTCCAGCGATCGATAAAGCAAGGACCCGCAACACGCGTGCCGGTTCGCCGGCACGACGTTAGTTTCACTGACGATTGACGAAAGCAAGGACCCGCAACACGCGCGCCGGTTAGCCGGCACGACGTAAGATTCTCTGACTATTCCCGCCCGGCGATATGCGCGCCGGCCCACCGGGACAACACTAAATTCTCCGGCGATCAACGTAGCAGGGAGCCGGCAACACACGCGCCGGTACGCCGGCACGATGTTAAAATTCTGCGGCGATCGACGAAGTCAGGAGCCGGTGATACGCGCGCCAGGAGATGTTGTCAAGCCACTAATTTCTCCAACGATTGACGAAGCCGGGAGATGGCAACACGCTCGCCGGCACGACGTTAAATTTCCGGCACAACGTTAAACACCCAGTATATGTCAGCCATGGCAACCCTATCTCATCATGCATATAATCTGTGGCAAAAATTAATACTTGCCTTCTTTGCCACAGGTTACACCAAAAGACATCATCATATGCTAATCGAATTTGTCAAAGCGCTGACCTGGAATACATGGACATTCATGTCCCTGCCATACCTGATTCAAGGTAATGTCCCGTGCAAGCCTGGAGTAACCACATCAACCTAGCAACACAGCACCCAGAAGGCCCTGCCTTTCTGGATGCCCATGGGACCCCCATCACACCAAGGAGGGCTACCAAGGTTCTACATATGCTCTCTCTGCCCTGCACCACACCGCACCCATAAGGTCCTGCCTTCCTGGATGCTCATGGGACGCCCATCACACCACGGAGGGCTACCAAGGATCTACATATGCTTTCTCCGCCATGAGCCATAGAGCGCCTGGAGCCATGACACCTCACAACCTTCGCAGAGGTGGCGCACAGGCCTGTGCTCGCCTTGGAGCCTCCCTCCAGGACATCGGAGACCTCAGACATTGGGAGTCATCTGCGGTGCACGCCTATGTCCCCGCAAACCTACGGTCTCGGCTTCAAGATGCTATCAACATTTCTTTTTGGCCATAGCATCTCTAGCCTCGTTTCTTAAGCATTTGTGAGCTGACATTTGTATAACCTGACATTTAACTTTCCTTAATTAAAATGCCATAACTATATTTGCTGTGTTCGCGTTTTTCCTGATTGTTTCGTAATGCTTTGGCGTTGCGGGTAATCAGGATCGCGAATACAGACCAAGGCGTGCCAGTACTAAGGACGTCTTTTTGTGTCGCCGACTAGCGGAATTCTCTATAACTAAGAAACTAACTCGAACGCCGACTGGCGGTTCTTTTCTAACCTGGTCGCCAATCGGGTAAACAGGACTTGATGAGGTATTATGCAGTATACTCGAACTGCCGATGCGCCCCTTTTCGGGTAGACTTTTGCTATATAAGGCGGCGCAGCACCGGGGTTTGGTCATCACGACCGGAGGAGCCAGGAGACAATAACCAGCCTTAAATTGGCCTCCCACCCACCGTACATGTGAAAGTGGAAAGTAGGGCCATAGCATCTCTAGCCTCGTTTCTTAAGCATTTGTGAGCTGACATTTGTATAACCTGACATTTAACTTTCCTTAATTAAAATGCCATAACTATATTTGCTGTGTTCGCGTTTTTCCTGATTACGACCAAGTCCAACTAGACTTGTTTTCACCATTAGACAGTTTGTCGATAGAAAGCCCGATCCTACACTTTTACCGACCCAAGGGATTTTTAACCTCCCACACCACAAAGACATGGTATGAGAGCAACTGCGCTTTGATGACGCTCTAAGTTATACACACTGGTGGAAATCCAAATTGGCAGAGGTGGGGGCACAGGGAATCGAACCACCGACCTTCAGATTAGGAGGCCGACCTAGAAAAAAGTAAGGCACTCTAACCACTCCACCACAGAGAACACCATACACTAAATGACTTGAGACCAGAAACGCTTCATCTCGATGTAATATATATATATATCTATATATATATACATATCTATATATACATGTATATGTATATGGACATGAACCATACCATTCTCTTCTTCACTCATCACTAATTTCGCTTTTAAAAGCCACAAGGTGGCGCCCTCTGCGCAGTCACCTAATGATCGACTCGCCACGTTGGCGAGACGACTGGCGCCCCCCAACGGGACCGAGCTGCTCTTAATGATATCAATAAACACCGGGCGCGTTGCCACCAGGGCGGCGCTGCGGTAAGTGGGCTGTATGTTTCGCTGGTCCCTGGGTGGGCGACTCGATAGTTATGTCTGCGGTGTGGCCGTCGACTGCGATAGGTTTATGGGCTTTTTTTGCAGTCAGCGGTGGGAAGTTATTTATAGTCGTAGCAGGGCTGTGTGTAGATAAAAGATCACCCCGTACTTCCAGTACAGGGGTGAAGACCAGCCTTATATAAAAACGGTCGAAAAATCGGGCTAATCAATTGAGCCGTTATGAGAGCCTAATTTCACAATCTAAGAAGCAACATTTATTCTTTGTATATGTCTTCATGTCTACCCGCTACTTTTGAGTTGGAAAATATAATAAAACATATACTTTAATGCAATTTAAAAGTGAAATCGACGGTGTTTTCTGGCCGCCATCTTGTCTTTTTGCATTCTCTCCCATTTCACCAACTCTGTGCTGATATAACTAACCATTTGACACTGGTGCCAGGCATTCTACTTCTTGTTCCATACAAACGCTATTTTTGCCCGTATTTATACAAGGCTGGTCTTCACCCGTGTACTACAAGTACCGGGTGAATCTTTTATCTAGGCTGTGTGTAGCTAGGTGTGTCAGACTATTGCTGACTGTTAGCCGCTTCATCAAAACCAGCAGTCCTCTACTTCACTCGTCAACTCCGTAAAGATCGAGTCACGTGATTCTACCACGTGGGAATATTATATGTATTTTAAAGTTGCATAGTTCTGATGAAAACATCAAATTTTCAAAACCAAAACAATTATCTAGATCTGATTCTACATAATTTAGTTTAGATACTGGTGTATTTATCAAACGTGTCGCCATATAAAAAGGAATACCGAGGCAATTTAATAGAACCTGTTGCTGCAGAAGTCTATGGTGTCAGAGTTTTGACATGCTTGGCAAAATTAATTTGACATTTTTGCTCTTCAAATATCTCCAAATGAAATTAAAGTTACTTCAAACTAAAGGAACCTAATATATTTATCTAAAAAAAAGACAGGAACACAAACCCATCGGCAACTCTAATGAAAGAGCAAATTTAAAATGGGCCATTATAGTTTGAACACAGGTCTTCCCGCCGCAATAATACCCCAGTCAAACTACTGCTTACGACCTCTTGTGACCACTTCGCGACCACAAAACAAAGCTTTGTCGCAAATAGGACATTATTAGGATAGGGCAAGGATTGGTTAGCTCAGTGTCAGGATAATGTGATATGCACAGTACTTCCCGCTTTCATCACCCCCCCCTATGACACTGGCGCCATGACCAGGATCCTGTACACACTATGTGATGTACGGTTGTTGAACCTACCCTGTGTATGCGTAACTTATAAGTAAGTGCATTGCCTGTATGTATGCAATTGTAAGCATTCGACGAGTTATGGATATAGACCATTTAATAAAGCTACAAGTCTAGGGGGGTGAGTGGAGTAGTCCGCATTGACCTCTCTCACTCTCGGGCAAGGAGCCACATAGACAGGTAGGCATGGATAGGGTGATTGCATCAGATAGTACCGGTAATATAGTATCGGAATAACAAGAAGTGTGCACTGGAATCCTGCTCTAAGCACAATATTTTCTCTTTTAATCACACCCCCGCCCTAACATCGCCACCCCTTTGAGTAAGTAGATTATTGGTGTCCTAATCCGAGGTAGCTTGCGTATAACCGAAAAGGAACCTTACGTGGGATTGACTTCAATTTGAAGAGGATTCTCCTCTTCCCACAAGACAGACCTGAGTAAAAATAATCCATTTTAAATGAGCAAATTGTAAATACTTTACGCCACTGATCCCGATCGTCATAAATCACTTTTCTACGTCTCATTAACTCACAGCCGAGCGAAATTCAGTAAAATAAGATTAGTAAAAATTAAAAAACTACCCTAAACTAATTCCACAAAATACAGCGCTTGGGGAGGGGGAGGGGGGTCTAATTGTCCGTGCTTAATTCACGAGCACATTTTAAGGAACGCCACCTTAGCCGGGCATGCGCACTGAGACCATTGCGCTTCATATCAATCGATAGTCTAGTGAGAGTTTTTAGTAAAGCAGGCCCTTCGTTGATTCAGATGAGGCGGAGTTAATTTAGCAAAGTGCCTCCTTTACTAATAGATAGCCTATTTATCTCATTCAAAGGCGCAGAAGCTGATTGAACTCTAATGCATGTTTCCGCCCTTTGAGCACCAAGGAAGTCTAGCTTTAAAGACTTTAAAGTTGTATAGTCCGATGAAGCATCAACTTTTCAAAACCAAAACAATTATCTAGAATTGATTCTATGTCTCTACCTTAGATACTGACACACTTATTAAGCATTTGTTGCCACGTAGAAGGGAATACGGAGGCAATTAAATAGAACCTGTTACTGCTGAAGCCTATGGTATCGTTTTTTTTGGCGTGCTTGCCAAAAAACAATTTGACATGTTTGCACTTCAAATATCTCAAAACTTAGCCATTTAAAATCAAAGTTACTTCAAACTAAAGTAATATAAATGATAAAAATCAATTTAATATATTTATCTCAGAAAAATTACTATGCAACGGACTATGCAACTTTAAGATTTCAACCTAATGCGTATATAACTTATAAGCACCACATGTTTGTATATAAGTATTAAATGTAGATCATTTCATAATTCCTCCTGTATATCCAATCTGACCTATTCTAAAATGAAGTGTTTTCCAAAGGGGCCTATGCTAAGGAGGGTTCTTCTTTTTTCTTTTTTTCTTTTTTTCTTTCCCTTTCTTCTTCCTTTTACATAAGAGTAAGTGCAATAGGCCATCTGGATAATGATAGAATTGCCATATTTCCCGCGGGGTAATATTAAATGAATAATTCCTCGCACATTATCATTGATATTCACGGCTAATTGCAATTACATAAAACTTCCATTTATGCTTAATTATAAGACCAAAAAGGGGAAATGATACACTTTGGCCTTCGTGCATTCCAATGCAGAAAAAATCTATTCATAAGTCCTTAAGTCCTGTTGATATCGGACGGAATATCTGAATGAGCTTACCACCCATTTGCCGCGCGCCATGGGATTTGAACGCATGGGGTTCGAACCCCGGCCGAGTCAAACCAATCATTTCAAAATTGATACCTGTCACTACCCAGTCTGGCAATCGGCTTTACTAGGATAGGACAAGGAGCAGTGGAATGAGGAAGGTCAACTGTCCATGATTGAAGTTTCCCAAGCTTAATCAATTCAAGCTGCATAGTCCGATAGAGCATCAAATTTCCAAAACCAAAACACTCACCTAGATTTGATTCTACATATCGAAGTTAGATATTGCTGCGTTTACTAAGCATTTTCTACCGGATAGGAGGGCATATTGTGTTAATTTAATAGAACCTGTTATTGCATAAACCTATTATAAAGTCCACGGCTCAGATCTGTGGTTGTGTAGGCAGGCTATAGTGAAATCAATACAGGCAAAAAGAGAAAGGAAGAGTATAAAGAGTGAAAGAAGAGAGAAAGCCAAGCCCTCAGGTTTATTCTTATATGGTACATGGATCCAGTATGGCATATCACCTGACCACATTCTCCCAATGAGAATCAAGCATCTACAGTTCAACCAATGAGAAACAAGCATGTCCGGTCTCCATGGTTACAGTGATCTGCCCACCACCACCACCAAGCGGCGTGGCTCCCTTGGTCACCACCTGCCCTGAGCTGAGTGTGTGGTGATCCATGACTAGGAGAGGGGGGAGGGGTAGTGGGTAGAGCTCTGAGTGCCTCTTACACACTATCTTAGTAGCGCCACAATGTCTATTTACCAATGAGTCAAGTACCACCAGCAACTACATAAACATCTATGCACCTGGCCCTATATACCCTTTTCATAAATAGAACATGTGCATTCCCCCACCAATGCATCATTATCGGAATATTTTAAACTATGGTGTCAGAGTTTTGGTGTGCTTGCCAAATTAATTTGGCATGTTGTCACTTAAAACATCTCCAAAATTAACCATTTAAACTAAATGTTACTTCAATCTAAAGTAAAGTACTAAGTAGATTATAATGATTAATCTAATGTATTTATTTCAGAAAATTGCAGATATTCTAAACCATCGGAAACAACATAAACCATAAACTAATATAATCAATTATAGCTTAAAGGAAATCAATCCATATGGATTATGACCCCTACTGCACAGCGGCGAAAACAAGTACATGCACTTAACCATTATGAACAGAATAAACAAACAATCACAACAACAACAAAGAAAACACAAATCGGACTATGCAACTTTAATGTAATAAAACAATTAAAAGACTGCGATGATCAAAATACACCGACGAGTGAAAGTTAGACGACACTCTATTGCTCTGCCATTTCTAACTTTCCTTGTGTTATTTGCTATAATTAGCTTTTTAGCTTTCTGTTAAAGCTGCATAGTCCAATGAAAATATCAAATTTTCAAAACCAAAATACTTACCTAGATTTGATTCTACATATTTATCTTAGAAACTGGTGGACTTATTAAGCATGTGTTGTCACATAGAAGGGCATCGGGGAGTCAATGTAATAGAACCTGTTACTGCATAACCCTATGGTGTCAGACTTTTGGTGTGCTGCCAAAATTAATTTGTCATGTTGTCACTTCAAATATCTTCAAAGTTAGCCATTTAAACTAAAAGTTACTTCAACCTAAAGTAAGGTAGCTTATAATGACCAATTTAATGTATTTATCTCAGTAAATGACACAAACTCAAAGCCATCGGACTATGCAACTTTAAACTGCACTCAAATATGCGCTACTCCTGATGAAAGTTTCAAAAGCTAGTTTGTTTGATGAATGTTGTTCACGCCTTGGACGAGCTATTGAGATGCAGTAGAGAAAGATTGAGATGCCAGGAACATGTGATAGAGAGAGAAGAACAGGGAAGATGTGTGTTAGAAGGGGGGGGGGGCATTGAGGTGAATGCAAGAGCTGAAAGGATGTGCAGAGACAAGAGCAGAGAAATGGACTGTATTAGGATACTCCTCCTGAGTAGGGTATTGGGTTCTGGACTTGGCAGAAGGGTCTCCCCGTGTGGCAGTACTATAAAGTCACCACGAGTGTGCACTGCCCCAAGTTGGAAGGATAGGACCTTAGATGCTGCTAGGACATAATACCCCAACACACAACGGAAAGAAACAATAACAAGTTCAGGATAATGATGGCCTCAGACTAGATTAAAGTAGATTATTAATGATCCTTTCAAGAATGAAAATAAAGAGACAGATAATACAAACGATCAAAAACAGAAAAATTAAATACTTTGGCCACATGATATGACACCAGGAATCACAGAGAAGAATACTGGAAGGGAAGATAGAAGGGAAAAGACGAAGAGGGAGAAGGAGAACAACATGGATGGACAACATCATTGAGTGGCCAGCAATGAGCTATGCGGAATGCGTGAGAGGAACGAATGACAGGAAGAGATGGAGGTCCATTGCAGCCAACCTTTTTTGAGAAGACGGCACCCATTGATTGATTGATTGATTAATAATGAAATGTATCTGAACAATATGATAGAAATACAAACAGAAAACAAAGACTATCGGATTGTCCATGTTATTAGTAATGGGTGATTAGAAACTGGGAAGACCACAATGGATGGCCGGATGAGTTGAGCATCCGAGCGTCCCGAGTGGAATATGAGGTCATTGTACTGGTCCTCGCTCTATCCTATCAATGCCGAGCGCCAGGCTAGGAAGCGACAAGTATCAATTTGATAAGTCATCGGTTTGACTCGACCAGGAACCGGAACTTGCGATCTCCCACACGCGAGGCCCGCGCTCTACAGATTAAGCCACCATGCCTGTGTGGGTAGATTTGAACATTCTCATGCGGGTTTCCTGACTGTCTAGTGCACCTTTGTAAATTATGCACCTTCAAGTTCCAGAGTGATGAGACCAATGTGGTCCATTCCTTTTAAACCGGTTTCTAAGAGAGAGCAGAACTATTTGCCAGCATCAGTACCGTCTAAATGCTTCTAATGTTTGACAACAGCTGCATTAACTCACCCCAGCAGGCATGCGCGTTAAATCATTAACGCACTATTTATATTACTGCAGTCAGCACCTTGTGTGAAGGATGCAGTGTTGTTGGAACTAGCGAAATGCAGTTAATTCCACGGCACAGTTTTATTACAACGGGGCATGCAACATTGATATATTCAGTGTTGAAATAAAATAATCCCAATTTATTACTATCTTTGCACACATCATCACAAGATAGCAACACGCTCTATCGATTCGGTCACCGCGTCCGGTGACCCTGCCTGCTAGTTACCTGGCGGGTTGCTAGGTAACATGCCGCTTCCACTTTTATTCCGCATTATTTTCCTTATATTTTAAAATTAATCTTGGTGTGCATGTCGACATTCTGCCAGTCGCCCAGAGCCAGTCGCCAGGCAGAGGCAGTCCACCTGGGGACTGGCTGTGGATAGCGTGCTGCCACCTGTTGCCACAAAAGGGCAACAGAGGTCAGCGTAGCCCTGGCCGCCGCCGCGTGCCAGTTGGGCTCATGCATGGACTACCACACGAGTAAGAAGTAGAAGAGCAGGATACTTTTACACAAAATTAGGTGATGAACCTTCGGAAATGTGTAATTATTCCTGCATACAATGCGTATAGCATACAAAAGATGCGACAATCCTATTTCCATAACATCATCCTAACTCGTAACTGTTGTTCAGAAGGCTGCGGCATTTTTAAAATATATATATTTTTAATAATAAAGCAGCAGATCAAGGCAGCCAGTGGTGGTTTTCGGTGGGAAAGAACAGGTGCACACTTTTGTGTGCGTTACCATGGCAACTAGCTCGCGCATATATGCTCTATGGTCTCCACATAATGGAACCAACTGCTGCGTATGACCTTGAGATGTATTTGAGGTCACCGCTGCTGACCTCCTTAACCCATTAAGCTCCGTCCCAAAACCATGTTGTTGTCTGTGCAAGAGACATCATGAGTTGAAACAAAATATCTTTCTCTACAATTGTCCCTGTTATATTTCACCCCGCCACTCCCCCCCCCCCGCCCCCCCCCCCCCCCCCCCCCGCCCAATGGAAACAAAACAGGTTCACCGGTATCGGAGAGATTGGAACTGGGTGTGTACCAGACAACAATGGCGTGTGTTGAAAATAATTAACTCAAAGCTGCATGTTCCAATGAAAACATCAATTTTTCAAAATCAAAAAAGTATCTAGATTTCAGCCTACATATCTACCTTAGATACTGCTGCAGTTATTAAACATTTCTCGCCACATTTCTGGGAATACTGGTGCAATTAAATATAATCTGTTACTGCAGAAGCTTTTTTTGTGGCTTTTTTCCCCCAGTAAACTAATTTTATTCATATATGTCTGTTGTAAGTGCTGTAGCACTGGCCTTCCAACCGTAAGTGTTACAGGTATATAGGTATTTACACAACTTTATGGTGGCAGCGTTCTGGAGTGCTTGCCAAAATTAATTGTCTGGAATGAGCAGGATCGCTCATTCAGGTTCATTGCTGGGCACGGGGACAGAAAAGTTGACATGCCATGTGCCCCCCAGCCACCTGCCATGGGGGCAGGGGCGGGGGGGGGGGGGCTTCTGGGGTGAGAGAAGGGAAGCCAACTACCAAGGGAGGTGGCACACACACACAGTTAGCCCCCTCCCTCACACACCAACCAATCAAAACACACAACCACCGACGTACCTCAAACCTGATCGACCAATCAGATCATACCATAATCTGGAGCACACGACTCAACCACCCGGAATCATCAGTCTGCAACAGCCTTTCCGACTGACCACATCTATAAACCTCTTATTCACCCACCCACACACACCTGCTCAATGACTGGCACAGCCAATCAAAACATAACAAACAACAAAGACAAAAGACTCATAAAATTAATACAAAAAGACATTCACAATCGACTTTTCATAATTGCCACAGAATTGACAACCATGCAATTCACACATCAAGGTGGTAAAACATTTAACTATGATTAAATCATAATTAAATGATAATTGATTAACATTACTAATAACTTATGTACATTGCTTTGATCTAAATGTTATGTTCAAATGTATAACATTTACTCTGCTCTGTTATGTTTCATATGTTCCCATATTTCATCTCATACCATGAACTGATCATCTCCCATGACTTTATGTCGGCCGTCACTGTCCTCTGATAAGACTCAATGAATGATGGGGCGGAGGCGCCCAAACAAAAGCCATGTTTTCCCAAACCTAAGCTTCCACGTCATCTGTGCCCAAGAGCAATGTGACATATTTACACTTCAAATATCTCAAAAGTTACTTCAACCTAATACCCATCAACCTAATATATTTATCTCAGAAAACAACAGAAACTCAAGACAATCAGACTATGCAACTTTAATGAAGGATTTCCTCATTTTAAATGAACACTATCAGATGTTCATTCCTTCACTGAGCCCCCCCCCCACCCACACACACCTCCCCCCTCCTCCACTCCGACTCGCTCACGAAAACAACAAGCAGACGACATTTAGCCAACGCAGACGACAGGAACACATTTACCGATTCAACGCCCTGACGCGCTCACAAAGTGGAGTAATGCTCTTCACGAATCAGGTACTATTTTTAGATTGGTACTGGGAAGTCAGCGATGTTCCAAGTTAAATAGCCCAATGTTTCTTTTTTTAGCTTCTGCCGTATTTTTTAGATACATATATTAGGTTGATCTTTATAATGTTCAGATATACCTCACTTAGCCATCTCTCTCCATGCTCTCCATATAGGAATCAAACCTGGGTTATTTCCACTGTTCTAGGCTCAAACAGTAATGTGCTCGAGTGGCAGTTAGTAAATTCTGTAAATTAATTATGATAATAACTATTATATGTAAATTGGAACTGTCCAACTATAATACAATCGACCATTGAGGCTGTCAGAAGTTGGTACCCATCCTGATATGACCATATATGTTGCTAGGACGTAAAGCCCCAACACACTCCCTAAATGCTATGCTATAATGACCCTGTCTGGCCCTGATTCGTTTAGTGCTGCATTTTTAGGACCGATTATTAAGTACCTAACTGGTGCTGATATTCGTTTGTTTGTTATGATTTTACGTCCTAGCAACAACTAATGTCATACCAGGACTGGGAGCGACTTGTGACAGGGGGCAATCATAGTGACATGTATAGTGCTGCCCCATTGAAAGACCAGGCCGCTGGCACTATCACCCGATATCCCACTCAGTCATATTATTCCGACACTAAGCAAAGCGGTCCTTGCCACCTTTAATTATTTAACACCTCAGCTAATTAAAAGTTGGCTGAGGTGTTTAATCATCCAAGTACGTGGTGTTCTGTGTGGCTGAGTGGTTAGAGTATCTGACTTTTTCTGGTTAGACTCCTAATCTGAAGGTCGGTGGTTCGATTCCCCATGCCCCCACCTCTGCCAATTTGACTTTCCACCGCTGTGTATAACTTACAGTGTCATCAAAGGCCAGTTGCTCTCATACCATGTCTATGTGGTGTGGGAGGTTAAAAATCCCTTGGGTCGGTAAAAGTGTAGGCTCGGGCATTCTACCCCATACAATTATCTACAAGCACAGCACAGCAGGATGCAATATTAACCCACGCACTGCTCATTTTTATAAGCATCCTGCTGAGCTGGGTTGGTTGTTGGAGTTTTAAGTCCTGGCAACATTGAAGCTCACATCAGGTACCGAGCTATGACAGTGCGCACCACTACTAACACCACCACCACTAACCCCACCACCACTACTAACACCACCAATACTAACCCCACCATCACTACTGCTAACACCACCACCACTAACTCCACCACCACCACCACCACCACTAACTCCACCACCACCACTACTACTAAAACCACCACCACTAACTCCACCACCACTACAAACACCAACACTACCAACACCATCACCGCTAACACCACAACCACTACAAACACCACCACTACCACCACCGCTAACACCACCATCACCACCCCTACCAACGCCACCACTACCAGCACTACTACTAACACCTCCACCACTAACCCCACCACCACTACTACTAAAACCACCACCACTACTAAAACCACCACCACTAACTCCACCACCACTACAAACAGCACCAATACCAACACCACCACCGCTCATACCACCACCACTACCAACACCACCACTACCAACACCACCACCACTAACACCACCGCCACTACCAACACCACCACTACCAAAACCACCACCAATAACACCACCACCTCCACCCCACCCCACCACCACCACCGCCTCCTTCACCACCACCACTATCATTATCATTATTCTTAATATTGTTATTATTATTATTATTATTATTATATAATAAATCATGTGACAGAGCACCTTTATTACAAATACCATCTGAGTTGGATAATCTTCTAGAGATTGCCACTTGGAAGGCTGCCATTATGCGATCTGAATGAGAACCACTGTGATTGGACAAGAAGAGAAGAGGACGTGTGCACAATTCTGCGATATTATGAGGAATTACAGTGAACGGGGGCAACATACATGAGGACGAGTCCAGGGGCCATATGCATGGAGCTGTGTTAGTGAGCCAAAACGCGTTTTGGGCCGGATTTCCAGTTTAGCGGCGAAAAGTCTGTATGTATGGAGCAGTGTTAGGGAAACACCACGAGTTTAAGGTTGGATATTCTAACACCACCCCATAGCAGGTTTATGGGCAGTGTTAGGTACTGATTAGGCCCAAATCTATTCAATGCTATCATATTTAACAGAATTACATACTCTAAAAGTGAAATTTTATCAAATTAACCGCAAAATCGAACCGATATTAATGCCACAGCTACATCGGCAGCGATATTAATATTGTCGAATCGACGAATGTAAACTAAACAAATCGCCGCCCGCCGCCGATGCCGCTGCATCGGCGGAGATATATTAGAGCCAAATCTATTCAATGCTATCATATTTAACAATAAGTGAAATTTCATCAAATTAGCCCTAAAATCAAAGCGATATTAACGCCGCAGCTACATCGGTGGTGATATCCATACCATCCATATAAACAAAACAAATCGGCGGCCCCCGTCATCGCTGAATCGGCAGCGATATTGTCAAATAGCAGTGATCACCGGGAACAGGCTCAGAGGGATTTTCTAAATCTATAAATAACTTTCCGTTTAGCTAACGCGAACCATTTAGGCGCCCATGCATACGGCGTGACATACCTCGCGACGCCGGTGATAGCTACCCGGTGTTAGATGGTTAACACCACCCGACGCTAACACCGCTTCATGCATATGGCCCCTGGTGATGGGAGCGCGGACAACATAGATGAATGCGTATGATTTGTTACTGGGCTGTACGGGGAGGTGCCCCCAGCGGACTGAAAATAAGACAAGATGGCAGCCATGGGCGAGAGACCACTGGGCCGGACGGGAGGGTAGGCCCAGGTGAAGGCGCCAGAGGCCGGAGTGTAGTTATGTTTGAGGGACCGCAGCTACACTTTCATGTAGTACTTGTGTGTCATTGGCTGTTGAGATTGATCAAATACTGCTTGTGCTGAACCTTTGATTTAATTGTACGGAAACTGTATATGAGACTGTATTTTGGTCATAAACGGCAGCTTCTCTACAGGCATGTAGCGAGTAATACTGAGTTGTATTGTGATGGTTGATAACTGTGGGCTGTAGCAGGCTGTGCCCAATGAGATATTCATGAGCGTACAGATTTTGTTGCTTGTTGGAGTTTTACCTCCTGACAACATCTAAGGTCATATCGGGATGGGTACCAACTTGAGACAGTGTGCACTCATGACGACTTCATAGTGCTGCCCCACTGAGAGACCAGGCCGCAAACACTATGACCTGATATCCCACTCAGTCATATTATCCTGACACAGAGCCAACCAGTCCTTGCCATATCCTAATAATGCCACGCGCCGACGGTAGGATATAGATTGTGTAAGTCATTGGTTTGAATCCACCCGGAATTGAACTCCCCACCTTCCAACCGGAGACGCCTGCGCTCTACCGATTCGGCCACCGAGTCCGGCTGAGTATAAAGGTGGGATTAGCATACGCAGTGCTAAGGTTTGTTCGCTTGTTGTTGTTTCACGTCCTAGCAACATCTAAGGTCATATCAGGACGGCGCAGTGCTAAGGTTATATGATGTAGTGTGAATGTGGAATTTTAATGGGAAACCAGATTAAAATTACCAAGTAACGAACGAGTAGCATTAGTTTCTTAATATACATATGTAGCAGATATTACACCCGGGTGTCCCGGGCAGGTGGCGCTGTGCGATTGGTCGAGACTGGAAGAAGAGGGGATTGTGGGTAGCCGGCGCTTGTTCCTCGGTGCTAGACAATGAAAACCAATGAATTCCTTTACTTTCATTCGTGCCATTTATCATACTAATAAAGGAACTAGCCTCAATAAAATTCTCCTGCTATAATCCCACGCATCAACCCAGCAGGGTCCGTATTCATGTGCTGGTGCCAGGGCCTTAACCGCGGCTACGGTAACCCCACACGGCTAATGGTAGAAAATCCGTATTCATGTGCCTGTGCCAGCGCTAAGCGCCGACCGTAGCCTAGGTTAAGCTACCCTGATTTCAAGTCAGGTTTAACTGCTAGCCGCGGCGGTTAGTGTGCGTGTGTGAGTCTCAATCTATTCAATGGTATCATATTTAACAGAATTACATACTCAATAAGTGAAATTTGATAAAATTAACCCTAAATTCGAACCAATATTAACGCTGCCGCCGCATCCCCTGAGAGATTTAGTATTGTTAAATCGACGAATGTAAAGTAAACAAATCGGCCCCACTGCTTCGACGTCGATATCCATACTGTCGCATATCAACAAAACACACATCGCCACCGCCGCCACAGAATCGGCGGCAATATTATTAGGCCCAAATCTATTTAACAGAATTACATACGCTGTAAGTGAAATTTAATCAATTTAACCCTAAATTCTAACCGATATTAACGCCGCCGCCACACTGGCGGTGTTATTCATATTGTCAAATCGAGGGAATTCCCAAATTTATAAATAAACTCATGGTTAGCTATCCGCGGCGGCTTGGTCATTGGTGAATATGACTTGACCTATTTCTCCAACCCGCCGCTAGCCGCATATAGCTACCCCAGAACTAGCGTGTAGCACCGGCTACACCTGGCACCACTACATGAATACGGGCCCAGAAGACCTTTAATGTGTCTGCCATGAATTTGAATAGCGACCAGCTATTTCAGAGCCGATGAGAATGTGCGTCAACAGAAATATTCAAGCTCCTGTGTACTTTAAGTTTAATATTATCCTCAAATTTAATCTGGGCACACATTTCTGATCTCATAAAGAAAGCTATTCTGGGTCAACAGCCCATAAGTAAGACACAAGGGTAATCCCACATGTATTTTAATTAAATAAATAGATTTGGAGATGGCAGGTGACTAGACAAAAAATAGAGTGCTGATTGGTAAAGCAGTTGCGGCATTATCTTTAAGAGATGGGGCTTTGGTGCAGTGTTACTAACGACTGTGTATTTGATAAGGAGCCATAACCCAGGCTAGTAATAGGATAACTGTGTTTTGTCTTAATATTCCAGTGGCCTGGTTGGTCAGCAACTATTGAGTGATGTAACGTTCGAGGAGGATCCATATTATGCCTTGCCGTTAAATATTGGAATGATTTTTGATTGACGATTTATACTGCATATCATGGATAAGTCTGAATAGACTTGTTTTCACCATTAGACAGTTTGTCGATAGAAAGCCCGAGCCTACACTTTTACCGACCCAAGATATTTTTAACCTCCCACACCACATAGGCATGGTATGAGAGCAACCAGCCTTTGATGACACTGTAAGTTATACACAGTGGTGGAAATCCAAAGTGGTAGAATCGAACCACCAACCTTCAGTGGGGAATCGAACCACCAACCTTCAGATTAGGAGTCCGACCTAGAAAAAAGTCAGACACTCTGACCACTCTGCCACAGAGAACACAGAGATACTTAAATGGATACACTATATATTATAAGGAGTATAATAATATTATACGTATATAAAGGGCCAGAGTAAACATGTATAAATAATATATATTCGGCGAGAGTTTATATATTTTGGTAATATCTAATAATGTCCAATCGCTGGCCGGTGCCTGGGAGCCCGGGACTACTCGATAGTGGCGCCAGCACCTCGTTCCGCCGCGTGGGCGCCATATTACACCAGTGCTGGCCCTGATTGTGAGGGCTGGTGTGACAGTACAGTCATAATCATCACCGATAGTGTGGTGGTGCAAGCGGCCCTGAACATACGGAGCTCTAGGCGTAAGGAGATACTGTTCTACTTAAGGAGGCTATTTTGGTTAGCAGTTGAACATAATGGCATATGTGATGCCCTTTCAAGGCTTAATGAACGCAGGACTGGGGAAAGGATCAGGGTAATAGATGCGGGGGACAGGCTATGCTGCGGGTCTATCTTTGACAAACCATTCTTTTCTTACAGGGCTGGCGATGCTGTAAGCGGAACAGAAGGCGCTCCAGGCCCAGTGCTACTCAAATAATTCAAAGGCGTCCAGGGGGATACAGACCAAGAAGTTTTTAGAATTTGTTAGCCTGTCATAGGAGTTAGTTCCTGCTTCTGCCACTATGGCGCCACCTGTGAGTGGCTCCTGACCACCCCGATACCAGCTGCGTCTGGTCAATACAAGACAGACAAGTGTGCACCAGTATACACCAGTGTGTACCAGTACACATCAATGTGTGCCAGGACAGACCAGCGTGGACTAGTACATACCAAAACACATCAGTACACACCAGTGTGCACCAGGATACACTAATATACATCGGTACACACCAGTACGCATCAGTACACACCAGTGCACATCAGTACACATTAGCACACACCAGGCCAATCAGTACACATCAGTGTGCACCCAGCTCATAGCCGTACACACCACCAGGGTGCGTCCAGCGCTGAATCTCCCCGGTGTTCCAGGATACACAAGTACACACCAGTAGGCCTACACACCAGTGTGCATCAGGTCACACCAGTGCGCACCAGTGTACATCAGGACACACCAATATACATCGGTACACACCAGTACACATCAGTGCACACCAGTGCACATCAGTACACATCATCACACACCAGGCCAATCAGTACACATCAGTGTGCACCCAGCTCATACCCGTACACACCACCAGGGTGCGTCCAGCGCTGAATCTCCCCGGTATCGACACCGCCACCAACCCGGTGCAACGAGCTCACGTGACCACCCCCCATTCAACGCGGGCACAATCTCTACATCAGCCCTGACCACATATATCCATCTCTATAAAGCAAACATGATAGCAGCTCGGGGCGGGGCGGGGTGGGCTGGGGAGGGGGGGGGGGTCTGGGGTTAGTGGAGGCGTGTCACTAACAATTCGATGTACACAACGCGCTAAACATGGACGTGATCACATGGCGACATGAGAGAGCTTCACACTGCTTAAAACGTATGGGGATATTCTTTGATAAAGAAACGTCCTTTCCAAATTGATTTTTAAATGTATTAACGGAAACATATTTTTAATTACCGTTTTAAACTATTAAAAAAAATAGTTTTTTTGTTTGTTTTGCATTGCCAGTGCAAACAAATTTAGCACACCATGGCGGCCATAATATGAACTAAGACGGGAGAGATCTGACATGCCGGAATTATCTCGCGAGCCAAATAAATACCTGCAATATTTCCCAATTTCATCACCCCCGCCTGACAGTATTCAGTGCACATTAAACCGGGTCTAGAAACTGTAACGAGCTACATGTGCCCCACAGATAAGAACATACACAATTAAATACCATTAATATGTGAGGGAAATGGATTCAGTGACTTCGGCTTGGTTTCGGGTCCTGCTGGTTTTGCTATGAATTGTTTGAAACATAGACTCCAAAATAAACACATACATGTACTAATTAGAGGACACTCACACCCAGTGATAGATAAAGGATTCACCCGGTACTCGAAGTAGACAGGCCTATATAAAAACGGTTGAAAAAGCGGGTTAATGAAATGAGAGCCTAATTTCACAATCTAAGAAGCAACATTTATTCTTTTTATATGTCTTCATATTTCCCCGCTACCTTTGAGTTGAAAAATATAATAAAACATCTAGTTTAATAAGATTTCAAAGTGAAATCGACGGCGTTCTATGGCCGCCATCTTGTCTTTTTGCATTCTCTCCCATTTCACCAACTCTGTGCCGATAGAAGTATCCATTTGATATTGGAACCAGGCATTCTACTTCGTGTTCGATACTAAAGCTATTTTCGCCTGTATTTACACTACGTTGTCGTTCACCGGTTTACTACAAGTACAGGGTGAATCTTTTAACTAACTCAGTGATTGCTAGGGAGAGAAAAGATACAGAAACCCTACATTACACTTGAGCTTGGCGCAATTCCTTCCGATTACCACGATAGATAGAGTATTGTTTCTAATACGATGAAAACATTTTCTTGTGGTTTTCTTTGCTTCCTTAAAAACAGAAAGAATGTTGTCGAAAAACGTTATTAGTCAGTAAAGGATACCATATTAGTGATCTGTTATTAGATCGATGCTGAGAGGACTGAAAATGCCCGCTGGGTGTTGTAATTGGGGAACCCCTCTCCCCATCTCTCCCCACCTCTCCCCACCCCTCCCTTCCCCACCTCTCCCCACCCCCATCCCCACCCCTCCCCACCCCTTCCCACCCTTCCCCACCTCCTCTCTCCACCCCTCCCTACCGCTTCCCACCCATCTCCACCCCCGCCCCACACCTACCTCTCCCCAGCCCTCCCTACCCCTCTCCTCCCTACCCCACCCCGCCACTCGCCACCCGTCCCCACCCCATCTCCCATCCCATCCCACCCATCCCCACCCTTCCCCTCCGCCCCACCTCTCCCCACCCCTCCCCACCCCTCCCCACCTCTTCCCACCCCTCCCCGCCCCTCCCCGCCCCTCCCCCATCGCGACCCATCCGCCCCTCCTCCCCTCTCTCCCTCCCTCCTCCCCTCTCCCAAGCCCCACCCGTGTACTCCTTCACACATCACACCAGTACGTGTGATATATCGTATATATATACGGTACATCAGATCACATCAAATTCGCCCGCCCACCCCCCCTTTTGCTTGTTACTATAACCTCATCATACAACCTGGTGTGCGTCAAGACTAAGTGCACACAACCAAATGGAAAGCAACTAGTCGGTAATGAACCATTAGTCCACATGTAGATGAATCACCGAGATTATACCACCACCACCACCCACTCCTTCCCCCAACCCGCCCTCTCCCCCTCCCACACATTTACTTTCAATATTAAATGGTTCTGTTGTCAGTGCTCGAGCACCGGCTTCCTGTCGTAAATTACAGGCGCTGAAATCACCGTCACATTTACAAACTGTTACAGGATACGATAGTGCATACTATACGGAATGACAGAGGACGTAGACCACAAGTTTCTATGTCTTGTTTGCAATTATTGTTGTGACAGATTTGGTTTTTTGTTGTTCTGTTTTTTTTTGTTAACAAAAAGATATTCCCTCATAACAATTTTACTCAGAGATCAATTTAATCGGTAAGACCGCAGGTTTCCCGCATGGGAGGTCGGCAGTTCGAAAACCCGGACGACTCAAACCAATGACATACAAATTTGATAGGTGTCATTACCTAACCCAGGTCTTGGCATCAATCAGGATGGTAAGAGGACTGGTTAGCTGTCTCGTGATAGTATGAGTGAGTGGGATATCCAACCATGGTGCTGGAATCTTGCCCTTCTAGTGGGGCAGCACTATAAAGTCGACATGAGTGCACAGTCACAAGTTGGTACCCGTCATGTTATGACCTTAGATGTTGCTCGGACGTAAACCCCCAACAAACAAACAAAACTTCCCCCAAATGAGGAATTGGTGGTTACTAATGTTAGTGTGTGAAGTGCGGATGACTTGGCGGTAAAGATGGCATTTCGATCACCCCAATTACACAGCGAAATGGAAAGTTTGTTTTATTTAACGACCCCTCTAGAGCACATTGATTTTTATCATCAGCAATTGGACGCCAAACATATTGTCATTCTGACATATTTCTTGGGAAGAAACCCGCTGCCGCCATGTAGGCTACTCTTTCCGATAAGCAGCAAGGGGCCTTTTATATGCACTTTCCTACAGACAGGACAGCACATACCACCGCCTTTGATGAACCAGTTGTGGACCACATGTTGCAATGGAAAATAGCCCAAACTGCAAATATGTCCGCTGAGCAGGATCGATCAGCTGATCCAAACCTTCACATGTGTACACTACCGCTCCCAGAGAAATGGTTCCATATAGCATTCTGCATCCCCGTGTTAAAGGGCATTGTGGGTTTGAACAATTTCACCGGGTTTGGGTGATGTTATTTTATATAAATATCACAATAACATGTACTAGTATAGAATCGCCA
Source organism: Branchipolynoe longqiensis (assembly GCA_030323885.1). NCBI lineage: Eukaryota > Metazoa > Annelida > Polychaeta > Phyllodocida > Polynoidae > Branchipolynoe > Branchipolynoe longqiensis. The sequence goes on from CM059197.1 coordinate 26,242,373, forward strand.
TCAGTGCGCAGCCCTATCACACATCGGTGCCTGATATGACCTTAAATGTTACTAGGACTTAAACCCCAATAAACAAACAACACAATAGGCGTGCCTCCAGCTGATAATGGACGGGGGTATAAGGGGACGGTAGCGCCCTCTAGAAGAGCTAGCGGGAAACAAGTGGCAACATTAATGACATAATAGAGTGATAACTAGGCAGGGATGTGAATGGCTTAATCGAAGATAACATTAGCCGAATTGTGACCGTCTAAATCATTTGCGACAAGCATCATTTCGTAGCCATATTATATCTCGAAATTACTCTTGGTAACCCCTCCTCCCGCGCCCCCCGCCCCCGCCTGCTACATGTAGGGAGCAGAGGAAATCCACACGACACACCAGATTTTCTGTAGGAGGTGATAAGATGTTTTTGTTTCTCACACAGTAGTAGGTACATGGTGATTATTTATTATCTGTAGATGTTTGAGCTTGTTTTGTGTTGGGGTTGGCTATCCAAGGTCGATCCAAAATATATTCTGCAAGAGTTTATATATATATTTGGTAATATATAATAATGTCACTCTTGGTAGTGGGAAAACCTGCTGGCCATGCCTACAATATATGAGCGTGGGAGGTGTATTATATTTTTAATATATATTCTTTTAATATTTTTAAACAATTTTTACTGACGTCCAGAGGAGGTTGTCAGACAGAAAACAATATGATACAAATAAATTACCCAACCAGCAACCACTACATGTAGAGAGGGGAATGATTGTGATGTGGGCGGGGCTGGGCCGGGCGGGGCGGGGCGGGGCGGGGCGGGGCGGGGCGGGGGAGGGCGTAGGCGGGCCGGGGGCGGGGCGGGGCGGGGCGGGGCGGGGCGGGCGGGGCCGGGTGGGGCGAGGCGGGGCGGGACAGGGGGGAGCACGATGAATGCTAGACATACAGAACGTTTGTGTGTGGTTGTGTACGTGGCAGTTGGTGTGTGGGTAGACATAATAGAGAGGTAAGTGGGAAGAGAGGGAGGCGTGCTGACAGTCATCATATATTATCGTGGTAGTCTGAACTACCCTCTCAGTCTCAGGCAACGATCCTCGGAGACAGGTAAGCGTGGGTAGGGTGATTGTAGCAGGGAGCCTAGGTAGTTTAATGGTTAGCAAACTAACCTCTCAGGCAATGAGTCTCATAGACAGGTAGGCGTGGATAAGGTTATTGTAGCAGGGAGCCTAGGTAGTTTAATGGTTAGCACACTAGACCCGGTAGACTGCACTGACCTCTCAGGCAAAGAGTCTCAGAGACAGGTAGGCGTGGATAGGGTTATTGTAGCAGGGAACCTAGGTAGTTTAATGGTTAGCACACTAGACGCGGTAGACTGTACTGCACCAGTCACGTGTCGGGAGAGTGACGCGGAAACCGGACCTTTCAGCGGGAGCGCGGACAGCAGAGACTCTGCCATTACTTGTGTGATTTGGGGCATTCCATCCAATGACCAGGACTTACTTACTTACTTACACCTACCGCCCAACTTTGGCCATAGGCCACGATCAAGGGCTCTCCAGTTATCCTGGACCAGGACACTCGAGCAATTTCTACAACAGGAAATGCCTTTAAATTTAAGATGGCGTTCCTCCTCCCCAGCTGTAGTGGTTTTAATTGTCAGCGGTACAGTGAGTGACGATAACGGCCGCTGAGGCATGGGCCAGTAGGTGGCGTCACGTGGGGAGGTCATGATGTACCAATAGATGACATAATGAGTAGGTGACCACCCGATGACTTAGTGGTTGGGGAGTAGATACATCTTCTGGTTTATTATACCCGGATAACAGCTTATAGAGCATATATATATATGTAGTAGCAAGAATTTGAGGGTGGACTACCAGCCGCATACTATTTGGTCTTTGTAATTGTATTTGACCTGTTCGATTACATTTATTTGATTCATGGTATATTCACATGATTCTAAGACTTGATAGTATATTGATATTTGTGGTATAATTATCATATATATATATATATATATATATATATATATATATATCGATTGGAACGGTGCCATCGTTTCGTCGGTTTGTCAATCGGAGGCTTTGCGAATGGCCCGTGTGGCAAGCTGCCATAAACATAATAAGCGAAGGAACGAAGAAGACCTAACCAGCGCGCGCTTGGTAGGTCCACACTTGTTAGGTCGACTCGCCATGATTATGCCCTTTGCTGCCGTCATCACGGTGCTAAGCAGCCAGGACTAACTTACTAGTAGGCTGACCAAGTGAGCGCAATTTCCGGAAACAAACGAGTGAGCCCTTCTCAGTGTAAATCACATGTAGTAGTAGCTTTGTATTTGAAGTATGTTTTGAATGTACTACACTTCTACACGCTACACCATATTGACTGCTATCATGCTGAAATGAACTTCGGGGATACATAGCTTTAAGAAAATTATAGTGGGCAGTTGTCCCCCTAAGAGCTAGTAACCAGGGATGAAAGTGGTCTCCGGGTAAAAAAGCGGAAATGCTGATATTCTCCCATATGTTTAGCATTGTCAGGGATTCGGGGAAAATTCCTGAAAGTCGGGTTTCATATATATTGGTATACGCTGATAGTGCTGCGGAGTCTGCACCACATATTAGTATACACTGATGGTGCTGCGGGATTGATAAATCCCGGAAATCCGCGGAATGGCGGAGATCTTTCATCCCTGAGAGATGTAACGAGCTCTATTTTGGGGGTCTGGCTCATACACTATTCCAGCAATGTTTAAATCACACCATATTGGTACCAGGCAGATTAGAGAATTACTGTGAATGTATGATCAATGTACCACTTGTTAAGTCGATCCAGTCGCCATGAAAGAGCTGGTTGGGTGTCCTCCTTCCGTCGCTGTTTGCCCTTCTCCAAGCTGCTCACTGATACAGGAATTAAGTGATATTGTCATCCACCTGTGCTTTCATGTTCTTGGTGCCGTGCCACCAATCATTCTGTCTTTCTACGTATTACAAAACCAACCTAACCCAAATATATATCAAACAACACTCATTCACTATATGGTTTCATCTCGTTTGAAATCGATTCGAGTGAAGATATGACAGAGCAGACAAAGTTATCGTTGGTACAAAAGTAGTATGGTTGGCGGGTGTTAGGGCCAAATGAAGGTACCGGCAACTCCAGAGGTCGCCGGGGGCGCCACATGCTAGGGGGCCCCCAAATATAATTTCTCAAAAGAAAATTATACATGTTAAGGGCGGCAAAGTTCAGGTTGCCTAAGGCACCAGTGACCCTAGAGCTGGTTACGGCTGGTGGAAAGGCTTGCGGATGAGTGAGGTTGGGGCGCAGCGCTGCAGGCAATGGCAGCAGAGGTGTGGAAGCCTGCATCCCAATCGGGTGGACATGGAACATGAACTCGCCCATCTTCCTGGAGACGAGTCCAGTGTGCAGTGGGCAGGGGAGTAGGGGGGTGTTGTCATTCCTGCTGAATCAGCCGCAATTAACCATCATGAACAATCCCCAATTATCACACCCTTTAACCTATAGTTTAGAATGACCCTATTCCGTATGTCTAGTTTTGTTTGTTTCTTGTTGTTTTACGTCCTAGCAACATCTAAGGGCATATCAGGATTGTAATAGTGCGCACTCATGGTGACTTTATAGTGATGCCCCACTGGGAAACCAGGCCGCTAGCACCATGATCTGATATCCCACTCAGTGACAGTATCCTGACACTGAGCCAACCAGTCCTTGCTCTATCATAATAATGCCGAGCGCCAGGGTAGGAAGGGACAAGTATCAATTTTTAAGTCATTGGTTTGACTCGGCCAGGATTTGAACACACAAACTCATGGGTTCGGATGTCCCAATCTCCCAAAACAGGAGACGGACGCTCTACTCATTCGGCCACCCCGTCTGGTCCCTTATATCTATGAATCGCTATTAATCTAAATCAGCCATGTGTTATTATATTTTAAACATTTCTCCACTGCTGCTTATTCTCCTCTCTTCTCTTTAATTGCTAAATTGATTCTTCTACTAGATGGCGTGCTTTAATTAGTTCATCAATAATAAACCGCCTTTGGCAAATGCACGCACCCTGTGGCACAATCCAGAACTAGATCCAGCTTTAATAGCAATTCAAGTATCACATTTTAGGGCGATTATTGATTTCTAGTCGCCTCCAACCTCTTTGGGGCAGCTGCTGCTATTAGATGCAGCCGGTTCTTTAATTTGTTTTTCCATTTAAGATTTTCAATAAAATTCACCCTTTGATGATTGAGTAATGGTGATAGTGAATTTACTGCGTGTCTCCAACAGGAGCCATATTCATGGCGACACTTTGATGAGTCTGTTAAATTTATTATATTGTCGCCGGGGTGAGGCAAACGAAGCGAGCGTTGTGCGTAGTACAGATTTCAAACCCACACTTCTAGCCATTCTGTGTCTAGAATCCTAACGATAAGTTAATCTAGGCCCACTGATGCAATCAACCTATCCACACCTACCTGTCTATATGACTCTTTGCTGCCTGATATGCCACCTGTAGCATATGTGGAATATGTGGCATTTCACTTGGTGAGGTCAGTGCAAGTCACCTCGCTCTTCCCCTTGGAATTGTATCTAAGTCTCGTATTACAATCACAAATATTCAGGTTGTGCACATAGCTACACAGGGCTAGTTCACCATTACACCTCATGCACATAATCCTGGTCATGGGACCAGCGTCATGGGGAGATTTTAAAATTTAATTGTTGTTGTTGTAAATGAAGCGAACTATCATGTTTAGATCTGGACTTGAACCCGCACTTCCTCCATTCCAGAGCTATTCACGGAACCGTTAGTTTATCTAGGCTCCCTGATGCCCTATTGCATGACCCAATACTTGATGTCGCGTCCCTTGCTGGGTAGGTAATAGTTTACTTAGGGAGGTCAGTACCACGCTATCTATTCAATTCTCATGATATATGCATTGATTATGTAAATCTTTAATGTGCATCCTCATCCCATTCCTCGCTTATTTAAGACCAGACGGGATGGCGGAATGAGTTGACGCCTGTCTCCCGTTTTGGTAGATTGTGGGATTCGAACCCACATGTTTGAACATTGGTCGAGTCAAACCAATGACCTAAAAATTGATTCTTGTCGCTTCCTAGCCTGGCACTCGACATTATTAGGATAGGGCAAGGACTGGTTGACTCAGTGGCAGGATAATGTGACTGAGTGGGATAACAGGTCATGGTGTTAGCAGGCTGTTCTCCCAGTGAGGCAGCACTGTAAAGTCACCCTTGTTGCACACTGTAATAAGTCGATGCCCGTCCTGATATGACCTTAGATGTTGCCGGGACGTAGAACTCCAACAACCAACCAATTCTCGCTTATTCATGACCTTCTGACCAAATTAAATCACAAAGACACCCGGAACACATAGTTCAATCTCTGGACATTTTTACTGAAGATTGGATGTGAAATTTGACCTCCACCGACCCGGGCCCGGGCAATACACGTGTCAGCAGGAGAAAGGTCAACCGATCCTAATGCCTAAGGCATGGCTTCGTGTCTTGTATTATAAGTAAATGTCAGGGTGGCTTGTAAGGAGGGTCTTTCACTGCAGTCCACTCCCACACAGTGCCTGTATATTGTAGGGATGGGTGGGGCAAACTTGTGAGGGTGCTGCCAAGTTTGCTGCATGACCTCAACGCTGGTGCTGCCCAGCGGGTAGTTTTTGTGGAACTCGATATCTGATGCCACGTCCCTTGGTGGCGATGCTATCACTGCGAACAAGCATTGCATGACCCAATACCTGATGTTGCATCCATTGCTGGCAACACTGTCACTGCGGACAGCCATTGAGTGACCCGATACCTGATGCTAGGTACCTTGCTGGTCACGCTCTCACTGCGGACAGCCATTGAGTGACCCGATACCTGATGCTAGGTCCCTTGCTGGTTACGCTCTCACTGCAGACAGCCATTCAGTGACCCGATACCTGATGCTAGATTCCCTTGCTGGTCACGTTCTCACTGCGGACAGCCATTGAGTGACCCACTACCTGATGCTAGGGCCCTTGCTGGTCACGCTCTCACTGCCGACAGCCATTAAGTGACCCAATTCCTGATGCCATTGATTGACCCGATACGTAATGTGTCCCTTGCTGGATACACAGTCACAGCAGACAGCCATTGGGCGATTGGGTCAGCGCCAGTGTGTGGGCAGAAATGGGCAGAGGCTGGGCGGCATTTATACTGGCGTCAGGCCAGGCTGGGATGGATTCATGTGGATCCTGGCAGCTGGCCCTCAGTGGTCAGTGTAAGCCGTCATACACCATTCATCGCAGGTCGGTCACTGCAACTCGCATCACACGGGTGATCCAAACAAGGGGATCATGGCGTCGATCGCAGGATGCACTTATTGCTGGTTGGTGTTGCTGTTATTGGAGTTTTACATCCTTGCAACATCTAAGGTCATATCAGGACGGATACCGACTTGGGACAGTGTGCACTCATGGCGATTTTATAGTGCTGCCCCACTGGGAGACCAGGCCCCCAGCATCTGTCTCGTGCTTATTCAATCAAACAAGAGTATTGAAGACCTGCTTAAATTTATCAAGGATCTGCCGGCTTTCTTACATCTTCTAGCCGGCTAGTCGATGGAAGAGCCACCCAGACTGGAACCAATTCGCCATATGATTTGAATCTAGACAGAGGGACATGCAATAATACTGACATAGTGACAACGACCAGACGCGTTGGCCGAATGAGTAGAACATCCGTCTCCTGTTTTGGGAGATCGGGAGATCGGAACCCATGAGTTTGTGGGTTTGAATCCTGGTCGAGTCAAACTGATGACTTAAAAATTGATACTTGTCGTTTCCTAGCCTGGCGCTCGGCATTACTAGGATAGGGCAAGGACTGGTTGGCTCAGTGTCTGGATAATGTGACTGAGTGGGATATCAGGTCATGGTGCTGGCAGCCTGGTTTCCCAGTGGGGCAGCACTATGAAGTCACCATGAGTGTGCACTGTCAAAAGTCGGTACCCGTCCTGATATGACCTTAGATGTTGCTAGGAAGTAAAACAACAACAAACAAACATCTTTTTTACTGACAACGATTGCTGCTGACATCCACCACTACACCTGCAAGTAGGTGAAGCTGACTTTCACACACTCACGCATCAGGCTTTGTGATAGAGCATGTTCATATGCTGCTTGAGGAGTAACGAGTAATGCTGAGATTGTTTCCGACCCCAAGGCCATTCCCTGGTTTATTCTGCCAAGATCAGAATAGAAGTGATCTGTCTGTCACTGCCCAGCTGGGTAGCATATCCCCCCCCCCCCCCTCCTCCAATTCACCATATTCACACGCAACCTAATTAGGCATCAGAACGAGGCTGAGTAAGCATCGGTATTGGAAATGGCCATAGGAAACTACTGTGTGCCGATGTGTATGAACTACTACAAAAATTAAAGGAGTAAAATTTGAAGATATTAACTTTTGAAACTATCATAATCATTTTTGCTTACCTTTTTTCCTTTTATTTGTCAATTTTCATGAAGATTGAGTGATGATCAGATGCATTTCAGTAGGCAATGTCAACAAAGTCACTCACCTTGGTTGCCAATCTATTCTTAAATTCAAAATTGCATAACTGTCTTAATATGGCTATATTTAGACAATCTATTTTAACCCTTTAAAGCTTTTATTAATTTGTAATTACTAAGACTAGTTGTTTAACTCTGTTGCACAGATAGCTACGCTGACAGAGCTGCATTACACGATACCACCATAACTATGCAGACTTGAAGTTGACAGTCACATTGTAATTAAAGAATGGGAAAAATCACCATGTAAGGGTCACCCAATCTTCATTAAAATTGGCCAACCCCACTAAAAAAGGACTTGATTAATAATGATGTAATGTGGAAACCAAATATGTGGTACACAATTTCTGAGAATGACCCAGATATGTTCCAACAAAATACAGCATTAAACAAATCAGTGCAATATGAGGATATTATACCATAACATAAATATATGCACCTTTGTAAACTATCTGATAATTATAGGATAATAAGCCAGCATTCTCAAGTCAAGATAATACAGAACTCATTTATTAAATTATATTGTAATGTTGTACAGGAATTATGAATAAAAGTGATGAGTTGGTAAATCGGCCTCAATGGTCGATTGGGTTTATAGTTAGAGCCCCCCCCCCCCCCCCCCCCCCCCCCCCGCATGTGCATGGATAAGAGCAGTGGCAACCAGCCAACCTTGGTTCCCATATAGGGACGGTGGAGAGAGGTGGATGCCATATTCCTACGGTTAGCCTGGGGAAGTGAATAAAAGAGCGCTGTAGTGAGTCAGCGCTAACCGGGGTAGTGCGAAGCTGTCTGCATTATGGCAACATCCGCTACACATTATGGCAAGTCATCAGACTTGAAAGCCATGTTTGAACCCACAGCCGAGTCAACTCAATGACATAAAATCTGATACTTGTCGCTACATAACCTGGCGTTTGGCATAACTGGGATAGGACAGGGAGGAGGGGAATGAGGAAGAACAATTGTCTATAGCCGTGTTCACACGGGAAAAGTTAAAAGCGATTTAGACAAGGTGAATAATATGAATCGATTTAGTTTGAAAGTGTTTCGCGTTCACACAGGCAGTGCTTGAGTCGGTTTAAGGCGGAAGTTCATATCTGCGCATGAGCAAGTCCATACTAACCAGCGCCAGTTTCGGTTAGTTGACGTCAGCACGAGAGAGTGTGGGTTTGACCTAGATATGTATAGACTGAATCATATTGTTTTGGAACCGTAAAAACTTCTGCTGGGCAGTGAAAACCTATAAATAAATGATGAAAAAAACATCTCTGCACCTCTATCCGGTTCATAGACCAAATTATATAATATGCGCTTTTGATCGACCGGAAAGTCAACAAATTAAGGTCTCGACTGCGCATGCGTGTGACATCCTTAATCCGCCTCAAGTAAGTCGGTTGCATTCACACGGGCGATATAAGTCGAATCATAAAATTTGCTTCATATATACCACCCACAGAGGTGGTTTATAAAATCCGAATTATATGATTCGAATCAGCCCTAAACCGCCTCAGCCGCGCGTTCACATGCCAAATGTGAGCCGAACTAGGCAAGGCGATTTGAATCGAATTAACTGCCCTGTGTGAACACGGCTTTTGATTACAATTTTACATTCCTTAATCAACGAATGTAAACTCTTCTAAGCAAAATGTGCAATAGCGATAAATGAGTGTGTAATGATCATTCACTGTCATTCCCAGAATCAGGAGTAAAACAGTAGTCATTTTCCTTAACTGTATGCGTACTTTTAAATATTCAGACACCCATATAGCTAAGCTTTTCCAAGTTTCCTCCTATTCAGATCCCAGGCGGTGTTACACCCCAGTCACACTACAGCTTACGATCACTTTGCGACCACCTTACACCAAAGAACCCACACTCAGCAGTGACACCCAGACATTGGCAACCATTATTTTGGTAGCAAGGATGTCACTGGTGAGTGTCGGTTCTTTGGTCTAAGGTGGTCGCAAAGTGTAGTGTGACTGGGGTCTAACCTGATTAGAAACCGCACACTTTCCTCCCCGCTACGTGCTTAGTTGCCATGGCAACCACTAAGCAGCCAACTTCCACTTTGTCCTAATCTTTCCACATGTTGCCAAACCGCACCAGTCACAACCCAAATACTGTCCATCGGTAACTCATGTAATTACCATAATTGACCGCTAAACTAATTGATCCTAACCTCTTAACGCTATGACTATTTCAGTAGTTCTACACCAGGGGTCAGGTTATCCAATATGTTCCATATTTTTGTTCGTTTTGTTGGAGGATTTACGTCCTCACAACATCAAAGGTAGTATCATGTTGGGTAATGACTTGTGACAGTGTGTATTCACTGTGACTTTATAGTCCGACCCACTGGAAGTCGAGGATGCCAGCAGTCACATTATCCTGTTACTGAGCAAACTAGTCCTGACTGTATCCTATTAATGCCGAGTGTGAGCCTAGGTAGCAACAAGTATCAAATCTAGGTTAGGTTGGCTGATTGTTGGAGCTTAACGTCTTCTCAACACCTAAGGTCATATCAGGAGGGTTTAGATTAGGTAAGTGGTTTCTAAGTAAGTGGCGTTCTCTGTGGCGGAGTGGTTAGAGTGTCTGACTTTTTTCTAGGTCAGACTCCTAATCTGAGGGTCGGCGGTTCGATTCCCCGTGCCCGCAGCTCTGCCAATTTGGATTTCCACCGCTGTGTATAACTTATAGCGTCATCAAAGGCTGGTTGCTCTCATACCATGTCTATGTGGTGTGGGAGGTTAAAACCCCTGGGTCGGTAAAGTGTAGGCTCGGGCTTTCTATCGACCAGCAGTGGAATGAGGAAGACCAGTCGTCTATGACTGAAATTTCCCCTGCTTAAACAACTAATGGACAAAAAAAAAAAAAAAAAAATGAAAGCATCACATTTTGGAGAGAAAAACTTACCAAGATTTGACCCTACACGTCCAACTTTAAAAAACAGAGTATTATACAGGTAAGCAATTACGCAGTATCAGCATACCATCAGTCAACACTATATACAGTTTACAACTGAGTCATAGTGACAGTGACAGTGACAGTGACAGTGACAGTGACAGGACAGAAATCAGCCATGTGGAAACAAGGTTGTTCAAATGTCAGCATACCCTAAACGGGTGTTGGTATCATATCGTGAAAGAATATTACGCAAATATTACAATGCATTGACGGTTTTATTAAATATATCCACATAGTACAGTACATAATACATACATATATTTCTCTTCTTTAAAAAAAAAAGAAGATTTATACTGCCTATCATGGATAAGTCTGAATAGACTTTTTTTCACCATTAGACAGTTTGTCGATAGAAAGCCTGAGTCTACACTTTTACCGACCCAAGGGATTTTTAACCTCCCACACCACATAGACATGGTATGAGAGCAACTGGCCTTTGATGTCGCTGTAAGTTATACACAGTGGTGGAAATCCAAATTGGCAGAGGTGGGGGCACAGGGAATCGAACCACCAAGCTTCAGATTAGGAGTCCGACCTAGAAAAAAGTCAGACACTCTAACCACTCCGCCACAGAGAACACTTGAAGATTTATACTGCCTATCATGGACAAGTCTGACTAGTCTTGTTTTTACCATTAGACAGTTGTTCGATAGAAAGCCTGAGCCTACACGTTTACCGACCAAACAGATTTTTAACCTCCCACACCACATAGACATGGTATGAGAGCAACTGGCCTTTGATGTCGCTGTAAGTTATACACAGTGGTGGAAATCCAACTTGGCAGAGGTGGGGGCACGGGGAATCGAACCACCAAGCTTCAGATTAGGAGTCCGACCTAGAAAAAAGTCAGACACTCTAACCACTCCGCCACAGAGAACACTTGAAGATTTATACTGCCTATCATGGACAAGTCTGACTAGTCTTGTTTTTACCATTAGACAGTTGGTCGATAGAAAGCCTGAGCGTACACTTTTACTGACCAAACAGATTTGTAACCTCCCACACCACATAGACATGGTATGAGAACAACCGGCCTTTGATGACGCTGTAAGTTATACACAGTGGTGGAAATCCAAATTGGCAGAGGTGATGGCATGGATAGATAACACTACTGCTTTTGCCCCCCATCCCCACCCACCACTCTCCGTCCCTTCACAAAGCTCCCTCGACACTTCCCGTCCTATAACCACCCACTAAACCACCCACCACTCACCCTTTGACCTTTGCCCTTTCGGCCCCTGTCTCCCTAAGCGCATTACCTGCCGTACAGTTCAGGTGCCACCATAGATCGGCCCTGCTCGCTGGGGAGGCAGGTTTCACAGACACTCAGGCAACCGATGCCCGCACACAATAGCCCCCCCCCCCCCCCCCACTGCCGACTGCTGAATTGGTGGCTTATCGGGGTTTTAGGTCCTGGCAACATCTAAGGTCTCATAGCAGGATTGACACCGGCCTTAGAGTTGCATCGTCCGATGGTTTGGAGTTTCTGACATTTTCTGAGATAAATAAATTAGATTGGTCGTTATAATCTGTCTTACTTTAAATTGAGTTTGACGCCCCATGCCTTGCAGAGTTGTAAACCACTGCCTTGTGGTACAGGTCCTTGACAGAACCGAAGGCTAAGGGAGCAAACCCTAAACAGAAAACCATGTCACTGTGGCAGCATTCAGGGTGGTTGATGTATGGAACTCCCAACATCTCCCGACCAGCCACTGCAGGGAGAAATAGTTTTGCGCCTGTCTTGACATGTTCTTGCCAGTGTGAAACCTCGATTTGCTCCCCGAGAGAGTGCCGCTGGTAACTTGCAAAAGCCAGCAGCACTTCAACACTTTTGCAGGCAGCTTTCATGAAATGGAATAAGGAAATACTCGAACAGATGGGGCTGCCCTCTATGGAAGATCTTCTGATCAAAAAGAATCTCCGGTGGACTGGACACCTCATGAGGATGTCATCAGACAGGCTACCAAAGCAGATCCTTTATTCTCAACTGTCTTCTGGCTACAGAAAGAGAGGGCAGGTCTCTGGTTCAGGGATACCATCAAGAGAAACCTGAAGCTGAGAGACATTAAGACAGACTCATGGACGCAACTCTCACAGCAGAGAGCTAAATGGAGAGCGGCAGTGAAGTAATGAAAGCAGTCTTTGTCGCATCACGACCGACAGCATGATGATGATGACTTTAAATTGAAGTAACTTTTATTTACATGGCTAACTTTTGAGATATCTGAAGTGCAAACATGCGAACTTAATTTTGGCAAGGACGCTAAAAACTCCATAGGCTTCTGCAGTAAAAGATTCTATTAAATTGCCTCAGTATTCCCTTCTATGTGGTAACAAATGCTTAATAAGTGCACCAGTCTCTAAGTTGGATACGTAAAATCAATTCTAGATAATTGTTTTGGTTTAAAAAACTTGATGCTTCATCGGACTATGCAGCCCACACTTCTTGTCAAACAGTGACATCTTAATATCTGTCATTATATAATTACATTGTTTGTGTTTGTTGTTGTTTTACATCCTAACACCATCTAAGGTCATCTCAGGATGGGTACTGACTTGCTATGGTGCGCACTCATGGCAACTTTATAGTGCTGCTCCACTGGGAGAGCAGGCCACTAGCAGCATGACCTGATATCCCACTCAGTTACATTATCCTGACACTGAGCCAACCAGTCCTTGCCCTATCCTAATAATGCCGATCACCAGGCTAGGAAGCAACAATTATCAATTTTCCATCATTGGTTTAACTCGACCAGGGTTCGAACACACGACCCCACGATCTACCACCACGGGAGACGGACACTCTAACTCATTCGGCCATCGCTGCTGGTGCTGGAGGAACGGACCAACATGTGAAATAGAATAATAATAAAATACCTTGGTACCTCTTATATTTAGGTAATGGACTATATATATCACAGATATATACATACATTATATAACACCGAAGTGACTCCAGGTGGCGCGCGTGGAGAAGACTGGAGGAACGGACCAAAATTGTGAAACAAACAAACAAACATGTGAAATAGAATAATTATATAATATGTGAGTAGCTTTGTTGTTTATATTCACTTATTGGATTATATAGCACATATATATATATTGCATAGAGAGCACATGTAACTGGAAGTAAAGTAAGTGGAAGAAAATAACCATTATCTGAAATCAATAATATATTAGCCCACCTTTGTTATTATACTCACATAATTGTCCCCGCTTAATCAACTAATGTACATACTTTTATATATTTTGTATAGACAGTGTAATTAAATAGATCACGCTTAGTAGACGGAGTCATTCTCAGGCGCTCTAAACTCAAATTGCGATATAACATATTTACAAATTGGTTAACCTAGTTGAAGGATAGATATATTTTATTTACCACTAAACGCACTATAAGCAAGTGAGTCTTAAGGACATTTTTCAATTCATCAAAAGATGCTGTTTTTCTTGCATCCTTTGTCAACTGATTCCATAAAGTGGGACGTGCCACACAGAAGAGACAAGCGCCATCTGATTCAAGTCTAGGCGACACGACATACAATAATATCTGATTAGATGATCTGAGAGTTTGGGATGACTATTTGAAGGATAAAAGATTACACAGCATTTGACCTTGATAGCTTTATAGATGGTCAGTAAAACCGCTAATGCAATACACTGCTGGTATGTGCCAGTACTGAAATCAATACACTCTTTTATCAGCAGACGATCCATTTTGTTATGCTCATAGTATTAGTTACTATGCGAGCAACACTGCTCTGAATTGACTGAAGGCGATTGATGTCACATTCAGATATGACATCAAAGGAGAGGGCTACAATGGTCTATGTTTGATGCATTGAAGGCACAATCTACTGAAATAAGTGGTTCTTTTGACAGGAATGGCTTGGGGCTCCAAGTTATCTTAAGATGGTAGCCGGTTGCCTGGCACATTGATTTTTACATTATAATTCATATAATACATAAAAAAGTATATAGCATATATATATATATATATATAGATCTTTATATATAAAGTTAGGCTACACTCTAGAACATAAGACAAACATAAGTATGGGTTGATCAGTTTAATACTAGACCTTGGCTAGGATAATTGCCTAGCCGGTTACAAGTTTGATACCCGGTGCGAAATGGCCGAGCAGTGGGTCGCAGAGCACTAACACGCGGTGGCGCTGCAGTAGTGCACAGAGGGATCGAACAATTCGGATCGTGATAGGCCAATATACATATTAATCATCATTAAATACCCGATACCTTACTGGGCAGTAATAATCAGCACAATAATTAGGATAGGCCGCTCCGCCTTTTTATACAATGCTAATAATTATCCTGTCTATATATATATATATATATTATTACTAAGTACGCCCAACTCGCCTATACTGGATGTTGACTAGTGTCAGTCACACCGGAGGATTTCTTTCTTTTTCTATGGGCAAGTGCAAGTAATACCTTGCCAGAGATTAAACTACTGAACCCACTACCTTATTATTCTCTCTCGTTACTGTACTGTAGCCATGATTATATATAATATACATATATTATCTAATGTATTATGTGAATATTATAAGAAAAGTAACCACACATATTTGTTTGTAGCGAGAGGTGCCCAGAAGGGCCACCAAAAACATTAGGGAGTATTCTTTATTTATATTCACATATTAAATTATATAGCATATATATCAATCAATGGGTGCCGTCTTCTCGAAGAAGGTTGGCTGCAATGGACCTCCATCTCTTCCTGTCATTCGTTCCTCTCACGCATTCCGCATAGCTCATTGCTGTCCACTCAGTGATGTTGTCCATCCATGTTGTTCTCCTTCTCCCTCTTGGTTTTTTCCCTTCTATCTTCCCTTCCAGTATTCTTCTCTGTGATTCCTGGTGTCGTATCATGTGGCCAAAGTATTTAATTTTTCTCTTTTTGATCGTTTGTATTATCTGTCTCTTTATTTTCATTCTTGTTAGGACCTCCACGTTGCTTATCAGTGCTGTCCATGGAATTTTTAACATTCTTCTGTATTGCCACATTTCAAATGCCTCGAGCTTTGTTGTTATTGACATAGGCGAGTTGGGCATACTTAATAATATATATTTATATATATATATATATAAATAAATGCAAAGCTCCGCACATACCCCCTTCTCCCCCACCCCCACCTCCAACTGCAGTACACTAAGGCGGCTGACCCCTTTGTAATGGCGCCCCCTGCCGGGTCCATACGCGCTGTGGTCGGGTCTCACCATACACCGCCATTTCCTTCACTTTCCTCCCGCACAATTGATTTCTCCCGCCCTCCGAGGCCTGCCTGGGACGATACGCCTCGGCTCTGAGCCTGTGGTCAATAAGGTCCCAGCTCACCGCCCCTCCACCGACAAACCCCGTCAAAACTGGGGTCCAGTGCACGTCAGTGATTCTTACAGGATGAGGTTACACCGTGTATGGAAATGACAGGTATTTGTTTTTAGCCCAAGTTCTGTCTCTCTCTGTCTCTGTCTCTCTGTCTCTCTCTCTGTCTCTCTGTCTCTCTCTCTGTCTCTCTCTGTTTCTCTCTCTGTTTCTCTCTCTGTTTCTCTCTCTGTCTCTCTCTCTGTCTCTCTCTCTGTCTCTCTCTGTCTGTCTCTCTCTCTGTCTCTGTCTCTCTCTGTCTCTCTCTCTGTCTCTCTCTGTCTCTCTCTGTCTCTCTCTCTCTCTCTCTCTCTCTCTCTCTCTCTCTCTCGGTGCATCAGACACAAGCACTGAGATGATGCAACGGAAACGGTGGGTATGAGATGAACAGTTACATATTGCATAGTCCGATCGATTTGAGTTTCTGTCATATTCTGAGATAAATATGTTAAGTTGATAATTATAATCCCTATTACTTTAATTTGAAGTAAATTTACTCTAAAATGGCCAACTTAGGAGGAGTTATTAGGAGAAAACATGTCAAAATAATTGCTTGTCTAAACTCTGACCTCATATGCTTCAGTATAAACAGGTTCTGCTGAATCATCTCAGTACGCCCTTCTCTGTTGGTTTGTTGTTGTTTTACGTCCTAGCAACATCTAAGATCATATCAGGACAGGTACCGACTTGTGACAGTCCGCACTCATGGCAACTTTATAGTGTTGCCCCACTGGGAAATCAGGCCACCAGCACCATGACCCGATGTCCCACTCAGTCACAATATCCTGACACTGAGCTACCCAGTCCTTGCCCTATCCTATTAATGCTGAGCGCCAGGCTAGGAAGCGACAAGTACCAATTTTAAAGTCATTGGTTTGACTCGACCAGGAACCGAACTCTCGACCTTCCACACGCGAGGCCCACGCTCTACCGATTAGGCCACCCTTCTGTGTAAAATCAAATGCTTAATAGCTGCATCAGTATCTAAGTTGGGTATGTACGTTCCTATTTAGATGAGGGTTTAGTTTTTGAAAAGTTGATGCTTTCATCGGACTATGCAGCTTTAACAACACAAATATTGTTAAATGCGGCACCAGTCAAATGTCAGCTACAAGCATTTCAATAAATGCAATTTATAATTATATGAAGAATTTATATTTTCTGCATTGACTGTTCGTTCGGTCGTCAATCTTAATATTCTAGTTCAATGAGAAAGGGAAGAGTTGTTGACTGTCCAAGAGCGTGTTACCACGTGACTACCGGAGGAGCAGAGAGGGTGTGGCCCACTGTGCAGTGGATTTGAAGGGCGGTGATTGGTTGAAGTGGTGAGCTGGAGTGCGCGAGGGGGAGTGGGCGAGGGGGCGTGGCCTTGGAGCCTGGTGTATGATTGACAGGTGGCGGGTGAGGTGTGATGGGGTGCCCTCACCCCCACCTCCCATTTTCCTGAGCCCGGGGGAGGAGAGTCAGCTTTGCCTGTGCCGGTGCAATGAGCTCATCTCTACACAAACAACAACACAGCACTACACAAACAACACCACAGTTCATATTCTATTTCAAATCTATTGACTGAGCTAAAAACAAGGACACATATTAAAGTTGAATTTAATTTAATTTAATAGAACGTCTTTACTATCTGGGGCCATTCTACAATGCTCGACAATAAAAACCACTATATGACATATATATACATTTACAACTTGTTTTTACCAGAAATGGGCGACCGGCAAAATTTCACATTTTTACCGAAAAGGCAAGCATTAATCAGGTGTGACATTTGTTAAAACCTACTATTAAAATATCTGTCACCTTCTTGGACCTATTTTTGCCTCGCTCCCTGTCAATTCACTGCGAAATGGTTCGTTTGTTTGTTTGTTATTTTACGTCCTAGCAACATCTAAGGTCGTATCAGGACGGGTACCCACTTGTTATAGTGCGCAGTCATTGCGACTTTATAGTGCTGCCCCACTTGGAAACCATGACCTGATATCCCACTCAGTCACATTATCCCGACACTGAGCCAACCAGTCCTTGCCCTATTCTAATAATGCCGAGAGAGTGTCAGGCTAGGAAGTGACAAGTATCAATTATTAAGTCATAGGTTTGACTCGACCAGGATTCAAATCCATGAACTCATGGGTTCGGATCTCCCGATCTCCCAAAACAGGAGACGGACGCTCTACTCATTTGGCCAACCTGCCTGGTCTCGCTGCGAAATGGGATCCCATTATATATTAACTGGTGTGTCCCCCTTGCTTCTACCGTTCGCATCATATATTACTTTTAACAACACTCATTTAGGAAAATATACTACGTTCATCCACCCGGAAATGTTTTTTTTCACAATACAGCAGGAATGTAAGTATCTTTATATTAGGTGCAGGAACATGACAAACATTGCAGAGGACACCCAGAATAATATGACTTCAGGGCGCCGTCAACCTCCATATGTGTGCAAACAAAATAGTTATTGTTTCACCATAACGAGCTATGATTGTGCATGTTATTCGTAACATGGGTAATTTATGGGCGGAGCCGCGGAATCCGCGATTGAATTAACCAATAACACTGCCACCACCTACTGGCTAACCGACAAACTAGCCCCACCCCTGCCGCCACATGTGGAGCCACCTAACGGTTCAAACCCAAACAATGTTATCCAGATGCTGGAGCCCCCGCACCTTTCCTGCCAAAACGACACATGATACAAAATTCAAACTTTCAAACCCCTCCATTTCCTTTCCTTCACCCATCCACGCACACCGCAGATGACAAACTCACGGGTAGGGTTGAGGGTTCGAATCCGGCACTCACCAGGGGCCGTATGCAGGAGTCAGTGTTAGCGAGGCAAAACGGTGTTTGTCGGGAATTCCGGGTTAGCGGCGAAAAAATGGTATGCACGAGTCAGTGTTAGGCCTAACACCAAAGGCTTAACCGGTGTCACCTTAACCCTTAAAAATATCAGGTTTACCGAGTTTATTAGGCCCATATCTATTCAATGCGATCATATTTAACAGAATTAAATACGTAATAAGTGAAATTTGAGGAAATTAACCCTAAATTCAAAGCATTATTAAGGCTACCGCCGTATTGGCGGCGATATTAATATTTATATGTTCGAATCGACGAACGTAAAGTAAACAAACCGCCGCCGCCGCCAGTATGGAAAGCGACGTCAATGCGGCGATTTGTTTACTTTACGTTCATCGATTCGAACATATAAATATTAATATCGCCGCTTTTACGGCGGCAGCCTTAATATTGCTTCGAATTTAGGGTTAATTTCCTCAAATTTCACTTATTACGTATTTAATTCTGTTAAATATGATCGCATTTAATATATTTAAGCCTAATATATCGCTAAAAATGCAGAGGGATTTCCCAAATCTATAAATAAATTCACGTTTAGCTATAATGAAAGTGTTACGCGCTCCTGCATACGACTTGACACAGTTCCCGATTTCGGTAATAGCTAAACGGTAACAGGCTCTAACACCAAAACCCGCTAACACTGACTCCTGCATACGGCCCCAGGAACATAAACATTGACCGAGAGGTGGGAAGAAGTCAGCCCATTGTACCATATCCTTGTTGTCCTTGATGGAAATAAACAACCAATGTATGGAACTGTCCGCTGTGATATATGCGTAATAGACGTATAGGCTTGTGGCTAATGTATGATAATGAGATGCAAAGGTTTGGACAAAGGATTATGTAAATGAGATGACGTCATGGAAAGTTTAGCCGTTGGGTTCAGCGAGCCCTAGGGCGTGAATAAACCATTCAGTATCCAGAAGTCAAAGTGTTCAGATGTTGTACTTTCACATCCGCCACCGTCTTCGTTAATTAGAGGCCCAATAGGGCCTAGATCAGCCAGAAGAGGATCTGTAAGTCAATCTGTAAGTTAATCGGTAAGTTAATCTGTAGGTTAATCTGGAGGTTAATCTATAAGGTAATCTGTAAGGTAATAACCAACACAAGTTTACCGATTCACAATTCTCTTCATCAAACTATCACTACTACTCATAATTTCCATATCTTTCAACAACATTATTCTCTGACAAGGTATTTACTGGAAGTTATTTATAGTTTTCCCCGGGCTGAATCTCTGTTGTGAAACTGTAATGACTAAGGTCATTCAGACTCAGTGACATTTTACAGCTGTCAGAGTGAGCTAAGCCAGGGAATATATACTTCAACAGTTGTGCCAGGAATTGAGCCTATGCCGTATCGAACATGATGCTGCTACTGTACCGCTAGGCTATCTTATTTGTATTGGTTGTATCCCATTCTCTGATATTTTGTGTTTGTCAAAACATGGGCTTTCCAGAAAATTGCTATTTCCAACAGTGACACTCAAAACCATTTTCCATAAAAATGGAACGATGTTATTGTAATCCCCACCGAACAGGCACTTTGATAATGAAGGAAATTCGCTATATATTTACATTTATTCTACATAACGTGATGCACCAACATGAATATACATATGCATATACATGTGTATATACATTTTTAAATTCGAATTATATTAAAATTCCCCCCAAAAAGAGGAAAATCGACGGTGGGGTGGGCGATAATATGGTTAAAACAAAGTCAGTGGAACTTTCTCCAACAGAGGAATGCATGAAACTAGGATAATGCTTGGAACATACTGGATGAAGCTCAACTTATGGGATTTTTTTCTGTAATTCACCGATAGTGCTGTCGTGGGGGTGATGAAAATGGGAAATATTGCGCCTAGAGCGGGACTCGAACCCACATCTCTTTGCATTCCGGGCCAGTGTGCTAACCATTACACCACCTAGGCTCCCTGATATCAACACACTCCCCACGCCTACCTGTCTATGTGGTTACTTGCCTGAGAGGTCAGTGCAGACCACTACACTGCTAAGCCTATGAAATCACTCCCACCCTTTCACAGAAACTCTGCGCCTTCAGTAACTATGACATTACCAGCATTGGCCAGAGTGAAATCCTTCAAGTAAGCCTATTTATGGAATTTTGTGTGAATATTAGGATGGAGTAAAGGCACGCTGTTCTTTATTGGGGTTTAAGAACCGAGATATTTGAGAAACAAGACATCTAAAATATACCCAAAATCGCAACAAAATCCGCGAAATCGCGGAGATTTTTCTTTCCTGAGTCAATGGTTTGATGACTCAGATATAATTCACACCTCCCATGACATGCCGCCTGGGGAGCGAGCGCTTAACTCATTTGGTTACTCCCATTAAATAGCCATTAAATAAACATAATAAAAGATAGGTTGACCTGTTTTATTCACATAATAATATATAATATAAACAAGCTTAGTTCTGCTATATCATACGTGTACTTTATCACCATGGGTACGTATCATTCTTTGTTATTGTAAATCGGTCCTGACAAAAAGCAGCCTGCCATATAAAGTGATAACACGGGATGAATAAAAGATGAGAGGATACGAGGTTTCTTTCACGAGCGGTATTCACATCTGGGATATAGAACATGACTCTTACTGCCGCCATTTCTTGTCGTTTTTCTTAGTTTTTTATCTGCTCCCGTTCTTAACAATGTCTCCCTTTGTGCAGCATTCCACACGACGTGAGTGAAGGACTCAGCAGAGTTGGTTGGTTATTGGAGTTTTATGTCCTGGCAACATCTAAGGTCATATCCGGATGGGTACCGACATGTGACAGTGCACATTCATTGCAACTTTATAGTGCTGCCCCAGTGGAAGACCAGGCTGCCAGCACCATGATCTGATATCCCACTCAGTCACACTATCCTGACTGACACTGAGCCAACCAGTCCTTGCCCTATCCTAATGATGCCAAGCACCAGGCTAGAAAGCGACAAGTATAAATTTGTAAGTCATTTGTTTGACTCGACCAGGGTTGAATACCACGATCTACCGAAACGGCAGACGGACGCTCAACTCATTCGGCCATCCCGTCGGCTCATGTCCAGCAGGGAAGGGAGTGCGGAAAGGAAGGGGCATGGTTTCACAGGTTTACAATAAATATACCTTTTCAACGGGTCATTTGCTGTGAACTGCCACCCACAAGAGTAGTTATTGCCACTGCCATCAGGGGTCAGGTTGGTGGTAGAAATCGCATATAAGACCTTTCCCTCAGAGCATTCTGTGCAATGCGTTGATACCCAAAAGATTATTTCCACGACTGCCATCGAAGGTTGCGGAAATCCTCTATATCACTGTAGTGGTCCGCAATCAGCCCCACTACCACATGTGGTGAACCCCGTTTGCTAAGAAATAGCAACAGGTGGCAGCACACTAGCAGGAGCAGTCCCTATGGTGGACTGTTCCATCCATTGCTATCAACCATCCCTGGAAGGAGATTACACGGTACCTGGCCGGACAGTGACAGGTCATTCCTATTCTGACCGTGGCAGAATAAACCAGGGAGCAAGCACCATGGGGTTTGAAGCAATCTCAGTTTTACTATTTTATTCCTCAAGCAGAGTAGGCCACGGTCCATCACAATTCCTTTTCTCAGAGTACGTTGCACAGCAAGCTTCCACCCACACCATTCCTTCTTATACCTCACTAACAGCCCTGGCAGAATGGTGGTGTAAATCCTGTATGAGACCTATTCCCCAGAATACACCGCACAGCAAGCTGCGACCCACAATAGTTTTCAACTGCCATTAGAGTGCAGGTTGGTGCCATCAGAAGGTGCACTAGTGGTTGAAATCATCTATAAGACCTTTTCCACAGGGCTGGTATAAACAATAGTTCTTCCAATGCCATCAGTGGATGGAATGGTGGTGGAAATCCTCTATTGTACCTCTACCGCACAATGCTGCTCAGTGACCTTCTACCCACAACATTAGTTCTTGTCGCTGCCATCAGAGGGAAGGTCGGTGGTGGAAATCGTGTATAAATACATTTCCCGCAGATTATGCTGCACAGTCAGCTGCCATCAGAGGGCAGGTTGGTACTGAATATACTGTAGATTGAGCTGCCACCCATCGTATTACTAATTAGTTATTGACACTGCCGTCAGAGGGCGGGTAGGTAGCGGAGCCCATCTACAAGGGCATAATACCTCGCCACAATTCCGTCAGGAGAAAACCACTTGAATAGGCCTCATCTACCTCAATTCCCATTCTGCCGATGTGGTTTCGAAGGTCTCCGTCTCCTATCGGCCGGGTGCAAAATGGCCACCCAGCTCCCAGCTCCCACAACGCCACAGCGGCGGTTGGGGGAACCAATCGGTCATTGTTGAACAGATAATTTGCCATAGCCCGTCTGCGGATATAGTATACCAGACCCCAGAGTGGACGATCAATATGTGGGTCTGAAAGGGGCACTAACGTGGACAACGCAACTTTATTCATTCACAATTATCATGCTCTAAAATGATTATTCATGTTTTGTGTATATCTTTAAAACAACCTATTATCTGGGAGTTATTTAGGCCCCAATCTAGGTTTATTGTATCTACCCAAGCTATGTTTATTTGGACGTTGTTGCTAGTTGGAGTTTTACGTCCTGTCAATATCGAAGGTCATAGCAGGATGGGAACGGAATTGTGACAGTATGCACTCATGGTGACTTTATAGTGCTGCCAGACTGGGAGATCAGACCGCTTGTACCGTCACCCGATATCCCACTCAGTCACATTATCTTGATAATGATCTTAACCAGTCCTTGCCCTATCCTAATAATGCCAAGCATCTGGCTAGGAAGTGACAAGTATACCTTTTTACATCATTGGTTTGACTCGTCCAGGGTTCATAGCGTGGATTCGAATCCCACGATCTACCAAAACGGGAGATGGGTGCTCAACTCATTTGACCATCCCGTCTGGTCGTCGCAGACCATTACGTATCCTACGTATATATGTACAATCGTGTCTTTAGATTATAAAAGACACAGAATCACCAGCAGTACCTTCTTTTTCTGGCTGGTTAGTGCTACATCAGACGGTTATTGAACCGGCAGTAATGGAGGTTCCCATGGCAACAGGGTCACAAGGTACGGCATAGCGATATCTGCATCATGTAGTGTAATTATGACCGACACTCCGAGTCAAGAAACACGTGGTAAAATAGGGTAAGGCACGCCACCGCAGGTTCTTTTACCAGCAACCTTATCTCGTTATCTCCTTATCTCCTTATCTCCACCATGTCCGCTCTTTGATCTACGAATCGCGCCACACGCGATGACCGACTCGGTAATGGGGCTGTCACATTACGGCATAAGCGCCAGCGTAGGGACAATGTGAAAAATAAATTTAACCCATCAAAATTCTCGGCGTAATATGCAAATTCGGGACGTCAATGCCGCATAGTTGACATGAGCGTAACGTCTGTATAGCGTTGTGCCAACGCGAGAGGTCAAAGGAATTATTTTTATGTAAACATGAGGCTTGCGAAACCCCAGCACGCGACGTCAGCCTAGCGTGAGAGTAGCGGCCGCTTAGCATCGCTTAACATTGTTATGTCCGACACAACAGTTTTCCCCGATGTGAGTCGACGTCGACCAACCGAGAGGCTGGCGTCAGTCCAACGTCACCGGCATGAGCTGCAAAGTCCTCCTCCCTGTATGTCACTATGATGTAATGCAATGCTTATCTAACGTAGCCGATGCAGCCCTGCCACACGCCTAACGTCGGTGTAATGTGAGTGTAACGTCACCTGAACGTCAGAGCATCACATCGAGCTACGTCAAAAGTTTTCAACATGTCCAAAACCTAGAGGTAACTCGACGTAACCTGACATAACTTGACGTAAATCGACGTGAGTCTAACATTAGCACAACGTAACTCGACGTTCCTCAACGTAATGATGAAATGTCACCTACATCGGCTTACGTTGCCGCCTTACGTCGTAGTGTGACAGGCATATAAGCGCGCTGGCTGGCTTCCTGTGTGGGAGGTTGGGTGTTTGAACCCTGACCAATTCAAACCAATCACTTACAAAATTGATATTTTTCGCTACCTAGCCTGGAGTTTGACATCAATAGGGCTGGTTTACTCTGTATTAGGATATTATGACTGAGTGGGATATCAGGTCATGGTGCTGGCGGCCTGGTTTCCCAGTGGGGCAACACTATAAAATCACCATGAGTGTGCAACTGTCACAAGTCGGTACCCCTACTGATATGACCTTACATGTTCCCAGGACATAAAACTCCAACATCCAACCAACCAACCAGCTGTGACCAGTGAAGCACTGGCACCTCCCTCAGTGCATTTGGTTTGAAATATTATATTATATTTGGATTTGGACAGTCACTATACTTGCGGCTAGTTAACTGAACATAACAGACACATGGTGACAAGTAAAATGGGGAGAACTGAGGCCAAGGGTTTGGTTGCCAGACACTTAAGCGGCTGTCACACCTCACCGGATTGGGGGAAACGGACAGAAAACAAACAATGTCCGTTTTGTGTATGTACAAGTTTTGAACATGCACAAAACTAAGAACGGATGCCGCCGGACTCACTTCTACGATTCTTGTCCGGTTTGAGTTTGTTTCATACTTTGGCTATCCATTCATGTCCGTTTCATGTCCGTTTCATGTCCGTTTCATGTCCGTTTCATGTCTGTTCGTCCAGAGGCCATTGAGTCGATAGCGCAACATTTTGACACATTTTAATACATTTTGATACTTATCACCACTGGACTAGACAATTCTGTCCGTTGCTCAATCCGGTTATGTGTGACAAGGGCTTTAAGGTTTGGTGAGGCCATGGAACATCCTTTACTACAACTGCGTTAGGCCCTGTCCGCTTCGATGCACCCATAGTGAGTTCTTTAAATCTACGAAGGAGGACGCTGCTCTGTGGCTGGTAGCATCCGGTCTGGAATTATGCCGGATGTTGCATCTCGCGATGTGAGGTGGTCAGCTCATGGCATCGTCCTCTCAGAATGATCAACAACTACTCACCGACACAGGCTAAACGCACCACACATTGCCTTCTCAACCCTATAATGGACTCACCTCAATTCCGACTACTGACAGCATAACTGACATGCCAGCGCTGGATCAATTCAATCTATAGTCACTCTCATTAAACGCTTCTCAGTATGCCCCAGGGTTCAAAGGTCAAATAGCCAATGCAGCACCTTGAATTGACGTCAATGCTTGTTTGTTTTTTCTTGCCAACCACAGACCACTGTCATGGCACCACCTACTGGGCCACTGCGACACTAAAATGAGAACTCTTCAACTAGTGGTCCTCAATTGGTTCATCAAAGGCTGTGGTATGTATTGTCCTGTCTGTGGGAAAGTGCATATAAAAGACCCCTGGCTGCTTATCGGAAAGAGTAGCCTATGTGGCGGTAGCGGGTTTCCTCCTAAGAAATATGTCAGAATGACCATATGTTTGACGTTTAATAGACAATGATAAAAATCAATGTGGTCTAGAGGCATCGTTAAATAAAACAAGATCTCGATCCTGCATGCCATCTAGCGGAACTTATCTACACGGGGCAAAGGACATCCAGCTATAGCTACTTGACCTTTGACAACGCCAACATCATGTTCTGCACACCTACAAACCTACGCACTCACCGTCAGTTCCAAATCTGTACCCTTGCAACAGCGCTCCCAATTTTATCCATGTAGACATATATGTGATGTATAATGCATTATGCGAGTATAAATGCAAGGGTAAGAATACTAACATGTACATCCTTTATTTCCTCGTGCGCATTGGTGGAGCACCCCCCCCTCCCAGCTGTCAGGTATTGTCAGGCGGGCGCCCCCTGGAGTCACACTCTGGAGGAGCCAGTTATTAAAGACAAACCAAACTTATTCTCTCTCCTATGTTCTTTTGTGTACCGGGAATTTATATATATATCCCCAGACCTTAGATGACCTTAGATGACCATAGATGTTGCCAGGATGTAAAGCTCCAACAACTAACTATATCTATATATATATGAAGTAGGTTCGAAGCCGGGCTACTCTGGTCTTTGCAGGATGCTTTCTGATTACATTGGAAACTACAATCACTGGACATTGGACTGGTAAGGCTACTGGGACTTTCACTATATAACTGTTGTTGCTCACACGTCTACTATTTGTTGGCGAATCACTTATGTGATATGTCATCCATTAAAAATAATAACAACCTCAAAATAATACATATATATGTGATATATAAGAATGATATGAGTATCAGTTTGCGGAAGTCGTCAACACCCTACTAGTACTATGGAACAACTCTGGTGGCGCCACCACTCGGACCCCAGGGCTCCTCCTGACTGGTGATAGTGCACCATCTCTCGCCGCTAAAAAAATAGATTCATATATATACCAACGTATATATAACGTTTATGCCGATGTAAGTAACGCATGGTGCTGCCCCCTACTGCCGGGTCCGGGAGCCGGCGGGGGGTTGGCCGGCTATTCCACCAGTCGAGCGACAGGCGATATATACACTAGCATGCGCGGGCTGGCCCCTTCACTCTGTCATTCCCTATAACACCATACTACCATTGTACTTTTAATTGCCAGGTATCAGCAAGGTACTTGATTATATTGTCAGTAATAAAGCTTGTATCAGCCACACTGCCTCCTTCTCAAATGCGTATCTTACATAATATATATAAATTATATAATAACATTATATATATATAGGTATCGGAGAAGAAGTCGTTTCAAGGTTGTATGAGTTCGGACCATAGCTGTGCGCATGCGTGTTGGCCGGCTTCAGGTCCCGGTGTGCTGCCACCACTGATATATATATTCGATGTTCTGTGCCAGCTCGCGGCATACTTCCACCGATTGAAAAATGTTGTATTGATTAAGGCAAGGCTGTTTCTTGCCAGAGTGTTGAGTGGTACATAAAAGACCTCAGACCAATTTGTATTGTCCTTGTCTCTTCGTAGAACTGCTTATAATATATATTTATAGATCTACACACCCAAACCACATTCCCATACTGACGCTTAGTTGATTTGATTGATACTTAGATCACCAACCATTAAAACAAACCAATCAATCAGGCAACCAAATAATCATTCAATCAATCAAATAAACAAGGAAACACATACTTATAAAGCGATCAATCAGTCAAACAGACATATACCTAACTGCATCTGTTAATTTTTCCTTAACCAGTTTGTAAATATGTGTCCAATGCAGACGCACGCCACACATACCCTTAGTGCACCCTACCCACTCTCATCACGTGCCCTTGTCCACTGTTCACCTCATTGCTAACCGCTGATGCTAGTGTCCTGCATTGTCACCTTTCAAGTACCTCCCCCCCCCAATCACCACTCCCTCCACACTCCCCCTCCCCTCCCCCCGTGCCCGCTTCATCCGCTCTGCCCTCATCACACCCCTCAATCTGGCTCCCAAACTCCAACCCCCATATCTCACTCACACCCATACCGCTCATCTCCACCCTCACTCTCCACCATCACTCTCCACCTTCACTCCTTCGCATATCTCTACCATCACTCTCCACCCTCACTCCTCGCCCTGTCTCTACCATCACTCTCCACCCTCACTCATTCGCATATCTCTACCATCACTCTCCACCCTCACTCCATTCCCTTCACTTCTTTCACTCACACTCCACCGTCACTCTCCACCGTCACTCTCCACCGTCACTCTCCACCGCCACTCTCCACTATCACTCTCCACCCTCACTCACCCCTTCATTCTCCACAATCGTTCTCCATCCTCACTTCTTCCCTTCAATGTCCACCCTCATTCTTCCCCTCACTCTCCACGGTCACTCCCCCCCTCACTCTACCGCCACTCTTCCCCTCACTCTCCACTATCACTCTCCACCCTCAGTCACCCCTTCACTCTCCACAATCGTTCTCCATCCTCACTTCTTCCATTCAATGTCCACCCACATTCTTCCCCTCACTCTCAACGGTCACTCCTCCCCTCACCCCACCGCCACTCTTCCCCTCACTATCCACTCTCACTCTCCACCCTCACACCTCCCCTCCCCTCACTCTCTCACACTCTACAATCACTTTCCACCCTCACTCCTTCCCCTCACTCTTGACCCTCACTCTCCACCCTCATTCCTCCTCTCACTCTCCACGCGAACTCCTACATCACTCCACCCTCGCTTCCACTCTCGCCGATATATTAGCAAATCGGATATAGGCAGAAATATGACCCTGGCATGACGTGAGGTTCACAGCTTACAGTGAGAGGCGTGACATGCTTACAGTCGGGTCCCGCTGTACTGCTTATTCACCGACCACCCGCTGCACTGACTATTCACCGACCACCCACTGCACTGACTATTCACTGACCACCCGCTGCACTGTCTATTCACTGAACTCGCAGCACTGACTATTCACCGACCACCCACTGCACTGAATATTCACCGACTGCCCACTGCACTGACTACTGATTACCCACTCCACTGACCGCCCACTGCACTGACTATTCACTGACCACCCGCTGCACTGTCTATTCACTGTCCACCCGCTGCACTGTCTATTCACTTACCACCCACTGCACTGACTATTCACTGACTGCCCACTGCACTGACTATTCACCAACCACCCGGTGTCCTGCCTATTCACTGACCACCCGCTGCACTGTTTATTCACTGAACTCGCAGCACTGACTATTCACCGACCACCCACTGCACTGACTATTCACCGACCAACCACTGCACTAACTATTCACGGACCACCCACTGCACTGACTATTCACTGACCACGCGCTGCACTGTCTATTTACCGACCACCCTCTGCACTGATTATTCACTGACCACCCGCTGCACTGTCTATTCACGGACCACCCACTGCACTGACTATTCACTGACCACCCACTGCACTGACTATTCACCGACACTGACCACCCTGTGCACTCACTATTCACTGACCACCTGCTGCACTAACTATTCACCGACCACCCACTGCACTGACTATTCACGGACCACCCACTGCACTGACTATTCACCGACCACGCGCTGCACTGTCTATCTACCGACCACCCTCTGCATTGATTATTCACTGACCACCCGCTGCACTGTCTATTCACTGACCACCCACTGCACTGATTATTCACAGACCACCTGCTGTACTGCCTATTCACGGACCACCCACTGCACTGTCTATTCACTGATCACCCACTGTACTGTCTATTCACTGACCACCCACTGCACTGACTATTCACCGACTGCCCACTGCACTGACTATCCACTGACCCCAGCTGTACTGCATATTCACGACCACCCGATGCCCCACCTATTCACTGACCATGCGCTGCACTGACTATTCACCGACCACCCGATGTACTGCCTATTCACCGACCAACCACTGCACTGACTATTCACCGACCACCCGCTGCACTGACTATTCACCGACCACCCGCTGCACTGACTATTCACCGACCATTCACTAATGAATCCACCGGGCGTGGTGGCCTAATCGGTTGAACGCGGCCCATACATGTGAGAGATCGAGAGTATGGTACCGGGTCAAGTCAAACCAATGACTTATAACATTGATAATTGTTGCTTCCTAGCCTGGCACTCAACATTAATAGGATAGGGCTAGGACTCGTTAGCTCAGTGTCAGAATAATGTGACAGCATGGGATATCAGGTCATGGTGCCATTGGCCTGATTTCCCAGTGGGGCAGCACTATGAGTGTGCGCAGTCAGAAGTCGCTACCCGTCCTGATATGACCTTTAATATTGCTCAGACGTAAAACTCCAACAGCCAACCACTAAGGAATCACCAATGTAGCGCAAACCAGCACTCCATTTTCAATTTTGTAGCATCTGAACATTTGCAATTGTCATCGGGATTTCCCAATATATTTATTTCATATCTTGCAAATTATCCGTTGATTTTGTTTTTAAGAGCAGAAACTTCAATTGTCCCAAGTGAGGAAAATCGACATCCCTCTGTTGAAACGCACCTATGCATGAGCATATTTCACAACGAGATTACCCCTAGAATCAAGACTGAATGGATCGCTTCATATGGTCATAGTAATACCACAAGATGGCCGGATGAGGTAAGCGTTCATTTCCCATGTGGCAGATCAGGGGATTCGGTTCTGTAGACTTCACACCCTGATCTAGTAAAAAAAAAGACTTACAAATGTATACATGTTGCTACCTAGCCTGGCGCTCGGCCTTACTAGGATAGGGCAAGGAGCAGTCGAATGAAGAAGACCAAATATTGGTGATTGAAATTTCCTTCGCTTAATCAAACGAATGTAATAAACAAACTTAATTTATTTTAATTTAACATTTAATTTTTTTTAAATACACTGCAAAGCCAATGGGCGTGCTATCATTTAATTGACAGAGCCATTGCTGATAAAGTAAATGCTACGATAACCTCAGCAGCATTTTGAGTTATTTTTGTAGGTTATTGCTTATAGACACGGGGACCCTCAATGTTCCGCTATGCGGGATATTGGTGAAATATGAAGCGCGGTCTATAGTCTCGCGATAACACACAAGGTTTCGTAGATGCTGAAGCTGCGGCAGGTGGGGGTGGGAGGTGCTTTCGTCATTTTCCAGCCACCATACCCTATAAGCACCCAGCAGCTTAACATCAACTCGAGAGCCCCCCCTCCCCCTCCAAACCTCCATTATTTATTTTTGTTACAGAACCCATTATTTGATATCCACGTCCTATTTAGTTCTCCACACACACAAAAGACTTTCTTATTTTAATTATGATCCCTAAGTTGATATATTGTTTGGCATATTTGATGTATGCTCATAGGGTCGGGGGTTATATGTAGCAATATAATGATGTAAACATGCAACGATGTAATGATGTAATATTATAATATTATAATGTATGATGTAATAATGCGATGATTCAATAATGTAATAATGCTATGATGTAATGATATAATATGGTAGTATTGTAATATTGTAATATTGTATTATTATACTATCTTAGTATTGCTATTTTGTAACACAGTATTATTATTAATATAATAATGTATAATCACAATCACCATATTTATGATTTCAGTCTATACAAGGAACATGTAATGTTATCGGACTAGATGATCTCAGAGTAAACTGGGATACGAGGCTGTTGGCAGCATGTCCCGATACCCCACTCAGTCACATGATCCTGATATTGAGTAAACCAATCATTCCCCAAACCTATTCATGTTAAGCGCCGGTCTAGGTATTGACAAATATTATATTGTAAGTCCACTGGTTTGACTCGGCCAGGGTTGGATCCCACGACCTCTCTCAGGGTAAGCTAGCCAGCGCTCTTACTGATTTGGCTGGGAGTGCATATGGACTTGACAATTTTTATTTATTTTCTTCTTGAAGATTTATACTGCCTATTATGGATAAGCCTGAATAGACTTGTTTTCACCATTAGACAGTTTGTCGATAGAAAGCCAGAGCCTACACTTTTACCGACCCAAGGGATTTTAAACCTCCCACACCACATAGACATGGTATGAGAGCAACTGGCCTTTGATGATACTGTAAGTTATATACAGCAGGGGAATCGAACCACCGACCTTCAGATTAGGAGTCTGATCTAGAAAAAAGTCAGACACTCTAACCACTTCGCTACAGAGAACACCACTTAATCTACATCCCTCTGTTGAGCATTTTAATGTCAACCCCTATCATGGTCAACAATGGTTGGTTGGTTGCAGGAGTTTTATGTCCTGGCAACATCTAAGGTCATACCCCTAACCCCCAACCTCAAACTAGTACAGTCAACCCGCACCATGGTAAACAATGGTTGCTTGTAGGAGTTGTACATCCTGGCAACATCTAAGGTCATACCCCTAACCCCCAACCACAATACAGTACAGTCAACCCCCATCATGGTAAACAATGGTTGCTTGTAGGAGTTGTACATCCTGGCAACATCTAAGGTCATACCCTTAACCCCTAACCACAATACAGTACAGTCAACCCGCACCATGGTAAACAATGGATGCTTGTAGGAGTTGTACATCCTGGCAACATCTAAGGTCATTCCCTTAACCCCCAACCACAATACAGTACAGTCAACCCCCATCATGGTAAACAATGGTTGCTTGTAGGAGTTGTACATCCTGGCAACATCTAAGGTCATTCCCTTAACCCCTAACCCCAATACAGTACAGTCAACCCCCATCATGGTAAACAATGGTTGCTTGTAGGAGTTGTACATCCTGGCAACATCTAAGGTCATACCCTTAACCCCTAACCCCAATACAGTACAGTCAACCCCCATCATGGTAAACAATGGTTGCTTGTAGGAGTTGTACATCCTGGCAACATCTAAGGTCATACATACCCTTAACCCCTAACCCCAATACAGTACAGTCAACCCCCATCATGGTAAACAATGGTTGCTTGTAGGAGTTGTACATCCTGGCAACATCTAAGGTCATTCCCTTAACCCCTAACCCCAATACAGTACAGTCAACCCCCATCATGGTAAACAATGGTTGCTTGTAGGAGTTGTACATCCTGGCAACATCTAAGGTCATACCCTTAACCCCTAACCCCAATACAGTACAGTCAACCCCCATCATGGTAAACAATGGATGCTTGTAGGAGTTGTACATCCTGGCAACATCTAAGGTCATTCCCTTAACCCCTAACCCCAATACAGTACAGTCAACCCCCCTCATGGTAAACAATGGATGCTTGTAGGAGTTGTACATCCTGGCAACATCTAAGGTCATACATACCCTTAACCCCTAACCCCAATACAGTACAGTCAACCCCCATCATGGTGAACAATGGTTGCTTGTAGGAGTTGTACATCCTGGCAACATCTAAGGTCATACATACCCCTAACCCCCAACCACAATACAGTACAGTCAATCCCCATCATGGTAAACAATGGATGCTTGTAGGAGTTGTACATCCTGGCAACATCTAAGGTCATATACCCTTAACCCCCAACCACAATACAGTACAGTCAACCCCCATCATGGTAAACAATGGATGCTTGTAGGAGTTGTACATCCTGGCAACATCTAAGGTCATTCCCTTAACCCCCAACCACAATACAGTACAGTCAACCCGCATCATGGTAAACAATGGTTGGTTGGTTGCTGGAGTTTTACATCCTGGCAACCTCTAAGGTCATACTCTTAACCCCCGACCCCAATTCAGTACAGGACTGGCAACATCTAAGGTCATATCAGGACGGGGGTAAACAATGGCAGTTACACTGATCACCAGAGTACGGCTAAGAGGTCACCAGGGATGCAGCAATGCCTACTGACGCATTGTCCTAACAAATCCACACCTTCCAAAAACCAACAAACCAATATGAAGAGTTCAGGTGCAACAACCGACAAATCCATTTTAGTTGTTTTCTGTGAAATAGACTTTGTTGTTGTGCTGTTGTGCTTTCCAGTTCAAGTCTATCAATTTTATATAGGGGATATGTTTGGGCGTAATTAATTAATCAACTCGGGTCACCCGAGCCACTTTTTGGCGCATGCGCACATCCTACATACTCGGGTCGAATAATCAAATACGCTTCTCCACGTTTGGGGTGGACAAAATGGTGTCTTAACCCAAAACCTTTTTAAAGAAATAACCGATATAACTAGAGCAAAATAGGATTTAAAGTATTTTATGATTGCATAGTTTAGTTATATTTCCATTTCATTAATCTGGATTATTACCAAAAAAACATGTAGGACTGATACTGGTAGCTATTATGATGCAGGATGGTACCAGCATAAATGTGATGTCATCGTTCCTAGCAAACCCCAGCAAAGAGGTGGGTTGCTGCGGTCGGGTCATTTTGCACAAGGC
This sequence comes from Branchipolynoe longqiensis, assembly GCA_030323885.1. Classification (NCBI taxonomy): domain Eukaryota; kingdom Metazoa; phylum Annelida; class Polychaeta; order Phyllodocida; family Polynoidae; genus Branchipolynoe; species Branchipolynoe longqiensis. The sequence goes on from CM059197.1 coordinate 26,277,003, forward strand.
ACATGTTTTTGTCAACTCCACGCGCAGTGTTTGATTTTAAATTCTAGCAACTCGGGTGACACGAAATGCCCGGGTTGTGTTAATCAATTACGCCCTCAGTGTCTACAAACAAATAGATGTGACTATCGGAATGATGACAGGTTCAGCTCCAAAGTGGTAGCCATGGTTTTATTTTGGCCCAAATGACATTGGTTGGTTTATCCGCCTCAACTCTTCGTATAGACAATGATGTAATGTTCCCGCATCGGTTCAAGTAGAACAACAAACATAGTGTGGCTAGGTTTCCAAGACTTCCATTGTGTGATCGGCCGAAAAGGTAATATAGACATGAAGTTAAAATGCTTAATTTAGATCTCATTGATTGCGAATTTGCTCCTACAGCTGCCTATGTGTTGAGTGGTGAGTGAAAAGCTAGTAATCTCAAACTGACCATATGACGTTAAAAGAGAAACATATTGCCTCCCTCCAAGACGGGATGGCCGAATGAGTTAGAGCATCCCGTGTTTGGTCGATCGTGGGTTCGAACCCTGGTCGAGTCAAACCAATGACTTAAAAATTGATACTTGTCGCTTCCTAGCCAGGCGCTTGGCATTATTAGGATAGGACAAGGAGTAGTGGAATGAGGAAGAGCAATCGTCCACGATTGAAATGTCCCCTGCTTAAACAACTAATGTACAACAAAAAAACAGTTGACCTAGATATGGAGGGTTCATTGGTACCATGTACAGTTAACCGCAAACAAACCTGGATTGTTTTTATGTTTTAATGAGCCGAAGGCTACTAGAACATTCTCCTTGCTTCCACTTTACGTGACATATTGTTATTTATAGACACTGCTTAAAACTCCACCAATCCATACATACTTAAATAGGTTATATATATGTCGTGGGGGTGATGAAAATGGGAAATATTGTGCCTAGAGCGGGACTTGAACCCACATCTCTTTGCATTCCGTGCCAGTGTGCTAACCATTACACCACCTAGGCTGGCTGATATCACAACACTACCCACGTCTACCTGTCTATGTGGTTACTTGCCTGAGAGGTCAGTGCAGACTACAGCACTCGACCCCCTGGAATTGAAAGTATTTTAATGCTTACAATCACATACATACCTGCAATGCACTTACACATACATACACAGGGTAGGTTCAACAACCATACATCGCATAGCTTGCATAGGATCATGGTCACGGCAACCAGTGTCGTACGGGTGATGAAAATGGGAAATATTGTGCCTAGAGGGGGACTCGACTCACATCTCTTTGCATTCCGTGCCAGTGTGCTAACCATTACACCACCTAGGCTCCCTTTATCATCACACTACCCATGACTACCTGTCTATGTGGTTACTTGCCTGAGAGGTCAGTGGAGACTACTACATATATATAATCTATTATATATATGCTATAGTAAGAGAGCTGTCTTAGTTATGGACCATTAAAATATTATGTGCCGCTGAGGGATGTGGTGTAGCCCCAAGCGTTATATGGTGTATGGTCTAATATTACAGAACATTCTAAGAGGGGGGCGTTGCTAATTTTGACAACAATATAATTCCGTGATATTCAAATGGCCCATTAATATGTGCTACACAAAAAATGGGAGAGGGGTGGGGGGCATTGTGCTTTCAATAGTAGGAAGGGTTTAGAGTCAAACTCATCAATTTTGGCTGGATTTGTAGGCAACTTGCTGGGCCCTGAGCTGGCGATGCACTCTGGCAGAGGCCGACTCTATGAGCAAAGCTTTTAAAAAGACTTAGCCTTGTTGCAAATAGGATTTGGGGTCGCGTTCCCCAGAGGCATTGAATGGGTCAGCGCCAGCCCAGCAAGTATTCCAGACTTTAGAAAGCTGAAACATGCCGCCGGCCCACTTCGCATTAGGAGGCTCTTGTGTGTGGCATGCTGGAGGCAATATAGCCCAGTAATACTTAGTATAACTCTAAGATTTGGTTGTGCTTTACATTGGTGAAGCGGTCTCACTTGTCGTTAATATTAAAAGATTGTTGATGCAATGTCAGGGAATCTACATATTCAAATAAAATGTGTTTTAGTGTCAGTGGACACGGGGTCCAAAAAACAGATTGCTTTATTTAACGACTCCTCTAGCGCATTGATTTTTATCATCAGCTATTGGACGACAAACATATGGTAATTCTGACATATTTATTTGGAGGATACCTACTGCCGCCATATAGGCTACACTTTCCGATAAGCAGCAAGGGGTCTTTTATATGCACATTCCCTCAGACAGGACAGCACATACCACAGCCTTTGATGAACCAGTTGTGGACCACTTGTTGGGATGGGAAAAACAACTAACTGCAAATGGATCCACTGAGAAGGATCGATCCGATGACCGACAGCTTCACAGGTGGACACTCTACCTTCTGAGCTACGTCCCGCTCCCCCACACTGCGACACAATGCACAATGAGGATGGTTCTCCCTTGGTATGATGCTGTATCATACCATATAATGGGTGTGTCAATAAACTATAAACCCACCAGGACTTCACATTGTCACAAGCAAGTTTCAATCCTGAAATTACATGATAGCAGATTTTGCCAGGACTGAGAGCCCCAGATCACTTATATACGCTGATGTTTCATGGGAAACCTTTGCCTATGTTGGGTGTGAGAGGAGGAGTCGCCATGTAACTGGTTTCCTCAAGGGGGGGTAGAGATGGTGGTTCCCCCTACCGAATAAACCATGATTTTAGAATTATGCACCAATGTATTCTTCCTGAAAAAACATTTGGCTCAAAAAACCTTCTGGGTATTCAAGTTTAATGTTCTGCTCATCGATGTTGATGCATCCATTACCACAACAAGTCCAGCCTTGATTTCTAAATGAAACAGTTGGATACAGATAAATACAAGGCACACAAAAAGGCCACAATGAGATCTAAATATTGTAGTGGAGTGGTTAGAGGGTCTGACTTTTTTCTATGTCGGACTCCTAATCTGAAGGTTGGTGGTTTGATTCCCCATGCCCCCACCTCTGCCAATTTGGATTTCTACCGCTGTGTCATCAAATGCCAGTTGCACTCATACCATGTCTATCTGGTGTGGGAGGTTAAAAATCCCTTGGGTCGCTAAAAGTGTAGGCTTGGGCCTTTCTATCAACGAACTGTCTAATAGTGAAAACAAGTCTACTCAGATTCATCTGTAATAGGCAGTATAAATCTTCAAGAGAAATGAAATGAAATGAAATAAAAAATGGCAAAATATTAGGAAATGCTTTCATAATGATGTGTTTTATATTTGCACTGACTATACACATGCAAGTTTTTGTTTGTTTGTATCTTGCTTTTGATATTCATATCAGGACGGGTACAGACTTGTGACAGTGCGCCAACAAAATAAAAATAGCGATAATGAAAATAAATAGAGAGATAGCTAGTGAAAAACTACAAATTTCAAACTGACCATAATATGGTAAAAGAGAACTATATTGCCCACCAACAAATAAAAAGAGGGATAAAAAAAGAAAATATCTGCTGAAAAGCTAGCGATCTCAAACTGACCATATGAAGTTAAAAGAGAAACATATTGCCGCCCTCCCAAAATATAACGAGGGATAAAAGAAAAAGACAGCTATCTGCTGACAAGCTTGTAATCTCAAACTGACCATAGTATGGTAAAAGAGAAACATATTGCAAACAAAAATGTTAAAGGATAAAAGAAAGAAAAAATCCATTAAAAATACCAAGCAACCAGGTACACACACTAATTCACATACGCATGGCTTCCATCATGTCAAATGGGAAAGTAGGAGCCCTTCCAACTACTCCCCCCCACCCCCTCCCCCCGAAACTATCCGCTAGATGGCGCACTCGGTGGCTATTGAGAGTATCTCCCAGATTGGGATAATGCACCACCAATCAAGTAGCAGCGGCCAAAGGGTTTCCATGCAACCCATCACCATTGAGTGGAAACTTCTGTAACCTCATCGCAGCATTCACTATGGAGGTCTCGGATCTGACTCGTGTTTGTGGTTCATATCAAATTGCAGGATTTTGACAGCCTTTCAAGGACCTTTCAGTTTAAAAACCTACCGGTCGTTTTTAAGATGTTTATTAAAGCTGCATAGTCCGAAGAAAAATCTAACTTTCAAAACAAGACAATTATTTAGATTTGATTTTACATATTTAACTTAGATACTAGTGTACTTATTGAACATTTGTTGCCAAATAGAAGGGAATACTGAGACAATTTAATAGAAATTGTTACTGCAAAGGCCTATGGTGTGAAGAGTTTTGGCATGCTCGGCAAAATTAATTGTGCATGTTTGAATTTAAAATATATCAAATGTTAGACATTTAAAATAAAAGTTACGTCAAAGGGTTAAATGAGCGGGTGGCATTCATTTGCTGTCATTGCTGGGGGTGCAGAGAACAGGGAAGCAGCCCCTCCCACCTGCCACTCACACCAAGCCATCCCATTGGCCAACCCCAGAAATCCCTCAACCAATCAACTTCAACCTCTAAAAAACCACCGAATCCCCCCTGCGAGCCTCGGCACAGCCACTCGCACCCTGCCCACCATAGCAGCGACACGTCTTCTTAAAATAAACCTGAGCAAAAAACGAAATGAACGAAAAAACTTTAAAAACTAAATGATTGACCTGATAAAAATTGAAGCTCATATGATTGAAATGTTTGTATTGATGTAGATTTGATGATTGTCACATTGTTTGATGATTGATTAATGATTGATTGATGAATGATGATAAAATGTGCTGGTCTTGATCATTGAAATGCCCTGTATTTGTGATTAAAAATGTCAATTTGATTAAGTACCATAACTTGCAAATTGGGCCTTGTTACCGGGCACTCATAGCTGCAGTGAGTAGAGTTGAACTACTCAGCCAGTCACCCTGCCTGTGATGGAAATAAAGTTGTGTTATTCCCACCTCCTGCTTCTGTCTTCTCTGGGCCTCGGGTAACAATGCTCAACTAATGTAGATTAGATCGATCAACCTGATATGTTTATCTAAGAAAATAGCAGAAACTCAAAACCATCTGACTATGAAACTTTGAATGAAAGTACCCTGAAAGATGAAACATGGCCATATACATAGTGGATTCACTGTGTAAGATGGGAAGTGTAAATAAGCGAAGGTATGTACAGTTTTAATATCAACAGTTTTAATATCAAAATTAAGAGGTCAGATAACAAACCAACAAAAGTCACTTTTAATGAAAGAAAAACAATATCACGGAGTCATGAATAAAGAAAACATGGGCATAACACTCCTGGTATTTATGATTAACAAAAATAATATACGCTTTAAACATGTATAGTCATGTTTTTCCATTTTCAAAGATTTTCCAGGATCTTTAAACAAATTCCATGACTTCCCAGGCCTGGAATCCTGAATGATCAAATTCTATGACTTTCCGGGTTTTCAAGGACCCGCGTGAACCCTGTGGGATGCTGCGCTGGTGGATGGCGATCAGCAGCAGCAGCAGCAGCAGCGTGAGATGGCCGGTACCCGCGGCAGATCGCTGGAAACAAGTGCGCATCTAGGCACCTGATTGTATTTTATTTTTGAGGCTATGAAGCAATGGTTCCCTAGATAAACTATTCACCCCCAGTAGTGGTGCACGGCGGCCATGTTTAATTTAAAGCTGCATAGTCCGATGAAAGAATCCAATTTCCAAAACCAAAACAATTATCTACAATTGATTCTACAAATATAATGTAGATACTGATGCACATAGTAAGCATTTGTTTACACATAAAAGGAGATACTATGTCAATTTAATAGAACATGTTGCTGCTGAAACCCGCGGCTTCGAACCGTGGCTGAGTCAAACCAATGACTTAGCGATTGATACTTGTTGCTACCTAGCTTGACGCTCGGCATTACTAGGATAGGGCATGGGCAGGTAGAGGCTAGGACTAGGTATTCAAAACGTCTTCGTTTCTCAAAGGCACATTGAAAAACCAGGACAGTTTTCATATAGAAACAAATAGGGGTGAGCTGTCATATGTATCGCATCATATAAACCATTACTCTAATACACACACCTGGCAGCTAGGTTGTTGTTTTAGCAGTCTAGCCAATCATGGCCACTGGAGGTGTGTTGCTCTGCGTGTGCGCGTGTGGGAGTGAAGTGGGATCACTGTACCTGTGTGGTATATTCGCCTGTCACCACCTGTTGTTCTCTCTGTGAACAACATGGGATTTAATGAGATTCATAAATATATGTATTCAAATATGATTTCCTATGATTATTATGAGAGAAGATCCTTTGTAATTTGGTCTTATTCTGTGATGTTAATTGATATTTTTATTATTCTTGTATTGATATTATTATTAATTGTATTAGTAATAAATCGTTAATTATTATAATTATGTACATCGGTTCTGGCCATTATGGAACTAGTAAGCCCCCCCGAGCCCCACACTCGATGTCGGACATTCAGGCATTTTTCACTGCACAGCTTAGCAACCAGCACAAGGGGGAAAACAAATGAACCAGTCACTGTCAACATCAGCTATTCCGTAGAACCAGCAGTTAACACACGCGAGCTAGCGTAATGAAACACAAAAAAACACAATGAATTTGTTACTGCTTCAGATCAAATTCTATTAGCTCGGAGCATGACTATATTGATACTAAATTCTGCTTTGTGAGATGAATTAATGAGAGTGCTCAAATTTAAGAAAATGAGCAGCAGTTACTGTTACCGCGGTAAACACGTCCAAGCAAACATAATAAAACAAATATAACCCACAAAAAGCACAATTTCAATGAATATTCTACAGCTTCAACTCAAATTATCCTATCTACGAGTGTGACTAAATAAAAATAGTTTTAAAATAGAAAAGAGCAAGTGAGCGCCAGTCACTGTCAACATCAGCTATTCACACCCGAAACAGAACAAAAAACAGAATGAATTTGTCACCTCTTCAAATCAAATTCTGTTATTTATGACCGTGAAAATTCATTAGTACAATCAGATTCTGTCATTTGTGAGCACGGCTTAATAAATCTAACAACAATACTCTGCATGTGTGTAATCTCAATAGCAGCAGCACAAATGCTGCAAATCGAGTCACGTGATTGCGACATCACGCCAACATTGAGAACAACCAACTACCTCTGTCCACTCCCATAATACACCAACACACTCCTATTGCACACAGGCTGGAGTGGTCCCAGTATCTACTGGTAGGGCCCCTATCCTCATGCTTATAGTAAAGGTTTGGCTGTAGTCATGGATCAGTCACTATGACCCACATCCACACTAAGCTGTACATTTGAACAGAATGCACAGGCAAATTCCCTTCCAGTCCTTCACCTATGTACATGCACAGCTTGATTGATAATAACCCACTGGTTCTTGGCATAATTCTATAGCGACTACCTGCTAACAAACATTTATACCCATACATTGTTAGATTATATTAGATTTGTATCCTCAACATAACTAGTTTGTTATGTTTTATGTTCTTATTCATATTATTATCTAGAATCCCGTGATTCCCGGCCTCCTACCACCATTATTCCTGACCTCCCATCATCATCATCATCATGCTGTCAGTCGCGATGCGACAAAGACAGCTTTCATTACTTGACTGCACTGTACATTTCATGAAAGCTGCCTGCAAAAGTGTTTAATTGCTGCTGGCTGTTGGAAGTTACCAGCGGCACTCTCTCGGGGAGCATATAGCGGCTTCACACCGGCAATAACATGTCCAGACAGACGCAAAACTATTTGCCCCTGTAGTGGCTGGTCGGGAGATGTTGGGAGTTCCATACATCAACCGCCCTTAAGGCTGCCACAGTGACATGGTTTTCTGTTTAGGGTTTGCTCCCTTAGCCTTCGGTTCTGTCAAGAACCTGTACCACAAGGCAGTCCTGAACTCCCACCGCCATGATAACCGGCTTAGGTCGTGTAATGGTTAGCATACTGTCCTAAATATGTGGGTTCTATTCCCGCTCTAGGTGCAACATTTCCCCTTTTTGTCATCCCGGACATCTGCATATAAGATGTATATTACATTATTTTACTGTGTTTATTGCTATTTTTATTATTTCACTCATTGTTATCGATAATATACACTCGGACAGATGTGTTGTTGTTTTAGCAGTCTACCCAATGATGGCCAGTTGGGGGTGCAGTGGGATTGTTGTACCTGTGTGGGGTATTCATCTATCACCACCTTTTGGTCTATTTGTGAAAACATGAGATTGAATGAGCTTGACAAATATATTTACTGAAGACATTTATTCCAATATGGTTTCCCATAATTATCATAGATCTTTTGCTCCTATTCTCTATTGTTAATCTATATTTTTATTATTCTTGTATTATTGCTATTATTATTAACGTTTGTAGTACATGTGTAGAATATTCAGCAAATGATGTCGATATTGCATTAATCTAGAAAGTTTATGTACCTAGCATATAGTTAAAATAGCATATTGCTAGATGAATGGTGTGCAATTATTATTCATGTATGTTAAATGCTAGATATTGTAGAAGTGTTCAGGGCCAATTCAATCAATTAATAACTATAATTATGGTCATCAGTTCTGGCCATAATCAAACTAGTAAACTTCCCCCAACCCCTCACTCCCTCAACACACCCTCACTTCTGTTGTACACAGGATGGGGGTGCCCCAATGTTTGCTGGTAGGACCCATATCTTAATGCTTATATAAAAGGTGTGGCTGTTGTCATGGATCAGTGAGCATGACCCAGATACACACCAAGCTGTATATTTAGACAGTTTGTAAATTCCCAGGTGGTGCAGTCCTATCCAAGCTGAATTGCTTTAACCTATAGACATGCACATGCTGTTTGCCAACAACCCATTAGTTCTGGGCATATGTGGAAAGGTTACAGTCAACTAACTAGTACATGTATCATCTTTATACACCCATGCATTTGTATCTCACATAAATATATATATATATATGTAGAATAATTCTTACGTTCTACCTATGACATAGAAGACAAGTATGGTATATACAGTATATTAGATTGTTCATATTAGATGTGTACAATTATTATTTCTGTGGCTATTATTATAATATATATCCAGAATCCACTATTGTAATTCACGGCCTACCCTGCCATTACTCCTGGCCTATCCTGCCACGGCAACGGGACCATTGGCCCAATCGGTAGTGTTTGGTTCCCTGTCCACTCAAACAAATGACTTATAGAATTGATACTGGTCGCCTCCTAGCCTGACACTTGGCATTAATAGGATGGGGCGATGATTGCCTGGTTCAGTGTCCCGATAATGTGACTGAGGGAGATATCTGGTCAACTAACCTAAATCTTGCTGTGACTCCCGGCCTACACTGCTGTGACTCCTAGCCTACCCTGCTGTGACTCCTGGCCTACACTGCCATGACTCCCGGCATACCTTGCCATGAATCCTGGCATACCTTGCCATGACTCCTGTCTTACTCCGACTGTGACTCCCAGCCTATCCTGCCATAAGTCCTGGCCTATTCTGCTGTGATTCCCAGCCTATCACCATGCCATGACTCCTGGCCTATCCTGGCCTACCTTGCCGTGATTCCTGGTATATCCTGGCGTGACTCCCAGCCTATCATGCTGTGACTCCCAGCCTGCCACCGCCGTGAATCCCGGCCTACCCCCGCTGCACTCCCGGCCTACCCCCGCCGCACTCCCGGCCTACCCCCGCTGCACTCCCGGCCTACCCCCGCCGCACTCCCGGCCTACCCCCGCTACACTCCCGGCCTACCCCCGCCGCACTCCCGGCCTACCCCCGCTGCACTCCCGGCCTACCCCCGCCGAACTCCCGGCCTACCCCCGCTGCACTCCCGGCCTACCCCCGCTGCACTCCTGGCCTACCCCCGCTGCACTCCCGGCCTACCCCCGCCGTCACCCCCGGCCTACCCCCGCCGCACTCCCGGCCTACTGCCGCCGTCACTCCCGACGGAGAGAGGGTCGGAGCTGAGTGCAGGGAGGGGGGTGGGGGGGGGTGGGTGCCCTTTGCTAAAACACTGAGGCAGGTGTCAAGCTCCAGAGTCACTCAGATGAAAAAGGTGTGATATCAGGTGCCAAGCAGAAGTGTGGCAGCTTTCTTGGACAGTTTCTGGGTTCTGCACTGAATGCGAGCGTGTCAGACCTTTTGTCTCCTGGAATAGGTATGACAATGCATTGGGTTTGGTATTTAATGGACCAGTGCCACATCATAGTGCACACACTTAATTCTCTGAAGAAACAGGCTACATATGGATCAACTGATTAGGTCCAAATGGAGGAATATTATGGAACATGTGATGCAGTCATTCCTATATCCAGGAACATTGGTAAATCTCTTTTTTACTTTTCATTTATGTAATATATACATTAATTAGGTAGATACCCAATAATACATTGACTATGCATCTGGTGTTAATTCATCCATATTTATTTTTCAGTTCTTAATATTTTTCATTTCTTTTCTTTCTTTTTTTCTTTAGTATTCTCAGGACACAATTGTTATTGCTCTCGGTATTTCCACCATTATTACAGACTGTAATAATAGCAATAACAACAAGAGAAATAATATTAATAAACCTAGTATTAAAGACAATAATAAAGTAATCTGATATACACTGTATATTTATATTTATGCACATCGGGAGTCATGACTGGGGTAGGCTGGAAGACAAGGTGGGGTTTGGGCGGGAGTCATGGCAGGATAGGTCGGGAGTCACAGCAGGATAGGCTGGGAGTCACGGCTGGATAGGCTGGGAGACATGGCAGGATAGGCTGGGAGTCACAGCACGATAGTCTGGGAGTCACAGCAGGATAGGTCGAGAGTCATGGCAGTGTAGGCCGGGAATCATGCCAGGATAGGCCAGGAGTCACAAGGGTAGATACAGCTGTGGTAGGCCTTGAGTCATGGCGGGAGTGGGCCGTGATAATTATAGGAAAGCATATTGGAATAAATATATTCATCAAGTTCATTCAATCTCTCATTTTTCACAAAGAGCCCATGTGACAGATGAATGTACAACACCGGTACAACAATCCCACTGCACACTCATACCCATACCCACCTCCAGTGGCCATAATTGGGTAGACTGCTAGAACAACAACACATCTGCCTTTGTGTGTATTAGAGTAATGGTTTATATGATACCATACATCATGATTTCTTCATATTCCTGGTCATTTCTCATTAACTATGTATAGGATTTGTATTTTAAGACAAGTGATTATTAGAACAGATCATGATGACTAATTCTATAATACATTATAGTATTTTAAGACAAGTGATTATTAGAACAGATCATGATGACTAATTATATAATACAGTTAAAATGACTAATTCTATAATACGAGCAGAACAATGTTATATGCAAAATAAGAATTCTCAATTTGTATGTAATTTTAATTTACTTATGGACAGAGTATTCATGGGAACATTATTTAATCAGAGAAACAGCAAAGAGCTAATGGTATATTTTGTTAGGCTATCTCTTCAATATTAAACAAGTTGTAGACACCCCTATTTGTTTCTATATGAAAACTCTCTTGGTTTTTCAATACGCCTCGATAAACCAAGACTTTTAGAATTCCTAGTCCTGGCCCCCTACCTGATCAGATGGGAGCAGTGGAATGAGGACAACCAATTATCCGCGATTGAAATCTCCTCTGCTTAATCAACTAATGTTAAACAACAACAATAACAATTTACATAGCGTCATGTGAGAGCTATGTGAGTCATGTGAGAGCTACGTGAGTTCTATGAGAGCTACGTGAGAGTAACGTGAGTGTCACCTACCTTTACACCTGGTGTTGTGCGTCGCGTCACAGGGGGCGCTGATGTAGTACTCCTCGATACAGCTGGTGGCGCACTCTGCCGAGAAACAAACGCCAACATGAGACGCCAACGTCAACGTCACCAACGTGATAAACAACATGCTTACGTCACGGTCCACCGCCATGCCGATAATGAGGCTGTCCTGGATTTATTTACTGCGACACTGCAAACACACACAAATCCACCCAGTGGACACTTAATGCAGTGTGGAATATCGATACTGACTCTCTGTACACAATTGTATCGCACTCCTAGTGGCTGTATCCTGCACTAATGTATTGCTGACTCACTGCACTGAGTCATCCTCCTTGAGGGTGGTATGTGTATATATATATATATTTATATATCCAAACTTCTCTGTTGTTACTCAGACTCACTACGACGGGTATTACTAATAATTCGCCGCGTCCGGTGGTGGGAACCTTCTCTATTTCGGTTAGGTAATATTCCTTGTGACGTCACAGTTCGGTGATGGCCATATAGTTAGTCGCCTAGGGTTCCTCAGGGCCCACATCATGTAGGCGGGCTAGGCCGTGTTAATAGTTCCCACACAAATCGTCATGCGCGAAGGCACATCACATCCGACTGTACACACATGGCGTCACTAGAAAATGGTATTATCTCAGCTATCTTGGTTTCCAACGCGCACGCGCCAAATGCGCCTGAGCAGATGTATTATGCATTATCCGTACCCAGTCCTGAGGAGAGAAATCACACATTACTAGTTTCCACTGGTGATGACTTTTCAATCGCGCACTCGTGACCTTACTATAAAAAGGTTCTATCTGACAAAATGGTGCTTTCGAGATAATGAGGACTGAAGCTGTGTAACTGCATGATAGCAAAGCAGATAGAACAATATTATTTTAAATATATCTAAGTGAAAAATACCAGTTGAGAAAGAGTTGTGTAACTGCATGATGGACTTTTGTAGATAGAACATTTTTACATCCATAACACCAATTCGGTCACTTTGTCAGATAGAACCTTTCCATAGTAAGATTACGCACTCCCTAATCTGGTAGAGATTCCTTTTTTTAAATGTGATACTATGCATATGAACCTTATATATATATATATATATATATATATATATATATATATATATATATATATAACATCATATATATGTGATAATAAGGAATATGCGCATACAAATAATCGGAATATTATTACCCATTTTCCTACAATCGTGTTAACCTATGTATTAGAGGTTCAGATATATATGAGGTTATTTTTCTTAATTTAAACATTTCCATTCAAGTGAGGCAACAATCTTTGGTGTGTGTACTTTGTGTAGTGTGTTTCAGACTCTTTGACTGCAGCTACGCACATGTCCAACGTGCAACCACACATTCCGAGCACAGATTGGACTCATCGGTCATCGACGAGTTCACAACAAATGATGAGTTGCTGTTGTCATCGCTACCGATGGACAACCAAGAAAGTGTGTTTCCTATCTCGATGCACCACAGACTAAAGCTAAGATTCCATATACGCGGTATGCAGCATGCAAATACGAATGCGGTATATGTGGCATAGATATATATCAACCCCCAATAGCCGATGTTTACATTTTGTGCTTGGGGGTCATTAAACAAACAAACAAACCGAAAAAGATACCCATGACATTTTTTGGGTTTTTTGCTCCAAATTTGTGAAGGAAGGTCAAAATTACTATTGATTTCTATGGCAAATGCAGCAGTATTCGCATTCGCATTCGCATTCGGACTGATCGGTCCATGGGTCGATCAATTTTCTGCATTCGCGTTCGCAATCGCATTCGGACGTATGGAAGCACTACTATGCCTGTACACGCTTTTTGATTTTTTGCCACATTCGCATTTGCATCGGCATACCCCATACCACGTATATGGAATCTTAGCTTTACGTGTTAAAACTGCCCCCCTCCCTCACGCCCATACTCAGAACCACCCCGACTTGTTTATCTTAAGAGCCATAGCTGCCTCCTCAGGAAAGATGAAAGAGAGACATTACTGAGTGCTTGTGCACACTAAACCATGCAGCGTAATGACCCGCAGTCTGCTCTACTGGAACAGGTAACTGCTAGTGCTGTTCGACATTTGTACATTTACACAGGCTGGGTAGTTCTTTGAAGCTGGGTACCACATATTTGATGTCCATGTTACAATGAACATAATTAATTGTTAAATAAAGTGAATATGTGAAAATTCACATATTTACAGATTTACATCAAAATTGCTGCAAACTTTTTTTTCCAACTTTGGTTCAATTTATTTTTTGTAAGAGATAATTTTGTTTGCTTTATGTTAATCAACAAAATCTTTTTTGAATGTTTTCTGGACGCTAAAATGATGTTCTAGGTGTGCTTAATTTCCATGTTACATGGACAGGACATTTTTATGTAGTCCTTAATTCGCATAAGATCAAACTCAACAAGTGAAATAGTTTTTTGTTAAACTGAGATATATCCACAACATGTAAACCTTCATATGAATATGGGTCTGCTATTATTTTAAATGCTTTCTGCTATTGCTTGGAATGTTTTCACTTTTGATTTCCATGTCACAAAAGTGGTACCCAGTTTCAGAGAGCGACCCACCTACATCAGGCCAGCCTACCCAAACGGGTTGCGGATATGCTCTACTTCAAAGTCAATATTTTAAGGGGCGTCTTCAAAGGGCAGTAACCTAACCGATGTAACTTTACTCACTCACAATTATTATCGATCAAATATGACTAGATTTAATTTGTATAATTTAAATCAACCGATTCATTAGGAATTATTTAGGGCCCAACAACCATGGTCTGAGGGTATCTCTGTCGTCAAGTTGTGGCTATTCCTGTCATTCAACACTAATGATTTTCCTCAGTGTCGTAGTCTAGGTGAAACATACAGACTTGGAAAGTAGCGCAAAACCTATCACTAAAAGTAAATTTGAACATTTTGAGTATCCTTTATACTGTATGTAAGTCTAATGGTGCTGTCACATTACGACGCTTCTCGCCAACGCGCGTCGACGTATATGATATTTTGGCCCAATGCCGGGATACGTCAGGAAGCATTACGCGCGCGTTAGGCACGTGTTGGTATTCGTTGATGAACGGCGACGGTTGACGAGGTTCGGCGCCACGTGTTAGGGGATCGGCAAAGTTTTGTGCTTGCACAAAACTTTCGATGTGCGACGATGCGCGGCTGCCAACATTATGGGGATGTTAGATGCGCTGGAATAACGTTAAGCGAATGTTATGCACACACCACACGCAAGTGAGGGTCGTTCCCACACATTGTGCCAAACTGTTGCTTTGTTTGTCTGTTGTTGTTTTACGTCGTAGCAACATCTAAGGTCATATCAGGACCGTGCGACAAACTTTTTAGTTTTTTTTTCTCACAATGTCGGCAGCACGCTACCAATATGTTGTGCTGACGCCGAAAAGTTTGACGTCTCTCGGCGATTAAAAGTGATTTTGCGCGTTGGCAGCGCGCCGGCGAGAAGCGTCATAATGTGACAGCACCATTACCTTCCATTCCCTGTGTGACGTCAGAACACTACTACTAGTACTAATAGCCATGTGGCGTTCTCTGTGGCGGAGTGGTTAGAGTGTCTGACTTTTTTCTAGGTCAGACTCCTAATCTGAGGTTTGGCGGTTCGATTCCCCGTGCCCCCAGCTCTGCCAATTTGGATTTCCACCGCTGTGTATAACTTACAGTGTCATCAAAGGCCGGTTGCTCTCATACCATGTCTAGGTGGTGTGGGAAGTTAAAAATCCCTTGGGTCGGTAAAAGTGTAGGCTCGGGCTTTCTATCGACCAGCAGTAGAATGAGGAAGACCAGTCATCTATGACTGAAATTTCCCCTGCTTAAACAACTAATGGACCAAAAAAAAACCCAACAAACACTCAGAGACTAATGGTGTTAGGCAGACTAATCGCAACCTACTGGGTTTGAGTCCAAATAGCCCGTTCTGAGTGTGATCCTTTAAGTGTGTTTATCGATCAAATAGTCACCTAAGGGATACATGCTATAAATCGTCATGTGATGGGATCTTTAAAAACACTGCTACGTTGACATTTAAATGTAAATAACCCAACGCGGTTAATGCATGAGTGGTACTAAAAGCATACTTAGACAAGCGATATTGGTTTCCAGTGAAGAAATAAATGGATTATTATATTTACGTGCAATCAGTCCACAGCACTGCCATTTCAACTCCCATTCAGGGTACCTTATAGTTGGTTGGTTTTGGAATTTTGTGTCCTGGCAACATTTAAGGTCATACTGCTTCACTGGTCACAGATGGTCCAGTGTATTATTAACAACCCCACCCCAACAACATAATTCATAAACTCACATAACTAGCTACATTAGAGTTACACTAGGATTTTCCTAACAAACCAACATTTATATACCGCTTGCCTAACTGCAACTGAACATTAAAACTTACTACAAGTTTACCAACTGAATATAGAAGATAACTTCTGCTTACATTCTAAATACTATGTAATACTCACATTGATCTGACTAATATTGATCTGGTTATATGACACTACTGTACCATATTGTTATGGAACTTTTGGGTTTCAGAATTTCATTGTGTTACATTGTGCAAATTGTCTATTCAACAGGTATTGTACACCTTATTCTATATACCTTTTGTGTAAATAACCCTGACTTGAAAAATGGCTGGAAGACCAGTGCTTCGGCACTGACAAAAGACTTATTCAGCAGAATAAGCATATTTACCAACATATCAGGACGGACACTGACTTGTGACAGGGCACACTCATAGCGACTTTATAGTGATGCCCCACTGGGCGACCAGGCTGCCAGCACCATGACCTGATATCCCAATTCCGTCAGATTATCCTGATTCTGACATTGATTCAACCAGTCCTAGCCCTATCCTAATAATGACGAGCGCCTGGCTAGGAAGCGACAAGTATCAATTGCTAAAAGAGATTGGTTTGACTCAACCAGGGTTCGTTCGAACTCGGAGGTTCGAATCCCACGATCTACCCAAATGGGAGACGGACGCTCAACTCATTCGGCTATTCCGTCTGGTCAATGTGTACATTATATCAATTTAATTATATCATTTTAATTAAATCATCTTAATTGCTGGTGGTGCTTCCTACAACTAATATACTACATAATTATTTCCTTTTAACCCAAAAAAGAACCACCAAAAAAAACCAGACAAAAAACGGATATTTCTTTAAGCTTACTAAAGAAACAAAAATAATAGCACATTATATACTCGGTGTTAATATTCAAATATTCCATAATTTACATATACAGATGAATCTCGATCCAACAGACTAATAGGGGGAGCAGTTGTCCGTTAAAGCCGTTTGTCTGTTGCAGCAACGAAATTGCTTTATCTATAGGTGCCATAGTGATAATGTGGAAAACATGTTCACCCAGGAGTTTTAAACGTTCGGACCAGATATTCACTCTAGCGGATTGTGTCCGTTGGATCCGGAATCCGTTGCATCGGTGTCCGTTGGATCGAGGTTCATCTGTATTTGTCTACTAGTTTCTCTTGTTATTCTCTCCATTACCAAACCACGTCCTGCATATACAGTTCAACGCAAACACGACGAAATATGCGTGGATATGCTAAATTGTCTAATTAGATCTCTTGTTACAGATGGTAACAAATAAGGGGTTTGCTTAATAGATCTATGTACACTGGTCCTAAGCACTTTGTATACTGGCCGCTCTCCCATAATGCATTACTTCGCACTACTTTCTTCCGGACTCTGGTTACCATGGTTACCGGTCATCAGTCATAACAGGGGTACGACTCGAGCAACGCCCATGCTTAATGGACCATTCATATTATATATACATATATATATATATATATATATATATACACATATACACACCTGTATATGTATATATATATGTATATATATATATATAAATATATATAAATATATATATATATCCCACAGAACATGGCTTGCACAGAGGCACCTGTCGGCAGTTTTGTGAACAACTCCGTCAGTGTAATAGTGGGGTTTAGCGTGTTCTTTTTGCAAATGAAGCCTAGAGTGGGAATCAAACCCACACTTCTGAAATTCAACGGTTAGGATCATAACCATTACGCTATCTCGGATCCATGGTGAAATCAGCCTACCCTAACCGATCTGTGTACAATGTTTAAGGCTTTTCTTTGTTAATACGTGCCCATTAATTGATCAAGCAAGGGAAATTTGAATCGTGGACAGTTGGTCTTCCTCATTCAACTGCTCATTGCCCTTTTATAGTAATGCCGACCGCCAGGCTAGGTAGCAATGCATACATTTTGAAGTCATTGTGTAAAATATTCCGATAATCGGCAGAGGGGGAAATGGAAATCCTCTATTATTCTTCTGTGTGACTGGCCAATAGTGTGTGTATATGTATGTTGTGTATGTATATGGCTTGGCTCATGCTTGAGGGCAGGTAATTATAGAATTAGGCATGATTGGCAGGTCTGGGTGATTGCATTCAGGGCCTGGCTCTCTGCTGACATAGGGGTCAATGCACACAGGGGCAGGGTTGGTGGTGGCCACAGGTCAACCAGCTCTGGTGGTGCGCATACCACTGGTGGTCATGGTAACCAGGAATGTCGAGTCCCTATTGGAGGAGCTGGGAATGCCACTTCCCTATTGGTTGAGAGAATAGCATGATCCTATACCAAGAATCCATGTACTATATATAATAAATCAGAGGGGCTTGGGCTCTCTCTTCATAGACTCTTACTTTGCTTTACTCTCTCTCTTTCTCTCCATTGGTATGGTTTTTCATTTTAGTCTACCTACATAGCCACAGACTCGAACACGAACCCTATTGGTTTGACTTGGTCAGATTATTAACTCGGGGATTCGAATAACGTGGCCTACTAAAATGGGAGGTGGAAGCTCAACTTATTCAGCCACTTAAACTGAGGGGTTAGGGGTCAGGGATAGGGGTAGAGGTTAGGATTAGGGTCAGGAGTAGGGGTAGGGAGAACTGGTGAGAATTAGGGTGAGGGGTTTAGAGTAAGCGGTAGAGAGAATGGGGTAAGAATTAGGGTTAGGGGTTAAGGGTTAGAGGTTAGGGGTTAGCGGCTTGGGGTTTAGGAGTTAGGGGTTAGCAGTAGGGGTAGAGGATAGAGTTAGGGTCAGGAGTAAGGGTAGGGATAATGGGGTAAGAATTAGGGTTATGGGTTAAGAATTAGGGTTATGGGTTAAGACTAGGGGTTAGGGGTTAGGGATTAGGGTTTAGGGTAGGGGTATAAGATAGAGTTATGGTTATGGTTAGGATTAGGGGTAGGGAGAATCGGGTAAGAATTAGGGTTAGAGGTTTAGAATAGGGGGTAGGGGTTAGGAGATTGATGTAGGGATTAGGGGTTTAGGGGTTAGGATAGGGGTAAAGGATAGGGTTATGGTTATGGTTATGGTTAGGGTTATGATTAGGGGTAGGGAGAATGGGGTAATAATTAGGGTTAGGGGTTGAGAGTAAGGGTTAGGGGGTAAGAGCTAGAGCTAGGGGTTAGGGGTTTAGGGGTTAGGGTTGGGGGTAGAGGATAGGGTTATGGTTAGGAGTAGGAGGTAGTGAGTATGGGGTAAGAGAGTTATGGGTTAAGGGTAGGGGAAGAAGGGAACGGGTACAGGTTAGGGGTTACCGGTAGGAGTTAGGGGTTAGGAGTTACAGGGAAAGGGTTAGGTGTGTCGGGAATTAAACTGTAAGGAGGTTGGCGATACATGCATATCGGATAATGGACTAGAGGCTACGGGTAGGCGTAAACAGTTGGGGTAGGGTATAATAGAAAGGGGGCGAGGGGTAAGATGGTAGAGGGGAAGGGCTAAGGGCTAAGGGGTAATGGAAACAGGGTAGGGGTCAGGGATTAGGGGCTTGGGTTTACCTTGACTCCCTGATGCAATCAATCACCCTATCCACACACACCTTTCTACGTGGCTCCTTGCCTGAGAGGTCAGTGCACACTATTACGTAACACCAAAGACAATGAATGACAAGACGCGCCACTCACCGCTTTCATATAGGAATTTCTGAACTAAGCATGCAGTGCTGCCACCTAATGGCAAACAAGGCAATTGAACACGTCCCCTAGTCCATCCTGACTGCATTACCATCAGAGACAATGTATGATGATTGTCATCAATTATATCAATTATAATCAATTATTATTAAATTTTATTATATAATATAATTATTAATCAATTATAGGACAAATTATAGCAGGAGATATACACTGTGTAAATATAACATTTTAATAGCGATTTAATATGCACCTTGTTTGCCATCGGATAGCGCAGCTGCAACTGTATTTCATGGGAAAGCGTTGAGTGGCACGTCTTGTCATACATTGTCTTTGGTGACACGAAGAATATTAGTCGCGTCTATGATTATACAAGTGCAAGTATTGATCGAGGCAATACGGTATGTTTACGAAGCCAGGCTTCGGGGCCCAGGTCCGGGTGGTATGTAGGTCAAGTGATGCTCCCATCGAGAGGAAGCACGAGCAGCTCGGAGATAGGGTGGGTGACAGTGGGGTGCGTAACATCCGAGTAGGGAGGGGGGAGGGCGATGCAGTGTATGTGGGTCAGGGCGCTTGGTGGCACCAGCGGAGGATTGTGCGATAGGGGGTGGAGGTTTGTCGCAGCGTATTTAGTAGGGCGTTTCTATTAGACACTGTTTTGTTTGTCAGGGTATTGTGGTTGTGTTGTTGTGTATGACAATCTCTCAAGCCTGGCTTCACAGAACAATGTTTACTAGCTTTGGCATTGTTCCATTCATCCTACCATCATCATCATCATGCTGTCGGTCGCGATGCGACAAAGACTGCTTTCATAAAAGCTGCCTGCAAAACTGTGGAAGTGCTGCTGGCTTTTGCAAGTTACCAGCGGCACTCTCTCAGGGAGCAAATAGAGGTTTCACATCGGCAAGAACATGTCAAGACAGGCGCAAAACTATTTGTCCCTGCAGTGGCTGGTCGGAAGATGTTGGGAGTTCCATACATCAACCGCCCTTAATGCTGCCACATTGACATGGTTTTCTGTTTAGGGTTTGCTCCCTTAGCCTTCGGTTCTGTCAAGAACCTGTACCACAAGCTAGTGGTTTACAACTCTGCAGGCAGGGGCGTCAAACTCCCTGAGGTATTGCAATACCTGCATACCATATATATATATATATATATATATATATGCACAGAAGGAATTATACTACACACAATCTTTAGATAATTAATATTATATAGTTAGTTCATCCTACCAGCTATACATGATATATCTGTCAATAACACCGCCTTGAACACAATGTATTCCAATGTGCATGGCAACACACCCAGCACATTGACCTTGCATGTGCAAATAAAAGCTCCTATTCAGCCAATATGCTTCCATTAGGAAGGCACAACTTCAAATGACTTGGATCAGAATACAAAGGATCCAAGTGAAATTTCACGCATCAAGTTCTAAGTGGAGACAGTACTCGGCACATGAGATAACGTGATGAAACGTGAAGCCCTCAAGGTACATTATCTGTTTGTTAGGGTTTTACCTCCTCACACCATCTGAGGTCATATCAAGATTGGCACTAACTTGTGACAATACACATTCTCATGGCGACTTGATAGGGCTACCCCATGCCATCATAATGCTGAATTTCCCACTCAGTCACATTATCTTCATATTGAGCTAAGCAGTCCTTCATTGCCTTATCCTAGTTATGCCAAGTACAAGCCTAAGTAGTGACACATATACAATTTGTAAGTCAGTGATTTGACTCAATCAGGTTTCAAACTAACGACCTTCGACACAGGCTGCACGCGCTATTCAGCCACCACATCTATTGGTATATTATCTAATTTCACTGATACCCTCGTTGACATTCTGGAAATATTATATGCTGAGGACACCTTGTGAAAACAAAACTAGTTCATGACAATTATATAAGTCTGCCCTGACCTCTCAGGCAAGGAACCGCATTAGACAGGTATGCATGGATAGTGTGATTGCATCAGGCAGCCTAGGCAGTGTAATGGTTGGGCACAGTATCCCCGCCATGGCAAGAAGTGTGGGTTTGAAAACTGCTCTAGGAGCAATGTTTCCCATTTTCATTGCCCCTGCGACACTGGTGCCATGACCAGGTTAAAGAACAAGCTACATGGTGCATGGTTGTTGACCATACCCTGTGGCATTGCCTGTATTTATGTAATTGCAAACATTAAATGACTTAAGCTAGGATTCCTTACACACGGTATGTGGCTTGCATGCGGTATGCGAACGGGTTGGGTCCTTTCACCCACACCCACACACATAGTGTCAGGTTTCTCTAACACTGTTGTCTATGGGCATTCATGTTCACATGCCACACCGATCGCTACATGGACCGATTCAGTATTCGCATGCCGGATGCCGCATGCCGCATGCCGCGTGTAAGGAATCACCCCCATTGACTTAGATGCTTTTCAATTTGTTGCCGCATTCAAATTCGCATACCGCATACCGCGTGTAAGGAATCCTAGCTTTACGAATGTAAACCATTTAATACACAATCCCAGGGGGACCAGGGGGACCACTGACCTCACAGGCAGGGGTGGATAGGGTGATTGCATCTGGGAGCCTATGTAGTGTAATGGTTAGCACGCTAGTGTTGGAATGGCAAGAAGTGTGGGTTTGAATCCTGCTTTAGACACAACTTTTCCTCATTACATCACCCCTAGATGTTGCCATGGCATAAACCCCAACAAACATAGACATTTAATGAACATATATATAATTACCAGGCTGTAGCAGGTTTGAAGCTGATGGGTTTCTATGTAAAGTAGCCACCATTCCGGGTCACCATTATCGTCAAGTACCGGCTCCTGAATACCGCCTTCTCCGTAGAGTTGTTCAAGCTGTGGGTTCATTTAGACTTCGGTGCACAGCGCTGAAAGGTGATGTAGTGGTGGGATAAGCGCCATATCCTAACCTCCCTATCGGACCTCGTTCCGCACAGCATCCCCCTTCATCAGCATCACGAGTGGGAGCTACCTCACCAGCAGCACCAGCACCGGCAGCACCAGCACCAGCAGCACCAGCACAACCACCACTAACACAACCAGCACCAGCACAATCAGCACCAGCAGCACCAATGCAAACATCACTAACACAACCAGCACCAGCAGCACCAGCAGCACCAGCACAACCACCACTAACACAACCAGCACCAGCACCAGCAGCACCAACACACATCACCAGCAGTACTACCACAAACATCACCAGCAGTACCAGCGCCAGCAGCACCATCACAACCAGCACCAGCACAACCACCACTAACACAACCAGCACCAGCACAGTCAGCACCAGCAGCACCAACACAAACATCACCCGCAGTACCAACAGAAAGATCACCAGCAGCACCAGCGCCAGCAGCACCAGCACCAGCAGCACCAGCAGAACAACCACTAACACAATCAGCACCAGCACAATCATCACCAGCAGTACCAACGCAAGCATCACCCGCAGGACCAACAGAAACATCACCAGCAGCACCAGTGCCAGCAGCACCAGCACCAGCACAACCAGGACCAGCAGCACCAACAAAAACATCACCAGGAGTACCACCACAAACATCACCAGCAGCACCAGCATAACCAGCACCAGCACAACCAGCACAAACACAAACATCACCAGCAGCACCAACACAAACATCACCAGCAGTACCAACATAAACATTACCAGCAGCACCAGCGCCAACAGGACGAGCACAAGCAGCACCAGCACCAGCAGACCAAACATCACCCACAGTACAAATACAAGCAGCACCAACACAGGCAGTAACAGCACAACCAGCACTAACACAAGCAGCACTAGCACAACCAGCACCAGTAGCACAAAACAAATAGCACCAGTAGTACCAACATAGGTAGCACGAGCAGCACGACCATCACAACCAGCACCAACAACATCACCACCAGTAGCAACACAATCAGCACCAACATAAGCAGTACTATCACAACCAGCACTAACACAACCAGCACCAGCACAACCAGCACTAACACAACCAGCACCAGCACAACCAGCACCAACACAAACATCACCAGCAGTACCAACACAAGCAACACCAACATAAGCAGCACCAGCACAGACAGCACTACCACAAGCCGCACCAGCAGCACCAGCAACAGCAGCACCAACACAAACAGCACCAGCAGTACCAACACAAGCAGCACCAACACAAGTAGTACAGAAACAGTACCAGAACTAACGGCACAAGCGATACAAGCAGCACCATCACAAACATCAAGAGGAGCAGCACACGCAGCACCAGCACTACCTGCATGACAAACAGCACCCTCATCACTCTTCTGTGTCGCCTCTTGCAACCAAAGCCCTCTAATATAGCCACAACCCTCTAATACCGCCCATCTCCCTTTTATCGCCAACGTTCAGGTAATATCGCTCCTCACCCCCCTCCCCCCACCTCCATCCGGGGGAAGCTGGCGCGCATGCGGCCCAACTACCGGCAACAGGGCTCCCATAATTCCCAGTCATTACCCCCCATGCAGTATGAGCACGGCCAGGTCAGTATTCACCCCCCCCCCCCCCGCCACCCCCACCGCCCCCCTCCACCCTTCATCCCCCACCCCAGCCCCATTTCCCCTCTATCTGCCCCCATCGGTACCAAACCCTTACGCGAATATCTCTACTCAGTTCTACATATACAACACCACTCCAGATGATGGTTGAACCGGTAAGAGTGCAGGCTTTCCAGGTAGAAGGTCGGGAGTCTGAATCCTGGCCGAGTCAAATCGATGATTTACGAAATTTATACTTGTCGCTACCTAGCCGGGTGCTTTGGCATTGCTAAGATAGGGCAAGGACTGGTTAGCTCAGAATCAGGAAAATGTTACTGAGTGGGAGATTGGGTCATGATTCCAGCAGCGTGGTCTCTAAGTGGGGCAACACTAAAGCTTCGCCACGACTGTGCATTGTTACAGATTGGTCCTGTCCTGATATGACCTTAGATGTTGCCATGGCATAAACCCTAACAAACATATACACACTGTGTAATTGTGATTTCCTAATCTCCCTTACCAGTCCGGGCTTATTGAATAAGGGTGCAGGGAAATATACATTAAAAAATCACTTTTAATATAATTCTTTCTTGGATTAATTAATAGAAGAACTGGGATACAAAGAAAATACTCAATTTGAAATTTATGAAATATATAAATATATTTTTGTATGAGCTGTTTTAATCTAATCAAATTATATTAATTTCGAATTACCAGACTGATCAGTCTAGGTTAAGGTCATAAGCCAATCATACAGTGACCGACATTTAAATTGGACCATTTTGATCGGGAACATCGGGAACCCCTTGTTGGAGTTTTAAGTCCTAGCAACATCTGAGGTCATATCAGGATAGGTACTGAATTTTGACAGAACACACTCATGGTGACTTTATAGCGCTCTCTCACTGGTTGGGGGTAACCAGTGCTTGCCTAACCTAGTAACGCAAAGTGCCAGGCTATGCAGTTACAAATGTAAATTTTGTAAGTCATTGGTTTCATTCGGTTGGGTTTTAACACCCCCGCTCTTGTTCATGGGGAACCAGAGCTTCTACTGGGCCACTGCGTTTGGTATATATATATGTGATACATAAGCATTATGCGAGTAAAAAGGCGCTGAAGGGAGTTATTATTACTGTTCTATCTGTTACTGCTATTGGTTGTATCATTTGGTGTGCAGTACCTCCCTCCCACGTGACCACTGGCGCCACCACGGCCAGCTTTCCTAACTATGGATGCTCAACACTGTGATTCGCGCCCGGGAATATACATTATATATATATATATATATATGTATATATATATATATAGCCGATATATATAGGCTATGCTCAGACTTCGACTCAGAGCCAAGTAGTTAGTTGTCCTCATGCCAGGGTCTTGCGTTGGATACCAGATCTCAAACAAAGGGGAACTAATTTGTGAGGCGCAGCGTCTGTGCCCTGTATACAGGGGCGATTAAAACCACGCGCCATTCACAGAAGCCACCCTCACAAAGTAGAGTCAGAATGTAAATGTCAAAGCATGCACCTGGTGCCTTACAGTAATCAACTGTGCGTGGAGAATGGTCTTTTCGATTTTTGTTGATACAACACAAGACTGCAGTATTTTTAATTTGAGTTTTATCAGTGCATGTCCACAATGGGTTTGGAAGTGAATGCGGCTGTAGCGAGTTCCGCTGGTCCCTCAGTAAGGACTGAGGCTGATAACCCAGCACACCGGGTCACAGCTACAGCCTTATGTTGCGCAAGATGACCGGAAGTGGTTAGTACACATATAGTATTATACAGGAAGTGGTATTTTATCTAATGTGGAATATTCTAATGTTGGTAAGGCATGAAACCCCAACAATCAGATAAACTCCATCTATGCTATGGCATGCTGACTGGGAATAGCAGTTTTATTTAGTGTTGCCCTTTTAGGTACCTATTTAGAGCGCTAAGTGGGGCATTCTTGTATACATGATATATTTAAATAAATAATTATTTCTTTTTCGTTTTCTTAAAAATAAATTAAAGATAGTATGCCTGGGTCAATTTGTCAATATGTGGCTGGTGGTCCGGACGTGGTGACCGAATCAGTACAACGTAGGCTTCCCGTGCGGAAGGTCGGTGGTTTGAATCCCAGCCAAGTTAAACCAATGATTTATAAAATTGATACTTGTTGCTACCTAGACTGGCCCTCAGCATTAATAGAATAGGACGAGGACTGGTTTGAACAGTGTCAGGACAATGTGATTCTGTGGGATATCTGATCATGGTACCGGCGGTGTGGTCTCTAAGTGAGGCAGCACTATTACGTTGCCATCGTGCGCACTGCCACAAGTCGGTAGGTCTACGCGTCCTGATATGAATTTAGATGTTGATAGGACATACAACAACACAAAAGAACACACACGCTTCATATTGGGAATCCACTTAGATTGGTTTAAACATTGATGGAGCATTAATAGACATAAAGACTGCGAGCTGTTGGTCCTTGCTGAGCACACCAAATTAGCGGTGCGTCCCAGGCTCAGGGATGAAAGTGGTCCCCTTAATAAAACATGGAAATCAGGCTGAGACTCTGGCACCACCTAGCGGGTTCCGGCATAACCAAGCCGTAGTTACTACATTGACAGCGAATTTCAGGCGTAACAGCGGATACCCGCCCCCCCCCCCCCCCCCCCCCCCCCACCGGTGTCTTCTCAGACACCGACCCCGCCACCCCGCAGGACACCAATCAGGCTCCTGACCCTGCCAGCGTAGGGTGATTGCACACTGCATCAATCCAGAAAAGTGGAGCAGTGTGCACGCCACACACAAGGGGCAGGGCACAAACAGTGAGACTCCACAGGGTGAAGTGTGTAAGTATGGCATACACACCGTTGATTCTTTTGTTATCAACGATAACTGAAATTAATTTAGTAATTATATTCGCAGGTATTCACAGATACATATACATGTAGCTAAAGCCCCAGTCACACCTTACCGGATTGGAGAAATGGACAGAAACCTGACACTGTCCGGGGAAATATGGCAATGTACGGTTTATATACCCTTGGCATCTGGCGTGTCCGTTATCTGTCCGGTGGTGTTCAGCAGAGTCGGTACAAGTTTTGAACATGCACAAAAATTGTACCAGATACAATTGGACTGAAGTGTATGGTTGGTGTCCGGTTTAAGTCTGTTGAGTCCATTTTGTCCGTTTCATGTCCGGTACTCATCCGTTACGTCTCCTTTTTGCTTCCTGCCAAGTAAATTCATTTATATTTTTTATTGTGGGAATTCGGTCAGTATATGTTTTCGGAGCGTCCGTGAACAAACCGGTATGTCCGTTTGACATTCGGTTTTCATCCCGTTCTCGTCTGGTGGATATTCGTTAATGTACGTTCCTTGTCCTTTTAGTGTCCGTTTCGTCCGGTACATTTCAGTACATTTCGGTACATTTTGATACCAAACACCACCGGACTAGAAAATTATTTGTCCGGTGGTGTCCGGTACTCAGTCCGGTGAGGTGTGACTGGGCCTTGAACCACGACAACATACAATCTTCTTGACACCAGTGGTTTTAGCTTGTGCATATAATCTATTCAACAGAGTAAGGACCGAAGAAGCGAATATCATATCTGACAAGGGCACCTACAAGGTCATAAAGTCTGAGAGGTTAAAAGCTGCATCGAGGCCAGGCCCTCTTGCCCCAGGGTGGTGTAAATGTTTTACAACAAATTTGCAGATTCACGCCAACTGATATAAAACAATAGCGAAAACACCACAATTGCCTTCCTGACTCTCAATCCCAGTCAGTTCACATAGTTTTTGATTGTCTTGTTGTTTGTTTATTCAAGTGGTTTCATTTTTGTGAATAATATTGGTATCAGTGCTGATGCACTGGTTTTAGACCCATAATGGCGAACACTGACATGTGTGAAAAACAAAGTTATAACAATGTAGATGGACAATTACGCGAAAAATAGAGAAAAGCATCGATATTAATGATGGGTAAAGAATGAGATAAGAGAAAAGAGAAGAATGGGGATGGGGTGGCGGGGGGGGGGGGGAGGGTGGCGCGAGGGGCTGCGGGGGGCAGGAGGAGGTTAGCTATCTTAGACTAGCATGGCGAGAGTTAATGGAGTAGGGCAGGCATAACTGAATATCTTTCTAGAGGTGTCATACTTGGTAATAGGTTGGTGATGATGGGTGTTGCATGCGTCTTTGGGTTGAAGTGATCTTCAGGGTAATCTCTGCTTGGGAATATAGATAGCGTAAGTAAGTTAATATGGTTTAAGTGAGTATGTGTACCCTGGTAGGATCCAACTGGAAATATTTCCACACCTCACCGGATTGGGGGAAATGGACAGAAACCGAACAAAGTCTGGTTTATGTCCGTACAAGTTTTGAACATGCACAAAACTAGGAACGGATGCCGCCGGATTGACGTCTATGGAACTTGTCTGGTTTGAGTTTGTTTCTTCCGTTGGCTATCCGTTCATGTCCGTTTCATGTCTGTTTCATGTCCGTTTCATGTCCGTTTCATGTCCTTTTCATGTCCGTTCGTCCAGCGGCCATTGACTCGATAGCGCAACATTTTGACACATTTTAATACATTTTGATACTTATCACCACCGGTCTAGACAATTCTGTCCGTTGCTCAGTGCGGCAAGGTGTGACATCCGCTTTAGAATGTGTGGGATTTGAACTAGTTGGTCGATACTAGTCTAGGTGTATGGAATACTGTGCCGTTGCTTTTTGGTCTATGCGCTAACTTATACAGTTACTGTATATGGTAGTGAAAGACGGGGAGGAAGTCCATTGAGGTGGTAGAAGGGTGGGTTCAGGGGAGCTGTAGGATGTCCAGGATGTTACCAATGCACTTGACTTGACTTCTGGGGTGTTTGTAACCTTACAACGGTTACCAGGTGCAGAACTGCAGCAATGTAGAGAGGCACCGATATATTGGCCCAATCTTTGGTTGAAGATTAATCTTCAGGTGGGACGGTTGTAGAAGCTGTGGGATGTCTTTACAACAATTAAACAATGAGTCGTTGGGGCGGCCCCGAATCACTCCGGTCCACAGGTAGCACAGCACTTGTATCCAGCAGACAGCAACAAGGGTTTATGAGGAAGGGACTGGTAAAGGTGGGTCCAAGGTAAAGGGCCCCACCCAAGAAAACAACTCCCTTGATCAGGGGGAGAAGTAAGCCTGGGAGAAAAAAAAAAAGGCCAGAGTATAGGAAAGAGAAATGAGGAGAGTTGAGTCAAAGGACCGTGTCTATGATGGCCAGCCGGCGAACCAAAGACATGGACAGAGTAAGAGTAGAAAGTGAAATGCTGGCAGGCTCCCCCTCCTGGAACTCTTTTCAGACAATATCAAGGAGGAGCATGGCTGCGGAGAGGAGATAGAGAGAGGTGTGGATGAAGTGCGGTCCGAATAGCAAGTGTACCAATGCACGGCGAGTTTTGTGCTTATAATCAGCCAGAGAGGTTTGCCGAGGAGAAAGAAGGAGAGTGGGTAGTGGGAATGGAGAGTGGATAGTGTGGATTAGGGAGTGTAGAGTGCGGATAGTGCAATGGGGAGTTGGGGCTGTATAGTGGGATTTGGAGTGTGGAGTGGAGAGTGAGGAGTGGGGAGTGGAGAGTGGGGAGTGGAGAGTGGTGAGTGGTGAGTGGGGTTGGATAGTTGGAAGTGGAGAGTGGAGACTGGGGAGTGGAGAGTGGGGAGTTTGCAGGGGAGAGTAGGGAGTGGGGAGTGGGCAGTGGAGAGTAGGGAGTGGGCAGTGGAGAGTGGGGCAGTGGGAGAATGGGGAGTGGAGAGTGAGGAGTGGTGAGTTGGGCAGTGGGAGAGTGGGGAGTGGGCTTAGATAGTGGGGATTTGAGAGTAGAGAGTTGGGAGTAGAGAGTGGAGCGTGGTGAGTTAGGAGTGGGAGAGTGGGGAGTGGAAATTGGGGAGTGGGGCAGTGGGGAGTGGAGAGTGGGGATTTGGGAGTAGAGAGTTGGGAGTAGAGAGTGGACACTGGTGAGTGGGAAGTGGAGAGTGGGGTTTGGAGGGGAGAGTAGGGAGTGGGGAGTGGAGAGTGAGGAGTGGAGAGTGGAGAATGGGGAGGGGAGAGTGAGGAGTGAGGAGTGAGGAGTGGGTAGTTGAGGAGAAGGGCTTTAAGGGTATTGTCTACTCTGAGTGGCACCTCTGTCATAGTGCTGTGTGGCGAAGGGATAAGCCGTGGCGACACCTCTAGTGATTGATTGCAACTTTGCCCCTTTCGTAAAGAAACCTACCGGGGGTCTACTTCCTCAAAGCACACACACCCACACCAATGACAAGCTCGCCACTACTACATCTTTCATCACAATAAGCTGGGCGCCCGTAACACCAACGCCGTAAACCGGAAGTCGCGCGAAGTAAACCGGAAGTACCATTGTTTTAATAATACAAAAACACAATAAAATCTGCTGTGATTATTTACGGAAACATCTGCTCCCAGGTGAATGATTAAATTGGGTTGTTGTTTTTGTTGCCCCCTCCACCTACACCCTTCTCACCCGCTGCCGATGATGTTCAGTGGATTCCCTGCTTGAAAGCACACTTTCCGTACACTACTCACTCTGGGAGGAGCCGGCCAGTGTCCAAGCTGATAAGGGGGTCAGCACCCCAAGCCCTTCTCTATGGCCACAGCCCCGTTCGGTAAATAGGGATGCCAGGGGACAATGGCGAACAGCCATGGCGGGGAGAAAGGGGAGGCGGGTCAACATCGACACATATTGGAACTAGTTTGCGCATTGAACGTGCTGTGACGTCACAGGAACGCCCGCATAGGTCATATATGAGGCTGTCTCCAAAGGTGCTAAGTAATTTGGGACAAAACATTGTCCATTGTAAAGATCAACATACTATCTGCTAATGCATTTGCTCAGGATACACTGATTTATGGTGTTTCATAATCGCAATAGAATACATATTGATTTCAAGCAAATGTCCTTCTGTTTTCAGTGTAACTGTTTCTGTGCTATTTTGTGTCAATCGTTACATGGACAAAAAAAAGAAGAGTTATCACCTTTTCAGACAGGCTCATATGTTTGCGGTGTTTGTTTGGATTTGTGTTTTACATCCTCGCAACATCTAAGCTCATATGAGAACAGCTACATACTTGTGACTGTATAGTGCTGCTCCACTGGGAAGTGCTGCTCCACCGGGAGTCTGAGTCACATTATCCTGATATTCAACCAACCAACCTGGCATTGCCCTGTCCTATTCCTGGCGAGTGCCAGGCTAGGTAGCAACAAGTGTCAATAGTCTGTAAGTCTTTAGTTTGACTCGGTCAGATTTCAACCCCACCTCTCCTGTGTCGGAAGCCAGCCAGCGCTCTTACCGATTAGTCATCCCGTCTAGGACTGTCAGGCCATATTATATCGGGACACAAGAGTTTCATGGGAGTATGACGCAATGGTACCGCTGAAGAACAGTCTATTGAGGGGATGAGTGAATATCACTCCAAACAAGTATGATCTGAAATGGGCTCTTATTATTGGTTGTAATAACATATCAAGAAACAAATCAGTAAATATGACCTAAAACACTCATTATTTGTTGTAATTGCATATCATGAAAAAGCAAAAGTTGTATTACCTGAAATAGGCTCCCATTATTGGTTGTAATAACATATCACTAAACAACCTAGTATCACCTGAAATAGGCTCCCATTATTGATTGTAATAACATATCATCAAAAACCTAAAGTGTTATCACCTGAAATAGGCTCCCATTATTGGTTGTAATAACATATCATCAAAAAACAAATCTGGTATCACCTGAAATAGTGTCCCATTATTGGTTGAAATAACATATCATCAAAAGGCAAAACCGGTATCACCTGAAATAGGCTCCCATTATTGGTTGTAATAACATATCATCAAAAAGTAAAATCGGTATCACCTGAAATAGGCTCCCATTATTGGTTGTAATAACATAGCATCAAAAAACTAAACCGGTATCACCTGAAATAGGCTCACATTATTGGTTGTAATGACATATCATCAAAAAGGAAAACCGGTATCACCTGAAATAGGCTCCCATTATTGGTTGTAGTAACATATCATCAAAAAACAAAACCGGTATCACCTGAAGTAGGCTCACATTATTGGGTGCAATGACATATCATCAAAAGGCAAAACCGTTATCACCTGAAATAGGCTGCCATTATTGGTTGTAATAAAATCATGAAAAAGCTAAACAGGTATCACCTGAAATATGCCTCAATTATTAGCTGTAATAAGATCATGAAGAAACAAAAGCGGTATCACCTGAAATAGGCTCCGATTATTGGTTGTAATAACATATTGTCATGGGGGTGATGAAAATGGGAAATAGCGTGTAACGACTGCTAACCCATTTCATCTCCCTTCGCATGCGCACCTGATGTCCGATGACAGGTAATTTACCTACAGGCCACTTACCCACAGGTCGGTTACGTGACCGGAGACACCCGCCCAATCTCTGCATCGTTGCAGGCACTTTGGTAATCAGGTATGATGCTGTTGCCGGAAGCGCTGAAACTGCACCGGTTCCCCTCCCCTACCTGATTGTCATAGTCATACTGTGCCCGCCTTGATATTGTCGAGGAGGTGATGAAAATGGGAAATATTTCGCCTAGAGAGGGAGTCGAACCCACATCTCTTTGCATTCCGGGCCAGTGTGCTAAACATTACACCACCTAGGCTCCCTGATATAAACACACTACCCACAACTACCTGTCTATGCGGCTCCTTGCCTGAGAGGTCAGTGCAGACCACTACACTCGTCCCCCTGGAATTGTAAGTCTTTTAATGCTAATACCCCTGTCACACTACAACGCTGTAAGCCTGACGTGATCACGTTTCGCCATTACGTTGACCTACGTTGGATTACGTTATGATGACGTCAGAATGACGTTAGACTGACGTCGAGCCACGTCACGTTACATCGTGTTACGTCGGCACGCGTCAAAGTTTTGAACCTGTTCAAAACTTTCGACGTAACTAGAACGTAAGGGTTTACGTTCGCCGTAAGTTCTGTACACGTTCGGCGAACATCAATGACGTTAAACGGATGTTAGTCAAACGCTGGTCACTACGTTGCACTACGTTGCACTACGTTGCACTACGTTGCACTACGTTGCACTACGTTGCACTACGTTGCACTACATTGCACTACGTTGCACTACATTGACCCACATTAAAGCCGGTGGAAAAGTGCAGTCCGCGTAGTGAAACCGTCGGGATAACGTACGCCTAACCTACGTCCAACGTACGTTTAGCATTTTGCCACCGTTGTATTACATTAGTAACGTAAGGCAACGTAAAGCAACATAGTTCTGGCGTTGGAATAACGTAGATAACGTTCCCTGAGCGTAATTACGTTGTCCTCTCTCGTTGAATGACGGCATCACTACGCTTTACCGCCGTTACTTTCTCGTCCACTACGCTGCATCCACGTTCAACTTGTGCCCAAATTTGCATAATACGCTGAGAAGTTCAACGTTCTTCACGTTCTCCCCACGCTGACGTCATTACGTCGTAGTGTGACAGGGCCATTACAATTACATACATACAGGCAATGCACTTACACAGGGTAGGTTCAACTACTATACAACGCTCCCATGGTCTACCAACACGGGAGACGGACGCTCTAACTCATTCTGCCATCCCGTCTGGTTCCGTTAAATATGTAGAATCAGATGTAAATAATTGTTTTGGTTTCGAAAAGTTAATGATTCATCAGACTATGCTGCTTTAATATGACTCCTCCGAGATACCGCTGCCGGGAACCCGACGCACCACTATCCAGGCTTCTAGTTGAGGTTTCGATGATTTGGAAGCACACTGCATCATCTTGGGAAACTGATCCAGTGTACATGCCAGACAAGGGACATTCACAGTGGTAGCGCACCTAGTGGACGGCATGTGTGGTGCACTGGTGGGGCAGTGCTGAGCTTTAGTACCTGCACATAGGGGTGGCCGCAGGGTTACCATGGTTACTAATTAGGGCAGCGTGTGGGTGACCTGGGTTAACAATCTGTATTCGCATGTCAGATGATGGGGGAGTAAGCACGCATACAGGAAATGGTATATAATCTGATGTAAATCACGTATTAGGGCTAATTCACTGCGATTTATATTAGAAACTAATTTATATGGTAAGAATCATATCAAATTGGGTTATCAGAAAGGAGTGGCTATAGGTGCGACTGGAGAATACCCATATTAACCCCCCACTTCTACCAACCCCACACACTCCTCACCACACTTCTCTATTGTATTCAACAAAAGAACCTACACAGACCTCAGATACTGGTAATAATAGACAGCAAAATAGAGCCTTTACTTCAACAAACACAACAACTAGTTTTAAAGAAAATAATTACTTAATTCTTTTTTTAATGAAGAAGAATTTACAGCATAAACAAATGACCCAAAATAAACTGGACTCCAAAAAGCACATGAAAGTACATTGCATTGCACCCTCTAACAAATCAAAAGGAAGAAATAGATAGTCATAGGCGAAACAAATACCGAATAAAGAAAGTGGATTCGATTAGAAACCTGCCAAATTACCAATGCCTTTGTGCTGGGCTTAAAATCTACCGAAAATAATTGGCCCCAAAAAGTTCATATAGCTGCTGTATACTATAAGCATTTATACGAGTGTAATTATCCGGAAACTGATTATGTATCAACAAGTTCATATCAATTGACACTACCACACCAACTAATGACACTCATCTACTCATCAACACACATATATATATATATATATATATACAAATAGTTTGAAGTGAGCGCCGGGAGACCATTGGAGTCGGTTACCAGGCGGCGGGAAGCAGAGGTTACAGGGGGGCCTGCAGACAATAAGGGGTGTTGGGAAGTGAGAGATGCCTGGACAGGAACACTGAAACACATTAGGGACTATCCTTTATTTATATTCACATAATAAATTATATAGCATATATATATATATATATATATATATAGAATGTATAATTTATTATGCGTATATAAAAGGGGCGGAGCTCTAGCCTAATAATTAGGATTATTAGTATTATTCTTTGCTCGATTATTATTAGTCCAATCGCTGACTTGCCAGTATTTGCCCCGGTCTTGCCTATGCCAGCGCCACCACCGGCCGTTTCCGGCCTGTGCGCTTGCCGGGCAGTCAGTCTCTGCTCCTCTTCTCGTTGCCCAACTTTATATATATATATATATATATATATATATATATGTATATATATATATATATATACATATATATATATATATACACATGAGACTGCTCAGGGATATAAAAGGCGCATTGATGAATTCCAACGCCGATCTCAGAGAATTATTTAATTTAAATTAGCGCGAAGTAGGATCGTGAAGTGGAAGTGTTAGTACACCAAACCCGAGCAAATGATGAGAAGGAAGTAGATTATGTCAGTGCTCAATGCTTGTCAGTTTGTGTATCTAGACGTCCTGATGGTCCCTCTGGGGTCCACTGGACCAGAGAACAGTGGGTCCCCTCTCCTCATACACCACCCCTGCACTAGACTCACTCATGGGGCACCTTCTACTCAAACCAAGCACTTATTATACCGGCTTCTTGTAATGGGGGCCATGGGTTCGATCCCCGGCCGAGTGAAACCTAAAAGGGGGCTACACAGATTGGTGTGTGTTGCCAGCATTGCCTGACGTTCTCCATTACTAGGATATTGAATGGCTATGGCTGGTTAGTTCAGTGGCAGGATAACGTGGGTTAGATTAGGATGTGATATCATAATGCTGCTACTATGGAATGGCTGTGGACCATAGTGAATTATTATTGTTCTTAAACATTTAAAACCCCAATAATATGTATTGTGCCTTGTCAATAATCGCCCCGATGAGACAAGACCTCTTGCAAATATAGTTTACTCATTGAATCAAGTCCTTTCTCACGCCGTGGCACTATTCTTCCGGCCATGTGATCAATACATGTACAACTATTTAACATTGAATACTAGTATTATGGAGGTGATGAATTGTGCCCAGAACAGCTTTGGAACCCATACACTTCTTGCTATTCTGGAGCAAGCGTCCTAACCATTACACTACCTAGGCTCCCTGATGCAATCACCCTACCCACCCATACCGGTCTAGGTGGCTCCTTGTCTCTAGAGGTCGGTGTAGACTACCACACTAGTGAGTAGCATATCTAACACCAGTCGGCTCAAATGACAATATTACCTATTTCAAGACTTACATGTGGCATAGGTTACAAACTTACTTATGAGATAGTAATGAGATAATAACACGTGTTTGCTGGGAGATACAACAACAGTCATTCAATCTACAGGCGCTAGGTAGTATAGCAAGCACAGTTCTTTTTTAACGTTTTTTTTTCTTGAAGATTTATACTGCCTATCATGGATAAGTCTGAATAGACTTGTTTCCACCATTAGACAGTTTGTTGAGAGAAAACCCGAGCCTACACTGTTACTGACCCAAGGGATTTTTAACCTCCCACACCAGATAGACATGGTATGAGAGCAACTGGCCTTTGATGACACTGTAAGGTATACACATCGGTGGGAATCCAAATTGGCAGAGGTGGGGGCACGGGGAACTAATATGATTTTTTTTAAAGTCCAGATAGACTTACATGTATAGAAATATGTTGGTTGACCGCAGAAGGAAGCCTAGA
The DNA here is from genome assembly GCA_030323885.1 of Branchipolynoe longqiensis. Classification (NCBI taxonomy): domain Eukaryota; kingdom Metazoa; phylum Annelida; class Polychaeta; order Phyllodocida; family Polynoidae; genus Branchipolynoe; species Branchipolynoe longqiensis. Next base: position 26,314,016 of record CM059197.1, read on the forward strand.
TGGTTCGATAGTTTAACGCTCGCCTTGCAATGGCAGAAGTATAGTTTTTATTATCGTTTGTTTGTTTGTTGTTGTTTTACGTCCTAGCAACATCTAAGGTCATATCAGGACGGGCGTTCTAGGCGTATATTATTCCCAAAACACTTGAAAATAACTCCCCTCTAGCCTTCTCCCCTCCATTGGCGCTAACCCCCCCCCCCCCCCCCCACACACACACACACCCCTCAGTCCACCTATTATCACCCACATATCGCCTTGTAATTGTGGACCAGAAGGGGTGCCCGATTTAATAAGAGTGCAATTCGGTTTCTAGTATGGGAGGTTGAAGGTTCGAATCCCGACTGAGTCAAATCAATAGATTATAACATCATACTTGTCGCTACCTAGCCTAATGCTCAGAATTAATAGGAAACATCCATACTTGTTAAGCATCAGGATAATGTGACTAAGTTGGATACTTGGTGGAATTATGCTGGCAGCCTGGAGTCTAAGTGGGGCAGCACTATAACGGCAGCATGAGTAGGTGCACATCCTGCAATGACGTTAGATGTTGATAGCATGTAAAGCGCCACCAAGAAAATGTAAATCGCCACCAAATACATCCCATAATTTCTGTCGTGTTATTATACAGCAAGCCCCATTATAGAGAAAACCTCCTCACATTCAACAGGCGGCAGTGTATTACAATTGCCATGGCAACCAGCAGGCAATGTGGGCGTTGAACCTCGCTGTACTGCCAAGCGAGGAATTAAATATGAAGGTCACCTAAAAGTGAACTGTAATATCATGCACGCGTCTTCATTCAGGTCTCGGCAGCCAGTCTCCTCAGGGAGTGGTGGTAGGGGAGGGGGGGGGGGCGGACGCACTCATTCCTTTATGCAATATGGAAATTGAAATAGAGCGAAAAGGAGTTTGTTTGTTGGGGTTTTATATCCCAGCCACATCGAAGAATAGGTACCGACTTGTGACAGTGCAAACTCATGCTGACCGCATAGTGCTGCCCCACTGGGAGACAATGTCGCTGGCGTGATGATTTGATATCCGACTCAGTCACATTATCCTGATACTCTAAGGAATAATGTAATCTTCAGAGGATTTAACCTTCTTGAAGGTAATTTGCAGCCATTTTAGGGCCAGATGCCAGATGTTTTCAGATGTGTTCTACATAATCGCTTTAACTTGTGGGGAATTAAATCAGGTACAAAAATACACATGACATAGATGGTGAGGAAAGGTAAGACGAGGGTTCATTTAAAATAAGAATAGGTGTGCTAGATTTAATCTCACTGCTGGCCTCAAATTTGTTGATTCTCCGCAAATGTAGAACACTCACCATTACACAGTCCAATGAAGGGCGTCAACTTGTCAAAACCGAAGCATTTAGCAAGATCGCCAACATGGGTAATTTGCGTGCGAACAAGGAGTCGTCCCGGTGCTGCCACCTGGGTTCGAATCCCAGAAACAAACCCTACCGGATTTCTCGTGAAACCACGCCCTCGCGAGACCTGTGACGTCATGCCCGCCCTTCCTCGCGAACCGCCACCCACCAAAAATCACTTCCACTATGGCAGCCGGATGAGCAGCTCACCTCCAACTCAGCCGCCGACCCACCCTACAAACAACGAAGACTCTTATCCGAAGGGCCATTTACTCATTACCCTGTTATACCCTTGATCCAATACACTGATCCTGACATTGATACTTAACCCATTACTCAATTGATCCACATATTCACTGTTCTCAACTTACTAAATTACTATGTTTTGAATAAAACTCCGATTCAAGAGCTCCTTGTTCGAGTCGTAAATTAAGCAGTTTGTGCGAAGGAGAAGTAAATGCAAAAGTTGAATTTAGTGACAGCTGTTAAAGCTGAAGCCTGTTGTAGGGAGGATCGATCTGAATGCGCGTATTAATTTAGGATGTTTTCAATTAAAAATTCTCAAAGCTTCCCTGATAAGATGAAAGTTACTTCTAGCTAAAGCAAAGTATATTCTACAAATCAACATAATATAATAATACATCAAACATGGCAGAAAGCTGAAATAGTGGGATTATGCAAATCTAAACAGCCCTATCTTCAAGAGCCTTCCCCATTTGAAATCATTCTGTCTATCCAGTCCAACTATTACATACACCTATGACTTTCTAAAATAATGACCTTTTATGCCAAACATATTCATCAATGCGATCACCCTATCAATGGCTACCTGTCTATGTGACTCCTTGACTGGGAAGTCAGTGCAGACTAGTAGAATATCAACATTTCTATTGTACACTTTGTGGGGGAAGGGGAGAGGGGGCTGGGTAGGGAAGACCTATTGGTTTGTTTTGTTGGTTTGTTTTTGTAAATATGTTTATTCTGCTGAATAAGTCTTTTGTTAGTGCCGAAGCACTGGTCTTCCAGACATTTTTCAATTCAGGGTTATTTAAATAAAAGGTATATAGAATAAGGTATACAATACCTGTTGAATACACATTTTGCACCATGTAACACATTGAGATTCTGTAACCCAAAAGTTCCATAGCAATATGGTAACAGTAGTGTCATATAACTAGATCAATATTAGTCAGATCGATGTGAGTATTTACATAGTATTTAGAATGTAAGCAGAAGTTATCTTCTGTATTCAGTTGGTAAAGTTGTAGTAAGTTTTAATGTTCAGTTGCAGTTAGGCAAGCGGTATATACATGTTGGTTTGTTAGGAATATTCTAGTGTAACTCTAGTGTAGTTAGTTATGTGAGTTTATGAATTATGTTGTTGGGGTGGGGTTGTTAATAATACACTGGACCAGCTGTGACCAGTGAAGCAGTGAGACCAATCCCAGTGCATTTAGGTCTTAAATTTTACATTTGTACCTGGACTGTCTCTGTCATCGTATATGGTTGACTGGAGATAACAGAGGAACAGCACAAATAAAATTGCCTTTGCTTAATAAACAAATTCACCAAAAAACTAATTATTCTCTGGCACGTTACTGCCCTCAACTGCGCGATCTCAAACTCTTTCTGTCTATCTTACCGGGTGCTCTAATGGTTAGGAAACAAACCCCCGGTATGGCAAGAAATGTGGGTTCGCAACTAACTGTAGGTGCAATTTTCCTGTTTGCAATCCTTTCTCCATCCCTCTCTGCAATAATATTGTACCCATGCTCATCAGTCTAAGAAATATGTGTCTGAGGAAAAAGGAAGTTATTTGGTATCTTTCATTGTTGTTGCATTTGGTATTAAAGTTGCATAGATTGATGGTTTAGAATTTCTCTCATTTTTGTTAGATAAATATATTGGTTTGATTGTTATAATCTATCTTACTTTAACTTGAAGTAACTTTTATTTTAAATGGCTAACTTTTGAGATATTTGAAGTGCAAATGTGCAACATTAACTTTGGCAAGTACGGCACAATTCTGACACCGTAGACTTATGCAGTAGCATCTTTTTTTTAATTATTAAATTGACTTAGTATATCCCCTTCTATGTGGCAACAAATGCTTAATACGTGCATCGGTATCTAAGTTAGATATCTAGAATCAAACATAGGTAAGTATTTTGCTTTTGAAAAGATTATGTTTTCATCAGACTATGCAGCTTTAAATACACCGCCCATCCCCAGCATCACCCCTTAACTTGGCGCGGTGGCTGATAATGTGAATGAGTGTGATATCGTGTCATGGTGCCGGTGGCCTGATTTCCCTGTGGGGCAGCACTATAAATTCGACATGATTGCGCACTGTGACAAGTCGATATGACCTTAGATGTTGCCAGGATGTAAAACTTCAACAACCAACCAACGAACCCTCACCCACGCCCCCTACACACACCCTCACATACCCCTAGTTCATCCGAATCACACGAGTGCGCATGCACTGATCTACTGCCGTCCGATTCACACAGACGCTGCTTAGCTAGTCTTCGCGTCTCCTCACGCCGTAATTATACCCAGGTGGCGCTAGTCTCTGGGTACCCGGTCCTGCTGAGATAACGGCAAAGCGTGTAGCCCGTGCTGTCATGGTTCACCGTTATTAATCCCGCGGGGCTCTGGTCACTAGCGGCTCCATCAAGCATTCCAACCACACTCGCAGCGCCATCTACAGGCGGTGACCGTCTCACTTCCGGTACAGTTTGAGGAGTCTCACAACAGCATTGTTATGCAGCCATACTTGCTTGTGTGTGAGTTTTTTCTTCCATTAAAGTTGCTTAGTCCGATGGTTTTGAGGTTCTGTCATGTTGTATGTATTATTTATATTAGGTTGATCGTTATAATCTACCTTACTTTAGTTTGAAGTAACTTTTATTTTAAAAGGCTAACTTTTGAGATATTTTAAGTGCAAACATACTAAATTAATGTTGGCAAGCATGCCGAAACCCTGACACCCTGACATGTTCCATTAAATTGGATTGGTATTCAGTTCTATGTGGCCATAAATGTTTGATAAGTGCATCAGTATCTAAGTTACATATGTACAATCAAATCTAGGGCACTGTTTTGGTTTTGGAAATTTGATATTTTCATCGGGCTATGCAGCTTTAAATAGGTACATAAATAAGTTCTTATATAACACAGATATATGTTCTGCATAAACATTATACAAGTATAATTAATCGGAATTTTTCCACCTTAGCTCATCATATCCTTCACCCTCAGTAATCTACTGCAGTGTTCTTCTTTTACTGGTCATCGTCTACTATGCTCTGATAACCCTCAGACTGCTCATGGCGCTGCTTGTCTGTATACACAGTAAACTGTCACGTCATACACCCACACTCTGTATGTGGACAACTATATCAACTGTATGTTAGGGATTTATGCCCTAGCAACATCTAAGATCACATCAGGACGGACTATATAAAGGCTAGCCAAAAAAAGCATGCATTCTGTACGTATTATGTATCACAATCGCAAATAAACTACATGCAACGGCGATTTGTCAACAGTCATATCAGGGTCAGGTGTGTATAATATCTTTGTTTTCCCCAATTTCAACTATTTGTGGAAGGAAATCATTGGCAGGCACAATGAAACATAACTGGACATTCAACGTTATTTTACTTCGCTGTATCCTCTTAATCTTCCCCACCGTGCTATGACCTTAGATGTTGCCAGGAGGTAAAACCACAACACATAAACATCTTAATCTCTACAAATATATGCCGTGCATTCACGTCATCATATGGCATTACAACTTGTCAGATTGTTAAACCAGTATGAGCACAGCCCCCCCCCCCCCCCCCCCCCCCCCCGCCCCCCTCACATCCCCACACACACTCATCTCCCACAGTATTACATTTCTACTCAAAAGTACATATTCCACGATGGTAACCACCGGAAATTATAGCGACGCTGTCAGCCATTGTGAGGCTGGATTCCATATCCCTCCACCTCCTCCCGGCTCCTCCCCCCACACACCCCTCTCACAGGCCCTCCACCTTTCCTGTTCCCCACAACCACCTGCGTGGGTTACTGATGAAGGAGACTTCATCATTATGTAATGAGATCACAGTGTGCCATGTTGTCACCCTTTCAGGCACTGTTATCATAAGATTTGTTAATAAACTTAGCTGTAGACAAATTAGTATATGTATATAATGTGACTATATATATGTGCTCTATAATCTATTATGGGAATACAAACAAGGACACTACCACTTATCAGCTCTCTTCTATATATTAGTTATTATCTACTATCCTACTTTCATAGGATTTAGTTCCTGCTTCTGCCACTAATGCGCCAACTGTGCATGGCTCCTGGCCACCCTAATGCCAGCTGCGTCTGGTCACTATAGCCTCCAGAGCTGCTGGGATGGTCAGATTGTGACTGACACAGGATATATATATATATATCTATATATATATATATATTCTTCCGCTGGGACTAACACTGCTCTACACCAGCGCGCAGGGAGAGGTGGGCCGATGGTAGCGCCACCGGTACAATTGGCAATTTGATAGTACAGGCATACATGATACTATTGAAAGGTTCCCTTCCATAGATGTATCCTCGTATGACAAATATACATCATATATATGGTAGGACAGGTATATAATATACTATCCTCCTCCTCCTCCACACCCTCCTCCTCTTCCTCCACACGCCCTCCTCATCCTCCTCCTCCACACGCCTTCCTCCTCCATATCCTCTCTCCTCCTCCTCCACACTCCCTCCTCCTCCATATCCTCTCTCCTCCTCTTCCTCCTCCACAGGCCCTCCTCCTCCACACGCCCTCCTCCTCCTCCTCCTCCTCCACAAGCTCTCCCCCTCCTCCACACGCCCTCCTCCTCCACACGCCCTCCTCCTCCTACACACGCCCTCCTCCTCCACTCGCCCTCCTTCTCCTCCACATCCCTTCTCCTCCTCCAGCTCCTCCACATGCCCTCCTCCTCTTCCTCCTCCACATCCCCGCTTGCTCCTCCACATCCCCTCTCCCTCCTCCACATCCCCTCTCCCTCCTCCACATCCCCTCCTCCTCCACATCCCCGCCTCCTCCACATCCCCTCCTCCTTCCCCTCCTCCACCTCCCCATCTCCTCCACCTCCCCTCCTCCTCTACATCCCCTCTTCCTCCACATTCCCGCGACCTCCTCCACACACCCCTCCTTCCCCTCCTCCACATCCCCTCCTCCTCCACATCCGCCCCTCCACATCCCCTCCTCCACATCCCCTCGCCCTCCTCCACCTCCGCTCCTCCACATCCCCTCCTCCTGCACATTCCCTCTCCCTCCTCCACATCCCCTCTTCTTCCTCCTCCACATCCCCCTCCCTCCCCTCCTCCACATCCCCTCCTCCACATCCCCTCCTCCTTCCCCTCCTCCACATCCTCTCCTCTTCCTCCTCATTCTGTTTCTCCTACCCCTCCCGTCCCCCGGCTCCTCCCTTTCCCGCTGCTACGCCTCCCCTCCCCCTATCCCCCTCCCCATATCCCCCCTCCCTCTACCCTTCCTCCAATGTCTGGAGGTGATTAACCAACCCCAACCCCTCCGTCCCTTCACCATCACTACACACTTACATTAGAGCAGGTTTGTCCTCGTCTCCAGTGGGTCGTGCCCTGAGTGGACTGGTCAATACGAAACATCTTAAAGTGGGGTGTGGGGGGGGGGGGCGTCATTGTAAGGGGTGGCGGGATGGGGAGTGTGGGGGGGGGGGTCGGTTAATAGTTCAGGCTGAGAGCAAGGAATATCTGGTTCAGGGCTGCTAGTGACAACAATATTAGTTTAAACCCTGAAGAACTAGGCTGGGGGGTGGGTTTGGAGGCATGCCACCCTCTCGGAAATGTAAGCATGCTAGCTGGCTTCACGGGTGGGAGATTGTGGGTTTGAACCCAGGCTGAATCACACCGATGACTTTCAGAATTGATACATACCACACCGTAGCCTAGTGCTCGGCATTGATGGAATTAGGCACAGACTGGTTTACTCAGTACCAGAATAAAGTGATCGGGTGGGATATGTTGTCATCATGCTGGCCGCCATGTGTGAGTAGTGCTGTGTGAGTAGTGATGTGTGAGTAGTGAGGTGTGAACAGTGAGGTCTGAATAGTGAGGTGTGAATAGTGAGGTGGAGTAGTGAGGTGTGAATAGTGAGGTGTGAGTATTGAGGTGTGAATAGTGAGGCGTGAATAGTGAGGTGTGAGTAGTGAGGTGTGAATAGTGAGTATAGAGGTGTGAATAGTGAGGTGTGAGTATTGAGGTGTGAATAGTGAGGTGGGAATAGTGAGGTGTGAGTAGTGAGGTGAATAGTGAGGTGTGAGTATTGATGTGTGAATAGTGAGGTGTGAGTATTGAGGTGTGAATATTGAGGTGTGAATAGTGAGGTGTGAGTAGTGAGGTGTGAATAGTGAGGTGTGAGTAGTGAGGTGTGACTAGTGAGGTGTGAGTATCGAGGTGTGACTAGTGAGGTGTGAGTATTGAGGTGTGAATAGTGAGGTTTGAGTAGTGAGGTGTGAATAGTGAGGTGTGAGTATTGAGGTGTGAATAGTGAGGTGTGAGTAGTGAGGTGTGAATAGTGAGGTGTGAGTAGTGTCGTGTGAGTAGTTAGGTGTGACTAGTGAGGTGTGAGTATTGAGGTGTGAATAGTGAGGTGTGAGTAGTGAGGTGTGCGTATTGAGGTGTGAATAGTGAGGTGTGAGTAGTGAGGTGTGAATAGTGAGGTATGAGTAATGAGGTGTGAATAGTGAGGTGTGAGTAGTGAGGTGTGAATAGTGTTGTGTGAGTAGTTAGGTGTGACTAGTGAGGTGTGAATAGTGAGGTGTGAATAGGGAGGTGTGAGTATTGAGGTGTGAGTATTGAGGTGTGAATAGTGAGGTGTGAGTAGTGAGGTGTGAGTAGTGAGGTGTGAATAGTGTTGTGTGAGTAGTGATGTGTGAGTAGTGTTATATGCATAGTAGTGATGGGTGTATAGTGGTGTGTGAGTAGTGGTGTGTGAGTAGTGTTGTGTGAGTAGTGGTGTGTGAGTAGTGGTGTGTGAGTAGTGATGTGTGCATAGTAGTTGTGTGTGCATAATAGTGTATGAGTAGTTGTATGTGAGTAGTGATGTGTGTAGTGATGTGTGAGACGTGGTGAGTGAGTATTACTATGTAGGTAGCGATGTGTGAGCAGTTGTAAGTGAGTAGTGATGCGTGATAAGTGATATGTGAGTAGTGATATGTCAGTGAGTAATGTCAAGTGCGTAGTGGTGAGTGCCTGGTGATGAGTGGGTAGTGTTGTGTAAGTAGTGCTGTGTGAATAGTGATGTGTGGGTAGAGATGTGTGAGTATATATGTCCGAGTAGTGATGTCCGAGTAGTGACGTGTGAGTAGTGACGTGTTTGTAGTGATATGTGAGTAGTGATGTGTGGGTATTGGTATATGAGTAGCGGTGTGAATAGGGATGTGTGTGTAATGATATGTGGGTAGTGATGCGTGAGTAGTGATGTGTGAGTAGTCATGTGTGATTGGTGATGTGTGAGTAGTGATGTGTGCGTAGTGATATGTGAGTAGTGAGGCAAGACTAGAAGTGTGAGATTAGCAGTGAGAGAGTAGCAGTTTGACAGTACCACTTTGAGAGTAGTGATGTATGAGTAGTGATGTGAACATAACTCTGCAGTCTGAGAGTAGCAGTGGTAGAGTAACAATGGGCCAGATTGGTGGATGCTTGTCGTTGGTAATACAGAATTGTTTCTCCTGTACATTTTAACAGTTCAGCGACACAGCGTAAAGTTGCATAGTCCGATGCTTTTGAGTTTATGATATTTTCTGAGATAAATAAATACATTAGGTTGATCATATTAGTCTACATTACTTCAACTTGAAATAATTTGTATTTTAAATGGCTAACTTTGGAGATATTTGTAGTGAAACTATGCTAAATTAATGTTGGTAAGCATGCCAACATTCTGACACCATTTGCTTAAGCAGTAATGTGTTCCATTGAATTAGCTCAGCACCCCCTTATATGCACACCAAATGATCAGTATCTAATTTGCATATATAGGATCAAATCTAGGCACGTATTTTGGTTTAGAAAAGTTGATGCTTTCATCGGACTATGCAGCTTTAATGGAGAAAAAGTACTGCACCTGCCAGATAGGTGAAGCATCACAACATGTTATTCATTAACGACACAGGCATATGCATGCTCTTTCATCTCATCTTACAGCAAAGATATAGACCGAAGATTAGATAGGGGGTGGGCGAAGACACTGCTGTATCTATGGGCTATGTTACAGAAGCAGCCATACATATTATATGTCGATAATGTGTCTTTCCAAGAACAACAAAAAGAGTCAGAACTACACAGCTGGCCCAAAAGTGTGCTTTATCTGTCAGGTGCACACTATTAATACTTAGGCGGAAAAGAAAAAGATAACATGAGAAAAGAATCCCCCGAAAAACAATAAAATCCCACGAAAAAAAACCAACCGAAAGTATTTGTAAAATTGATATAGAATTAACGAAACTGATCCTAGCTTAGAAATATGAAGATTGTGCCTAAGCCCTAACGTGGCTATATTCTGGACACAGGTGTGTCTTAATTGTACTAAGAAGCGAAGTGCATTAGACCAGTTTTGGGTGTCCACGCTGAGAAAGCATTATTAATAATGCTGTTCGCCCCGGGCTACAACCCATGTCAATACGGGAGATCAGGTGCACTAGACATAGCAAACATGTAGAATCTATAATGCATTATGTGGATATAAATAACCTCGTCGGGGCGATGAACATGGCAGATATTACGCGAGAGCAGGACATATTAATTTCTACAAATATATCTTGCCTTTCATTGGATAGTGTGCTAACCATTACACTACCTAGGTTCCCTGATGCAATCACCTGGCCCACACCTATCTGTTTATGAGGCTCATTGCATGAGAGGTAGACTTCTATACTTGTGTCCCTTAAATTGTAAGTCTTTTAAATGGCTTATGCCCATACATTATTTCGTGCTAATAGGCCTGTCACATTACAACGCTTCTCGCCAGCATGCCACCAACACGCAAAATCACTTTAAATCATCGACACGTCAAACTTTTCGGCATCAGTGAAACGTATTGGTAGCGTGCGGCCGACGTTGTGAGAAAAGAAACAAAAAAGATTGGGGTGCCGTGCTGATATGACCTTAGATGTTGCTAGGACGTAAAACAACAATAAACAAACAAAGCAACAGTTTGGCGCAACGAGCCTCATGTGTGCGGTGTGTGCCTAGCGTTCGGATACCATTATTCCAGCACGTTTAACATATCTCGACGTGGCCGTAACATCCCCATAATGTTAGCACCCGCGCGTTGTCGCACTTCAAAAGTTTTGTGCAAGCACAAAACTTTGCCGATTCCCTGACGCGTGCTGACGACCCTCGCCGACCCTTGCCACCCATCAACGAATACCAACGCGCGCCTAACACGCACGTAACGCTTCCTGACGTATCCCGATGTTCCACCAAAAAATCACATACGTCGACGCGCGTTGGCGAGAAATGTCGTAATGTGACAGCACCATTACACTTACATACAGGCAATACACTTATCAACCACACACCGGGTAGGTTCATCAACCATTCGGCGTGTAGCTTGTACATCGTGCCTGTCACAGCGACCAGTGTCATGGGGGTGATAAAAATAGGAAATATCGTGCCTAGAGCAGGATTCAGATCTACACTTCTTGCAATTCCGGAGCTAGTATGCTAAACATTAAATTAGCTAGGCTCCCTGATGCAATCACCAGATCCTCATTTACTTGTTTATGTGGCTCCTTGCCTGATAAATCAGTGCAGACTACTACAATAGCAACACCCAGTTTGTGGCACTTCTCATGAAATCCATTAGGTTCGTCAGCGCTACACTCCGAGCGCCAGCTGGGTTCCTTCCCATTCCCCTCAATCCCACTCCTAGTCGGAGACCTACTTAGAACTACAACATTGTGAGCAGAGCTCACCCTGATACACAGCCTGTTTTCCGCTACCATCATCTGCGGGGAGAGTGCAGAGCGCTATGACAACCTGTCTGCAGCCACACGGGTGCGCTGGGAGAGTGGAGCATCGAGATACACAGGCTTTCCTGTCACTACATATCGATCGCCGCTCTTCCGGATGAATGAGTCCCAGGGGACTGTTCGGCTTACACCAACCCCGCCCATCAAATAACCCCTCTTCCCGCCAAAACCGCGACTATTGGTGTCGTCTGCACCACATCCCGACAAGCTTGAGCCTCTTTTTGATATGTGAATTCACTGGGCATAAACAACAGCGGTCTCTATAGACACAGGTGCAAAGAAAAAATGTTTGCCTTCTGGGAAGTGCAGTGACAGCAGACGGTGATAGTCGTCGTCGATCCGCTGAGATAAGAGGTGGTGGCAGAAGAGGTCTGCTAGCTATTGATTGATATTACATAAATGAAGAGATGATAGGTCAATTGACATCTTTGTTCATAGCAGAAGACAATTCCAAACAGGTCGGTTTCTTGGTGGCTTTGACTGTAGTCAACTTTCCAGCCTCACAGTAGTGATACTTTCTTGGTGGCTTGAACTATATTCAACGGATCAGCAAAACGTTCTTGGTGATGTCAACTATAGTCAAAGCACCAGTGTCAATGTAGTGGTACATTCTGGGTAGACCTCACCTGTATTCAAAGTACCAGCCTCACAGTAGTGGTACATTCTTTCTGACTTCAAATATAGTCAGCCGACCAGTTTTACAGGGATTACACTTTCTTGCTGACTTAAACTATAGTCAACATATCCACTTCACACTGATGTCACTTCCTTGGTAATTTAAACTATAGTCAAAGCACAGTAATATTCACTTCAACAGTGACTCGAACTATAATCCAAGTACTAGCCTCAAGAAAGTGTCACTTTCTTGATGACTTGAACTACAGTCAGAGTGCCAATCCTTCAGTACCCGTGCATGAGTTCCTCGGTTGGTCACTAAGACGAAATTTCCTCTAATTCAATTCTTGCTATTTCACAATTTATGTTGATACTTTGTAATCTGCCACCCTGAGTGGCCGAATCTGTAAGAACGCTTGTTGGCTTCCCGTGAAAGTATTCTATTAGTCTGTACATGAGCCCTACTACCACCCGGTAGCGGCGGAGGCTATGCCACGCACCTATGCATTAACACTGAACTGCCCTAGGTGGCGGCAGGCTAGCCTCCGGGAAGGGCCTGACTGGGCTGCCCTCTACTGTGTGTGGCTAGCTCCACCCCACCCACCCACCCACCCACCCACACACCTATAGAGTTGATGTGGGACCTGGCGAGTCAGGGGGTGGGTCAGATGACTGTGGACGCCACGGAGAGCAGATTGGTTCAATAAACCAAGTTGAAGCGTACTGACATTGGATTTTGCATTCTTCCGTGTGTGCGTGGCAGTGAGAGAGTCGGAGGGCCGTGGGCCATTACAGTATTTATGTGTTTTTAGCTCCTGTCTAACATAGCCGGTGTACTTGTTACTTTACTAGAACATACCTGATTGGAGACGATATAATTATATCATCAGACAGGATGGCCACATGCATTGAGAGTTGGCTTCCCATGTGACAGGTCATGGGATACAAAACCATTGGGTTAAAATCTGACAAACCCAGGTCTTGAAAGATGTATACATGTCACTACCTAGCCTGGCATTCAGCAGCAATAGGATAGGGCAAGGACTGGTTTTGCTTAGAATAATGATAATGTGACTGAGTGAGATATTGGATAATCATGGCAGCGGCCCAGCATTATAAAGTCGCTATCAGTGTGCAGTGCCAGAGGTCAGTCAGTACTCGTCCTGATATGACCTTAGGTGCCCCCCCCCCTCTCCAAAAGAAAACCCCAACCAAGACAACACTCAGAAATATTGGATAAAAAAAGGTGCAAAATTGAGTTTAGCGCCAGAAGCTCAATTGATTGATCGGTGGTTTCTTTACTCCATGGCGAGAATTGTTAGTTTTTTATTCAACCATCGCTTTTACATACAATGTAAAAGCATGAATCAATTATGATTCAATAAACACCTTACACATTTAAAAAGCTCACAATCATATAATTTGTGGCCAAGGTAAATACAATTCGAGATACGCCATAAGTAGAAGGGTTGCGTATGAGTTTGGCGGAACCGGAAACAGGGAAGGCACAGCGGAGGGGATGGAAGGAGGGAGGCAGTAAAGGGAAGGAGGGAGAAGGAGGAATGAGGGACAGGGGAAGTGGAAGGAGTGAGGAATCTCCCTCCAACCTCCATTGGCTGGGAATGCCGCTCCAGGATCCATGCCCAGGCACGAGGAGGCAGTCTGCCCACGTGACTGCCGCGTCGACGGATGATTGAGAGCACGTGACCCCTGGCGGTGACACCCGACTTGACAGCTGAATCCCTATTAGGCAGCCATTAGTTCTCTACTGACAGATTGTCACCTGTCTCCTTTAAAGAAACAAATCCAATGAAGCCTGAAAGCCCCTCAACCTCACTTGTGACATTTTTCTTTTTTAAAGACCACTTGAGACAGCTACCAAAAACACGCTTCCGTAAGAACAACAATAATTTTGGTAAAATAATTGTTTTAAAGAGTTTAAATATGAATAACCAGCACAGTCAGCTGGAAATGGAACTGGAAGTAGAGATGGAAAACGTCAATGCCGGTACTCGGGGTTTGATATCCTAGCAGCATTTGAATAAAGATTTAGTGCACCGAGTTTCTTTCTTTGGTTTTAATGTTGTGTGTACTTCAGTTGATTAAATGAAGGCCATTTCAACAATGGACAATTGGTCTTCCTCATTCCACTGCTCCTCACCCTATCCATTTAGTGTCAAGCGCCAGGCTAGGTTGCAATAAGTATAACTTTTTAAGTAATTGGTTTTTATTCGGCCAGGGTTCGAATCACACGGCCTACCAAAACGGGAGGCAGATGCTCAACTCATCGAACATCCCATCAGAATCTAGAGAGAATCTTTGCTTTCGAGAATGTGATGCTTTCAGCAGAATATGCAGCTATTTAAAATTAATGTTGATATTAAATCTGTTGATTGAGCAGGGACAATTTCAATCGCAGACTACTGACCTTCCTCATCTCACTGTTCATTGCCCTATCCCAGTTTTACCGAGCACCAAGCTAGGTAGTGACAAACATATATCTTTAAGTCTTTGGTTTAGCTCTGACAGTTTTTGCCCCCCCCCTACTCATTCGCATCCAATGGCCTGCCACATGAAAGCGAACACCCAACTCATGTGGTTATTTGTTTGTTGTTGTTTTACGTCCTAGCAACATACATGGCCGTATCAGCACGGTACCGACTTGTGACAGTGCTCTCTTGTGAGGACTTTATAATGCTGCCCCACTGGGAAACCAGGCCGCCATGACCTGATATCCCACTCTGTCACATTACCCTGACACTGAGCCAACCAGTCCTTGCCCTATCCTAATAATGCCGAGTGGCAGGCTTGGAAGCGACAAGTATCAATATTTAAGTCATCAGTTTGACTCGACAAGGATTCGAACCCACAAACTCATGGGTTCGGACCTCCCGATTTCTCAAAACAGGAGACGGACGCGCTACTCATTCGGCCACCATGTCATATATATGTCACTTAAAATCAGATATCTGAGTAAAGTGACAGCAAGAAGAACACCTTTCACATTAGAAATAAGATAAAACCACAAACTATATGACACTTTATCATTATATATATATATATATATATATATATATATATATGTGCAGGTTTACCAGAACAATTTCAAATTTCCAAGTTTTATGAGTAAATAACAAATAATGAACGCTTACATGTTGCAGGATAAATTAATCAAAGAAAGGTCAAAATATAGGAAACAGCTCAACTAGCCTTATCTTTAAATAAAATAAATAGCTGGAAAGCATGCAACACTTCAACACTTCAACATCGAGCGCCTTCAACATATGCCTCTCACTGCTACTATTACCATCAGTTCCTGATATTTAATATTTATTTTTCCTTTATTCGACAACATGTACTGATTTACAGGGTATCATGAAGGTAGGATGAAGTGGTTTAGCTGTTGGGTTAAGTGTATTCTAATGTACCAATCAGTGATCCAGCAAAATCACTTATCTGACATCTTACAGGTCGAAAGGATGCCGGGTTTGTGACGATCAAGCTTTGAAAGAGGGCACAGTGACAGTTGGTTCACGGTGTAGAGGAGGCGGGGAGGAGAGAATGCCCGCTCCTCAGTGAATAACATGAAAGTTAACGTGGTTAGACACAAACATTAAGGGGCTGCCGTCATTTATATCCACATAATAAATTATATAGTGCATATATATATATGTACTATATCATTTATTATATATACATTTAATATATATATAATTAGATTGGAGAGATGCATTTGGGTGTACAGGCAGGAATATTTCCTACCCCCTGTGAGAGTGCCAACCAAAAACATCCTACCACATTTTAAGCTCAAATATAATTAAAATTTGAAGTTAAAGAAAAAAAACCATCGCGATGCCCATCCTTTACAGTAATATAAGGTGAGACGGGCATTATCGTTAACAAGATCAAGCTGGTGTTTGTGAAGAATCCCACCTTGCTGGGCCTGAACTAGTAATTGCCACCTGTCTATGTATATATATATATATATATATATATATAAATATATATATATATATATATGTATATATATATATATACATATATGCATGTATGTACATATGTCTATATGAGGCGACATACAAGGCCAGTTCCACTGCGACATGCTGTAAAACTTTCCGCTGTAATACATGAGGACCGATGTGAAATTACTATAATAAATTACAAACTGTCTATATAATGATAAAAAGGTAATATATTAAAACCAAAGGCATATGAGGGATGTGTGAAGTTGGTAAACTATTACTCATTAGGTATAGAAATTGTATAATAGAATAGTCTTTGGAGGGAGTGTCACTTCCAGGATTTGCTAGGCATACTCTTTGGAAGAGTCACCTCACATACCCCCTCCCCCCATGGTGTTATTTATGGATCATTAGCCACCCCAAGGCACTGTAGCCACATGACCAGGCCTTGGATACAGCACACTGTACTTTGATTGGTGGATCAAACCATGTGACCACCACCATCTTGATTCTAGAAGCTATATATATAATAAACCAAGCAAGCTCCTTCTGGTTCCTTCTGCACACTCTATCTCTTGCCTTCCTTCTCTATACTTGCCTGTAGTGATTTGCTATTTAACCTGCCTACACAACCACAGCTGCCGGCCGTCACACTTTACAATGCGTCACACTCTATCTTATGGCGTGTCACACTGCACGGCTTCTATGCTGCGTGACACTGCATCCGTATACTGGCGCATCCATCTAACCCAACCAGCTGCACACGATGTGTCATGGCTTAATGGTACCGGAATATTAAATGTGAATCACTTTTATGTTCAACATTACATAATCACAAATTATGATTGCGCGCGTTCATCGCTCCACTGATTGCGCCAGGACAATCTCTGTTCATTCAGCTGCCTTCATTTTTACCTTCTCCCGATTCTCCCACCTTCTCCTTGATAAAGTTGATCATGGTATCCTCTTCCATAAATTGCATAAATTAGGAATAGGAGGGAAAATGGGAACCTGGATCCATGAGTTCTTGAGGCAGAGAACAGAAAAAGGTCATTGTGAATGGAGCAAAATCGACAGCATCTGATGTGACCAGCAGCATACCACCGAACACACGGAATGGCCGAAAGAGTTGAGCGTCCGTCTCCCGTTTTGATAAATTGTGGGATTCGAACCCATGGTTTCAAACCCATGGGTTCGAACCCTGGTCGAGTCAAACCAATGACCGCCTGTGTGGGAGATCGTGAGTTTCATTCCCGGTCGAGTCAAACCAATGACTTACAAAATGTATACTTGTCGCTTCCTAGCTTGTCACTCAGCATTATTAGGATAGGGCATGGACTGGTTGGCTCAGTGTCAGGATAATGTAACTCATATAACTGGATATCAGGTCATGGTGCTGACGGCCTAGTCTCCCAGTGTGGCAGCACTATAAAGTAACCATAAGTACACACTGTCATAAGTCGGTGTCCGTTCTGATATGACCTTAGATGTTGCCAGGATGTAAAACTCCAACAACCAACCACCCCCACCCCAACCACCCCGCTCACCCCCAACTGACCCCACACCCCCAGTCACACCCTCACTGCCGACCCCACGCTATAGATCTATCTCTCCGGTTCCTGCGCCAGTCTCCTCCGTGACGTTGCCATTTTCCGACGGGCGCCTCACCTCTGGATTCCGTGTGAATTATTCAGCCTACCCCGACATCCCCTGAGTCCCCCCCCCCCCTACCTCCACACCTCCCCCCCCCCCCAAGCCCCACCCATGTCTTCTATGGGAGTCACAGGTATAAGACGCGGGTATGTTCTACTAAGCATTCCTCGTCCTTCATCCTCTCCTCTCACACCGCCAGCACACCGATCATGAGGAAGGAGTGTTTGTTGGAATTTTACGTCCTGGACCCATCTAAGGTAATATCAGGACGTGTACCGACTTGTCACAGTGCGCACTCATGGCGACTTTATAGTGCTGCCCCACTGGGAAATAAGGCCACCAACACCATGACCCGAGATCGCACTCAGTCACATTATTCTGACACTGAGCTAGCCATAATCCTTGCCCTATCCTATTATTATTAAAGCCGAGCGCCAAGCTAGGAAGCAACAAGTATCAATTTTGTAAGTCATTGGTTTAACTCGACTGGGAATCAAACTCTCGATCTCCCGCACAGGAAGCTTGCGCTCTACCGATTTGGCCACCGCGTCCGGTGAGGAAGGACTGAGGATCTCGGTAACCAATCTGGGAACATCAAACCCATGCATCATAGGATCAAGGAGAAGTATAATAGAAGTCGAATAGAAGCCAACAAGTGTGTACTACAATATTGGCATGCTATAGACTCAGACACCAAGTTGTTGATGGAAAGATAATGCCGCCCCTCACAGATTCCAGCGAGTTTGATTGCAATGTAGCCTATTTGCTTAAAGTTGCATAGTCCGATGGTTTTGAATTTCTTAATATTTTATGAGATAAATATATTAGATCGATCACTAGTATCTACTTTACATTAGTTAAAAGTTACTTTTATTTTAAATGGTAAACATTTGAGATATTTTAGGTGCAAACATTGAAAGTTAGTTTTGGCAAGCTTGCCAAAACTCTGACATCATAGACTTCTGCAGTAACAGGTTCTGTTAAATTGACTCAGTATTACCTTCTACGCAGACACAAATGCTTAATAAGTCAAAAGTGCATCAGTATCTATGTTAGATATGTAAAATCAAATCCAGATAATTGGTTTGGTTTTGAAAATTTGATATTTCATCGGACTATGCAGTAAATATACTTGTGGAGTATACTGAAGACTTATCTGTTTATAAATACGAACGCATCTGAACATGCCCTTTGACGATGATCTTGAGTCTGCCATATCTATAAGAAGAATATATTACGTTGATGCATATAATATACCTACCTTACCATTATTTTAATAGGTTAACTTTGGAGCTATTTGAAGTGACCATACGCTAAAGTAATGTCGTGGGGGTGATGAAAACGGGAAATATTGCCCCTAGAGCGGGACTCGAACCCACATCCCTTTGCATTCCAGGCCAGTGTGCTAACCATTACACCACATAGGCTCCCTGATATCAACACACTACCCACGGCTACCTGTCTATGCGACTCCTTGCCTGAGAGGTCAGTGCAGACCACTACACTCGTCCCCCTGGAATTGTAAGTCTTTTAATGCTTACAATTACATATATACAGGCAATGCACTAACACATACATACACAGGGTAGGTTCAACAACCATACAGCGCGTAGCTTGTACAGGATCCTGATCACGGCAACCAGTGTTGTGGGGGTGATGAACATGGGAAATATTGCACCTAGAGCAGGACTCAAACTCACATATCTTTGCATTCCGGGCCAATGTGCTAACCATTACACCACCTAGGCTCCCTGATATCAACACACTACCCACACCTACCTGTCTATGTGGCTCCTTGCCTGAGAGGTCAGTGCAGACCACTACAGTAATTATGGCATGCACATCAAAAAGATTGACGCCATATGCTACAACAGTAAATTTACTTAATGAGTGCACCCGTCTCTAATTCTGATGTGAAGGATTAAATCTAGGTAAGTGTTTTACTTTTGGGAATTAGATGCTTTTACGCGACAGTGAAGATTTAGTCCAGCTTCTAGAGCATCACTCTTTAAACTGTTGAATATTACCGGTCTGATCTCGACCTCGTTCTGAATATCATGGTTATCATGGTTAAACATTTTAGCCTTTTTGAGGGCAGCTGGACTGTACCACCTCATATAGTTTACTAAATAGATTCTATCAATTATTAATACAACTTTTCTTTTTCTATGGGAATTTGTTTCCCTTGACCACAAATATATGATTGTGAGCTTTCTACTTTAATGAGTGTCTATTGGCACATAATTGATTGTCTCCTTTTACATGTAAAAGCGATGGTTTGAACAAAAAACAAACATTTCTCGCCGTGAATATGGCCTATGCTGCCGACACGGCGTAAAGCAACCACCAATCAATCAATCAATCATGGTTATCATCAACACAGCAAGACACTATGATGAAGGAGTACATGTTTGAAATGAAGACAAAATTCAAGTCCAGCTTTGACAGTTTAACTTTGGAAGTTTCAACCATTACTGGTGTGACATCTTCGCGGGTCCTGGACACGGCCTATGTGGCTATAATGGTATGATATTACCACTCACCCATTTACTCAAACAGTTATACGGTCAGGGATGAAAGCGATCTCCGACAAAAAACGTGGAAATCAAACTGAGACCTTGGCGCTAACTGTGAATTTCCACGAAAACGCAATACCACCCTCCCCTCCCCCCGTGGGATTAGCCCTGTCAGAGAATCATGGAAAAATGGAAAAATCATGGGAAAATGCCAGAAGTCTGGTTTCAACTGTCCTTGTTATGTCTATATTATTGCCCATATCTATCTCTTTCTTGTGGATTGATGTTCTAGCAACATATAAGGTCTTATGAACGGGATTCGGCTCATCAATTGCCATCTTAATATTATATATATATAACATAAACGGTTTGTTTAACGTTAATCGGTAAATATAACAAGAATTGCGGAAATCCGCGAAATCGCGGAGATCTTTCATCTCTGTTGCACTTTCTAATCGCGACTCAGCGGCTCATTCAGCGGGAAGGCGGGACCATCCCCCGCACCCCCCCCCCTCCCCACAGTGCCACTGCTTGAACCCTTTCTCAGGTGGACAAGAGAGTCCATTAGTCTCGCCCACCCGACTATCCAGCGGGATTTCATATCGCCACCACCGCCGAACCTCACCAAGCCGACGGCCGTCAGTGTCCCACAACCCGGCAGCGCGCCCACCTCACCCACCATGTGCCAATGAACCTTAAAGTTCCATAGTTCGATGCTTAGAGGATCTATGAGTTTCTGTTATTTTCTGAGATAAATATAGTAGGCTACTCATTATAACTACCTTAATTTAGTTTGAAGTAACATTTTTTTAATGGCTAACTTTTGATATATCTGAAGTGCAAATTTGCAAAAGTAAGTAACTCTGACACTATATAGGTTTCTGTAGTAACAGGTTCTATTGAATTGCCTCAGTGTTCTCTTCTATGTGGCGACAACTGTTTACTACTTGCACCAGTATCTGAGTTAGATATCTAGAATACAATCTAGTTAGATATCTAGAATAAAATTTGCTTTTGAATATTTGATGTTTTCATTGGACTATGCAGCTTTAAATAGGTACATGAACAAGTTCTTATATAACACATGTATATGTTCTGTATAATTAGTATATAAGTATAATTCATCACAAGCTTCCCACCTTGGCTCATCCCGTATTTCACCCTCAGGAATCTACTGCATGGTTCTTCATTTATTGCTCATCGACTACTATAGTCTGATACCCTCAGGCCACTTGTGATGCTGCCTGCCTGTATACACATTAAACTGTCACATCCCACGCCCACACTCTGAATGGGGAAAAATATATAAAATGTTTATTAGAGCTTTATGTCCTCACAACATCTGCAGCTTAAAGAGGCTCAGATGCTCCAATTTATGGAATTTCCTCCAATAAAGCTGGAGTCCTCCTGCACTTATTATGCCTTCTGTCGTTCCTGAAGCCGAGCCATGAGTTGAAATATTCTCCATAGCCGCGTCCCCATGACGCTGAAGCCTTAGTTAGGTAGGGCGGCTCCCGGAGACCATGAACTATGACGGACAGAGGCCGCCACTCATTCAGAAGGGAACCTTCCTCATGTGCATGTGTCTGGGTATATCAGTCATACCCGGTGTGAATGCAGGCTGAGTACAGAGTGAATGCATACTGGGCACAGGGTGAATGCCCGCTGAGCACGGGTTGAATGCAGGCTGAGAACGGGGTGAATGCAGACTGAGAATGGGGTGAATGCAGGCTGAGCACGGGCTGAATGCAGGCTGAGAATGGGGTGAATACAAGGTGACCATGGGGTGAATGCAGGCTGAGCAAGGGGTAAATGCCGGCTGAGCATGGGGTGAATGCAGGCTGAGAACGGGTTGAATACAGGCTGAGAAGGGTTGAATTCAGGCTGAGAACGGGGAGAATGCAGGCTGAGCACGGGCTGATGCATGGGGTAAATGCCGGCTGAGCATGGGGTGAATGCAGGCTGAGCATGGAGTGAATGCTGGCTGAGAATGGGGTGAATGCAGGCTGAGCACGGGGTGAATACAGGCTGATCACAGGGTGAATACAGGCTGGGCAAGGGGTGAATACAGATCGAACACGGGCTGAATGCAGGCTGAACACGGGTGAATGCAGACTGAGCACGGAGTACATGCATCCTGAACATGGGGTGAATGCAGGCTGAGCACGGGGTGAATACATGTTGATTTCGGGATGAACGCATGCTGCACACGGGGTGAATGCAGGCTGAGCGCGGAGTGAATGCAGGCTGATCACGGGCTGAATGAAGTTTATTTCCCTCGCCAGCGCCAAACCCCCATTTTCTTACTACTCATGCCGGAAATTGATCTAGATTTCTCCAGGCCTGTCTTCTACATACCCTCTTTTCCATATGCTACTAGCTTGGACCTCCTCCATTCCCTTTCTTATTAAATTCACGCCTAAACACACATATCCCCCTTCTCGAATCATTTCCATCAACTGCTTAATAGCGTTTTTATTCAAGGTGCCAGTCGGAGTCCCCCTTCTCGAATCATTTCCATTAACTGCTTAATAGCATTTTCATTCAAGGTGCCATTCGGAGTGGGAGATCCTCATTGTTCTCCCATTGAATATTAATTTCTTTGTTTGAAACCTGCTGTTGGTGAGTATGTATACATATATATGTATGTATGTATGTACGTACGTACGTACGTATGTATGTATGTATGTATGTATGCATGTATGTATGTATGTATGCATGTATGTATGTATGTTTGTTGCTCACTACAAATGGAAAAGTTCCGAATCATTTTCAAATTCATATTAAAAAAAAACAAAAAACCAGTCACCTTGGATTAGAAAACCTATAAATGAACTTGTGTTAGTTACACACATGATAATGCCAAACTAATTAATATAAATTTATAGCAATGCGTAGAACATATAGCATCATTTAATCCATACACACTCGGGCCACGGTCTACCTGGGCTTTCCTTCGGCTGCAAAGATCACGGACAGGGTAATCTCATACACCAAACCGTGGCTTAATCCAAATGGCAGGTCAATTCTTAATCCAAAAGACACAGTAATCCTTAATCCTTGCGTTGTTATACACATACACCACGTAATCCATTCGCACCCACACACAGCGCAGGGGTGATTACACGAATCACATCCACTGATTCCAATCACTGCCGTGTGGTAGACATCAACCAATCAGCACGCAGGGATTTCATTATCGCACAGGTTATCATCCAATAGGAGCGCAGCAGATAGGCGCAGTGACAATCTCCGTGCGCGCATTGAACTATCATAGGCACGGTAACTATCTTATATCCTATGTTAGAATAGTGGGTTACTATATTATATCCTATGTTAGAATAGTTTATTTATATTATATTACATTAATCCGCGTGGAGTATTCTCAACCGATCAAACTCACATTTCCACTATTTACATCCCGACTGAATCAGCATCCAATCAAATGGTCGTAATATAATAATAAAGGCCAGCAGCGTTATCCTCACCGAATGGGAGCAGACGACATTTGGCTCCGAGTCGCGTTGCGGCGTCTCGCAGTACTGCACCGCACACTCTCCAAGCACACGAGCACGCGCACCTCAGAGCTCAGAGGCCTTAGGTGCGTGTAAGAAGCGCTGACCGTGGGGAGCGGCCTTTCTCCGGCCGGGCCCCATGGGGGTTACCCGCTGTGCCGGCCGACAGTCGACCGGCAGGGCTCAGGCGGTGGGGTCCCAGCCGCGGTGCAGCTGTTTCCCGAAGCGCTTCGCTGAAGCGCTGAGGCAGGTGTGGAGCGGCGGAAGCGGCTGTTCACTGTCGCCAAGCACCTTTATGGGTTTATTCTGATCCCAAACAGGCAGACGGTTAACTTCCAGCAACCTCTACCTTTTACCAACTTGACCCTGACAGTGACCTCCTTCTTGCACGTGACCTGCTGTATCCGCACAGGTCACGTCTTATTTGTTGCCAGGTCACCTCTTCTTCTTCCCGCGGCTCGGTCTCTCCCAGGACACGTCTATTCACGCGTCTTCTAAAGGCTCACGTCTTCCCTCAACGTCACCTTCTCCCCGGACACACAACACCATTTATGTTGCATCAATAACTTCTCCCGCGTCACGTGTTCTTCCCCCTCACCTGTTCTCTCACTTCACGCCCATATTCCGTCTCTCTACGTCACGTCTTCCCAGAACTGACGCATTCGCTAATCTCCCTTTTTATCTCTTACCTAGATTCACGTAATGCTTCACACGTCAGGTCCCACACGTCACCTCTCACGCCGCGTGATACGTCACGTGTCACATTTCACATCACGTCTCAAGTCACGTCTCGCACCACATCTCACTTCTTGTCTCACACCACGCTTCACGTATCACATCAGGCCACGCACGTCAGGTTCACGTCACGCGTCACACGTCAGTCACACGTCACGGCTCACGTCATGTCTCATACGTCAGTCTCACACAAAGTCTCACACGTCAGGTGTCACGTCTCACATCTGTCTCAGCAATTCACACGTCACTTCTCACGTCACAACTCCCGTCTCCTCAATATCACCTATTCCTAAAACAGCCTTTTTTTGTGTGTTTCACCTCACGTCACTTCTTCCTTAACGTTGGAACTAACGCGTCCTCTCAGGTCCCCAAGCCGAGCATACCTTGAGCTATTTCCCAGGTAACCCACTCCCCACCAGAGGGCGCTGCCTCTTCACACAAACACACACACCGTTCGGTGACACACCCCGCGTCCAGTCTGCCCCTACTACCCTGCTCGTCTTGTCACTGGCAGACTTGAGTCTCAAGGTCACCTCTTTTCTTTTATTTCAGTTCTTTCTTCTCCCACCCGCCTTCGCGTCCACCTCGCTCGTTGCCCCGGTCTGTTCAGAATAGTAGCCTAGCAATTCTCAAATGGCCCTAACATCAGGGACTGACTGTCTACGCACCGGCACTGACAGTTGAAGGGCCGAGAGAGAGAGAGAAACACTTCCGGCCTGTTGTTGTTCCAAATATATCTATCTATCAATATCTATGTATACATGCTCTATAATGAATTATGCGAGTAGAAACAAATGACATGCCACTTCGCAGTTAACCCTCGCTGAGCTGTACACATGTTTGTGCGGTGAGGTTCCTATTTCTGCCGCTGGCGCAAATGTGCATGGGCAAAATCCATCGTATATTGGTCTTTGGCTAAATATTATATCTCCTGCCAGAAGATGTAAACTTCAACCAGGTACCTTTCCTTGCTGTCTATGTTACTCATGCCCACTGTTCATATGGTCTATAATGATGCATTATGGGAGAATACACGAAGGACAGACCACCTGGCAGTTAACCTCGATGAGTTATACACATGTTTGCACAGCGAGGTTCCTATACCCTTCACTGCCCCAACTGTACACGGGTAAACTCTAGCTTATACTTCTACTGCGCAGCGGATTTTAAACATTATTCGGTGGGTTATATATTATATCTCCTACCAGAAGACATAAAGCTTCTCTTCACCCTGTTCTGTCACCTTGTTTTCTCTGCTATGCATGACAACTATTAAAACTGACTAATAGCATAGTAATAATAACTCCTTTCCGCGCTTTTATACTCGCATAATGCTTATACTTCACATATCAGCCTGGGTTTCAGAATCTGCGTTTCCCCTTTTCTCTAGCGCTATATCATATACCTGTCTATATATATATATCAACACTGACAGTGATTCCGATATAGTGGTCCTCCACGTTGGCTAGTATTGTTTATTACGCACATATCTTTGATCAGATATCTTTGTTTCCAAAGGTTCCCGTATACTATGTCTTAAACAGCTATCCACTTGGACAGTGATTTAGAAATGTTTCTCTGTGTTGAGTTCCACAACTTCTTACAGTTCAATCGGGGCATTGCTGTAGAGACATGTCTTCAGTTGATTGATTGATTGGTGGTTGCTTTACGCCGTTTCGGCATCATAGGCCATATTCACGACAAGAAATGTTTGTTTGTTGTTTTTCTTCAGTTGTATAACTTCTCAAAGACTATTTAGATTTCAACTGGGACATTGTTTCGTTGATTCGCAGTTTTCAATTGCATAACTTCTTACATGAGTACATAACTATCACCCGGGATATTGATTCTGAAGCGTTGTTTGTCCATGTCCAGTTGCATAACATGTTTAATCCATATACATCAACCACGGCGGCGATTCAGCAATATTGTTTCTCCTTGTTCAGTTGTGTAATTTCTTACTCACATACATAGATAAAGCCTCTGACAGTGCATTGTGAAATGATCTCCACTCTGTTTCGCTGCGTTAAGTCTTCTATATATATATACTTACATAGGAACATTGGTTTGACTCAATGATGATTTATCTGTCTAATTCTATATCGGTTCTTAACACTGAACAAACACAATCACCCTGATAGGATAACCACCCACATCCTTAGTCCACCACTGTATACTCTCAGCAATGCGCTCATCAACTATACGCATTTACCTACTGGAACCCACCATTATGTAATTACTGATAGATCTGCACACACATGCACCTCCAGGTGTCTAGGCTGCACACATTCCATCACTGAGGAGCCATCTGAATGAAGTGGGCGATAATGTCAGCTGATGTCTCCCGCAGCACACATCAGTAATGCATGAGCTTCCTCTATGTTCATAGGCAGTGCCGCTGTTATTAGTACCCACTGCTCCTCGTTAAACACCGTGGAGCGATTATTCCGCCAAGCATTGCTCGTGGCGCCCACCTCCTAGCGGCACGCTCCCGGCATGTACTGCAGTGGGGCGTTCCCGTCGAGCACTGCAGTGGTGCATTCCCGGTGTACACTGCGGTGTGCACTGCAAATGATTTTGGGTGTGCACTGTGGTGGCGCGTTCCCAGCATGCACGTTTTGGGGGTTCACTGTGGCAGCACTTTCCCGGCGTGCACTGTGGTGGGACGTTCCCGGCGTGCACTGCGGTGGTGCGTTCCCGGTATACACCGCGGGGGTGCGAATTGGTTTATCTCCCGGCGCTGGTTTCCGTGTAAGTTTTCGTGTGCATTATTAAACTCGCGCTGCACGCCATAACCAGTGCTAGCCTATCCATGATCTACTAGGGGGTAGTGAACGCTCAGACCGGACGGCGCGGGGCGTGGCGGGAGGGGGTGGGCGTGCGGTTGCGGGGAGGGGGAGGGGGGCCGCGGGGAGGGGGAGGGGGAGATGGGGGAAGTGGAGGAGGTGGGAGGTTTCGGTACAACCACAAATCACAGCAGGCTCTCTCGTTCTCGGTATCTCACTGTCGGCGTGCCTCGTAGGCAGAAGTGGGTGTAAGGGGGAGGCGACACCTAGTGAGATAACGAGCACACTACAGACGCACCAAAGGGCAGGGATGAGCAGAGCATAACTGCGGATTAACAATGCTACAACTCGACCCGCCCCACCGCCCTTGTCCCGCTGAATGCCTGGCGGGCTGCTAAAGAACTACAAAACAGGCCGATTCAGACGCAGCCTGCGAATAATGCTGATTATGAGTGGGCGAATGAGTTGATGTATGGTTTTCGTCGCTAAGGCTATGTTAAACTTCGTATCGCTTTATCAGCCTTTTTTGCACTCGAGGAGTTTTTGCATCGGATGATATTTCTCAAGGGGATCTTTAGCTTAATCCATGAAATTCTCAAGAGTAGATATATTCCCGCCTCGATATACGTCTCAAGAGAATATGGCACCCAATGATCTTTCACATGGTGCTCTTCACACATGAATATTTCACCTGGTGCTCTTTACACGTGAATATTTCACCTTGTGCTCTTCAGATATGAATATTTCACCTGATGCTCTTCACAAGTGAATATTTCATCTAATGCTGTTCACAAGTAAATATAATTCTATACTGCGTCCACGGTTTGTATTATATGCACAGAGCTCATCCAGTTAGACTCCATACAAGGCATTGTTCCCGGGATCCTCCACGGTGGGTCTGAGCCACTGTTGACTGATTGGTTGGTTGTTGGAGTTTTACGTCCTGGCAACATCTAACGTCATATCAGGACGGGTACGGATGTGTGACAGTGCACACTCATGGTGACATCATAGTGCTGCCCCACCGAGAGACCAGGCTGCCAGCACCATGACCTGATATCTCACTCAGTCACCTTATCCTGACTCTGAGCCAACCAGTCCTTGCCCAATCCTATTAATGCTGAGTGCCTGGCTAGGAAGCAACAAGTATAAAATATTAACTCAATGGTTTGACTCGACTAGGTTTCAAACCCGTGGCTTCGAGACCCACGTTCTACCGAAACAGAAGACGGATTCTCAACTCATTCTGCTATCGTGTCTGAGCCACTGTAGACAGGGTGGGAGTGTGTGTAGGAAGCCGGCATCCACCTCTCTGGCAGTGGGTGGGCAGGTGCTCCAACTGCTGCCACTCCGACCCTGGTCTCCACGTGTTGCAGAGGCTGTATGTACTAGTAACGCAAAGGGCACATGGCCTGGCACTTGTGAGTAGTATATACTATACGAGTTGGTCCATTGACTCAGGCAAGCTATGAGAGGTTTCCCTTATGATAATTGTAAGTAGTATGCAGGAATTAGGTTTTGGTTCAGGCAACCGATGGATTACGGTATATTCATTGTGTGTGTGGGGGGAGGGGGGGTTATGATTGTGTGTGAGTAGTAAATATAATTCAGTCAGTGGCGACGGCAAATATTTCGCGATGAATCCACTCGATGCTATGTTGCACAAATTCGGCGCGGATTAATTTAAACAGGTCGTGGAGTGTACAATCCAATCTGTATTATACCACGGGCAGAACTTGCCTTGTCACGCTATCACCTCCAGTGCGACTGACACAGATCTACAGACAGTGGAGAAGAGGTGGCCGAAAGATGGCGCCACCGATAGATGAGTTGGGTTCTGGCTGAGTTATACACTAATAATTCCCCTCCGTGTCTTTATACTCGCATAATTCGCTTTACATCACATATATATATGGCTGTTGTTCCTCCTGCAGCAACTCCAGCAGTAGGTGCTTCCAGGTAAGGTAGTATTAGGGTACAAGCGGTCACGTGTTGTCTGGCTTGAGGTTAAGACGTGCAAACTCCAGTATCCTCCTCTCACCTCCCCTGGGGAACTACTCAATATGCCTTAGCGCAGTACCTGGAGAGGTGGAGGGGTGTAGGGGGAGGGGGTGCGGCGTGGAGGTATGGCCTCGCTTAGCAGTGAGTGTCAGAGTGTCCGAGTGCTGATTCGCCAACTGAACACCACCAGGGGGCGTCGTTGTTCCTGCAGGGTGTTGCAGTAATCCCCCAGGCCGCTCCGGTATGTGGCACACGCGCCCGGCCTCTTCGGCGTGGTTAAACCTCAGCCCCGGCTTCACATCTGCACACCTGCAGCGTGGTCATTATCACACGGCCAGGCGGGTCGCGATCCAACAGGTTCGAGCACCAGACCCACAGAGTGCCTACAATCACCCGCCCGGCCTGTCAGACTGCCAGAGGCTCGAGCACAAGACCCACAGAGTGCCTACAATCACCCGTCCGGCCTGTCAGACTGCCAGAGGCTTGAGCACCAGACCCACAGAGTGGCTACAACCATCCGTCCGGCCTCTCACACTGCCACAGGCTTGAGCACCAAGCCTACAGAGTGCCTAAACCTACCGGCCGGCTCCTCACACTACCACAGACTCGAGCAATAGCCGGTAGAACGGGGTGCACTTTTATAAGCCTGTCTCACCATCACCACGCCCGACACTGTTACAGGTGGCGCTGCGATGCACACAATGCACATGCGCAGGTTTAAATATTCACTCAAGTGTGCACACCAATCAGACGCACAGACACAATGGTCTGCTATGCACCATCAAGTCCGGTTTTGAGCTGGGGGGGCGTGTGTGTGTGAGGGAGGAAGCCTTCAGCGCAAGCGGTCGCGGGGGTATAGTGGTGCCAGCAGGCGAAACAGCGGGCAATCGGTGGTCGTTGGTACCTTTCGAGAATCTATACTTGTATAATTCTTACACATCACACATATAACTGCTCTTGGTTTCTTGTCTCATGGATTGCACCCAGTGAATAGTACAAATCTGCTAATTAGTGTCGGCCTGTGTGGACGTTAATTAAATGGCTATATGCGCACGTAGGATGTGGCTCGCATTTGCTTAGAGGGGGGGTTGCGGACGGGGAGGGGCGGGGCGCGGGGGGCTGGAGAGGGGGCGGCGAAGGGGGTTCTCTGGTGGTCTTAGCGGGGGCCTGAGACAATGGGCCAGTTTCGTATGCTACTCACGCCGGCAATTCGCCTCTAACAATCAGCTTCAGTATGGGCAGCAATGTCGTGTGCAGTCGGCCGCGGGTATGGGAGGGGGCGGCACGGGGGTAGGCTGGGGTGTAGCAGGGAGTTGGGGGTGCTCTGAGAGAGGGGCGTGTGTGGGTGTGTTAGCGTAGTCCGGTGAGTGGTGTATGGATCGTGGTAAGTGTTGTGAAAGTGTGTGTTGGGTCATGGAATGGCATTAGTTGTATATATTAAATGTAGTTGGGTAATGTAATATGACATTCGCTACAATGTGGGTGGGTCATGGTATGGTTACTAGTTGCTAATAATGTGTGGGTTGGGCATGAATAGCTTGACTTTGTGCATATAAGATGTGTGGTTTGGGTCAATGATAAAGTGACTTGTGCTATATAGTGAGTTGGTCTATACAATAATGACTATGTTTGCTATAATGTCGGTTGGTCAATATAGGTTGACATTTAGCTAAATAATGTTGGTTGGGTAAATGATAATAGATTGACTATTTTTGTTAATAAATGTGTGGGTTTGGGTCAATGATAATAGGTTGACTATGTTTGCTATATAAATGTATCGGTTTGGGTCAATGATAATAGGATGACTATGTTTGCTATATAAATGTATTGGTTTGGGTCAATGATAATAGGTTGACTATGTTTGCTATATAACTGTATCGGTTTGGGTCAATGATAATAGGATGACTATGTTTGCTATATAAATGTATCAGTTTAGGTCAATGATAATAGGTTGACTATGATCGCTGTATAACTGTACCGGTTTGGGTCAATGATAATAGGATGACTATGTTTGCTATATAAATGTATCGGTTTGGGTCAATGATAATAGGTTGACTATGTTTGCTATATAAATGTATCAGTTTAGGTCACTGACAATGCTCGGCCTATGTTTGGTACATACACGTATGGATGTAGGTCAACAGGACACTGCTAGGGGATCAATGGGTGTATTGGTATGTGTGCATGTGCGTGGCGTGTCGGTGATATGCATGGGATACCACTAGGTAATGGATTGGCGATGGCGGTGGTGGTTGTGGGGGTTGCTGGAAGTTAGTGGTTTGAAATGGGTTTGTGTTTGCAATGGGCTAATTGACAATAACTAAATTGCCTAAACTAGAGATCCTAAACATTAATCAGTAATTGCTCATGAGATACATGCTGCAGATGCAGTAGATCTGTATCAATGTAACCATCCACTTTTATACACTGGAGCCATTCACAGATATATAACACTCCGGGTGGATGGTTCGGTTTGTGTGTGTGTGGGGGCGGGGGGGGGCTATGAGGTGTAGGTGGGGGTTGGGGTGGGGCTTAGCTGCCCACGACCTGTGACCTGAAATAATAGCAAAATATGGCGATGTGGTAGTGAGGTCCGCCGCGGCCGGTGGCTCTAACTCGGGTAGGGTGAAAGGTATGTGGGTGCTATCGGGCACAGGCACAATCTATTCCTCCAGGGTTTGGCACAAGGCTGCTTGATCAGATGCCTCACACACAGGTGTTAAAGGTGCTACTTCCAGGCTGGCTCCAGGCACTCGTTGTCCTCCTCTGACCTCCTTCCTCCTTCCCTACTCTACCGCCAAGTGGTCACACACAGCTCCAGTACGACGCCAACACTAACTAATCACCTGACCCCCCTCCTGACCCCTCCTCTCTCTTACTCTCGTTCCCTCTCTTTTGTTCTCCCTCTCTCCACTCTCTCCACTCTCTCCACTCTCTCCACTCTCTCCACTCTCTCCACTCACTCGCCAACCCGGGCCTATTTCGCTAAGTGATTTCGGCGGATTTCACTCACACCGCATGCAGCGCCACCGCACGTGCAGCGGCTGGGTAATGAACTGGCGCCACTGAGTCGCTCTCAATACACTATCCTGATGCACTCAGTTGGCGGGGCGGGTTGCCGGTCTTAACCAGCCGACGAATCGGTCACTGCGGGACCAACACAAACACACAATTCCCCAGTTGAAATGCTCACACAATAACCGGACAGTGTTCCATCACCACAGCGATTGTTATCTTATCCACTACTGGGTTTTTCTTAAACCTGTATCAATAAGGATGTCTAGTGCACCTTGTAGCGCCTGGCCTACACCGAGGCGGTCATCAACTGAAGCACCTACGAGGCTCCACTTCACCCGCTTTACGTCAGTTATCAGATGAGAACCGCTGTTTCCAATGTGATACGGACAAATACAAAATAAATAAACCGCTTGATATTTCAGACTTCTTCAGCAAAACTCGCCATCAGATGTTGCAGGATGTATAACGGTGGTGGTGCTGTGGAGGAGAGGGGGCTCTTATTTAATCTTGCGGTTGTTAAGTAGAGTCGTCCTCAGCGTAAAACCTGAGAGTCTCTTGCACTGTGGCTGTGGTTCCGTTTACTCCTCCTTAGTTTCCTACTCGGCGGTAATTGCCATCAATTAAACCCCAGCTGCTTTTAGGGAGCCGCTTGGGATGGTCACGAGAACCAATGTTTGTTGTTGTTTTACCTCCTAGCAACATCTAAGGTCATATCAGGACGGGAGAACCAATGTGCATAGCCCTCCTGAGGCTAGCTACCCCCGAGTGAGTAGGAATGTACGCGCGATAATAGGTACAGGGAAGGTGCGCATTAGTTCCGTATTAATCCGAGAGGGAGAGCTACTGCCTTCCTAGTTACTAGCGTTGACTGGCAGGAAGTCATCGAATCCCCGCGGGGGTAAAACAAAGCCAAAAAGACAAAGAGTTTAAATAATTAAATTCCGCAATAATTACTCACAAATACTTGTCAGTGTTCTGCTGACAATAAACGCTTCGTTTGGTCACACCGAGAACTCTAATTTATAGAAATCCGTGAGCATATATATATATATTCAAATACATGTGCAGAATCAGTGATTTTCAATGTTTAATTTAATATTCAATATATATAATATAAAATAATTTAAATAGAATGCCGGGAAGTAATGAGTAAAGTCACACAGTCTGGTTTATTCAGAGCAGCACTTTAACTCCTGCGTACTGGTCAGTTGAAGTTGACCCAGATAACCGGCTTCCTGGCAGCTGATGGCAGCTGATGGCAGCTGAGAAAGCAAGCTTTCAGTCCTTACACCTGAATATAATGTTATATGCCATATGTGTATATTTGTGTGCAAATATGCATATGTGCAGAATCAACAATTTCCCAGGTTTACTTTAACATTCAAATCGCTTCCTTTCCGCTGTAATTACGCCACTTCCGGCGCGTTGCTCCTAACCGGAAGTACCGACCATCCACACAAAGGACAGTAATGGCTTCAAATCGCTTGCTTAAAACTAGCAATTGTCTCCGCAAGTGACGCCTCGAAGCATTTCCGGAGCGGGCCATGCAACGCGCTGACATTTACTCAGCTGAGATCCAGCTCTATTATCGCTCATATCTTTTGGTGGTGGTGGTGGTGTGTGTGTATATAGGTGGTGGGAGGGTGCGGGCGTGCGGGGGTGTGGGGGTGTGGGGGTGTGGGGAGGGGTTCTTAGGTGAGAGGGTAGCGTAGCACAAGTGATTTACCACTTAGCAGCAGATGCTTGCTTATTACACAACAATCTCTCTCCGAAGTTCCAGCGCTGCCAGACAAACTCGAAGAGTCACGTGACTTCCGGTCCGTGTGTTCATTGCATCACAGTGCGATGTCGGTGCGCGGTGATATCAGTTATAATTTGCAGCCAATCACGATCTCGCAGTTTAGTATCCTCACACGATAAAGAGTCCACAGTTCCTCAGCACACACACACACTCACACACACATCACAACAGCGTGTAGTTACTCAAGCCGCCGCCACAGGTGTCGCCACCGGAGTGGTTGACTGCTGGTGGGCAGAATACCAGCAATCCTTCACGGGTGGAATTAAATGGGGAGAGGTGGTGATAAGTAGACTTCACGTTATTTATACGCGCTTAATTAATTCACATTTTGGAATCACGTGACAAACGCCATCGCAGTGGATCCAAATTGAAGGTGCATATTAAATCTGGCACCCGGGTCAGCCTCCCCCCGCCTTCGTCATCAGCCAGATTTTGCTTTCATGGTATCCATGGCAACGGATGCAGTTATGACATGGAACCACACTGATGCAGTCCACTGGTACCGTCGCATCAGATCGCTGCCATCCGGAATCCGACGGCCCATTTAACTCATATCAACAAGGCACTCAGCCTACACGGTTCACACTCCTGGAGATGCCATTGTCTCTGGCAAAAAACGCCTCAGATTCTGGGTGCAAAACCGCGGAAATTGAAATAATTTAAATTCCGTCGCAGGGTGATGTAACGAGCACGGTTGGATTCGTTTCGTAAAGATTTTCACTTTGATATGCAGTCCTCCTGACGGCAGCGTAATATTGCGCCACTTATCGTGCGCAGAATGTGCGTTTTTGTTTTGTTTTATGCAGATATTCGCGTAGTAAACCACAATATCCGTGGCCTTCTTGTCCTTTCATACGTAAACAGACAGATGTGTCCTTAGTCACCTTCTCCAGTAACCACACTGGAGCTTTGAAGTGGCACTCCCCTTGAACAACATCAACTGATGACAATAGTTAGTATCTTCTCTCTGTGTCTCACTGTCTCCCCTTCTCTCTCTCTCTCTAGATATATATATATATTAAACCAATTGCACAGCAATCGATAACCTTTCTTCAAGAACAATCCCTTGATGTCTATTCTTGACACCTGTATTCGCATACTAATGAAATGGGAGTAAGAGTTGAGGCCAGCGATGCAATGTCAAACAGCGCTCTGAACATGAAGATCGCACAAAGCATTGATTGTTTGTCGACTGGTTTGAATTTGGCGCAGACGTTTCGGCGAATTGTTTAGTTACGCGGGTTCACCGCGAGGGACAGGTGGGAAAATAACCTGTCATAATTCACAGGTAAGCACCCACCGGAGACAGCGTCCGGACATCTATCCCTGTTACACCCCCACCTGGCGGCCGGCTTGGTCGCGGTGCCACGCCGGGCGGAGGGGGAGTGGGTGATGAGGGTGTGTGGGTGATGAGGGGGTGGGGGTGCGAAGGGCTACTGGTTGGAGGCAGGATGCTGCTGAAGTCGGTAGGGGGTGGGTGGGGAGGAGGGAATATTGACAGGGATGTGGGCATGTGGGATGTGGGGGTGAGGGGGAGCTGGAAGGAGGGAATA
The DNA here is from genome assembly GCA_030323885.1 of Branchipolynoe longqiensis. Lineage (NCBI taxonomy): Eukaryota > Metazoa > Annelida > Polychaeta > Phyllodocida > Polynoidae > Branchipolynoe > Branchipolynoe longqiensis. Next base: position 26,349,626 of record CM059197.1, read on the forward strand.
TTGATAGGGATGTGGGGATGTGGAATGTGGGGGTGAGTGGGAGCTGGGAGGAGGGAATATTGATATGGATGTGGGGATGTGGTATGTGGGGATGAGTGGGAGCTGGGAGGAGGGAATATTGATAGGGATATGGGCATATGGGATGTGGGGGATAAGGGGGGTGGGAGAAGCGCTGGAGAAGGAATATTAATGGAGAGGGATGTGGTGATATGGGATGTGGGGGACGTGGAGGAGGGATGAGGTGAGGGAGGTGCAGGAGGAGGAAATATTACAAGTGGTGTGGGATTGTGGGGGGTGTGGGCGTGGGGGATGGGGTAGGTTAGGAGCGAGAGGAGGGAGTCTTACGAGGGTGCGAGTATCTGGGAGGTGGGTGGGGGAAGACAGAGGGAATGTTACAAGGGGTGTGGGGATGTGGGATGTGTGGGAGGAGTGGGGGATCGGGGAGGTGGGGGATGGGGTGGGGTAGGTGAGAATGGATGGTGCTGGAGCAGGCGGAGATAAACGAGAGGAATGTGAGGAGGCTATGTCGGGAAGCAGGAGAAAGGCAGTGGGGGGGGGGGGGAGGAGGGGGCCTATGTAGCGCCTGGTACTGGCGGTACAGGGTGATAACCAATGTAATAAACTTGCACTTAATTCCTGACGTGCGGTTAGTAATCACGGTGAGGGCTCACCACTGTACGCCGAGCATGAGGCGGGAACCCATCACCACACACACACACACACACTCAGGAGCATGCGCACTCCCAGCTTCTCGCAACTCACTGCGCGCCCTGCGCCCCCAGCGGTGGAGCGTTGCACACACCCCTTCCCCCGCCTTCTTGCTTCCTCCGGGCGCTGATGAGCCGGACTGTCAACGCTGAGTTATCGGCTAGACACAGGAGAAGCCGGCAGCTCACGGCGCCTTACCCTGCCCGGCAGACATGGCCACCTTCCCCGGCATACCCCCCCACCACGCCCCCGGCCGTCCCCTTCCCTCCCTCCCCTGCCCGCACTCCCTCTGTCCCTCCTCCTCACCCCCACCCCACGCCGGGGCCTACAATAATATGTTACCGTTCGGCACCAGCTGAAAATGAGTCCAAATGTACAGAATTGTTTTAGGTTTCTGCATAGCTATTGAGGAAACGTCTATCAGTCAGTCACTGTTCGATGATCATTTTTCTTTTCTCCGCGCGCAATATCCAAATCGCTATACAGGAGTTGTATGTCCGAGGGTGAAAGGAGGCGGGGTTATTATATTTCCCGCGAAGTAAATACTCCGGCAATCAGATGTTATGTGAGTAACTCATAACTATGATCGGTTTACCAATTAGCTGCTCTATTGTTTAACACAATGCACTGCGATCGATGATTCCCGCTAACCAATGAGCAGCCCACAGCATCGTGCGCCCCCCACGGTAGACTTCTAATCACTGAGCCACTTGCCAAGTTTACACTCGGATCCAGAAAGCTTAACCGTTCCGACAACAATCACCTACGGCTGTTCCACTCGATACTAATTGCTCTACACTGAGCTAACCTCCAAAGTGGTATGCAGTGGAGAGGGCTGCCCATACAGGCCAGCAGCGACCAGGTATCCAATCCTGGCCACACTGTGAACCAGCTGCAACTCTAGTTACAATGCAACCTGCTCAATTGCAGCCTTAAGGGGCCGATCTATAACTGGGAGTCTTCCTCAATGAATAAGCTACTCTAACGCCATTATCTAAGTGATATTGCAGGGTGAGCTGCTCATAGAAGTATATCTTGAATCTCCAATGTAGGCTTTTCCCATAATGAACTGCTCACAGTACTAGCCTTATGTAGCAGTGACCGTCAGGAGCTGTTCCTCACTGAGCTTCTCATCGAGTTATATGTTGAATCTCCAATGTGTGCTTTTCCAAAATCAACTGTTCACAGTAGTAGTCTTATGTGTCAGTCTCCAACTGGAACTGTCCCCTATTAAGCCGATCATTAAGCGATCAGCTAACTGCCAGGTCACTTGATATATAATGTTGGTTGGTTGGTTGTTGCTTGTTGGGATGTTGGATTCCGGCAACATCTAAGACATCTATTGCCGGTCATGGATGGTTGCCTGGTGAGCAGCTCTTCAAAGCAGGCTGACTGGTTCTCTCTCAATCTCTCTCTATCTATACAAATAAATAAATATATAGATATATATATACGGGTGCGAGAGACCGTAGCCACTTACTCCTCCAGCTTGTGCCCTGAGCCGGTTGTGGTGACCGCTAACCAGTGAGCCAGTCGACGTCCATCCCCCTCCCCTCCGTCAGTACCACCACCACCACCACCAAACAATAGGAGGCACCTCACGCGACACCACGGGGGCATGACGCCTCCTCAGCTCGGAGGAGCGCCGTGGAGGTGGCGGGATGACCGAGCACAGGAGGAGGAGCAGCAGGAGGATGTGGTGGCTCGGTGTGAGGTGAGTGATAGGCGGGTGGAGGTGGGAGGTTAGCGTCACCGCACCTGTCAGCAGCGACGAGGAGAACTGGAGGATGATATATGTTATCCACTTGTAGATAGATACTGCCTCCACTGAGATGTGGGTGACACTACATGCTTAACCCTCAGACCAATAGGTAGGTTAGGGGAACATGGCGTCACTACGCTGTTATCCTCCGCATGCGCATTTGGTGGGGGGGGGGGGGGTGGATGGGGTGCCCAGTTAATGACACACACACGTCGCCTGATAGGCTAGGGTACCGGGCTGACACCATACGCTGGTAGGTTAGGGTGAAGGCGGTGAGTACAGTCGGCACCGGTTAAGGCATGTGTAGCTTAGCAGGCCACGGTGCCAGGATGACGCATACCTACTACCATTGTAGGATAAGGTGCCTGAATGTCTCCACGCCTGGTGTGCCCACATAAGTGTAGATGCCTGGAGAAAATTGTACCCTACTATACGCTGCCTCCCTCTAGCCGGTCCCCCTCCTCTAGGCTGATTCTAGGCGGTTACAACGGCAACAGTCCATCCGGGCTTCCTCCAGTGTACCGGCCCCCATCAGGTCACGTGGCCGACGAGACCTGGCGACGACTGCTCCAGGTGGTAATTGAGGCCTTCACATGAGCAGGCTCACGCCACCTTTTCACACCCACTTCAGTTACACCTTCTACTGTCCAGTCCGGCTGCAATACCTTATCTAGAATACTAATGGCTGTTTCGCATGCTCGCCTCTCTCCACAGCTTCCTTCTCTCCTGCTCTCTCACTCTATTGTGGTTCTCTCTCCCTGTCTGTCCTCCAGGTGGTGTGGGGGTGTCCTTACCAGCAGTTCACACCTCAGGGTGGACTGTTAGACTGCGTCCTTCACGGCCTTTCTGACGCCATCCCGGCTCCCTCGGCCTGCCCGGGTACAGACTGAGCAACTCGCAGCGTTGTACTGAACAGTGTCATGCTGCCCGCGCTCCACTGGTCTCCGCCGGGCGAGTGACTGACTCCCCAACCACACGCCTTGTACGGACCGCCCACCGCCGGGCGTCGGGCGTCGGGCGTCGGGCGGTGGGCGGTGGGCGGTCGCTGATTGGTCAACGGATACTCTGACGTCAGCAGCGCGCAGGATTGGGAATGGCTCGGCGAGCAGGTCGGGGTTCCAGTTGTACACGCCTGAAGCAGCAACCTCCCGAGGCGTGACTGACGGATGGTGGAGGGAAGGGTCAAGTGTCAAGGGGTGGAGAGTCGGGATGAAGGGGGTGGTGGTGTGCTGGTATGGAGCAAGAAGTGGGAGTGTGGATGGGGTGGGGTGGGAGGGGATTGTAGGAAGGGGGACACGGGAGGGATGTGTGGGGAAGGGGTAAGGAGGAATGGTGGAGATTGTGAAGCTCTGGGGAGGAATAGGGAGGGAGAGTAGATGGGAGGGGTAGATATGTTGAGAAGAAGGGTGTGGTGAAGGGCGCGATGGTGAAGTGTTTTTTTATTTTTTATAATTTCTTTTTATTGAGGCTGTATTTATTCTGTCCATAGCATGTAAGCCTGGGTACCCAGGCTTGTTTTCAATGCTGGCCAGCTGTAGTGTTGGTGTTGTCTTACCAAACAGTAGCTGCTGATAAGTTATTTGATTGTCTGCATTTCAGTAGCAGATATATAGTCTGTTGGTATGTTTAGTAGTCTATGTTTTTTTGGGCCCTCTTGGCATTGTATTTTTGTTCTATTCTTATTACTATGTTAGTTGTTTTCTTAAGGTTCTATGTTAGTGTTTTGGGGTTTTCTTGGGAAGAGTTTTCCGCTTTTTTCTACTTAATTCTATACTAGCCTATTTTATTTACATGTCCATAGGCTTGTACGTAATAGGTGGTTGAGTTATGTTTGTTTGAAATTGATTTGATTTATATTGTTATTGGATATGTTATCTGGCTTTTATACTTACGGTTATCCCACCCTGGGCTGTCCAGTTGGTGGGCCTTGTGGTGCAGTTCAGTTGGGATTCCCAGTTTTTATTTTGCACAGATATTTTTTGTACGTTTGTGGGGTGTTTGAGGGGGGATGGTGAAGGGGTGGTGGAGGGGGGAGGCGGTGAAAGGGGGAAGGTGAGTGCAATGGAGGTGGTGGAGGAAGAGGCATGGACAGATGTTTGTTGAGGAAGAGAAGAGGCAGGGAGGGTGACATCAGGGGTGGGAAGGGGAAGAGGAGGGTTGGGGAGAGGAAAGGGAGGTTGGTGGTGAGAAGAGGAGGGTGGTGAGGGGAAAGGGAGGGTGGTGAGGGGAAGAGGAGGGTGGTGAGGGGAAGAGGAGGGTTGGGGAGGGGAAGAGGAGGGTTGTGGATGGGAAGAGGATGGTTGGGGAGGGGAACAGGAGGTTTGAGGAGGGGAACAGGAGGTTTGGGGAGGAGAAGTGGAGGGTTGGCGAGGGGAAGCGGAGGGTTGGGTAGGAGAAGACGAGGGTTGGGGAGGGGAAGAGGAGGGTTGAGAGGGAAGAGGAGGGTTGGAGAGGAGAAGAGGAGGGTTGGGGAGCGGAAGTGGAGGGTCGGGGAGGGGAATCGGAGGGTTGGGAAGGGGAAGAGGAGAGTTGGGGATGGGAAGTGTACGGGTGAGGAGGGAAAGAGGAGTGATGTGCAGGGGAAGAGGAGGGTTGGAGAGGGGAAGAGGAGGGTTAGGGAGGGGAAAAGGAGGTGTGGGAAGTGGAAGAGGAGGGGTGGGGGAAGAGGAGGGGTGGGGAGGGAAGAGGAGGTGTTGGAAGTGGAAGAGGAGGTGGGGGGGGGAAGAAGCGGGGCGTGAGGGGTAGAGGATGGTTCGGAAGGGAAGTGGAGGGTTGGGGAGGGGAAGAATAGGGGCGTCAGGGGTAGAGGAAGGTTGGGTAGGGGAAGAGGAAGGTTGGGGAGGGAAAGCAGAGGGTTGGGAAGGGGAAGAGGAGAGGAGAGGAGGGGAAGAGGAGGTGTGGGAAGGGGAAGCGTTGGGGAGGGGAAGGGGAGGGGAAGTGGAGGGTGGGGGGGGGAGAGGAGGGTTGGGGATGGGAAGAAGAGGGGCGTGAGGGGTAGAGGAGGGTTGAGGAGGGGAACAGGAGGGTTGGGGAAGGGAAGAGGTGAGGGGAAAAGGAGGGTTGAAAATGTGAAGAGGAGGGTTGGGGATGGGAAGAGGAGGGTAGGGGAGAGGAAGAGGGCCATGAGGTTCAGAGGAGGGGTGGGGAGGGGAACAGGAGGGTTGGGGAGTGGAGGGGAGGGGAAGATGTGTGGAGAGGGGAAAAGGAGGATTGATATAGCTTCATTATCAACGCCCACTCAGTAAAGCAAGCATATTGATTTCAGGGAGCAAACAGCCGTTATTAGTCGCAATTCATCAAACTGTGTGTGATCCTGCGCGGAACCACAAGCGACTCAACCAACCTTCCATTCTTCTCCCTGGGTCGCCCTGCCTGCTGCCTCCTGATTGGCTACCGCCGTTCCTGCCCTGTCGCCTCGTCCAAACCCCGGCCCTATGTTCCTTCACTTCATGGCGAAATGTTGATCCAAACACTCTTTCCACCCACGCACCTGTTTACTGTGTTATTGCTTAAAAGGATACCTCATCATTTGTTTATTTTTATGATTATTTTTATGATTATTTTTATGATTATTTTTATGATTATTTGTATGATTATTTTTATGATTATTTTTATGATTATTTTTATGATTATTTTTATGATTATTTGACTGTTGCGCCTGAGGCAGATGCCTTGAGTCTCTCCCATATGTTGTTGATTAAATCTCTTTTTACATGCGCTGCTGGATTATTATCCTTCTTTCCCCGCATCATTGTAAGTCCCAACTTTTCTGGTCATCTAAGTGACTAGGGGGAGTGGGACGAAGCTCAGGCGGTAGAGTATCCACTTCTGAAGGTGTGGGTCATCCGATCGATCCTGCTCAGTGGACACGTTAGCAGATTGCGTTATTTTCTGTTCCAAAGGCTGTGATATGTGCTGTCCGGTCTGTGGGAAAGTGCATATAAAAGACCTATTGCTGCTTATTGGAAAGAGTAGCCGATGTGGTGGCAGTGGGTTTCCTCCAAAGAAATATGTGAGAATGACCATATCTTTGACATCCAATAGCTGGTGATAAAAATCAATATGCTCTAGAGGCACCGTTACATAAAACAAACGTGTTGACATGTTTTTTGTAAGTGACTAGGTATAATGACAAGCATGGACAGATTCGTAAACATTAATACGTATGTCAGCCGAGTAAACTCCGCACAGAATGGTTTTGTTGGTTTACTAGTGTTTTATGCCATCAGAGTATCAAAGGTCATATCACGACAGACATGGCGGTGTGAGAGTGCCACCATAAGGCGACTTCATAGTGCTGCCCTTCAGTGATACTAGAGTCCTTTACTCTATTCTAGTAACGGTCATCACCAGGCAAGGTTTGTTTGTTGTTGTTTTAGGTCCTAACATCTAAACAACATCATATCAGGACGGTTACAGACTTGTGACAGTGCGCACTCATGGCGACTTTATAGTGCTGTCCCACTGGGAAACCAGGCCACCGGCACCATGACTGGGTATCCCACTCAGTCACATTATCCTGACACTGAGCACACCAGTCCTTGCCCTGTCCTAATAATGCCGAGCGCCTGGCTAGGAAGCGACAATTTTTAACTCATTGGTTCGACTCGACCAGGGTTCGAACCCACGACCCTCACGATCTACCATCACGGGAGACGGACGCTCTAATGGTGCAGTCACACTACGACGCTTCTCCCGGCGACCCGTCAGCGTTGAAAATAAAATCTTACGCGTCGAGAAACGTCCAACATTTCGGCGGTTTGGGGACAAAGTTTGGCGTCAGCGCAGCGCATTATTCGCACGCGGCCAACGGGTGTCGACGCGTTGGAGGAAAAAAAAAAGAAGTTTGGCACGACGTGCTCATATTACCTTAGATGTTGGTAGGACGTAAACCAAGAAGGCAACGATTTGGCGCAACATGTGCAGACGACCCGCTCGCGCGCGCGCCGTCTGCCTAGTGTTCCCATAACCTTATTCCGGCGCTTCCAACGGAGCTCAACGTCTGCTTAACGTCCTCCTAACGTCCTTACCCATATATTTGCGCACGCTGCCAGTCGTTGTTTTTTTTTGACAGGCTTAAAACCTTGGGCGACCGGCAACGCGCGCCGACGTTGTCCGCCGACCATCAACGTCAAGGATAGTGTACCGACGTGTACTGACACGCGCATAACACGCCCCCAGCGCGTCTCGATATTTCACTAATTATCCCCCAAAATCAACACACGTCGACGGGTCGCCGGCGAGAAGCGTTGTAGTGTGACTGCACCATAAGGTAGCAAGGGGCAAGTATCTGCTTTGACTCTGCGGGGGATCGAACCGATGACCTGCAGTATGGGAGTTCAATACTCTAACCCTGTCGATCCTCCAGTCCGGCTAAAAGACGGGATGGTAGAATGAGTGGAACGCACACCTCCCGTTTTGATAGATTGTGAGGTTCGAAATCTGGCCGAGTCAAGCATATGACTTAAAAATTGATACTTGTCACTGCCTATACCAGTGTTTGGTTTTAAAAGAATATGGTAAGGAGCAGTGGAATGAGGAAGATAAATTGTCCGCGATTGCTATGTACCCTGTTTAATCAACTAATGTCCCCCAAAATATAATATAGAAATAAAATAGAACCATGCAGTTCTTCAGACGCAGAAGGGAATGCCGGCTATTTGTTTGCGGAATGTGTCTAGAGAGGGATGTGAGTGGTGATGTGTGTGTGGTGATGTGTGTGTGGTGATGTGTGTGGTGATGTGTGTGTGGTGATGTGTGCTTGTATTGATGGGTGTGTGCTGATGTGTGTGATGATGTTTGTGTGATTATGTGTGTGTGGTGATGTGTGTGTGGTGATGTGTGTGTGATGAAGTGTGTGATGATGTGTGTGTGGTGATGTGTGTGATGATGTGTGTGTGTGATTATGTGTGTGTGATGATGTGTGTGGTGATGTGTGTGGTGATGTGTGTGTGGTGATATGTGTGTGATGATGTGTGTGTGGTGATGTGTGTGTGATGATGTGTTTGTGGTTATGTGTGTGTGGTGATGTGTGTGATGATGTATATGTGATGATGTGTATGTGATGATTTGTGTGATGATGTGTGTGTGGAGATGTGTGTGTGGTGATGTGTGTGTGATGATGTGTGTGAGTGCCTGGGTAGTGAGGGTTGCGGCAGTGATCTGTGCTTTTACTGGGACCTTCCCTTGATGTATAAAAAGTCGATACGGATCTAATCTGTTGTCTTCCTCCTGACTCTTCAGTGCTGGATCTGGCACGAGGAACAGGCGGCCTAGACCAAGGTCAAGGTCACTGCCATGGTGAGGGACACGAGGGACAGCCGGCCGAAACCAAGGTCAAGGTCACTCCCATGGTGAGGGTTACGAGGAACAGGCAGCCGGGACCAAGGTCAAGGACACTGCTATGGGGAGGGTCGGGGTGGTGTGTTGTAGTGTGGGATTGACCATCTGGGTTCGAACCCTTGTCGAGTCAAACCAATGACTTAGAAATTGAAACCATACGAAATGGTTGTATGAGTTGAGCGTCCGTCTCCTGCTTTGGAAGACCGGGGGATCCGAACTCATGGGATCGAGAGTTCGAACCCTGGTCGAGTCAAACCATTGACTTAAAAATTGATACTTGTCGCTTCTCGGCGCTTGGCATTGTTATGACTGGGCAAGGACTGGTGTGCTCAGTATCAGGATTATATGACTGAGTGGGATATGAGGTCATGGTTCTGGTGGCCTGGTCTCACAGTGAGGCAGCACTATATAGTTGCCATGAGTGTGCATTGTCACAAGTCGGTACCCATCCTGATATGACCTTAGATGTTGCCAGGACGTGAAACTCCAACAACCAACCAACCTACAATCGTGTTCACATATACCCATTGGAGGAAAGCCACACATGTGTCTGCACTGACGTCTGAGGCAAGGAGGTACATAAACAGGTATGCGTGGAGAGGGTGGTTACATCACGGAGCCTAGGTGGTGTAATGGTTGGCACACGGGCCCGGAAGCAAGAGCCTGAATGTTCGATTCCCGCTCATATATTGTAGTCATGCTGATGTTTCCATGTTCATTTGTGTATTTATTTATTTCATTGTTAGCTATTTATCTATTTATTTGATTTGAGGCTAAAATGCAATATGGCATTTTCAAAATAACCAGACATGTCATAGTGGAAGAAGGCAAATATAGGAGGAACGAATGTATGCTAAATTAACGGGTCGGGATGGGTAGGTCGGGGCGGGTCGGGGCGGGTCGGGGTAGGTCAGGGCGGGTCTGGGTAGGTCGGGGCGGGGTGGGTCGGGTCGGGACCGGGCGGGTCGGGTCGGGGCGAGGCGGGGCGTAGCGGGTCGGGGCGGGGTGGTTGGGGGGGGGGGGGGAAACGCGCCCCGCCCCGCCTCACCCCTGGTGGTGTGAGTTTGAATCAGGGGTTCCAAACAGGGTTCAAGAGAGCGCATGTGATTGAAGGATAGGGTCTTGGAAGAGACAGGTGATTGTGATCGGGCGGTGGGAGTAGGGAGCGCGGCATGATGGGAACGGGGTCAGGGGTCAGTTGGGGGGTATGGGCTTGGACTGAATAACTGGGCCTGATGGGTTCAAGATAGGCCGTGTGTGTGTTTGGGTGTGAGTATGGGTGTGGGTGTGGGTGTGGGTGTGGGTGTGGGTGTGGTGTGGGTGGGTGCTGGGTATGAGATGCGATTGGACGAGGTGAATCTAATCACGTGATGCATGTGACACAACCTTTGAACGCAGCTTCAGGAGAGGCGTATAATTAACCTAAATAAGGCTCTGATAGTCATACCGGAAGCATACATACACATATGTATGTTTGTTGGTGGCTTCAAGACCTATAGTCCTAGGGTCAGGACGGACACCAACTTGTGACAGAGCACATTTTCAGGATCCCTCCGCATGCGAAGATATGAAACTCAAGGCTTTTGAAAGCTGTTTTTGAGGCTAAAATGCAATATGGTATTTTCAAAATAACCAGACATGTCATAGTGGAAGAAGGCAAATATAGGAGGAACGAATGTATGCTAAATTACCAACTATTTTCATTTGGATTTCAGGACAAAACAACAATGGCAAATGGCGATTTCTGATTAATTTAGATCAGTGGGGACAGTATAATGGAAGTCAAGGCTTTTAAATACTAAATATCCCCCAAATAGGTTAAATTCAAGGTTTTTCAAGGCCTTAAAATGGGGCAAATGAAGGTCAAGACTTTTCAAGACTGTCCAGGCCGCATACAGACCCTGCACTTTATAGTGCTGTCCCATAGGGATACATGGCTGCTATCACCATGATGAAACAACCCATGCTGTCACATTATCATGATTTTACGCGATCCAATCCTTGCCCTATCCTATTAATGGCGAGCGCCAAGCTAGATGCCGACAAGTATAAATAATCGTAAGTCATTGTTTAGACTCAGTCGCGATTCAAACTGAGGACTGTCAGCATGGGAAGCCAGCCAGTGCACTTACAGATTCAGCACCGGGCGAGGTAGTTGAATCGGTCGAGCGCAAGCCTCCCGTGCGGGAGATCGGGATATCATTCCCCGGTTGAATCAAACCAATGACTTAAAAATTGATTCTTATTGCTTCCTACCTTGGTGCTCGGCATTAATAAGATAGTGCAAGGACTGGTTAGTTCAGTGTCAGGATAATGTAACTGCATGGGACATGGTGGCCTGATTTCCCAGTGTGGCAGCACTATAAAGTCACAGTGAGTGCGCACAACCACAACTCGGTACCTGTCCTGATATGACCTTAGATGTCGCCAAGACGTAAAACTTCATTAACCAATTACAGATTCAGCAGGCACATCCCCACCACTTTCGGTTGGCCGCTTCTTGTGACCTGGCCTATATTGACTGCTGCCATAGGTCTTGACTTCATGATGAGGCTGCAGGAGGGCGTGTGTGTATGCTCCTACCATTCCATTCACTCCTCCGTCCCCCTAACTGCCCCCCCCCCCCATCACACCCCCCCCCGCTACCCCCCTCCCCCCGCAACCGGCCCCAGTCATTCATAGCCTACGTGACGTTTGCAATGGTGTGCCACTATGCTTCCTGCATTGACATTTCGCTAGACACGAGAACAAAAAGGATGCCTGAGAGTGAAATACAAATCTCTGCTCACATTGATTTTAAAACCGGGCCTACTGTCAAACATAATTCAAATTCCTTTCCCTATTGCGCTTACTAATAAAAATATCCACCCCATGTTTCTGGTATTCTCATTTTAATGTGGTCTTGACGTTTGGCAGGTGACTATCATTGCTACCGGGGGAACAGAAAAGTAGGAAGCAGGTGGTGGGAATAACAGAACTGTATTTTCATGACGGTCAGGGCAACCACCTGACTAGTGCAGCTCTACTCAATGCAGCTGTGAGTGACCGGTAACAAGGCCCGACATGCAAGTGAAGTTATGGTAATTAATAACAGTGAGATGAGAAATACATACATTTTAATCACAATCGCAGGACATTTGAATCATAATAAACAAAGCATTTTTATCATCAGCCATCAATCAATCATTAATCAATCATCAAACAATCATCAAACAATCATCAAATCTACATCAATGCAGACATTTCAATAATATGAGTTTCATTTTTGTATCAGGTCAATTCTTTAGTTTTTTTTGTTTTTTCGTTCAGTTAGTTTTTTGCTCAGGTTTATTTTTAAAGATCGAGTTAAGTGCATTGGTTGTCGGAGGGTGGGTTAAGAAGACGTATTGCTGCTACGGTGGGCCATCTGTGATTGGCTATTCCAAAGCTTGCAGGGGCGAGTCTGGGGTTGCGGTTTTGAGGTTGAAGTTGATTGGTCATTGTTTTTTTAGGGGTTGGCCAGTCAGGTGGCTTGTTGGTGTGAGTGGCAGGTGGGAGGGGCTGCTTACCTGTTCTCTGCACCCCCAGCAGTGACAGCAAATGAACGCCACCCGCTCATTTAACCCCATTATTTCTTGAACGCAATGTAGTTATTTATCTGTTTTGAGTTCAATGAGAGCTCGGTGCTCATTAGCTGTTATTGCTGGGCACAGGGGAACACTATCGCTCACACAACCCCACGATGGTCCCAGCTCACCCTGCCACAACCTGCTCATACGCTACCCACAGCCCAGCGGCAGATATCACCAGCCAGTCACACTCTGCCACTCACTGCCGCCATGTTTAACTCACACGCTGACCAGCGCATGGCTGGCACTCTCTCGTACTGTAGTAAATAGGGCGATTCAGCCAGTTTGTCAGCAGCCAGTAACTGGACAACGCGTCAGATTTACCCACCCACTGACACCTCAAAGCTGTTTTGTTTGTTTGTTGTTGTATTACGTCCTAGCAACATCTAAGCTCATAGCAGGATGGATACCGACTTGTGACAGTGCGCACTCATGGCAACTTTATAGTACTGCCCCACTGGGAAACCAGGCTGCCAGCACAATGACCTGATATCCGACTCAGTCACATTATCCTGACACTGAGCCAACCAGTCCCTGCCCTATCCTAATAATGCTGAGCGTCTGGCTAGGAAGTGACAAGTATCAATTTTTAAGTCATTGGTTTGACTCGACCAGGGTTCGAGCCCACGACCCCACGATCTACCAGAACGCTCTAACTCATTCGGCCATCCCGTCTGGTCTCACCTCAAAGCATTCTCAAAACATTATAGGGCCACTCGGGTCTAAATGAAAACGTCAATTAAACCTGCAATAGAAAATCACACTCATATAATATGTTATCAATGGAAAAAGGTGTTTAGGTTTATTGATATTAAGGTACTAGTCATTTATATCTCATTTTATATGTAGGGTCCGTACCTATGTGAAGATTTGGAATTCAAGACTACTTCAAGGCCTTTCAAGGCTGTTTTTGATAGGAATTCAAGACTATTTTCATTGGGATTTTAGGAAAAAACAACAATGCTGAATGGCCATTTTAGACTAATTTAGATCAGTGAGGACAGCTCAATGGAATTCAAAGCTTTTCAAGACTAATTACTCAAAATAGGTTAAATTCAAGGCTTTGCAGGGCCTTGGAATGGGGAAAATGAAGTTCAAGATTTGTCAAGAATTTCCAGGCACAGTACGGACCCTGTAAATGTCAAATATGGAGTCAGTGCTGCTGAGAGTGATATTTTCTTGGCCTGCGAGCCAAATTCACAAGACAATGGCTTAAGAATGACACGGACAAGCCTGCGCACTGATGATTATTATTATTATTATTATTATTATTATATCATCATTGTCAATCTCTTAACTGTGGTGGTTGTTGAGGCACCACAGATGACTTTGAAACCAGTTTTCCACATTTGTCCCTGTTCTCCTCTTCCCTCTGAGACTTGCCGAACTCCAAGCCTGTCCATTCCCTGATGTTGTCTTAATTAGGCTCTAAAACAACTAGAGAAAACAGGTGGTGCCAATAATAACTATTCTCATTCCTTCAAGATAATTGTGAATAAGTCAACTTGTACCTGTCATACTTCTTAAACTAAGCAATCGCGCCTCTTTTGACCCCCGATATTATTGCATTAATAATCTCGACCAGAAAATGTTCCCCTAGGAAATGATCTAAGACCTATTGATCAGCGTCACGGCGCTCAGACCGGAATTATTCCAAATTGAATAACACTTCTGAACAGGGAACAAAGCGCTCAAGGAACCAGCGGCACGATAAGACTGCCACAGGAAGAAAAAAAGCCCCCCCCCCCCAAAGTCAAATAAACACCCCCATTTTAAACATTAAATATATTGCAATCGAGCAGTTCAACATTCAGTTAATTAAATTGAGCGTGAGTTGCCTGGTGAAGTATAAGATATTAAGATGAATATTAGTGAGCTTCTGACGCAAGCTGTTAACCAGAACCAGTTTATTAAGAAGCAGATTAAGATGTCTTTTATGAGGCTGGTAACCGGCCTGCGGTAAAGGTCTGTCAGTATTAACCACTTTGTTAACTAAATGATGAACCCCGCTACTTAAAGTTACATAGGCCGATGGTTTGAATTTTCTGTCATTTTTCTGAGTTAAATATATTACGTTATTTTTGGGGTAAAGTATTTATTCATCTGAAAATGACATTTGTCAGCACCGGAGCACTGGTCTTCCGGCCATCTTACTATTGGAATTGACTGTCTACATAATCTAAGTTTGATCATTGCTGTATTAGTTACATCACCGATCCTGTAGAATTAAGGGAGTGGCTCCTGCTGTATAATGTACAGTACCAGTCACTGTAGCTCATGCAAAAATGGGGAGCACCACTGAGTAGAAAGTGTATACTCGGGGCAACTCAAACAATCATTGAGGGTTATATTTTTTCTCTTATAAAACACGGTAAGTTTATAGTTGATAAAGCATTTTGTCTGTTTTATATAATGTTCAGGTTGATAGTTCTGTAGGATGTTCGGTGTGTTGATGGTTTGTTCATGATGGTTAAGGGTGGTGGCAGGGGAGGGTGGCCCATTAGGGTGCGTGGGGGGCGGGGGAACCCCACAGGAGAGCACATTGATTGTTATAATCTACCTTCCTTTAGTTTGAAGTAAGTTATTTTTTAAAGTCTTGAGATACTTGAAGTGCGAACATGTCAAATTAGTTTTCGCACGCATGCCAACATTCTGACAGCATGGGCTTCAGCAGTAATAAATTCTATTAAATTGGCTTAAATTACACATGGAAATCAAAAACACGTCCACGTCTGGCGCATTAACCAGTCTGTCAACGAAACGGTTAATTAAGCTCTTAAAACTGTATAATGGTATTGAACTTCTGTCTTTTGAATATTTTTCTAACTCATGCCCCATCAGCCTCAAAATAGTCCACGTCGGAGTGAAATAATATTGTGACTACCCTAATAAAGTGACTCACCAGTCACTTTATTATGCATAATAAAGTGACCTCCCCTATCGTATTGTGACCTAATGTGAATTTATTGTTATTCTTGATAAAAGTAATTCATATTTCAAACAAATCATATTCAATAATATACAGACACATCAACATACATGAAAATGAGTAGCTATACATATCATGTCTTTTAATATAATAAAAAAGAGTCGACAGAACTCCTAACCCACCATAAAGATCCCTTGACTTACAGTCACAATATGATAGGGAAATACCTTTATTATGCAAAATAAAGTCACCTGACAATGGGAGTGAGAATATTATCTCACACTGACCCCTGGTGAGAAACCTGGTGAGAAACCAGCACATTAAGCCTGTGTGCTGTGTCACTGCGCGTGTGCACCAATAGTCGTCTGCGCAACCACGTTAGACCATAAGCATATTCAGCGCTGAAAGGAGAGGGACAACCAGCCACATTTGAACTTGTCTGAGCCTGTTTGAACTTGCCGGAAATGGATTTTCCTCTTCAGGTTTTCACGAGAACTCAGTGTCAGCCAATCAGAGCTCTTCTTTTTTATTGCAAATGGCGGCCCCCATAAGGGGTGGCCATTTGCAATCAAAAGAACAGCTCTGATTGGTTCAAATTATGGAAAGGTCCCATCCAATCCATCCATTATTTTTTTAGTAGTTTCTTGTTCAGACATAGTTACACATATATGTATCTTTTGCACAGATTAAAGTGCGTGAAGTACATCGACTTCTGTTTAAATCACACAATATCAGGACTTATAGAATGGGAAAATATTCCTGCAAGGGTACGCTGAATATGGGACAGTGTGTAAAATTCTCCGATTAAGTACATAGTGAGTATCAAGATGGCTAAATGTGAAACAGTACTCCCTTTATAATGCTCACACCAGGGGAGGGAAGAAGTGCCCCTTTAAGTAGAATCCCTCCCCCTTATCTCGCCCAGCCACATGGTCACCGTCATGTTATGTGGTAATCCCACTATGGCTAGGTTGTGGCCGGGCCTGGGTGGGAGGGGGGTGAGTCCTGAAGGCAGCCAATGGTGAATGATGTTAGGGAGAGATCATGCGGGAGAGGAATGACTGGTGTGCATGAGTGTAATAGCCAATAAGGAGGTCTATAACATCCACTCTTGTATGTATCTGAAAACATTATATAAGTAAATAAAACTAAGCATTATTCTACTGGTGCTGAACTCGGATCGCTGGTTGTGTTGTGTGTTGTGTCTACTATGGGGTAAGCTCTGATATAAATTCTTATAATATAAAGGGCAAAAAGGGGAACTATGAACCATACACGTTACCAGAGAGCGTGTATATAAACAGATGAGAGGGACAACTCCCATACTAGACCATGTAACAGCTGCCGACTGTGGCGCTCCAAGTGGTGGTTGTTGAACAAATGGGCAAACTCAAGGCATTGTCAATGGCAGTGAGCAATCTTCATACAGAAAACGTTAAATATCTCTAAAACTACAACACCTAGAAACAAACTGATCGGAATACACATAGAAAACATGTTTACCAACAAGATTATATTAAATTGATATGGTTAGGGTTCTGGATTTCTATTAATTTGGAATAAAACTGACGTTTTTCACTACGCGTACGGCAAACTCAAGGCATTGTCAATGGTCGTGTGCAATCTTCCTACAGAAAACGTTAAATATCTCTAAAACTACAACACCTAGAAACAAACTGATTGGAATACACATAGAAAACATGTTTACCAAAAGGATTATATTAAATTGATAAGGTTAGGCTTCTGCATATCTATTAATTTTGAATAAAAACCAATGTTTTGCACTGCACGTACCGTCAAACTCAAAGCTTGTTCAACACTAACCGCCAGGAACGCCACTGTAGCCTGTGTTACCAATTTTCGTGGGAGTTGTCCCTCTCATCTGTTTATATACACGCTCTCTGACGTTACACAGGATATCAAGGCAGTATAGCCTTGTTGAGCAGTACAGCTAATAACATGGGAGAACATAATGACAGTAACGATAACCTCCACGTACCACCTAACGGGATCGGCTATCAATAGCTTTCTAACGCCCGCATACATGACATGCTGGGATCCTCAAACACGGGATTTCATAAGTGGTCACCCGTTTTTCCTCCTTTCCTCGCTGTGGACCCTTCTCCGTTAGACGTCCGCATCCGCCATCTCCCATGCTGGTGTAATGCATCAGCGTCCCACTGGGGGCGTTATCTGCACCCGCATGACCCACACCCACACCCACTCCCACAGAGATATGGGCGATAATAGGGAGGGTGTTGGGGGTAGTGTATTAGCAACAGGCCGAGTGACAAGTCCGAGAAACAACCACGTCCCTCCCGGCGGATAAGGAGGCCACTGTCGCTGGTTCCACTTTACACCTAAATTAGCCACCAACAGGCTCAGAACCAGCGCCGTTCCCGCCACTTTCTTTTACGTTAATCCGAGTTGGACTGCTGCTAAATCTCCATTTGGAGAGGTTTCAAAGTGGCTGAGTGGGCGGTTAGAGGCAGGGAACTGAGACCGGAGAGACCGACACTGTGCAGGGTCAGCGGTGCATCTCGGTTGGTGGTTTCGTATCAATGACAGATTAATAGTAATAATACAGACATACATATGTTGGTCGTTTCATTATACAGTCTACTCTGTCAATAACGGCCTCTGTCAATCATGAATCTCCGTCAATAATGGCAAAAAGTGCTGGTCCCGTCACGGCACCCCTTTAATTTAATAGCATTGCCTCTGTGTCTAAAGGACAACTGTCTTATGCGGACAATGAGCCATTTTTTCACCTATTTGATCAATATTCTCTGCCAATACTGACATGCCATATACATATTCTATTGAAATGTGTCTTTATTCCATTTTATTTAAATACATTATGTATACAAAACCTCAGGTAAGGACCGTCCTAGTCAGTCAAGTATAAAAGAAAAACATTGGTTTCAACCCATTCCGTCAGTCAGTCTCTGCCTATAACGGACCTCTCTCTATAACAACATATTGCTCCAGCGCCATGGGTGTCCGTTATAGACAGAGTAAACTGTATATATATATATGATATACATATATGTAAATATATATATAAATATATATATAAATATATAAAAATAACATAAATATATACAAATATTTAAATATATAAAAATATATATAATAGATAATATAAATAGTTGCTCTATATTCTATTATGGGAATATCAACATGGACACTATCTATCTTCAGTTCCCTATGTAATAGTATATTCACTGTATCCTATCTAAGTGACTCTGTGTAGTACAGTATTGGCTGCACGGGCGCCACCTGGGAGGGGCTCTAAGCACGGTATGCCAGCTGCGTCTGGCCGTTATCGCTTATAGAGAGGTCGGGACCGTCACAATTTAGATACATACATGGTATATGAAGACACCGTTAAACTGCCAATCCCGTTAAACTGCTTTCCATAAAAAGACAATATTATTATTAAACAGGATAACATAGTTTTTAAAAAATAGTTTGCTCTGGTGCATGTGCTAAATGGAATTGAAAACATTTGCTAGAACTGCTCCTTAAAAGGAAAGACAAACTAAATGCACTCCCTAAACGCTTCATGTCAAAAAGTTCAGGTTTCAAATTATCAAGCCCCTGGAATTTATTAGTCTCAACCTCCCCTTCTAATCGTGGACCAGGACAGTTTGGTTTTACCAACTTTATCATTTGGGAAGTCAATATAATCAATAATATTTGGTAGACACTGGACAATTTGGCTTATTCGTACGATTCATGAAGATTGTGATGACAATACAAATTAGTCACATTTATTTCTCTGTCGACAGATATCTCTGTGGACAGAAAATTCATAGCCCATATATAATATATAGCAGCCATGAGTATACCAATATTGTACCATCGTTATACCCTGATTATATCACGAGCATACCTCGATTATAGCACGATTATACCGCTATAATACAACGATTGTATCACGATTATACCATGACAGTATCACAATTATACCACGGCTGTATCACGATTATAACAAGACTGGATCACAACATCACGATTATACCACGTTTATACCACGATCTTTCCACCATCAAACCACGATTATTCCACGATTATACCATGATCATTCCAAGATCAGTCCATGATCAAACCATGATTGTAGCACGATTATACCACGAGTATACCACGATCATTCCACGATTATATCACGATTATACCACGACAGTTCCACGATTATACCACAATTATACCACGATTATACTATGATAATACTACGATTATACCACGATAGTTCCACGATTATACCAAGATTATACCATGATAGTTCCACGATTATACCACAATTATACCATAGTTATACCATGGTTACACCATGATCATTCCACGATCAAACCATGATTATTCCACGATTACACCACGATCATTCCAAGATTAAACCATGACTATACCACAATAAACCACGATTAAACCACGACTATACCACGATTACACCACGATTAAACCACGACTATACCACGATTACACCACGATTAAACCACGATTATACCACAATTAGACACTGATTATACCACACTAATTACTTCTCGCACGGTCCTGGTTAGCTGACTAAATTGCTCACCCTGCATGTCGTTATGCAAATAAATCCATAATCCATAACTTGAAATTACCGAGCAACAAAAAAGTCCTGAATACTGCATCTGTTACCGCCTTAGACCGTCTTAGCCGTTCATGTCTACGGCCCTAAGAGAAGACTCTACGAAAGAGCCTCTCGCGTTATTTTAACGCGTATTTCTCAAATAAATAGTTGCTATATCTTAAGAAACATATAACGTTAACAGAAATGATTCTTGAATGAGGCACCCTGAACACGTGACAAAGATCATCCCCCCTCCGTCATTCACTTCTCGACTGACCGTCCAGGCAGTACCTTGCCCCCCACACCACCCCACCCCCGGTGTGGCCGTCTCAGCTGCCACAAGGCTGATTTGCGAAATGTCGTTTCTGCGCATGCGCGGATTCGAGTGACGAATGGAGACTGCAGATTTGGGCGTAATCGATTAATCGACTCTGGTCACCCGAGCCACTTTTTGGCGCATGCGCACATCCTGCAGACTCGGGTCGAATAACCGAATAACTCGTAGTGGTAGCTGTTATCCTACAGGTACCAGCTCAGGCATTCCTAGCAAACCCCAGCCAATAGGTGGGTTACTGGCGTCGGGTCGTTTTGCACACGGCACGTGTTTTTGTCGACTCCACTTGCGGTGTTCGATTTGAAATTCTGACGACTCGGATGACCCGAGTCGCCAGGGTCGTGTTAATCGATTACGGCCTGCTCAGTTTTGACGCATGCGCAGATGACGCTGTTGGATTCTGACGCATGCGCAGAAGCAACATTTGGCAAATCAGCCTTGTGGCAGCTGAGACGGCCACACCGGCCCACCCCAACCCCGCCCCCAATACTCTCCCCGGGATTGAGTGCCGATGTAGTGCCTTCCTCTCCTCAAATTGTAACTATTCTACTCATCTTGCTTTACCTTGTCCTAATTAAAGTTACATAAAACGATGATTTTGAGTTTCTCTCATTTTCTGAGATAAAACATATTAGGTTGATAATTTTAATCTACCTTACTCTAGTTTGAAGTAACTTTCATTTTAAATCGCTAACTCTTGAGATATTTGAAATCCAAACATGCTAAATTAATTTTGGCAAGCTTGCCAAAACTCTATCATCATAGGCTTCTGCAGTAACAGGTTCTATTAATTGACTTAGTATCCCCTTATATGTGACGACAAATGTTTAATAAGTGCACCAGTATCTAAGTTAGATATGTAAAATAAAATCTAGATAATTGTTTTGGTTTTGAAAATGTTATGTTTTCATCGAACTATGCAGCTTTAAGGTCAATATTGTTACTTGCAATATTTCACCACGAGACCGGAAGCGGAATAAATTTGCTATATTCAATGACAACTCAGTAATACAATGAACAGGGAAAACTCCGGCTCACTTAACCCTACCAATCTGCTTATCTTTTATAGCTGAGGGGTGGGTAGCAGCAAAGTTAGGCAATCGGCTTGACCTTGCGGGCTTGCGTCCAGGCGGTGACTGACCATACAGACCCTGTCAGACCTGACCGGATTTGGGGAAATGGACAGAAACCAAGCAATGTCTGTTCTGTGTCCGTACAAGTTTTGAACATGCACAAAACTAGGAATGGATGCCGCCGGACTGATGTCTACCGTTCTTGTCCGGTTTCAGTTTGTTTCATCCATTGGCTATCCGTTCATGTCCGTTTCATGTCCATTTCATGTCCATTTCATGTCCGTTTCATGTCTGTTTCATGTCTGTTCATCCAGCGGTCATTGACTCGTTAGCGCAACATTTTGACACATTTTAATACATTTTGATACTTATCACCACCGGACTAGACAATTCTGTCCGTTGCTCAATCCAGCAAGGTGTGACAGCCACTTTAGAGCAGTGAACAGGCTCTGACGTCAGTGCCAGGAGGACCTTACCCACTAGATGGCAGAAACATAACATAAGTATGGAGTTGACGTATAATATATGAAAGTCCAAGCTTTGGTATGACATCACAATCACAACACTATTAATACGCATTGGGGTACTCTGTTAAATTGTTTTGGGAAGCCCATCCTGATTCACTGGGTTCAATCTCAAATAGCACATTCTAGGTATGATCTTTCATTTAAGGAGATGAATGGAGAGCAGGCCACCTATATCCTAACCCACTCTGTCAGATTATCCTCTGTCACATTATCCTAATACTCAGTAATCCAGTCCTTGCTCTAACCTATTAATGCCAACCGTCAAGCTGGGTTGCGACAAGTATCAATGTTGTAAGTCATTCATCTAACCAGGCCGGGGGTTGGAAGCGAGGACTTGCCACACCGGAATACAGCCAGCCAGCATTCCTACTGCTTCAGCCATCCTGTGCGGTCACAAACTGAATAAGCTATCCTAATAATTACCAACTGGTATACTACTCCGTACAGCAACACGCGGCACCAAACTGTAACCAACTGAAAAGTCCGCTAATGGCATAAGAGGCGGATACTGGCAGAGAGAAGGATGGCTGTATTGCGCGGCATTATTTACACGTGGCTGGGTAAAGTACACTGGCTTCGCATCTTGACCCCATTAAATCTGAAAGCCGCTCCAGTCTGTAAGTGTTTAACCTTTTGACCCTACACTATGTCTTAGGGACCTCTGCGGCAGCCAATGCTGCATCGTCCTCTGAAAGCGAAATATTCTCGAAAACAAAAACATTCATCTATATTTGAGCTTAGATATCCAACATAGACACTGGTGCACTAATTTAACATGTATTGTTACACCGAAGGAGTTATTGAGTCAATTTAATAGAACATGTCATTGTTGAAGCCTACGATGTCCAGAATTCTGGTGTGGGTGACAAGATTACATTTAACATCTTCTGACTTCAAATATCTCCCTCTAAAATAAAAGGCACTTCAAACCTAAAGTAACGAGATTATAAAGGGCGCAGAAACAGACCAAGGACCTGTCGAACTGACCTCTTTATCTCGTCTTCGGACTCTTCGTACACCATCGAGAAGATTTCATCTTGGTTAATCTTGGATCTTTGATAAATAAGACGCCGTACTAATGCAACTTTGGGATAGTTTACTCCAGTGTGTGTGGCGTGAGGGGGGGGGGGAGCCACCCGTACACAGCTCCCAACAGCGGGGCGGCACTCCACCAATGCGCCAATGGAGGAAGTAGCAAAGTATATATGTTCCCTTAGCATTTATACTTGTATAATGCGTTATACATCACATATATATACATTCCTCCGAGCTAGTGGAGGAGAGGCCCCACTCAGGAGGCGGACAGGTGCATGCTGGTACCCACCCCACCCCCTGGGATGGGGGGGAGTGCAACCCACTCCTGGACTTATCACATGCGATAACGGGTTTATCACTATCCAAATATATATTAGAACAGATCCTCCGGTGGAGGCGAGGTCGCCCAAAGGTGGAGCCACCAATTTAGTGGTGGGTGTTACTGAGTATAACAATACAATAATAATTCCCTTCCGCATCTTTATACTCGCATACTACTACTATTACTACGTTATACATCACATATATATGCATATCAAGCTCCCAACCTTCCGCACGGGAAGCCGTTCAATGATAAATACCGATGTTTGTTTGTATACCAATGTATACAAACAAATAGTGGGGGGGGGGGGCGTGTGTCAGGGGGGAGGGAGGTTTGATGTAGGAGATAATAGACCTTCCATCCCAATGCCTATTCCGCAATGGGCTTAAGCGGCCACCTACCGGCTGGATGCCCTGTCTGCACGCATGCGCACTCAGAGCTCGCTAATGGCGGAGTCACTTAGCTAGAAAAAAAACCAACCAAACTAGGCCTCCCCAGCCGTTCCCTAATTCTTCTCCCAAAGTGCTATACACTTAGGTGGCGCCCAACATTTAATCAGGATGTATGTAACCTGGTGTACAGTATCCCCCACAGTGAGCTGCTTTCTCAGTGTTCAGCTCACAGACAGGCGAGCATGTCCCTCGATACCATCTGCGCACGTGCGGCCCACACAACTAATAATTCACTGTCCTAAAGCCATGCACCCGTCGGGGTACCCGACTCGCTTACGGGCGCTGGCTGGCTTCCCATTTGAGGTTGCTTGGTTGGTTATGGGAGTTTTACGTCCCGGCAACATCAAAGGTCATATCGGAATGGATACCGACTTGTGACAGTGCACACTCATGGCAACTTTATTGTGCTGCCCCACTGTGAGACAAGGCCATCAGCACCATGAACCGATATCCCAGTCACTCACATTATCCTGATACTGACCCAATCAGCCCTTGCCCTATCCTAATAATGCCAAGCGCCAGGATAGGAAGCAACAAGTATCAATTTTTAAGTCGGCCAGGATTCGTCCCATGTGGGAGTTCTGGAACTTGACCTCTCTGAGTGACTCAAACCAATGACTTACAAAATGTATACTAGTGTAGTAGTCTGCACTGACATCTCAGGCAATGAGCCACATACACAGGGAGGTGTGGATAGGGTGATTGCATCAGGGATCTTAGCTAGGCTAGTGTAATTGTGTTAAGTGCTAGTAGTTGTAGTACCACACAATTTGGTGGATATGGTCGACGAAGTGTTACCAAACCATGCCAGTCTCTGGTGGGAGGTGGCTGTACGTGTTGCTGTTTTTGTTTTTTTTGGTTCCTGGAGTTTACAATTACTTGCCATGGTTTTACTAACAATTGCCGCATACTTGTGGCGGATATAGTCGGCGTGCTGTTAGCAAACGAGGCCAGTTTGCATACACAGAGGTCACAGAGTGAATCCATGTAGACAGTAATTAGGCGCCCTTCGCTGCCCAACAACTGCTTAGTGAACATTGATGATTTAATTGTTCATGTTGTCATTCCAACATGGCTAATTCGCGCGTGGCATTAGAGTTATGAGGCAGCCCTCTTAGTTTGATTCCTCCAAACCCATTGTGGCCACCTACCGCATATCCACCGAACCACATCTCGTGGCACGATAATGATGTCACTTTCAGTCAAGTCCAGCCCACCCCGGGCACTCTACCGCCAGATGCCGAACCGAGAATACATCAGCCGCAAACTTTGCCACCCACTCAGCCCTACACAAAAGAACTGAGACACTCACAATAGGGTTGGCCCCTGAGTGGATCGTTCGAACCCCAACCCCTTAACTATATACTGAATAAGGTTCCATTTCATGCAGCTCTTTGTTTGGGGTTGATGAATTATGGGCAGGAGGTTGGACACAGCTGTGAGGGTGGAGAGAGAAAGCCAGTGTATGGGGGCTGGAGGCGGAGTGAACTCTTTAGTCATAGTGCGAGGTGACATACAGGCAATGCAAATGAACAAAGTACAATCATAAATCAAATCAAGAACAGTAAGCAAAAATCAAGAACAGTAAGAACAGTAGCATAGAGGGCAATCAATGTTCATCAGAGGAAAGTCCAGGGGGAAGAAGGAGCCCCGAACAGCTCTCCACCATAGGAAGGGGAAGATAGAGTAAGTAAGGGTGAGTGGGTGGGTAGATCTAGAAGAAATATGTCAGGGGAGAGCTACTGGAGGCGGCTGGTGGCGGAGTGGCTGGAGGCAGCAGCAGGCCCGGGTTATAAGGGCGGGGACCCAGGGGGGGGGCGTTACATAACCCAACGGTCAACGGCCCCGGCAGGCAGGAGGAGGGGGAGGGGTACTCCTCCTCTGCCGCGAATCAAATGCAATGCAAACATTACGACCAATGCCGAGCGCCTGGCTAGGAAGCAACAAGTATCAATTTTTAAGTCATTGATTTGACTCGACCAGGGTTCGAACCCACGACCCCACGATCTACCAGCAAGGGAGGCGGATGCTCTAACTCATTCGGCCATCCCGTCTGGTCTACATATATATATGTGATGCATAACTGAGGTACTGAGAACTGAGCCATCAGCGGTTATTGTTAATGTTAAGATGCCAAAGACATCTGCTGCATAAGGTCTATTGCAAGCAGCAATTGTCCCCAAAGTAACACAGCCGGTACCAGCTGCTTTTTCTGCTGGAATTACTATGCCATCTGCTGTTCCGCCTATATTTGTTTGTTATGTAAAGCACCTGAGAATGGCTTGCTGGATCGGGCGCTATATAAATATTTTATTATTATTATAATGCATTATACAAGTATAAATGCGAGGGGAATGTATATTGTATATATCTATTCCTCCTTGGCGCATTGGTGGTGCCCCCACCCCAGCTGTTGGGGTAATTGTTGGGCAGGCCCCCCCTCGTGCCACACACACTGAAGGACATTTTTTACATATGTACGTATAGATATGCATGTATGCATATATGCACATATATATGCAAATATACTTACATATATACAGATATACACACATATATATGTCTATATATATACACTCCTATATATACATATACGCAGATATTCATATATATGGACATATATATGTTTATATATACATTGATATATAAATATATACATTTTCTACTCAACACATCTATAGATAAATAGCTTAAAACAATAACATATCCGAAATTAATTTGATTAAAGTGTATTTTATTCATCGAATAATATCTCTTGTCAGCGCCAGAGCACTGGTCTTCCGGCCGTACAGTACAATTCCTTAATACATAAATGAAACTACTATCAGTTACTGAGTGTAATTAATCTATGCAATTCCCCTCAGTAGTGCAGTCTGAGTTTGCACACCCATTGAGCGGATTTACGACACCACATTATCCACATTGCAATACCGAGCCTACCTAGCCCGAGCCAAATCTCATAACCAAAAAACAACCCAAACCATCAACAATACGGCTGCATATTATGCTTGGAACAAACTAGAACACATGCTTACACTAAGCTTGGCTATAGCTAAAATAGACTTAAGATTACTTCCATAACCTGATTCTCGCCTGTTAACCATAATGGCAGTTTATACATAAGGCTTAAAGGGTCAGTAACATGATCAAAACAACATTAAATATTCACAAATATTATTATCAAACATGACCAGTCATAATTTGTACGCAGGTTTAAGCCACAGTATATCAAAAATTAAACTGTCATACCCCAAAACTAATTGGGAAAGTATCTAATTGTGGGGGAAAGTACAAACTTGTTGGGGAAAGGACACAATCTTTTTACAAATACACCTTTTTGCGGGGAAAGTGCACAATTTTTCTCCACTGGAGTACCCAAGTAGGATATTTGCGGTATACATGTTTGCTATTATCTAGGAGTTATTTAGGGTCCAACCAAATCTGAGGGTCTCTATGGTAAAGGTTGTGGTTATTAGTGCCATTCAGCTATAATCACAGATAGTGATTATAGCTGAGTGGTATTAAGCAAAACGCTATTTATTTTGTGAACAGGCTCTGATGTCAGTGCCAGGAGGACCGAACCCACTAGATGGCAGAAACATAACATAAGTATGGAGTTGACGTATAATATATGCAAGTCCAAGCTTTGGTATGACATCACAATCACAAAACTATTAATACGCATGGGGTACTCTATGGAATATATTAAAGCCTTATTAAAAAGCTAAATAGAGTGCCCATTAAGGTGGTTCATGAATAGCTTTTAGTCAAAAATTCCATTCTAACTGTGATCTTTCAATAAGATACACTGAATACTCATGAAGAAATACATGTTACAATTAAGTGACAAGAATTTTAAGCTTTGAGGCATCCTAGGTACACCCACGTTGGCTACACCATTGCTTTTTGTGGTAGTTGCCATCTATATACAAATAACCGCAACGGCTACTAGAATGTCTGCCGCTGTGCTTAACAAACTCTAATAACTGGTTAGATTGGAATTAATTGCACACCTCCTCATAGTATCATATTTAAGAAAATAAAGACTCATAGACCTACACATAAACATGAGAACACCATTTAAAAATAAATGCCTGTCTAAATAATAAATCGATTCTCGACACTTGGTTGTGTGGTGCCATTTTGGCTTGCTCTATGGGGGTGATTACCACATGTAGCCATTAAACCCATGGAGCTATTCATGAACCACCTTAATGGACACTCTATTTAGCTTTTTAATAAGGCTTCTTAATCGACTCTCCATTCCTCTTTAACGTAAAAGCTGCTTAATGGAGATTTTAGCTTTTGTTTTATTTTAAATGAAGCTCTTCCGATGATTGAATATTGCTTTGTAAATAGATTAAGACTCATTTAATGAGGTTCCATTCCATAGAAGAAAATATAGATCTTTTCTGGACACTGTAATCTTTTCTTTTTTAATCGGACACATCCATTGACTATCTATCTATTTTTTAAATTGTTGTTGGTTTTGTTTTAATCAAAGAAAATGGTCCTTCACTGACTCTATTCATTAAAAGAAATACTAGCCCTTTGTTGCACTCTCTGTTCCATTATATAAAAATAAATTCCTTCATTTACCCTGTACTTCATTTATTTAAATAAAGGCTCTGCCATTTACGCTCTATTTCATTTATATAAATAAGGATCCCTCATTTAATCTATATTCCATTTATTTAAATCAGGCTACTTCATTTACTCTCTGTTCTACTTATTTAACTAAGGCTTTTTAAAAATTTAATCTCTATTCTAGTTAGTTAAATAAGCTTCCTTCATTTGATCTATATTCCATTTCTTTAAATAAGGATCCCTCATTTAATCTATATTCCATTTATTTAAATAAGGCTACTTCAGTAACTCTCTATTCTACGTATTTACCTAAGGGTCTTTCATTTAATCTCTAATCCATTTACTTAAATAAGGTTCCTTCATTTAATCTCTATTCCATTTATTTAAATAAGGCTACTTCATCTACTCTCTATTCTACTTATTTACCTGAGGCTCTTTCATTTAATCTCTATTCCATTTAGTTAAATAAGGTTCCTTCATTTAATCTTTATTCCATTTATCTAAATAAGGCTACTTCAGTTACTCTGTATTCTACTTATTTACCTAAGGATCTTTCATTTAATCTCTATTCCATTTATTTAAATAAGCTTCCATCATTTATCCTCTATTACATTTACTTAAATATAGCTCCTTCATGTAATCTCTATTTCATTTATCTAAATAACGATCCCTCATTTAATTTCTATTCCATGTATTTAAGTAAAGCTCCTTCATTTAATCTCTATTCCATTTATTCAAATAAAGCTCCTTCATTTAATCTCTATTCCATTTATTTAAATAAGGTTCCTTCATTTATTCTCTATTCCATTTATTTAAATACAGCTCCTTCATTTAATCTATATTCCATTCATTTAAATAAAGCTCCTTCATTGAATCTCTATTTCATGTACTTAAGTAAAGCTCCTTCATTTAATCTCTATTTCATTTATTCAAATAAAGCTCCTTCATTTAATCTCTATTCCATTTATTCAAATAAAGCTCCTTCATTTAATCTCTATTCCATTTATATAAATAAGGTTCCTTCATTTATTCTATATTCCATTTATTTAAATACAGCTCCTTCATTTAATCTATATTCCATTCATTTAAATAAAGCTCCTTCATTGAATCTCTATTTCATGTACTTAAGTAAAGCTCCTTCATTTGATCTCTATTTCATTTATTCAAATAAAGCTCCTTCATTTAATCTTTATTCCATTTATTCAAATAAAGCTCCTTCATTTAATCTGTATTCCATTTATTTAAATAAAGCTCCTTCATTTAATCTGTATTCCATTTATTCAAATAAAGCTCCTTCATTTAATCTCTATTCCATTTATTTAAATAAAGCTCCTTCATTTAATCTCTATTTCATTTATTCAAATAAAGAACCTTCATTTAATCTCTATTCCATTTATTCAAATAAAGGTATTTAAATGAATATCTATTCCTGTACTTAACTAAGGCTCTTTAAGTGAATCTCTATTCCATTACAGAAAAGAGGTTCCTCTATTAACCCTCACTCACTTTCAGTTAAATGCTCCTTTATTGACTTACTATATTGTATTTTCATCGCACAACTGCTTGTCCCTCTGTCACCTATACCATACCTATCACACCCGCCAGTGGTGCCTCCCAGCACATACCAGCGAAATCCGCCACTGCCATATTTACCTTGCTTGGTTGTTGGAGCTTTAAGTCCTGGCAACATCTAAGGTCATATCAGGATGCGCACCGACTTGTGACAGTGCACATTCATGGCGACTTCATAGTGCCTACCCACTTGAAGACCAGACCACCAGGACCAGGACCTGAAATCCCACTCAGTCATATTATCCGGAGACTGAAATAGCCAGTTCTTGCCCTATGCTAATAATGCCGCACACCTGGCTAGGAAGCAACAAGTATCACATGTTAAGTTATTGGATTGACAAGGATTCAGACCCGTGGGTTCCAATCCCAGGATCTACGAGAAGGTGAGACAGATGCTCAACTCATTCGGCCATCCCGTCTAGTGTTTACATTGGTAATGCACCGTAACCATGGACCGCCCTTAGCAACGCCATGCCCGCCATTGACTGTCACATGACCGATCACATGATCACCTCGATTAGCCAATCAGCCAGGCTCCTTCCTGCGGCGTATGTGGTGCCTACGGATCGTAGATTATCGTTAGCTAGACTATACAGAAAGCATAGGCTCTGTTATATAGTCTCTATATTAAAACAGAAGAATAAGGTTTGTTTGTTTGTTTGTTGTTGTTTTACGTCCTAGCAACATCCAAGGTCATATCAGGACGGGGAAGAATAAGGAGAAGAAGAAGAAGAAAAATAAAAATAATAACACAACCTTCCACATGAGAAGTTAATCATCGCTCTTATGAATTCGGACACTCCGCCCCCCCCCCCCAATAGGGGAAACAATATAATAGTAGTTATAGAGGAGATTATCAAACAGGGAAACACTATAATACGTGGTTATACTTATAGAGGAGATTATCAAATCGGAAAACAATATAATACATAGTTATATAGGAGAATATCAAATGGGGAAACAATATAATATGTAGTCATAGAGGAGATTGTCAAATGGGAAAACAATATAATACGTAGTTATAGAGGAGATTATCAAACAGGGAAACAATATAATATGTAGTTATAGAAGAGATTGTCAAATGGGAAAACAATATAATACGTAGTTATAGAGGAGATTATCAAACAGGGAAACAATATAATACGTGGTTATAGAGGAGATTATCAAATAGGAAAACAATATAATACATAGTTATAGAGGAGATGATCAATAATATCAAACGGGGAAACAATATAATACGTAGTTATAGAGGAGATTATCAAACAGGGAAACAGTATCACATGTAGTTATAGAGAAGATTATCAAATGGGAAAACAATATAATATGTAGTTATAGAGGAGATTATCAAACTGGGAAACAATATAATATGTAGTTATAGAGGAGATTATCAAACGGGGAAACAATATAATGCGTAGTTATAGAGGAGATTATCAAACCGGGAAACAATATAAAACGTAGCTATAGAGGAGATTATCAAAAGGGGAAACAATATAATATGTAGGTGTAGAGGAGATTATCAAATGGGAAAACAATATAATATGTAATTACAGAAGAGATTATTGAACTGGGAAACAATATAATATTTAGTTATCGGAGATTATCGAACTCGGAAACAATATAATACATTGTTATAGAAGAGATTATCAAATGGGGAAACAATTTAATACGTAGTTATAGAGGAGATTATCAAATGGGGAAAGAATATAATATGTAGTTATAGAAGAGATTATCAAATGAGTTGAGCATCCGCCTCCGGTTTTAATCGGTTGTGGGTTTTGAAGTCTGATGAAAACAATCACATAGATTTGATTCTACATATCTAAATTAGATATTGGTTAACTTATTAAGCATCGGTCGCCGCATAGAAAGGAATACTGAGGCAATTTAATAGACCGCGTTAATGTAGAAGCCTATGGTGTTACAGATTTAACATGTTTGCGAAAATATATTTGGCAAGTTTGCACTTCAATTATCTCAAGGTAGCCATTGAAAACACAAGTTACTTCAAACGAAAGTAAGGTAGATTATACCGATCAACCTAATATATTTATCTCAGAAAGAGACAGAAACTCAAAACCAACGCATTATGCAGCTTTAATCAACGAATTTACACCTAAGAAAAAAGAAAAAAGTATATACAGATGAACCTCGATCCAACAGACTAATACTAGTAATAGGGGGAGCAGTTGTCCGTTAAAGCCGTTTGTCCGTTGCAGCGACGATATTGCTTTATCTGTAGGTATATGACCTTAGATGTTGCTAGGATGTTAAATTTTAACAAACAAACCTGCACAGCTCTGTGCATGGCACTATGTGTGCATGACACTATGTGTGCATGGCACTATGTGGGCATGTTTGTAAGTGTGAATGAGTATGCATATGTGTGAGTATGCATTACACATGTGTGGGAGCCTAGCTCACTCTAGCGGATTGTGTCCGTTGGATCCGGAATCCGTTGCATCGGTGTCCGTTGCATCGAGGTTCATCTGTATATCGCTTTTGTATGGCTATTTTATTCCTACATCACATGTCCACAACCAACACGAGTCCGATGACATCACTAGCGCTTCCCGCACACTGGCAGGTCATGTTTGCTGAACAATTACTACAACGCCACCAAGTGGCGGGCACGGCCGGCGGGCGCTGCGGTGGAGAGCACTACAAAGAGGTGGCGCTGGGGGCACTGCTGATAGTGGTGGCGCCTCCTGGTGAGATATCGGTGACGCTATGCGGCAAAGTACACAGAGACCTCTGGCGCCAGGAGGCCGCGGCCCTCGTGAATATTCCATGCCCTGTCGGGCACTACATCCTTCTCCACAACCACCCGCCATTGTTGTTATTATTTGTCTTTTTTTATTCTTTCTTTCTTTGTTTTCAGTCACGGCTCCATCTATTGGGTGTTTCCCCACCTGCTCTTTAGTATATCCAGGCTACTGGAAACGCGGACTTGTAACCCCCCCCCCCACCCCTCCTTACTAACCCCACACCCCACCACCACCGCCACCACCACCACCACCACCACGCCACACACATACACCATACCTCGTCAGCACGCGATTGCCTGGGGGAAATACCGATCTATTTTCGTTCTTGTGTGTGTACAAAAACACATATCATACACACAGCACAGCGAACAAAAAAAACCCACAAAGACACAGTCTGAAATGTCTTAAAGTATGTCTCTTATAATAAATACCCATGTAATATGATTCTAACAGCGGAATGGGAGATGGGTGGATGGGGGTGGGAGGGAGGGTAGGGTGCGGGGTGGGAGTATGGGTGGGTGCGGGATGGGAGTGACGGGTGGAGTGGTGAGGGGTCGGTGTGAGGGTAGAGTAGGTGTGAGGGTGGGGTAGGTGTGCGTGAGGGGGTGGGGGTGAGTGTCGGTGGAGGTGGGAGTGAGGGTGGGTGGGGGTGGGAGTGGGAGTGAGATTGAATTGGGTGGGAGTGAGGGTGGGGTGCGGGGTCGGTGTGAGGGTGGAGTAGGTGTGAGGGTGGAGTAGGTGTGAGGGTGGGGAGTGGGAGTAGGAGTGAGGGTGAAGTGGGTGGGAGTGAGGGTAGGGTGAGGGGTCGGTGTGAGGGTGGAGTAGGTGTGAGGGTGGAGTAGGTGTGAGGGTGGGGTGGGGTGAGTGTCGGTGGAGGTGGGAGTGAGGGTGGGTGGGGGTGGGAGTGGGAGTAGGAGTGAGGGTGGAGTGGGTGGGAGTGAGGGTGGGTGGGGGTGGGAGTGGGAGTGAGGTTGAATTGGGTGGGAGTGAGGGTGGGGTGCGGGGTCGGTGTGAGGGTGGAGTAGGTGTGAGGGTGGAGTAGGTGTGAGGGTGGGGGTGCGGGTGAGTGTCGGTGGAGGTGGCAGAGAGGGTGGGTGGGGGTGGCGTGGGAGTGAGGGTGGAGTGGGTCGGAGTGAGGGTGGGGTGCGGGGTCGGTGTGAGGGTGGAGTAGGTGTGAGGGTGGAGAAGGTGTGAAGTTGGGGGTGCGGGTGAGTGTCGGTGGAGGTGGCAGTGAGGGTGGGTGGGGGTGGGAGTGGCAGTGAGGTTGAATAGGGTGGGAGTGAGTGTGGGGTGCGGGGTCGGTGTGAGGGTGGAGTAGGTGTGAGGGTGGAGTAGGTGTGAGGGTGGGGGTGCGGGTGAGTGACGGTGGAGGTGGCAGTGAGGGTGGGTGGGAGTGGGCGTGAGGGTGGGAGTGGGCGAGTGGGTGGGAGTGAGTGTTGGGTGTGGGGTCGGTGTGAGGGTGGAGTAGGTGTGAGAGTGGAGTAGGTGTGAGGGTGGAGTATGTGTGAGGGTGGGTGTGAGTGTCGGTGGGGGTGGGAGTTAGGGTGCAGCGGGTGGGAGTGAGGGTGCGGTGCGGGGTGTGAGTGAGGTGGGTGGGGGTGGGAGTGGGAGTGAGGGTGGAGTGGGTGTGAGGATGGGTCGGTTGGAGGGTGTGAGAGGATAAGCGAGGCTGGGCAGGCTCTCTACCTGCAGAGTAGATAAACCTGTCATGTTTGATCAGTTACCACTCACCCGCTGCACTACAACATATAGGATATGTCTAAGTGCATTCTCAAACTCTCGACCAGTAGCGACCAATCAGTTAAAAAATCCCACCTACTCAAATAAGTAAACCTGGAAATGATTCTAGTTGGATCTATACAACCACCACTCACCCCTGTGATTCCCTTGAAGATCATTTCAAACCCAAAGACCCACCCGGAACCCCACCATAACCACCTTTTTGTCAAGGATATCAGCTTGATAAAGATGTTCAGTTATACCTCCCCCCTTCTCCACTCTCGCCGTACTAGTCGAAGATGGCTAACATCTCTGTTTCCTTTTGTTGTCTTACATGTGTATGTCTCTCATTCACAATCTATCGTTCATACCAAAGCTTTGTTTTGTCTTTTCTTGTAATTCTCCATCTACATACTTATAACTCTGTTTACTGTGTAGCATCATTGATCTTTAGAGCTGCAAGCACTGCACTGACAACATATCTTATTTACAGGAATAGAACCACTTGGAGAAATGCTGCAAAACCCTGACAGACACAGACAATGTAGAGCTATGCCATGGATCCAGGTACACATTTTTCTTGAAGATTTATACTGCCTATCATGGATAAGTCTGAATAGACTTGTTTTCACCATTAGACAGTTTGTCGATAGAAACCCTGAGTCTACACTTTTACCGACCCAAGGGATGTTTAACCTCCCACACCACATAGACATGGTATGAGAGCAACTGGCCTTTGGCGTCGCTGTAAGTTATACACAGTGGTGGAAATCCAAATTGGCAGAGGTGGGGGCACAGGGAATCGAACCACTGACCTTCAGATTAGGAGTCCGACCTAGAAAAAAGTCAGACACTCTAACCACTCCGCCACAGAGAACACCACAGGAGTAATTTATTGCTAGACAATACTGGGAATGCACAATAAATACTTAGTGAGATGAGCTTGGGTGAGTTATGTTACTTCCGTATTAATACTATGTTACTTCCGTAATACTAGCCGGCACGAGCCCATCGGTACGAACCCCGACTGAGTCAAACTGATGACTTACATAATCCATACTTTTCACTACCTAGTTTTGTGTTCGGTATTAAACAAGGGCACAGTCACGGAGAGGGCAGGGCCTGGGTTGTTCAGTATCAGGATAATGTTACTGAGAAGGACAAGTGATCCTGGCTCTGGTCTTCAATTGCAGTAGGGAAGCACTATGCAGTCAACCCATGAGTGCAGACTGTCGCAAGTCGGCACCGATCCTGATATGATCTCACATGTTACCAGGGCATAAAACCCCAACACAATCAAACGTAGAAAAGATCTTCAAATCCTAGTCACAAGTCGGTACCCCTCCTAATATGACATCAGATGTTACCAGGGCACGCCAAAACAAACAAAATGTAGAAACGATCTTCAAATTCCAAATGTTAATGGACCAAAAAAAAGAATCAAAATTGCAAATGTCAGCCATCAACAAGTAGCAGACGACAACAACGCCCGTTTAATGGTCTTCTACCCGCCCTATACGCATCTCCTTCTTTCTAACACCCCATTCACAGCCAGCACCCTGACAGTAAGGGCGAGGGCGATAATAGGGTGGGTCACGGGACTTCCGGTGCTGCCCCCCATCGGTCATCGCGAGAGATATGACCTTTACAAGGTCAGGAACGAGGAGCAGGCGCACACGCTCTGAGCGGGGGGGGGGGGGGGGGGGGCTCGCTGTGGTGGTAGTCGTGGAGTGGTGGGGTGGTGGGGTGTTGGGGTGGTGGCGCCGAGTACTGTAGTGTACACCTGCATGCAAAATGGCGGGCTTTGCAGCGGCACCTAGCGGCGAATAAGCTAGTGCACACTGAAAGGAGAATGTAGACAACCAGGCGGAGCGAGGTGAGAGCAGAGAAGAGAAATCAGAGTGCAGAGAGGAGAGGAGAGTGCAGAGGGGGTGCAGAGAGGAGAGTGCAGAGAGGAGAGTGCACATAGGAGAGCGGAGAGTATAGACGAGAGCCAGATAGGAGAGATGACAGTGCACAGGAGAGTGCAGAGAGGAGAGGGGAGGGGAGAGTGCAGAGAGTAGAGTGCAGAGAGGAGAGTAGAGTGCGGAGGGGAGTGCAGAGAGGAGAGATCAGAGGACAGAGGAGAGCCAGATAGGAGAGATGAGAGTGCACAGGAGAGAGCAGAGAAGAGAGGGGAGAGTGCAGCGCGGGGCGGACAGTGCAGAGGAGAATGCAGGGGAGAGTGTAGAGAGGAGAGTGCAGAGAGGAGAGTAGAGTGCAGAGGGGAGTGCAGAGAGGAGAGATGAGAGTACAGAGGATAGTCAGATAGGAGAGATGAGAGTGCCCAGGAAAGTGCGGAGAGGAGAGGGGAGAGTGCAGAAAGGCGAGGACAGTGCAGAGGAGAATGCAGGGGAGAGTGCAGAGTGGAGATTGCAGCTTCAGCACTGACAAGTCCTCTTAAACTGACTTAGTCTTCCCTTCTGTGTAGTAATACATGTGTAGTAAGTGTACCAGTATGATCAGTTGGAGATGTGAAATCAAATCTAGATGGGTGTTTTGGTTTAGACAATTTCATATTTTCCTCTGACTATCTAGATTTATGCAGGTTGTGTTGTTAATGTTACTCCCCCTTTAAGTGTTTACATGAGAAAACTGGAAATTGTCGCCAATATCTTTCACACATCAAAGTAGCAATATATGATCAGGGATGGAAATTTCCCACTAATCAGGATCTTCCCGACTACTGGGCAATGACCCACCATTTTAGTCCTATGCACCAGGATGAGAATTTCCCGCCAATCGGTATTTTCATGACTATTGGGCAATGACCCACCATTTTAGTCCCATACACCGGGATGAGAATTTCCCACCAATCGGCATTTTCATCACTATTGGGCAATGACCCACCATTTTAGTCCTATACACCGGGATGAGAATTTCCCACCAATCGGTATTTTCATGACTATTGGGCAATGACCCGCCATTTTAGTCCTATACACCAGGATGAGAATTTCCCGCCAATTGGTATTTTCATGACTATTGGGCAATGACCCGCCATTTTAGTCCTATACACTGGGATGATAATTTCCCACCAATCGGCATTTTTACGACTATTGGGCAATGACCCACCTTTTTAATCCTATACACCAGGATGAGAATTTCCTGCCAATCGGCATTTTTACGACTATTGGGCAATGACCCACCTTTTTAATCCTATACACAGGGATGAGAATTTCCCGCCAATCGGCAACTTCCCGAGAATTGGGCAATGTCCCGCCTTTTGACGTCTGACCTGTTCTCATCCCCTTATTACATAGCTACGTCACTCCAGCTCTATAATTCAGGTCAATGGCATACACCGAGAAGCGGTGTATTAAGTTGGCTGGTTGGGAATCAGATACATTAGCGCTCAATTCTAAAGGAAGCCACGTGACGCATGTTCACCTCTGTGTTATTGATGGCCGAGGCAGGCAGGACGGGTGCTCTATTAGTTTGTAATCAATATCCTCACAGCGTTTGCTATGCAGCTCACAATGGGAACCGCGGCTCAGTTCTTCATCGAATGTGCACAAAGAAAGATGCCTTAGTGAAGGAACATGATTAATGGCTCCACTGTAAATAAGGTAGCAGTGATGGACTATCTGAGCACACATCTCCATCTTCACACACACACCGCCTCTTCATTTCTACTCTCCGCCGGTCTCTGCACTGTCCTCTCTGCACTGTCCTCTCTGAACTCTCCTCTCTGCACTCTCCTCTCTGCACTGTCCTCTCTGAACTCTCCTCTCTGCACTCTCCTCTTTGCACTCTCCTCTCTGCACTCTCCTGTTTGCACTCGCCACTCTCCTCTGCACTCTCCTCTCTGCATTCTCCTGTCTCCTCTCTGCACTCTCCTCTCTGCACTCTCCTGTCTCCTCTCGGCACTCTCCTATTTGCACTCTCCTATTTGCACTCTCCTGTCTCCTCTCTGCACTCTCCTCTCTGCACTCTCCTGTCTCCTCTTGGCACTCTCCTCTTTGCACTCTCCTCTCTGCACTCTACTCTCTGCACTCTCCTGTCTACTCTCTGCACTCTCCTGTCTCCTCTCTGCACACTCCTGTCTCCTCTTGGCATTCTCCTCTTTGCACTCTCCTGTCTCCTCTCCTGTCTCCTCTCTGCACTCTCCTCTCTGCACTCTCCTGTCTCCTCTTGGCACTCTCCTCTTTGCACTCTCCTCTCTGCACTCTCATGTCTCCTCTCTGCGCTCTCCTCTCTGTACTATCCTCTCTGCACTCTCCTCTCTCAGCTCCATGGACTGTGGGAGTCCCTCATAGTCATCTGCTGCTCCAGCCTCCCCACCTCAGCTCCGATGGTGGCGCCACCACTGCTTCACACTGTAACCGACACTACGTTGTTCCTCTAGCCGGAGTAAAAACGCTCTCACCCACCATCATGTCTTCCTCTTCTTCACTTTGTAGGCAAACTATTATACTTATATAATAAAGGAACATATATATATGCGTGTGTTATTTGTGTTCCACCGAACACACATAGTGTTTGTATTAAGGTTTAATCTGGAGGTTCGGCCCACCCTTCCGCTTCAAAATAGAATTGTCAGCTCTCCATGAATTGAGCAGAAAGGAATTGAGACAAAACCAACCAACAAACAAAAAACAAACACAATTCACACACACACAAAAACACACAATTGTATGCGTAATTCAAGGGTTCCAATCAGCATTAAGCACGTTGTAAATGGTCCGATTCAATGGGACACTTCTCAGGGTCAGTTCGACTAAATGTTTGTCAAACATATCCACCAAATTACACTAAATTAATCATACCATTATTGTTATATGTTCCTCATTCAAGCCAGATTAATAACACAATCGATGCCGATTAATGGCTATTTAAACTATTTTTTTAATGAAATTCACATTTAAACTATTTCCTATTAATGTCAAATTAAACTATTCCCCAGTTTCCTTAATTGAGTGTCATTGCAAATCATAGCCAATTACACTCCCTATATCACTGACAAATACATTTTAAAAACGGGTAGTAGATGACTGTATTCAATGCAGGCTTCCAAAGCTGGGTGGGCTTCGTTGATTAATTAAATGAGGTCATATGTCCTAACACCACACCATCCGATTTGCAGATTTGTACCAAATTGTACCTATGCGCTCTTCGGGCAGCTTTATAGTGCTGCCAAATTGAGATGTGCATCATTCTACACGAGTTGTCAAACCATCTAAAGGTGAAGAAGACAAGGCGGGCAAAGGAAGAAGTGGGAAGACAACATCAGGGAATGGACACGTCTGGAGTTCAGGAAGTCCCAGAAGACTGTGCAGAACAGGCAAAACTGGAGAAAACTTGCTACAATTCATTTGTGGTACCCCAACGACCCTCACGGTTAAGGTATTCATGCTGATGAGGAATCACCAACTATATTGCACTATCACATTATCCTGACACTCAGTCAACTAGTTCTCATAGTATCCTGGTAATGTCTGGCGCAATAGCAACAAGAATCGATTGGGTAGGTCAGTCATATGTAAAGCCAGAACAAACAACAAACCTCGCACATTGGAATCGCGTAGTTTGACCCTTCACACACAAACAATTTGGCAGTCTAATATATGGTACGGTGTAGGTCTAATCTTGAAGAAGAAAAAAAGAACCTAAAATAAGTATAACAATCTTTAAAAGCTAAAATTGTTGTTTAAAAGAAAAGGTACAAAACTAAAAATAAATATATTTAATACAATAACATACTAGACTTGATTGAACAGTGGAGCACCCCTGAAGCCTGAAGCCTGTTTCAGCTGTGACTAACGTACTTCCAGTGTCCTAGATGTGCGCCCAGCACTGTGAAGACGGCGGGATGTGGCACTTAGGGGCGCAAGAGGGCACGGTGGGTAGTGGAGGGTAGTGGAGGGTAGTGGATGGGGAGGTGGAGGTGGCATGGAGTAGGAAGAGTAGTAGTTGGGAGGAGGGAGAAGGGGAGAAGGGGTGGGAGGCTTGCCCTTAACCAAGCACGTAAGACGACAAGACTGCTGGTACCTGGTGCCAGTGACACAACGAGAATCAGCCTTGTTTGTTGTTGTTTGTTGTTGCTTTTGCTGTTATGGTTTGTTGTTGTTATTGTTGCTGATGTTGTTCTTGTTTGTTGATTTTTATGTTATTATATGTTGTTGTTTTTGTTATTGTGTGTTGTTGTTTTTGCTTTGTTGTTTGTTGATGTTTTTGCTGTTGTTTGTTGTTGTTTTTGCTGTTGCTGTTGTTGTTTGTTTCTATGCAGGAGGTCCCAGATCAATCCAAACCGCATTAGTCACGTGAGAGTTTTACACAAATTGATATTTTTGGATACCATCGCTGATACTGGTATACCACTGGCGCAGCACTATAAAGTCACCTTTAGTCACAGGTCGGTATCACGACCGGTATGACCTCAGTTGTTGCTAGAACACAAAACCATGATAAACCATGGTGACCTTATGGCATAAAACGAGGTAGCGATTGACAAGATCCCAAGAGAATATGACAATATACTGAGGGTTTGGTCCGGACTATGCAGTTTTAAGTGAAGTTGCATTGTGTATCAGACAGTCGAGACCAGACTACTTGCATCAGGTCGGCTTCCATCTGCTCAGTTGAAGCCCTGTATTGAGACCGTGTTGAATTGTGGGACGCCGAAGGGGAAGTTGTGAAGGAGCCATTACAGCAAGCCTGTAAGATGTATTGTACACACCCTACTTCCGGTCAGCACCAAATTGCCATTCTCGCCGCCAGGCGTCGCCACCACAACCATGGCGACCATTTGCAATTTGAAAAGCCACACTTTTCTTGTTTCATTTGTTGATTTAGGTTTGGTGAGAACAATTGGGCCTCCCCCATGTCATCCTGCATGGCGATCAAGTTGCTGGTAGGTAGGCGGGAATTTAATTGTGACCAATTGGGCCTCCCCCATGTCATCCTGCATGGCGATCAAGTTGCTGGTAGGTAGGCAGGAATTCAATTGTGAACAATTGGACCTCCCCCATGTCATCCTGCATTACGATCAAGTTGCTGGTACGTAGGCGGGAATTCAATGGTGAACAATTGGGCCTCCCCAATGTCATCCTGCATGCCGATCAAGTTGCTGGTAGGTAGGCAGGAATTCAACTGTGACCAATTGGGCCTCCCCCATGTCATCCTGC
The DNA here is from genome assembly GCA_030323885.1 of Branchipolynoe longqiensis. Taxonomy (NCBI): domain Eukaryota; kingdom Metazoa; phylum Annelida; class Polychaeta; order Phyllodocida; family Polynoidae; genus Branchipolynoe; species Branchipolynoe longqiensis. The sequence goes on from CM059197.1 coordinate 26,391,124, forward strand.
ATGCCGATCAAGTTGCTGGTAGGTAGGCGGGAATTCAACTGTGACCAATTGGGCCTCCCCAATGTCATCCTGTGTGGCGATCAAGTTGCTGGTAGGTAGGCGGGAATTCAATGTTGAACAATTGGGCCTCCCCCATGTCATCCTGCATGGCAATCAAGTTGCTGGTAGGTAGGCGGGAATTCAATGGTGAACAATTGGGCCTCCCCCATGTCATCCTGCATGGCGATCAAGTTGCTGGTAGGTAGGCGGGAATTCAATGGTGAACAATTGGGCCTCCTCCATGTCATCCTGCATGGCGATCAAGTTGCTGGTAGGTAGGCGGGAATTCAATGTTGAACAATTGGGCCTCCCCCATGTCATCCTGCATGGCGATCAAGTTGCTGGTAGGTAGGCGGGAATTCAATTGTGAACAATTGGGCCTCCCCCATGTCATCCTGCATGGCGATCAAGTTGCTGGTAGGTAGGCGGGAATTCAATGTTGAACAATTGGGCCTCCCCCATGTCATCCTGCATGGCGATCAAGTTGCTGGTAGGTAGGCGGGAATTCAATTGTGAACAATTGGGCCTCCCCCATGTCATCCTGCATGGCGATCAAGTTGCTGGTAGGTAGGCGGGAATTCAATGTTGAACAATTGGGCCTCCCCCATGTCATCCTGCATGGCGATCAAGTTGCTGGTAGGTAGGCGGGAATTCAATTGTGAACAATTGGGCCTCCCCCATGCCATCCTGCATGGCGATCAAGTTGCTGGGAGGTAGCAGGGAATTCAATGGTGAACAATTGGGCCTCCCCCATGTCATCCTGCATGGCGATCAAGTTGCTGGTAGGTAGGCGGGAATTCAATGGTGAACAATTGGGCCTCCCCCATGTCATCCTGCATGGCGATCAAGTTGCTGGTAGGTAGGCGGGAATTCAATGTTGAACAATTGGGCCTCCCCCATGTCATCCTGCATGGCGATCAAGTTGCTGGTAGGTAGGCGGGAATTCAATTGTGAACAATTGGGCCTCCCCCATGTCATCCTGCATTACGATCCAGTTGCTGGTAGGTAGGGGGGAATTCAACTGTGACCAATTGGGCCTCCCCCATGTCATCCTGCGTGGCGATCAAGGTGCTGGTAGGTATGCGGGAATTCAATGGTGAACAATTGGGCCTCCCCCATGTCATCCTGCGTGGCGATCAAGTTGCTGGTGGGTAGGCGGGAATTCAATTGTGAACAATTGGGCCTCCCCCATGTCATCCTGCATGGCGATCAAGTTGCTGGTAGGTAGGCGGGAATTCAATTGTGAACAATTGGGCCTCCCCCATGTCATCCTGCATGGCGATCAAGTTGCTGGTGGGTAGGGTGGAATTCAAATGTGAACAATTGGGCCTCTTCCATGTCATCCTGCATGATGATCAAGGTGCTGGTGGGTAGGCGGGAATTCAACTGTGAACAATTGGACCTCCCCCATGTCATCCTGAATGGCGATCAAGTTGCTGGTAGGTAGGCGGGAATTCAATTGTGAACAATTGGGCCTCCCCCATGCCATCCTGCATGGCGATCAAGTTGCTGGTAGGTAGGCGGGAATTCAATTGTGAACAATTGGGCCTCCCCCATGTCATCCTGCATGGCGATCAAGTTGCTGGTAGGTAGGCGGGAATTCAATTGTGAACAATTGGGCCTCCCCCATGTCATCCTGCATGGCGATCAAGTTGCTGGTAGGTAGGCGGGAATTCAATGGTGAACAATTGGGCCTCCCCCATGCCATCCTGCATGGCGATCAAGTTGCTGGTGGGTAGGGTGGAATTCAAATGTGAACAATTGGGCCTCTTCCATGTCATCCTGCATGATGATCAAGGTGCTGGTAGGTATGCGGGAATTCAACTGTGAACAATTGGACCTACCCCATGTCATCCTGCGTGGCGATCAAGGAGCTGGTAGGTAGGCGGGAATTCAATTGTGAACAATTGGGCCTCCCCGATGTCATCCTGCATGGCGATCAAGTTGCTGGTAGGTAGGCGGGAATTCAATTGTGAACAATTGGGCCTCCCCCATGTCATCCTGCGTGGCGATCAAGGTGCTGGTAGGTAGGCGGGAATTCAATTGTGAACAATTGGGCCTCCCCGATGTCATCCTGCATGGCGATCAAGTTGCTGGTAGGTAAGCGGGAATTCAATGGTGAACATTTGGGCCTCCCCCATGTCATCCTGCGTGGCGATCAAGTTGATGGCAGGTAGGGGGGAATGAGTTGAGCATCAGTCTTTCGCTTTGATAGGTCGTGGGATTCGAACCCGCGGGTTCGAACCTTGGTCGGGTCAAACCAATGACTTAAAAAGTGATAGTCGTTACTACCTAGCCTGGCGCTCGGTATTACTAGGATAGGGCAAGAAGCGGTGGAATGAGGAAGACCAAACGTCCACGATTGAAAATTCCCCCGCTTAATCAACTAATGTAACAAAACAAAAGCTACATAGTCCGATGATAGCGACAAGTATTAATTGTGTAAGTCATTGGTTTGACGTGGTTGGGATTTGAACCTCCGATCTTCAGGATGGGAAGCCAGCCAGCACTCATCAATTTCATTCAACCATCCCAACTGGTATTTTAGGTGCCCAGTATCGGGGGTTGAGAAGTGGAAAAAACTCACGCTCATGTATAAAAGATCGAATGATGAGCAATATGTTGACCATACAAACAGAGTAACCAGACAGAGTGATGCTACACTCCTAAAAATGCCCAAGCCACTAACAAACAAGCTGACTAAAACACCAATTTACAGAAGTGGTGCATTGTGGAATAAACTCCTAGTGAGGTCCACACGTCTCCTTGTATTAAAAAACTTAATACAAATACAACAAGCCTGTCAGACCCCTACACAGTTACAAGTATACAGGATGTATATATATCCATACTAGATGTAAATATAAACATGTAGTATGAAATATATAGCATTGGTATCCAAATGGAAATGAGTTGATACACACATTTTCGAAGAGACTGACACAGGTAGTCCAATGCGAGTAGTAACGAAAAGTGGCGACTGGGTGCGCCACCAGTGCCAAAAGAGATATACTGGAGGCGGTTATTAAATAATACATCCATGTATTCCAACATTTGGTGATTGGATCCACTGATTTGCATAGTTACACTATGTATATGTGTGTGTATTTGGAGATATATGTTATTTGTTCATGTTTTTTAAAAAAATTGTCATATGTTGTTGGACATAGAAAAAAGGGGGAAAACGAAGAAATTATTTAAAGACAATTCTAGAATCTTGCAATACCGCATAGTGCATATTCACCAAATGTATAATACTTTTATTGAACTCGAATTGTATAGAGTTACTATTACAACTAATAGTTAATTTATATTATGTATAAACTTGTATTATCGAATTTACTATTTTAATGTCGTTATTACTGCAACTGATTGTTTCATGTATGTACCAACAAATTGTACTGAGCGGCTGGAAGACCCGTGCTCTGGTGCTGACGAGAGGCATTATTCACTGAATAAACTACATTATAGTATAAAGAAATTAAATATATATATATTTTAATACAATGGCATTTCAGATTAAGCAAATTAACAAAATTAGTTATTATTTTACCGTTAGTACATTTGATTATAGGGTCCAGTTATGGGGTTTGAATTCCTAGAGCCTCAGGGATACACACCGACTTCCCTTGTTGTTGGTTCAATAACCCTCACTCCATACTGAGGCAACACATCGTCGGGGATGGCTGGGGGGGGGGGTACTTCAGGTCTAATGGTTGTTTCATGGGGGGGGGGTACTTCATTGTCAAAATTACAATAATAAAAAAACAAAATGAATATTTAAATAACCAAGGCAATTAAATACGTCTAGAATTCACATAAACCAAACCGCATGTGTGAGTGTGTGCTGAGGGGAGCGAGAGGGAAGAGTGGGGGGGCGGGTCTTTTTATATCTGTACTGACAAGAAAATGAACCTAAATGATGCCTTCCATTTAATACAAATTCTTTAACTGAATCTGAACAGTATCACAACGGCGCCGGATCCTGTCGGGGTGCACACGCACTGGGCAGCTCATACTGTGTTACTATTATGGGATGTTTGATATCGCACGCTGCCATATCTGCGTGACCCTAATTCTAAGTTGTTAGATTCATAAGTGTCTTACAACACATAATTGATTGTATCCTTTTACATTCTGTTTGAAAAATAATGGCTGAATAAAAGATAAACACTTCTTGCTGTGAATATGGCCTGGGCTGCCGACACGGCATAAAGTAACCACCAATCAATCAATCAAGCCCCTCTCACTTCCACCTCCCTACAGAAACGAGGTCAGGTCGAGATGCTCAAGGCGCATGTGCATGTAGATAAAAGATGTGCCCTGTACTTGTAGTACACGGGTGAACGACAACGTAGTGTAAATACGGGCGAAAATAGCTTTAGTATGGGACAGGAACTAGAAACTGTGGTTCCAGGATCAAATGGCTACATATATTGGCACAGATTTGGTGAAATGGGAGAGAATGCAAAAAGACAAGATGGCGGCCATAGAACGCTGTTGATTTCACTTTTAAATCTTATTAAACTATATGTTTTATTATATTTTTCAACTCAAAGGTAGCGGGTAAATATAAAAACATATATAAAGAATATATTTTGCTTCTTAAATTAAAACATTATTCACTCAATTTATTTCCCCAGCATGTCAAAATTCTTCGCCAGCTTTTCTAATGGGTTGGTTTTCACCCCTGTACTGTCAGTACAGGGTGAATCTTTTATCTAATGTGCACGGTGTCCAATATGCTCTATTGGAACATCATTTAGGTCACAATGCCTTCGCTATTCTTGTTGGTAGCATGGCGGGCACGTGGTTCACTGAAGGCGGATTTCTATATCACCACAAGGACATTTGTCAGGAGCAGGACCCACTGTTTCAGATAACCGGGTGCAGTGACCTAATCAATCGGTAGAGCACGGACTTCGCGTGCGCAGACCTCGCATGCCTTATAAAATTGTTACTTGTCACTTCCTAGCCTGGCGCTCGGCATTAATAGGATAATTCAAGACTGGTTAGCTCAGTTTCAAGATGATGTGACTGAGTGGGATATTGGGTCATGGTGCTGGTGGCCTGATGTCCTAGTTGGATAGCACTTTAAAGTCGCCATGAGTACGCACTGTCACAAGTCGATACCCATCCTGACATGACCTTAGATGTTGCTAGCACGTAAAACTCCGACAACCCAACCAAACCTGTTTGAGACTTCCTTAGTCACATTATCCTGAACCTGAGCAAAAAAACGCACGTCCATACCCTATCATAGTTATGCTGAGCACCAGGGTAGTTAGTGACAAGAATCAATTTTGAAAGTCGTTGATTTTACCCGACTCGAGTTCAAACCCACGCATGGGAAGTAATCCAGTGCTTTCACCACTTGAGCCATCCTGTATTTTGTGTGCATTGTTGCAGTTTGGGCGTAAACAAGGTTTTTCCACCCCACATACCCCCAATACACAATGCGCTTCTACAATTTATTTTCCCCTAAAAGAAAACTGACGCAGGCGGTCATCGGACTTCTTGACACCACAGTGCTGTTTTTTCTTCTTCCTCGTTATTTCAAATCAGGGAATCAGGACAGCTGTTAATGTGTTTGGAAGTTTCACTCTGCACAGTTAATATTTCCCATCACGAAAGATTGCATTTTGGCTTGTTTGTTTATTTAACCACCCCCCAGCACAAAAAGGAAATATCGGCAATTGGGGGGTCATACATACTGTGGTTAAACATATTTGACTAAAAGATTACATTTCAAACAGGTAAAATAGAGCACAGAAAATGTATGCGAGAAGAGCATACAACTGTGGTACAACCACAGGTGTTATACCGAAGATGGTATGGCTAAGAACTGACACTTAAAGCTATATAGTTTGAGGAAAGCTTTAGCGTTTCAAAATCGTTACACTTCCCTAGATTTAATTATACATATCCAATTTAAATACTGCTGAACTTCTTAAACATGTAATGATCGCATTGAAAGAATAACACTGCCCTTGTTCTCATTTAACACGCTTCTATAAATTATAATGCCCTGAAAGAATTGTCTACAATTAGTTGTCAGACTTACTTGCGCTTAGATTCAGTTTTTTCTTTCAATTTATTTCGAGTGAAGCACACGCGATAACCACACACTCTAATCTAATCACAATCACATTGTGGGTAGTTTGTAAAGTGATCAGTTTTCACCAGAACTGTTATTATTTCCCATCCGGAAATACTGTAAGATTAAGAAGTGATACTACCAGCAGCTGTAACGCGACCAACACAAAATAGTTATTCACAATTATCATGATCGAACATGAGCAGTCATAATTTGCCAAACTTGAAAGAATCCATTCCCTAGGAGCAATTCCAGGCCCAACCATGGTGCTCTGATCTCCGTATTCAAGCTGTGGCTATTATTGCCACTCATCCCCACTGACTGTCCTCAGTGATTTATTTATTAAAGGCCATATGACAGACTATCACTTAAAGTGAATATGAAGTTTTGTTAATATGCCGTATAGCCGATGGTGTAGTGCTACAGAAAGTGAGGGAACTCAGGTTTGAGTTTATTTTAAATCGTTATGGAACGCCGTTATCCCTCCAAAACCAAATAAGAAAACGCCGTTCTTACGCTACACCACAGCCTATTCCTTATCTACAGTGATATATGTCCTCCTTCCCTGTGTGACATCACGTAAGAACTACTAACAGTAACAGCCATCGGGCACTCAGTCTAATGGTGCTGGGCAGACTAAAGCCGTGTTCACGCGGGCAATGTAAATCGATTCGTAGAAAGCGACTTGCCTAGTTCGACGCACATTTCGCGTGTGAACGGGCGTCTGAGTCGAATTAGGGCTAAATCGATTTCTGTGATCCGGATACTGTAAACCACCTCTCGAGGTAGTTTACATGAGTCGATTTCTGTGAATCGATTTATTTTGTCCATGTGGATGCAATAAGGCGGATTAAGGACGTCACACGCATGCGCAGTCGAGAGCTTACTTTGTTGACTTTCCAGTCGATCAAAAGCGCATATTATATAATTTGGTCTATGAACCTGCTAAAGGTGCACAGATATTTCTTTCATCATTTATTTGTAGGGTTTCACTGCCCAGCAGAAGTTTGGACCGTTCCAAACCAATACGATATCTAGGTCGAACCCACTCTCTCGTGGTGACGTCGCCTAACCGAAAACTGGCACTGGTCAGACTGGACTTGCTCATGCGCAGATATCGATTTCCGGCCCAAGTACTGCCCGTGTGAACAGGCTTCTAAATCGATTCATATGATTCGCCTTGGCTGAATCGCTTTAGATTTTGCCGGTGTGAACACGGCTTAAGCTTGACTCACTGGCTCCGAGCTTAAAGTTGCATAGTCCAATGGTTTTGAGATTCAGCCATAGTTCTGAGATAAATATATGAAATTGATTGTTATAATCTACCTTGCTTTAGTGTGTGGTAACTTTTATTTCTTTTAAGCTTCAGCGATAACAGTTTATATTAAATTGACTTGCTAGAGCTGTCTTTTTTTCCCTTTTTTTCCCTTTTTTTTCTTTAAGATTTATTCCGCCTATCATGGATAAACTTGAATAGACTTGTTTTCACCATTAGAGAGTTTGTCGATAAAAAACCTGAGTCTACACTTTTACCAACCCAAGGGATTTTTAACCTCCCACACCACATAGACATGGTATGAGAGCAACTGGCCTTTGATAACGCTATAAGTTCTACACAGCGGTGGAAATCCAAATTGGCAGAGGTGGGGGACACGGGAAATTGAACCACCGACCGACAGATTAGGAGTCTGCCCTAGTAAAAGGTCACGCACCTTCTATCTGGCAACAAATGCTTCATACGTGTATCAGTATCTAAGTTAGATATGCACAATCAAATCTAAGTCAGTGTTTTGGTTTTGAAAAGTTGATGCTTCCTCGGACTATGCAGCTTAAATAAATCATGGCAAGTGTGATCTTTCCATTAAGGTTCATTAAATAATCATGTAAGAAAGCCATACTACAATCACCTGACTAAATCATTCAAACTGCTAAATCTAATGAAAGCATCACATTTTCAACTTCAAAACATTGATCTAGATTACACCCTGGATTATAACATAGCTTAGATTGTCGGTAGAGTGATTAAACATTCATTTTTGGGTAGAAAAAATACTATGTGAATAGACTACATCGCCATTCCAGTGGCACAGTGCATTGTGGGATTCTTGGAAGAACGACAAACCCGTGAGAAGCACATGGCACATGCTAATACACTGGGTGCAGCTATGAAATGGGCTAGTTTCAGCTAATCTCAGCTCTTGTTTGAAACATAGAATACCAACTAAAAATATATATATAATAGATTAAGATATTAATCTTTTATCCAGCATTGCATTTACATCAATATAATCAGCACATATTATGCCATGTGCATTTAGATTTAGACATATCTGGGCACTCAGATCAGTGTTAGAGCCATAGCTGGTCAGTTTTACTTATTTTATTCATGTTTTTATTTATATCCTATGGTTAATGACATATGTAGAACTAGAACATGAGTAGGGTTAATCAGATATTGGTTATATATTTCTCTGAAACAAGTGTCTGTTGGCACATTCGGCATTTTAATATTTAGAAAAGAATTAATAATAGTGATTTTGTGTCAAAGTGTATGTTTCTTAGCTCAAAATATTTAACTATGGCTACTTTTGTCTTAGATATATTCATCGAACTCATTATATTGCATGTGTACATACATGTTTATGCCAAATTATTATGTATTTCTATTAATTTTGAATACAATCAAAGTTTTTTGATACGTGTATCGGCAAACTCAATAGCAGTACACATTCGCTTTGCTGCCAATGCCGTTTTCAGCACATGCGCAGTAGGAATGGTGGTCTCGTCTATTAAATCGCACATGTGACTGCTGAAGCCTATGGTGTCCAGCATTTAGTCGTGCACATCAAGATTAATCTAGCATGTTTTCACTTTCAGAAAGTCTCCAACGTTAACCTTTAAAGCTCCATCAAATTAAAGTATGGTAAATTGTAATAATAATAAATTTAATATATTTAGCCAAAAATATGGCACAAACTGAAAACCATCAAACTATGCAAATTTAAGAAATGACACTCTTCTTTCCGTCTTGAGTTTTTTTCCTCCCATCATAAAGTGGTGATGTAATCAGTTTCCTATGATAATATTGTCTCAAATGCGCCGATTGTGGGTCCCTTGGGTCGGTAAAGGTGTAGGCTCAGGCTTTCTATCGACAAACTGTCTAATGGTGAAAACAAGCCTACTCAGGCTTATCCATGATAGGCAGTATAAATCTTCAACAAAAACAACAAAAACAACAACAAAAACAAACATATTTCTTTATTGGATGTTGAACAAAACAATAAAGATTCAGCCTGAATATTATGGTTTAATAAAATTAGGAATCCCTGCACCGCCTACCATATTATCACAGGAAACTAATTTCATGACGGGCTGAACGATCTAATTTTTGATATGCGATGACGGTAACAAATATTAAAATCTTCCTCAAATAGGTTTACCCCTTGTGACAGTGTGCATGGCGACTGTATAGTGCTGCCCCACTGGGAAATCAGAGACCCACACACTAGCCTAGAGAATTGGTTATTTCAAGCAAACCATATTATCACTACAAAATATGTATTCAGACGAGTAAAATATTTACCCCCGTCCTCCACCACAAAAAAATGAAGAAAACATTGAAGTTATTTGGGTCACATTACATGCCCTTTAACTAAAGTACCCTGACAGTCATCAGTGTGCCTGCCTCATCCTTTGGTCATGACTGCTAAACCAAACTTAATATATTTAGCCAAAAATATGGCACAAACTGAAAACCATCAAACTATGCAAATTTAAGAAATGACACTCTTCTTTCCGTCTTGAGTTTTGTTCCTCCCATCATAAAGTGGTGATGTAATCAGTTTCCTATGATAATATTGTCTGAAATGCGCCGATTCCTATCTACTCTTATTAAACAATAATAACAAGGATTCATCTTTATTATTTGGTTCAAATTCCAATAAATATAATGAAGATGGCGTTGCTTGTAGCAGCCCATAACTGTGCACTTATATGCATTGTTTACTGCACATTGGGAATTTGCGCCCCAATAACACGTAAGGTAATATTAGGATGGGTACCATCTTATGAGAGTGAACATTCAAGGACGGTTTTATAGTGCTGTCATACTGGCATATCAAACAACTAAAACTATTACCCACTATCCCACATTATTCCGATAATGAAATCATCCAGTTCCACTGTGGTGTTCTCTGTGGCGGAGTGGTTAGCGTGTCTGACTTTTTTCTAGGTCGGACTCCTAATCTGAAGGTCAGTGGTTTGATTCCCTGTGCCCCCACCTCTGCCAATTTGGATTTCCACCGCTGTGTATAACTTACAGCATCATCAAAGGCCAGTTGCTCTCATACCATGTCTATGTGGTGTGGGTCCCTTGGGTCGGTAAAAGTGTAGGCTCGGGCTTTCTATCGACAAACTGTCTAATGGTTAAAACAAGCCTATTCAGGCTTATCCATGATAGGCAGTATAAATCTTCAACACAAACAACAAAAAACAACATATTTCTACTTATTGGATGTTGAACAAAACAATAAAGATTCAGCCTGAATATTCAATCAATCAATAGTCCCGTCCTGTAGTCGAGGGTTGGATGCAATGGTTCTCCACTTGTCCAGAGGGTGTGCTGTTCTGATAGACTGTGAATAATTCAAGCCTGTCCACTGTGAAATATTTGTAAACCATGATGTTCTTGGTCTCCCTCTCCCTCTGCTGCCATTCACCTTCCCTTCCAACAATGTACGGTATATTAGACTCTGACGAATGATGTGGCCAAAATAAATAAGTTTCTTTGTCTGTATAGTGGCAAACAAGCTTTTCTTATTCATAATTTTTCTGAGAACTTCTTTGTTGGTGATCTTCTTTGTCCATGATATTTTCATCATCCTTCGATAAGTCCACATCGCAAATGCTGCTAAATGTTTGTATATTTTCTTAGAGATTGTGCCTGGATATGATGGTTTAATAAAATTAGGAATCCCTGTACCATATTATCACAGGAAACTAATTTCATGACGGGCTGAACGATCTAATTGTCGATAGGCGATGACAGTAACAAATATTAACATCTTCCTAAAATAGGTTTACCCCTTGTGGAGATCATTAAATTAAACACAGTGCATACACTCTCCATGAAACTACTTGCGCCGAAAGGGGCGTGTTTGGCACCAGGCAAGGTTGGTCGGTTGTTGGAGTTTTACGTCCTGGCAACATCTAAGGTAATTTCAGGACGGGTACTGACTTGTGACAGTGCGCATGGTGACTGTATAGTGCATCCCCACTGGGAAATCAGAGACCCACACACCAGGCTAGAGAATTGGTTATTTTAAGCAAACCATATTATCACTACAAAATATATAATCAGACGAGTCAAATATTTACCCCCCCCCACCAAAAAAAACGTACATGCCCTTTAAGTAAAGTACCCTGACAGTTATCAGTGTGCCTGACTCATCCTTTGGTCATGACTGCTAAATTCGCCTGATTACGTAGTACCCTGTTTCGGGAAGACAACGCCAGCAGACGACAGAGTGTCGGAACGAGAGTGAACCACGTCGATTGAACCATCACGTCGACAATCAGGCACCCCGTCTTCCATTCAACCATTCCCGCCATTGCGACGCTCAGCAGACGACACCCACATCGGCGCGCGGGCACTGTGCAAGTCGTGACGTCAGCCCTGGCGCTTGTTCGCGTCGCTTGTGCGGAATGGTCACGTGACTGGCAGTTAGACAAAAGCGGACTGGCCGCGAGGCGCTTCGATCGCGTGACGTGGCACATCGCCATGGCTGTAAGTGTCAGGCTGAGGAGCTGTTCTGCTCGCTGGCAGCCTTTGTTGGTACCACGCGGGACAAAACCAATGGGGACAAGGGAGGCCTTATCTGGTCGCCGACAGGTCACATGACCAGTGTCGTCTGGGTTTCCTGGTGGACTCCTGCCCACTCCACCCCACCTCCTGCCACTCATCCCACCCTGCCCCTCGCCTTCTCCGCTCCTACCACCCTCCACACCCACCCACCCCCTCCGCCCGTCTCTGCATCCCGCCCCTCGCATTCTCTGGTCCTACCAACCTCCACACCCACCCACCTACATGCGCCCCCTCCCCACCCGCCCCTCGCCTTCTCTGCTCCTACCAACCTCCACCCACACACACCCGCACACTCGGCCCCTTCCTGCCCCGGTCCCACGGGTTCGAACACTGGTGGAGCGAAACCAATGACTTACAAATTTATACTCATCGGTTCCTAGCCAGGTGCTCGGCTAGGTTAGGATAGGACAATAACAGGTTGGCTCAGTGTCAGGATAATGTCACTGAGCGGGATAGCAGGTCATGGTTCTGGGTGGCACTATAAAATCGCCAGGAATGCGCACTGTCACAAGTCGGTCCCCGTCCTGATATTACCTTAGATATTGCCAGGGCGTACAACTCAATAACCAACCAAACAACCCCCCCACCCACCCCACCCCTACGCTTCTCTCCCCGCCCCGTCTCTTGCCCACCATAGTACCGGCCGCCACACCCCCCTCCACCTCCAGCGAGCAAATACGCGGTCACGACAACCGCGTCGGTTGCCATGGCAACGGAGGCGGAACGGCATGAAGCGCCACGGCGGGACATTGGATACGTCGTGGGTCGGCGCGCCGAACATGACGTAAAAAGAAAAGCGGCGTAGGACATGCTGGCATCGGATACAGCGCCTTTTTACCCGTCTTGTACCGGATCTGTTCATGGCCTGAATACACCGAGACCACGCCATGTCGGCGACAAAATGGCGCAACAAAAACGTAGTTCAGAATTTCACATGGAAACTTGTGTTTGAGGTGTCTGTGCTCAATATGTGTGTTTTATGTTAGAGATAGTTTGAGTCGCAGTCAAAAATTGCACAAGGATACTTGTGTTTAATGTTTCTGTGCTCATTTATGTGGGTTTTATCCGTTGGGGATAGTTTGATTCGCTGATGTGTTATTAATGGCTTATTGCCCGATATGCGGAATGAGTTATTGGATTACACTGATGCCAATGTAGTACCGCACGCCAAGGCCGAATCGGTAGAGTGCAGGCCTTCCATGCGGGAGATCGGGACTTTGATTCCGGGTCAAGTCAAATCAATGACTTACAAAATTGATACTTGTGACTTCCTAGTTTGGCGCTTGGAATTTAATAGGATAGGGCAAGGACTAATTAGCTTTGTGTCAGGATAATGTGACTGACTGGGATATCGAGTCATGGTGCTGGCAGCCTGATTTCCCAGTGGGGCAGCACTATGAAGTCAACATGAGTGCGCACTGTCACAAGTTGGTACCCATCCTGGTATGACCTTAGATGTTGCCAGGACGTAAAGCTCCAACAACCAACCATGCAGTCAGCCACTAAACATTCATGCATTGTTTACCCAAGATGCCCGTCCTCCTTCGACGCATCATTCAAGGCATTATTTGATTATTGCGACTGCTTCATTATATTACAGGTCTCCATGGCAACGCACACTTTCTATGTGCGTAGCTATTAGTGCGTGCCATAATGGGCTTTAGTTCTGGCGTACCCACCTGCCACCACTCCTTAAATCCCATCCACCTGAGAGGCTACATCTCCGCTCATAAACAATTCACATGCCACCGATTCTTTAAGCTGTCAGTTTGCAGTCCAAGTGATGTTTGTATATTGGGGGTTTATGCTCTGACACCAACCAAGGTATTATCAGGATTGATTCATGATTTCTTGAAGTGTACGCTATATCATATGGACATTTTAATAGTGCTGTCCTACTGGGAGACCGGTCCGCCGGCACCATGACTCGATATCCCACACAGTCACATTATCCTGACACTGAGCAAACCAGTCCCTGCCATATCCTAATACTGCGAAACACAAGGCTAGGTAGTGACATGGATAAATTTAGGAAGTAATTGGTTTCTCTCGGCTGAAATCCGATCACACAAAGGCCCAGATGGGAAGCCAGCCAACGCTCTTACTGATTCAACCATCCCATCTGGTCAACGCATGGGCAATGCAGTGTATGGAATTACAACTTCCGCTTTTAATTATATAAGAAGTTTTTCAGAATTCTAAGTTAATTTTGCTGCACATTCAGGTAAATTCGCCAAATCAGATGGTTTTGAGATCCTTTCAGATAAATAGATGAGGCTGATCTTTGTCCATATTCTATCGCCATGAATATGGACTTTTACTGCTGAGCCAGCGAATCATGATCATCAATCAGTCAACCAATAATCTAGTTGACAGTAGTTTAAAGTGATTTTTACTGTAAATGGCATATTTCTTTTAGCTATTTGAAGGGAAAAGATGTTAAATAAATGCTGATGTGAAGATTGAAAATGCTGGACATATGATTTATTTATCATCGTGTACGGACGGGTCACGTGACTGGCAGTTAGACAAAAGCAGGCTGGATGCGGGCGCTTCAATCACGTCACGTGACACACCATTGCCATGGCGTCAGTGTCAAGCTGAGATGTTCACTGGCTCGCTCACAGACTTCGTTGGTTCCACACGGGACAAAACCGACGGGGACAAGTGAGGCCTTATCCATAGGCTGGCAGGTCACATGACCACATGACCACTGTTGCCGGGCAGACTCCCGCCCACCGCACCCACCACCCTTCCCTTCCCGCCCCTCGTCTTCTCCGCTCCTTCCAACCTCCACACCCACCCACCTCCGCCTCTCACCCTACCCTGCCCCTCCCATCGGACGAAAACAGCGCTGTCATGCAATCAATATTTAACGAGCGCACCAGTGTCTAACGTAGTTACATAGGATTAAATCTAGTTAAGTGTTCCAGTCTCCGAAATTTGATGTTTCCGTTACTTCCTACAACTAAAGATGCAAATTCCATATCAGGCTCAATAATGTATGCCTATGATATATATATAGCGATATAGCGAATGGTAGACAGGAAGTGTGAACACATTTTTGTCTCTCATTTTTGCTTGAGTGCAAGTAAATAAGCAACACAAGGAGTAATTACTAGCATGTGGTGAATAAGGGGTCAAATTTCCCTGGATCATCAGCTGATGCTGTTTCTTATCTATTCTTGAATGAATTAATTGACTCCGCATCAATAACATTTTGTGGGAGACTGTTCCATATATTTATGATCCTGTTTGAGAAACTATGTTGCCTTAACTTTGAAATGGCTCTGGGTTTTACTAGTTTGAGAGTATGGCCCGGACTGCCCTCTCTTTTATTCAAGGTGAACAATTTGTTCATATCTATTTTATCAAAACCCTTCATAATTTTAAATACTTCAATTATGTCACTTCTTTTCCTTCTGTAGGAAAGGGTAGGAAGTTTCATACTCCATGCATCGCATTTACAAGATTAGTGACCCATTATTTAGTAATAACCATACGGAACGTTGGTGGATAAGTTGGATAAGTTGGATAAGTTGAGCGTCTGCCTGCCACTTTGGTAGGTCATGAGATCCGAACGCTTCAGTTCGAACCCTGGCTGAGTCAAACCAATGGATTAAAAATGTATACTTATCACAACGTATTATGATGCTCAGCAGTACGCTGATAGGGCTAAGGAGCAGTGGAATTAGGAAGACCAGTTGGTCATGATTGAAATTACACCTGCTTCATCACCTAATGTACAAGTAAAACATACATCCAAAACTAATCAAACTAATGTTATGACAATACACTGGGCTTGCCTTAGTACATTTGGGTGTGCTAGCAGGACAGGTACCGCCTCGTGACGGTGCACCTTCATGATAGCCTCATAGTGTTGCCTTACTTAGATACCAAACGACCAATGACATGATCTGTAGTCATATTAAGCAGACCTTGAACTAGCCAGTCTCTGCCACATTAGTATTACCGGACAATAGCGGTTCCGACAAAGTATCGATGACCATCCACTTTGTAAGTCTTTGTGCTTGACTCGGCCGGGGATTGATCCCACGACTTCCTACTCTGGAGCCGGGCGTCTTACCCGATAGAAGTTCCCAGTATAATCAGACATTCCACACATTTGTTGCTTTTAAAATGGTCGACATCCCCAAAGTTGTACACTCCTTAGTGGGCTAATTAATTAGATTCCAATGGTAACTTCATAACAAGAATTATTCAGTATTGCCAGGTTGGGCGGTGTTCTGAAAAGTTAATAACCTCACTAATTAGGTATTAATATTGAGGGCCTTGTGAAAGCTTTACTTATTTGTTCATTGGACTTTTTTTGCTTACTTCCAGACAAGACCTAGGCTCATTTCAAGACGTGTACAGACTTGTGAGAGTGAAGACGCAAGGCACACTTTACAGTGTGGGCCTTTGGAGATACCGTTCTGCCAGGGTCATAACCAGATTATATATATAGATATGTCGTGGGGGTGATGAAAATGGGAAATACTGCGCCTAGAGCGGGACTCGAACCCACATCTCTTTGCATTCCGGGCCAGTGTGCTAACCATTACACCACCTAGGCTCCCCGATATCAATACACTCCCCACGCCTACCTGTCTATGTGGTTACTTGCCTGAGAGGTCAGTGCAGACCACTACAGACCACTAAAAATTGAATGCGTTAAGGCCAGGCGCAGCTGGCATACAGTGCACAGGGCCGCTCACAGGGGGCGCCACCGTGGTCTATGTCATAATAACAGGGTCAGCTAGATAGATAGTGCTAACTATTACATAGGGAACTGAAGATCGGTAGTGTCCTTGTTTATATTCCCATAATGGATTATAGAGCACATATAATATATATACACCTTACCCATGGAAATGAGGTTCTACGGAAAGATACTACACATCTCATACAAAGACCACATTACCAATAAGCAAGTTGTGCTAAGATCTAGCACGCAATTGGGCGACACAGCAATCTCATGTAAATCGTAAAGATATGGAAACTGCAGTGGTATGTCATGACCATGTTTTCCGTTCATCAGGTCTGGCCAATACCATCTTGCGAGGCACAGTGAAAGGGGAAAGTACACAAGGTGGACAAAGGAAGAGGTGGAAAGACAATAGCTGGGAATGGACACGCCTGGAGCTTGGCAAGTCTCAGAGGGTTATGTAGAACAGGGAACAATTGAGAAGACAGGTTGCAAAGTCATCTATGGCGCCCCAACGCACCCACATGTAAAGTCGCCGGCTGGTGGTGTGGGTGGTGTGGACAAGCCAAGGGAAATCAATACAGGTAATGAAGGAAAGTAGGTGAAGAGTGAAAGTAGGAGAGTGAGACTCCTTCATTTATTACTTTATATAGGTTTTCTAGAATCCAAGATGGCAGTGGTCACCTGGTTCAATCCACCAATCAGAGTTCAATCTGTTGTATCCAAGGCCTTGGTATGCTGGCTACAGTGCCTTGTAGTGGCCAATGATCCATACATAACACCATGGGGGGAGGGGGTATGTGAGGTGACACTTCCAAAGACTATTCTAGAAAGTGACACTCCTCCAAAGACTATTTTACTATGCAATTTCTATACCTAATGAGTAATAGCTTACCAACTCCACATATCCCTCATATGCCTTTGGTTTTTATATATCACCATTTATCATTATATAGACAGTTTGCAATTCATTATAGTAATTTCACATAGATCCTCATGCCATTATATCGGAAAATTGTACACACAGTCAAGGCATGGATGATGAGTTACCCATGTTTACTCACCCCTACTCTACTCTTCCTTCCTCACCCTTCCCCTCCCCTCAGCATCCTCCCCCAATATCCCACTTAGGGACATGATCGTGACATTAAGCCAACCCAGTCCTAGTTCCTATATTTAAGAAATTAAATTAAAAATCAACGGTGTGGAGAGATGAGCACCCAGGAGGAGAGTGACGTGGGGCAAGGTCAGAGTGGACCCGGCCAGGTTGGTTTGTTGCTTGTTGGAGTTTTACCTCCTCGTAACATCTAAGGTCATATCAGGACGGGTACCGACTTGTGACAGTGGGCACTCATGGTGACTTTATAGTGCTGTCACACTGGGATATCAGGCCGCCAGCACAATGATCCAATATCCAACTCAGAAACATCATCCTGACACTGAGCTAACCGGTCCTTTCTTTCCCTGTCCTAGTAATGATGAGTGCAAAGCTGTTTGTTTGTTTGTTGTTGTTTTACGTCCTAGCAACATCTAAGGTCATATCAGGACGGGTACTGACTTGTGACAGTGCGCACTCATGGCGACTTTATAGTGCTGTCTCACTGGGAAACCAGGCCGCCGGCACCATGACCTGGTATCCCACTCAGTCACATTATATTGACACTGAGCACACCAGTCCTTGCCCTATCCTAATAATGCTGAGCGCCTGGCTAGGAAGCAACAAGTATCAATTTTAAAGTCATTGGTTTGACTCGACCGGGACTCGAACCCACGACCCCACGATCTACCAGCACGGGAGCCGGACGCTCTAACTCATTCGGCCATCCCGTCTGGTGAGTGCAAAGGTAGGAAGCGGCAAGTATCACTTTGGTATGTCATCGGCTTGACTCAACTGGGAATTGAAGGACCCGGCCAGGTGGGGCGAGTGCCTACTGTGAGATGATTGGGTGGAATTGGGAGTTGGTGAGCGGACAAGCCAACTGGTGCCGATGAAGACGCTTGTTGGTTCGCTGGGCCCAAACTATGACAGGAAATGAGCATCATGGCAAGAGGGTAAGGATTGTAGGGAGGTGTTCTCACTTCGTCAGGTTACACAGGGAGGTATTGGGAGGGGCTTGGGGGGGGGGGGGATTCCACAAGGGACTTAGATGGGCTAATTGTTAGGAGGCCAGCCTCGGAATGGCAGAGCTGCATGTTCGAGCCAGATTCAAGACGCAATGCTTCCCACTTCATTTCCCAAAAACAAATTACAAAAAAGTTATTTCCAACTTTGGGGCCATGACCAGGATTCTATTCCTATTATGCGCTGACCGGACGCGGTGGCCGAATCGGTAGAGCGCAGGCCTCATGTGTGGGAAATCGGGACCCTGTCGAGTCAAACCAATGACATATAAAATTGATACTTGTCGCTTCCTAACTTGGTGCTCAGCATTAATAGGATAGGGCAAGGACTGGATGTCAGTGTCAGGATAATATGACTAAGTGGGATATTGGGTCATGGTGCTGGTGGCCTGATTTCTCAGTGGGGAAGCACTATGAAGTCATCACGAGTGTCTCACTATCACAAGTTGGTACCCGTCCTGATATGATCTTAGATGTTGCTAGGATATCAATACTCTAACAACCAACCAACCATGTTTAGTGAGGTAAACTCACTTTCGAAGATGAAATGCCACACACACGCGTCAGCGCAGGTAGGGTGATTGCATCAGGGAAATTAGGTCGCCTAATGAACCCAGAATCGCATACATGTGCGTTCGAACCCACGCTGAGTGCGGTGTTTTCCTATGTGTGCAATAACAGGCCTTCCCACAGCATTAGTATAAATTCTGTATAAATGTTCTGATTAACTTGACCATGAATTCCGTGTGGTCTAACAATCCAGACACCCTATATAGCACCGTGTCGCGATGCACGCGAATTAACTGAACACAAACGGAAAATATTTTGTTTGATTAAAAACTAGTTTTTGTTAAAACCACACATGATTAAAAGAAACTTTAATTAGGCGAATTACCGATGGGGTTACCGAAGAGGCGTCGGCGCGCATGCGCGTGAGTCGGGACTTCCGGTTTGAATTACCGATCAGATCACATGACCGTCGTTTCTGATGCTTATTTCAGTGTTTTAATCTCGCTCATTAATATCACCCCGCACGAATTGTGTGTTGGACTCAACAACCCGGGCGATAATAGGGGATTGTCGACATTGCCTTTAACATTCAAAGCGCAACTGCAAGGACTTACTTGCTACTTCAAACTGTCCATGGTTGGCATTGACATGTTTAATTCACAGAACCACTCTATGGATCTGGTAACGACATAGCGCTTTATGGACTCATATAATCTATATATCACCTGATCTGAATCAGCCAATCAAAGTTGAATAAATTAGGCCAGATTGCACATGACGTCATCAATATGCTTTGCTCGACTTTATATCCACAGCACGCGTGGCATCCAAACATGCTTATTTCCCCACGTACGTACCCTCTAATGTCTACGTCATATCAGGACGGGTACCGACTTGTGGAAGTGCGCATTCATGGCGATTTTATAGTGCTGCCCCTTGGGAGACTAGGTCACAAGCCCCATGGCACGATATCCCACTCAATCAAATTATCCTGACACTGAGCCATCCAGTCCTTGCCCTATCCTAATAATGCGGAGTGCCTGGCTAGGAAGTGACAAGTATAAATTCTTAAGTCATTGGTTTGACTCGACCAGTGTTCAAACCCGGAGATCAACCAAAACGGGAGACGGACGCCTAGCATTACTGCTTGCTATGTATTTTCCCTGTGTGAATCCCAATGTGGAGATTCATCCAATATTGTTATATCTCTGGGCTCAAACCAGCGACCCCCAACGGGTGTTTAGCTCGCCCCAGTGCAACCGGTACAGGGACCTGGACTCCCGCAGCCAAGCATTAAGGTGGGATTAGCGCGGATTAGTACAACCGGTCCCAGCGCCCACAACAGTCTGCCCCCCATAAGCATATTCAGAGCTATACATAGCGACCCAACTAGCCATGGTGTACCCAACCAGCCACGGTTGAACTCGTTTCAGCCCGTTTAAACTTGTTTCCGGTACAAAGGCTAGGGGACCAGGTTCAAAACTGAGCGATAATAGCTGAAAACTCCTGTGCCTCTGCCTGAGCAAATGAATGCCAGGGGACCAGGCTAGACCTCCACAGAGCTAGCAGTGTAGTCAAATATTATTTGACTAGTTTATTGTTCAGACATTATCACATATTTATGTATCTTTTGCCCAGATTAAATTGTTTGAAGTATATTTGAAATTGGGGCAATGATTTCTGTTTAAATCACACAATATCACTACTTACTGAATGGGAAACTCATCCTGCAAGGGTATGCTCGATATGACCCAGTGGTCAGCCGTTTTTGCTCCTTTCGTCGCTGTGGACCCTTCTCCTGCGCTCTGCATCGGCCCATTTCGTTTGAAGCTTTAACTTCAAAGATTGTAATAAAACTGTTGGCCGGTTGGGACCAGCCAGAATAACAACAACCCCAACAATCCAGTCTTCAGACCACACAATACAAAACAATAGCACTTACTAATTAAATGACTCAAACAGTATTGCATGAATTAACATCAAACGCACAACACACTAACATCCACTGTTCTGATTTACTTAACTCTCTCTATCTGCTCTGTCACCATCATGCCTTATCATCCGGTGTATAATAACGTCAGTTTATGGGCCAATCAGTGTACCTATTTACTATGTACCAACCTATTACTGGTGAGTAAATCCATTGATTTGTATATTTACTATAACTGAGGACACAGTTCATAGATAATCGGTTTCGGAATAATTATAATTGTATAATTGCTTATACAGCATATATATCTTTGAAAATATGTATATATATATATATATATATATGTTTTTTTAAGGGAAGAAAATAAATGTTTCACGAAAATTCTAGAACCATGGAATACCATATAATGGATACTCATCATCATCATCATCATCATGCTGTCAGTCGGAATGTGACAAAGACTGCTTTCATTACTCAACGGCTGCTTTGTGTGGTTGTTCATTTCATAAAAGCTGCTTGCAAAGTGTTGAAGTGCTGCTTGCTTTTGCAAGTTACTAGCGGCACTCTCTCAGTGAGCAAATAGAGGTCTCACACCAGCAAGAACATGTCAAGACAGGCGCAAACTATTTGTCCCTGCAGTGGCTGGTGGAGATGTTGGGAGTTCCATTCATCACCGCCCTTAATGCTGCCATGATAACATGGTTTTCTGTTAGGGTTTGCTCCCTTAGCCTTTGATTCTATCAAGAACCAGAACTTGTACCACAAGGCAGTGGTTTACAACTTTGCAAGGCAGGGGCGTCAAACTCCCTGAGGTATTTTAGCACCTACGGTATCCGAGGTACTGTATTACCCACATACCATATGATATAATGCATACTCACCGAGTGCATAATACCCTTATCGAAATAGAATTGTATGCAGTTACTAGTACAACCAATAGTTCATTTATAATATGTATAGTACTTTTATTATCGAACTCGATTTGCATGCACTCAATATTGCAACTGATCGTTTCATTTATGTATCAAGGAATTGTACTGTACGGCCGGAAGACCAGTGCTCTGGTTCTGAGAAAAGACATTCTTCAATGAATAAAGTATATTTAGTCAAACAAAACAAAAATTAATTAAAAAAGAGAAGAAGAAAAAGGAAAAGGAAAAAAAAGGGGGAAACAAGAAGAGAAAATAGGGTAAAAGAAGGAGACAAAAAAGGAGGGGGTGGAAGGCCTATTTGTATGGTGATAACACCCACTCCCCGTGCCCACTGGTGCCTGTGGACAATGCCGGCGGCGGTGGGGACATTTTGTGCTCGCAGACATTACAGACAGCGGTTTCAAGCCGACTGCAAACCGAGCAGGCAGGCGGGTCGGCGCCTATTGGCCCGAGTTGACATCGCTGTAAGTATCTGGGTGCGCCAGGGAATAGCGGTGGGGCATCTCAGTGTCCCGCTGACAGCTGACTGATTGTCAGCTGTCTCCCGTGGAATTGGCCTATCATGCCCATCCCCCATGTTATTAGGGTCCGAGATGGAATCGCTGAGTGTGAACTGCAGTAACAATCCACCGACAGGAGGGTGAGGGGGGTGGGGGAGGAGGGATTATTTGTGGTGGTTGGTATGGGTGTGCATGGGCGGCCATGATGGAATTAGCAAACCAAGAAGAAAGAGTGCTCGGGTCGAGTTGGTTGGTTAGTTGGTTGTTGGAGTATTACGTCTTGGCAACATCTAAGGTCATATCAGGATGGGTACCGACTTGTGACAGTGCACAGTGATGGAAACTTTATAGTGCTGTCCCACTTGGAGAGCAGGCCGCCAGCACCATGACCTGAAATCACATTCAGTCAAATTGTCCTGACACTGAGTCAAGTAGTCATTTGTTTGACTCGACCAGGGTTCGAATCCCAGGATCTACCAAGACGGGAGACGGACACTCAACTCCTTCGGGTTCCTTCCTCCAGGAGCCAACGGGTATATGTCTATAGCCGCAGTCAGATGTTGATTTGTTTGTGTGGGGTTCGACGTACTAGCAACATCTGAGGTCATATTAGTTGTTTTTTTGTTTGTTTGTTGGAGTTTTACGTCATGGCAACATATAAGGTCAGCATCAATTTTAAAGTCAATGGTTTGACTCGACCAGGAACCGAACTCCCGACCTTCTGCACTCGAGTTCCGCGCTCTACCCATTGAGGTCATATGTGTGTGCGCATATATATATATATATATATATATATATATATGCGCCATATAATGGTTTATATACATAAGAACGAGTCACACCTTCTCGCATCAGATCATTGATGATTTAACGCCACGTCAGCAGTATTTGAAGTAAAGGCGCAATCATCTACATATCATACGTTGCAGTCTCTAGTTACCCATTTCCCCACTGAGGCTGCCCCTGTTAGTTGGACATGAATCAAACTACCCGCACTCAACACCAATTTTCTTTTAAAGCTGCATAGTCCGACAAAAGCATCAAATTTTCAAAATCAAAACAATTATCTAGATTTGATTCTACATATCTAACTTAGCTACTGATACACTTATTAAGTATTTGTTGCCACATAGAAGGGAACACTGAGTCGATTTAATAGAACCTGTTTCTGCAGAAGCCTGTGGTATCAGAGTTTTGGCATGGTTGCCAACATTATTTTCACATGTTTGAATTTCAAATATCTCAAAAGGTAGCCATTTCAATTAAAAGTTACTTCAAACTAAATTAAGGTAGATTTTTTTTGTTTTTTTTGTTTTTTGGTCCATTAGTTGTTTAAGCAGGGGAAATTTCAGTCATAGACGACTGGTCTTCCTCATTCCACTGCTGGTCGATAGAAAGCCTGGGCCTACACTTTTAACCTCCCACACCACATAGACATGGTATGAGAGCAACCGGCCTTTGATGACACTGTAAGTTCTACACAGCGGTGGAAATCCAAATTGGCAGAGCTGGGGGCAATGATCAATTTAATATACTTATCTCAGAAAATGTCAGAAACTCAAGACCATCGGACTATGCAACTTTAACTACACATACTAAATGTTAACCGGGTGGGTTGGCCAAATAAGTCGAGTATCTGCTTTGTAGGTGGCAGGTGGCGGGACAGGACCTTATCGCTGAGGGAAACCAGTCACTTACAAACATGAATACCTGTCGCTACATAGCCCGGTGCTTGGCAGTACTAGAATAGGGAAAGGACATTGAAATGAGGAAGAGCAATTGTCCGTGGTTTAAATTTCCCCTCCTTAATCAACTAAATGTAATTAATAAAAATATATATATACATACTTTGGATTGAAATAAGTGTTATACCGGACGCGGTAGCTGAATCGATAGATCGTGGGGTTCCGATGCGGAAGGTATGAAGTTCGAATCCCAACAGGGTCAAACCAATGACAATATTCCTGTGTGGAGTATCAGATCAAGATGTTGGCGGTATGGTCTCCCAGTAGGATACCATTATAAAGTCGCCACAAGTTCACTCTTCTACAAGTCGGTACGCGTCCTCGTCTGATCTTAGATGTTGCCAAGATATAAACAAAATTACAAACAACATGTTTGAGTGTTTGCGTCGAGTGGCGGTAAATTGTTAGCAAGCCGGGCTCATCGCACTGATCCCGGACGTCACATCCTGTGCTGCGCAATCCGGGGTGCGCGCATGCGCCGCAGATTCATACTGAAATCAATCTGACCTTCTAAGACCAATGTCAGCAGGACTCATAGTCGGACCGTCCCAGACGGGCTCAAGCTGGTAAAGCGGAAACAAGAAGAGAAGAAGAAAATCTCACCAACTGTTAGTGGCAGCCCCGCTCGAATTGAACAAGTATATCGCCGCCATTTGTTTGTAGATCGATCAATATGAGTCATGTGACCTGCCTAGCCGATACGCGTAGCTATTTATCAACATATTGGATGTTGTTTTCAGAACTGCACCAAAGGATTTTGGTTGTTTGGGTTTTACACCCTAGCCATATCTAAGGTGATATCAGCACAGGAACCGACTGTGCACTGTCACTAAAATTATGTTGAGTGCAAACAAACGAACAAACAAACAAAATGTCTACACATCCATATGGAGGTGTTTGTGTTCAGCACTGTTGGATATGCATAGGCTTGGATGTTTGAGGGGGCTTTACGTCCTACCAACACCTATGGTCATGTCAAGATGTGTACCGACTTGTGACCGTGCACAATCATGGCGACTTTATAGTGCTGCACCATTAGGAGATCAGGCCATTATCCAACTCAATCACATTATCCTGACACTGAACTAAGCAGTGCTTGTCCACTCCTAGTAAATGCCGAGACCCACACTAAGTATTGACAAGTATAAAGTTTGTAAGTCATCGATTTGACTCGACTGAGATTTCGAACTCCTGACCTTCGACACAGGAAGCTTCCACTCGACCTACCGATAGGGCCACCGCGTTCGCGTGTGTACACGTGTACAGCTCTAATGCATATGGGTAGAGGCAGTGGGTAATGTTGGCATCTGGATTGCTTACAGTTAATCAAGCATGTCCATTACATCATCAGTCTGCATCTTGTTTGTTTGTTGTTGCTTTACGTCGTAGCAACATCTAAGGTCACATCAACGAGGGGACCAACTTGTAACAGTGCACACTCATGGCAACTTTATAGTGCTGCCCCAATGGGAGACTAGTCTGCCAGCACCATGACCTGATATCGCACTCAGTCACATTATCCTGACACTGAGCCAACCAGTCCTCACCCTATCGTTATACACCAAGAGCCTGGCTAGGAAGCGACAAGTATGAATTTTTATGTTATTGGTTTGACTTGACCAGAGTTTGAACCCACAAATCCATGGGTTCGGGTACTCCGATTTCCCAAAACAGGAGATGTCTGAAACTGACCATTGCCAGGATTCATCAATGTCTTCAAGCTCAAATTCCACACCGATATGAAAAAGAGGCCCTGTTCTGAGGCAACTGCAGGGAGAACTAGTTTTGTGCCTGTCAGGACATGTTCTTGCTGGTGTGATACCTCTATTTGCTCCCCGAGAGAGTGCCGCTGGTAACTTGCAAAAGCCAGCAGCACTTCAACACTTTTGCAGGCAGCTTTCATGAAATGTATCAATTGATGGACGCATTGATGCTGAAATACAGAGGAGGATGGGCAAGGCTAGCGCATCTTTTAGCTGACTACGCCAGAGACTCTGGAACCACCACCACGTGTCCATGCGGGTCAAAGGTAAAATTTACCGTGCAATCATGCTATCCACCCTACTATCTGGAGCCGAGGGTTGAACAATGTACAGACGACAGGTGAAAAAGCTGCAGGCCTTCATGATGCGACATCTGCATTCAATCATGAGGCTAACCTGGAAGGACAAAGGGACAAATAAGGAAATAACAGAATGGACGGGGCTGCCCTCTATGGAAGATCTTCTGATCAAAAAGAATCTCCGGTGGATTGGACACCTCATGAGGATGTCATCAGAAAACTACCAAAGCAGTTCCTCTACTCTCAACTGTCTTCTGGTTACAGAAAGAGAGGGTCCCCTCATCTCCAGTTCAAGGATACCATCAAGAGAAACCTGAAGCTGAGAGACATTAAGACTGACTCATGGACATCACTCTCACAGCAGAGAGCTAAATAGAGAGCGACAGTCAAGTAATGAAAGCAGTCTTTGTCGCATCGCGACTTACAGCATGATGATGATGATGATGTCGAAAACCAAAAAATAGCGGAATTTTTAACTGATTCATGTGCCCTTATGAATCTTCTTGTAGATCCTGGGGTACTGTGTTTGAACCCTGGTCGAGTCAAACCAATGACTTAAAAATTGATACTTGTCGCTTCCTAGCCTAGTACTTGGCATTAATAGAATAGGGCAATGAGCAATGGAATGAGGAAGACCATTATTGCTCATGATTGAAAATTCCCCTGCTTACTCAACTAATCTAACCCCATAAAATCTTACCCAAGATGGTTCAACGTAGATGCACACCCATGTCCTAGCAGCATGAAATGGAACTAGACAGGCCGCATGTTGACATTTCTACCGTAGCGTACCTAATGATGCTCTCACACCTACATGCCGACCAGAGGCTTGCTCTGGCGCATTATGACGTCACTGGTGACCTTTGACCTTAGGACGAAGGCTGTAATGTGTTTGGCCTTAGCACGGGCGGCCGTCTCCCTACAGGAGGAATGTGGGGCGGGCCACCACCAGGGAATGAGAGGGCGAGGGTGGTGGGGCAGTGGGGTGGTGTGACCGTGTGGCGGTGTGACGGTGGTGGTGGGGTGGTGGTGGTGGTGGTGGTGGAATGATGGTGGTGTGGTGAGTGTGGTGGTTGAGGGTGGTGGGGAGGTGGTGGTTGAGGGTGGTGGGGAGGTGGTGGTGGTGGTGATGGGTTGGTGGTGGTGTGTGATGAATGGTAATGGACGGTGGTGCTTGGTGGTGTTGGTGGACGTGGTGATGGGGTGATGGTGGAGCTCGGGTAGTGGAGTGGTGATGGCGTGGTGGTGGTGGTTGGATGGGGTGATGATAGTGGGGTGGTGGTGGTGGTGGAGTGGTGGGATGGTGAGGTGGTGGTGGCAGTTTGTGGTGGGGTGGTGGTGTCGGTGACGGTTGGTGTGGTGGTGGTCGCGGTGACGGTTGGTGGTGGGGAGCTGCGGTGACGGTTGGTGGTGGGGTGGTGGCGGTGACAGTTGGTGGTGGGATGGCGGCAGTGACGGTTGGTGGTGGGGTGGTGGCGGTGAAGGTTGGTGGTGGGGTGGCCGTGGTGATGGTTGATGATGGGGTGGTGGTGATGGTTGGTGCTAGGGTGGTGGCAGTGACGGTTGGTGGTGGTGTTGGGGTGGTGGCAGTGACGGTTGGTGGTGGTGGTGGCCGTGACAGTTGGTGGTGGGGTGGTGGCGGTGACGGTTGGTGGTGGTGGTGGTGATGGTTAGTGGTGGGGTGGTGGCACTGATGGTATGTGGTGGTGGTGGGGTGGTGGCGGTGATGGTTGATGATGGGGTGGGGTGGTGGCAGTGACGGTTGGTGGTGGTGTTAGGGTGGTGGCAGTGACGGTTGGTGGTGGTGGTGGCGGCGAAACTTGGTGCTGGGGTGGTGGCAGTGATGGTTGGTGGTGGCGGTGGGGTGGTGGCAGTGATGGTTGGTGGTGGTGGTGGGGTGGTGGCAGTGATGGTTGGTGGTGGTGGTGGCAGTGACGGTTGGTGGTGGGGTGGTGGTGGTGACGGTTGGTGATGGTGGTGGTGGCGGTAACGGTTGGTGGAGTGGTGGTGGTGACGGTTGGTGGTGGAGTGGTGGTGGTGACGGTTGGTGGTGGGGTTGTGGCGGTGACATTTGGTGGTGGGGTTGTGGCGGTGACGGTTTCTGGTGGAGTGGTGGTGGTGACGGTTTCTGGTGGAGTGGTGGCGGTGATGGCTGGTGGTGGAGTGGTGGCGGTGATGGCTGGTGGTGGAGTGGTGGCGGTGCTGGTTGGTGATGGAGTGGTGGCAGTGACGGTTGGTGGTGGAATGGTGGCGGTGATGGTTGGTGGTGGGGTGGTGGCGGTAACGGTTGCTGGTGGGTTACCTGTGTAATGGGTCTGCCTGATGAGACACATTGGGTGTGGTCTTTGAGTTTCACGTTCGCGGAGGTTGCTAGCATCTGCTCGAGAGCTGTCTGTGTGAGGTGAGTGTTGGCAGGAGGAGGAAATAGGGACGGGGGGATCACGTGACTCCAGGTGTTGAGCTCTCCCAATGTAATCACCCGCCGAGAAGATTGTTTTCCTAGTCTCCAGTCGGGAAAATACCTGACGGAAGTTGGCCGAGGAGGGCCCGGCTGTGGGGGTTGCGGTGCACTGTTAGGCCTGGTGCAATTTGTGTGTTCTCAGTTCTGCTGGTCCCCCAGGTACAACTGACGCTGGTACCCAGCACGCCGGGTTCAGCTTACAAGCTACAAAAGTGAGAAGGGTCAGCAGCGACGGAACGTTGGTTGGTTGTTGGAGTTTTACCACCTGGCAACATCTAAGGTCATATCAGAACTGGTACTGACTTGTGACAGTGCGCACTCATGCTGTCTTTATAGTGCTTCCCCACTGGGAGACCAGGCCAGCAGCACCATCACCTGATATCCCGCACTCAGGGTTCGAACAGGTGGGTTCGAATCCCCCGATCTACCAAAACGGGAGACGAATCCTCAACTAATTCGGCCATCCTGTCTGGTCGTGACGAAATGAGGAGAGACTGGTCACCACTGTGCTCTATTGAACATATGGTTGCATTGTGATTCTCACATTCTGATATTGTGTAATTGAAACATAGGGTATATATAATTCATATTGTCCACTTTGAACATAAGTTGAAGCATACTCAGTTTCAAACATGCTTCAAACATTTTAATTCATGCCAAACGTATATACCTGTGTGATGATGTCTCAATAAGAAACGACTACTATTGCATCAAATTGTAAAGACGAGAACTCGAATCTGTGGTTGTGTAGGTAGGCTACAGTGAAATCAATACAGACAAAGAGAAAGGAAGAGTACAAAGTGTAAAGGAAGAGAGAGAGCCAAGCCCTCTGGTTTATTATTTATATGGTTACATAGGTTCACTGTATAGTATCACCCCACCCTTTCCCCCACTGGGAAACAAGCATTCTTGGCCCTACCAATGGGGATCCAGCATTCCTGGTCCCCATGGCCACCAGTGGTCTGCCCACCACCAACAAGCTGTGTGGCCCCCGCCTGGCCACCATCAACCTTGATCCTGAGTGTGGTGATCCTACCCAGCAGAGGGGGAGGGGGTAGGCCCTGAGTGCCCCTTACACCCAGCCCTGCCAGCACCTCTACATATATTTACATCCCACTCAGGCACCACCAGCACCTGTATATATATACATACATGCGCTTGGTCACGTACACCTGTTTAGTAATGTAGTGGTCTGCACTGACCTCTCAGGCAAGTAACCACATAGACAGGTAGGCGTGGGGAGTGTGTTGATATCAGGGAGCCTAGGTGGTGTAATGGTTAGCACACTGGCCCGGAATGCAAAGAGATGTGGGTTCGAGTCCCGCTCTAGGCGCAGTATTTCCCATTTTCATCACCCCCATGACACTGGTTGCCGTGATCAGGATCCTGTACAAGCTTTGCGCTGTATGGTTGTTGAACGTACCCTGTGTATGTATATGTTAGTGCATTGCCTGTATGTATGTAATTGTAAGCATTACAAGATTTACAATTCCAGGGGGACGAGTGTAGTGGTCTGCACTGACCTCTCAGGCAAGTAACCACATAGACAGGTAGGCGTGGGGAGTGTGTTGATATCAGGGAGCCTAGGTGGTGTAATGGTTAGCACACTGGCCCGGAATGCAAAGAGATGTGGGTTCGAGTCCCGCTCTAGGCGCAGTATTTCCCATTTTCATCACCCCCATGACAGTAATATAACATTTGCATTCCCCGCTTTGCCGTGAATCGGAATATTTGACAAAATGTCAGCAGAGGTCTAGCCTGGTCCCCGCTCCTTTGCCAGCCAGAGGTGCAGGAGTTTTCAGCTATTATCACTCAGTTTCAAAGTTGTCAACCAAAACAATGTCGTTGTAGAAATATGCATCGCTTATTGTTCATCTGTTAATGCATTATTTTGGCAGCAGAATTAGGTTCGAGTATATTGTGAAAGTAAGATCTAAAGGGGCTGTCACATTACGGCGTATGGCGGGAGCGTATTGAAAACCTACGTACGCCATCGGGTGCCACTTTCGGGTGTGTTTGAGCGTATGAGGAGCGTATGAAGAGCGTATGCGTAGCGTATGCGTAGCATATGCGTAGCGTATGGGAGCGTATGGGAGCGTGCTGTGACATTTTTTGACAGTATGGGCCATACGCCCTCATAGGTCGCGTTTTTTTTGAGCATGCACAAAAAAATTTGGACGGACGGATTTATGAAAGCGTATGGCGGCGTATGCATCATAGGCTTCACATACGCCGGCGTGTTGCGGCACTGGCGGCGTATGCGTAGCGTATGCGTAGCGTATGCGTAGCGTATGCGTAGCGTATGCGTAGCGTATGCGTAGCGTATGCGGCGTATGGCGACGTATATGACGTAAGCCGCTACGCCGCCATACGCTCCCGCCATACGCCGTAATGTGACAGGGCCTTAAAAAGGCAATAATTGTGAAGTAAATTAGGTCTCGTGAACACGAGAACAAAATGTTTATTTCAGACGAGCCAGGATGTGTGTTCGGGCGAGTTCAAACACGCTGGTACGAGGTCAAATGCACTCGAGCGAGTTCAAACGTAATGGTTGCGTTCCTTGTTGTTTACCCTTATGACAGAAGTTGGAGCATACCCCCACCTCACATCCCCAAACTTCAGCTTGTGTCGCTCTGTTTCTGGTAAGCCATGTCTACCAGAAAGGTACAGCAGGTGGTGACATTAGTCAATATCCTGTCGCCCCTTGATGATAAAAGTATCCCCACCAGGGTACAGTGCACCACGTGACCTTACTGCACACCTGGTCGGTGTACTACTAATAAGGCTAGGCGTAAAGGAAAGTTTGCTTTATTTACCGACGCCTCTAGAGCGCATTGACTTTTATCATCAGCTATTGGATGTCAAAGATATGGTCATTCTGACATATTTCTTTGGAGGAAACCCGCTGGCGCCACATAGGCTACTCTTTCTGAAAAGCAGGAAGGGGTCTTTTCTATGCACTTTCCCACTAACAAGACAGCACATACCACACCCTTTGATGAACCAGTTGTGGACCAATGGTTGGAATGGAAAATAGCCCAAACTGCAAATGTGTCCACTGAGCAGGATCGATAGGATGACCCCACACCTTCACATGTGGACACTCTACCGCCTGAGCTACGTCGCACTCCCAGGGCTAGGCATATATAGGCAACGGCATACAAAACAGTAACTCATAAAAATTCCCTCCCGATGCGCCATTCTAAACAAAGCTAAGGAAGCCTAGTAATTAAACAAGAATAATAACTCAAAACAAGCGATGAAAAAGTAGGCAAATCTAACGTGGGACCAATTAATCCCATAGATGCAACGAACTTGGATTAGCTGCGTTATTACTGGGACATTAATCTGGTTATTAATGACTCGTGAGTTAGCTTCATTAATAGCGGGAGAACAATATTGATGAAATCGTGGCATTGATTATTTGGCTATTAAAGCTTACTGTCTGTCGCAATGAAACCGACGCAAAAAAAGAAATGATTAATAAATCAAAATCAGCACAGCCAGGCACATGGTCTGTCATGCTTATTAGCCTTGAGCGATAATATGCGGTATTGGTACACTTATAACAGAAGACAGGACACATATGTTACACTGGTGTTTTTGTATACTTTTTGTCAGTCCGGCCCTAATTAAATATATGAGTAATGAAGCAATGTCTTGCATCAGTGAGGAGGGAAAAGGGGTGAGATCTACGTTATGTGTGGGAAATAGCAAGTGACGAGCTTAAATTAAAATTTGCCCCATTCCTGATTTTATATTCTCTGTGCACAGTCCATGCACATGTGAAGATATGGAATTCAAGGCTATTTCAAGGCTGTTCAATGCTGTTTTTGATAAGAATTCAGGCGAGTATTGGCATTTTATTGTGCGTAGGAATGTCCGATTATCTTATACCGAATGCTGATTTAAGACTAATTTAGATCGGTGGGGACAGTCTAATGGAATTCAATACTTTTCAAGACTAACTTACCCAAAATAGTTAGATTCAAGGCTTTTCAATGCCTTAAAATGGGGAAAATGAAGTTCAAGACTGTTCAAGACTTTTCAAGACTTGCCATGCCCTGTACAGATGGACCCTATCTGTGCCATGCCAGGAATATGACAACAACAGCAAGAAGAAAAACATAATTTACATTATATATACATTGTTGACTGTTCAGCCGGGCTGACTGTAGACTACTGAGGGCTTATCCTTGCAACCAGTTTTATGAAGGATGATTTGACCGAGATGAAGATCGGTCCGCACTACCATAACGATAACGAGGGACAAGAAAAGGCCAGCAACTCGTAAACGTGTAATGAAATAACAGTAAATGTCACGGACAGATCCGCAAGGACAATTTAGGATTTGATATAGTAATTTCCCAGCCACATTCCCAGCCTCATTTTTGTGTATGCGTGTAGCTGATGCGTAGACACATATCTAACCAGAATTCAATTTATTGGCGCGGAGATATGAAACAGGATAACACGTGATCTATAATGCTATGCAGGAAGTCCTTTATTTGTGATGTAGAAATTTGTTTGTTCCTTGGGGTTTTACATACTAGCAACGACCGTGGGCATATCAGGACCATGGGCATTTCAGGGTGCGCAACTTGTGACAGTGTGCTTTGGGGATCGTGCTTTTAGTATTGCTGCCCTGAGACTGTGGAATGCTCTGCCAGGATATATCACTGATTGTAAATCTGTTGGTGCTTTTAAAATAGGTCTTAAGACACATTTGTTTAAATCTGCTTTGAACTAGGTGAAATTTATTTTCCTGTATATTTGTTTGTTATGTAAAGCGCCTGAGAACGGCTTGCTGGATCGGGCGCTATATAAATGTTTTATTTATTTATTATTGCGATTTAAAAGTGTTGCCCACTGGTAGATGACGCCACCGACACCATGGCCTGATATCCCTCTCAGTCTCATTATCCTGATACTGAGCTAACCAGTCCTTGCCCTGTCTTAAGCTTAAAAACTGCGCTCCGCACGTACTTTAAAGCTTGCTCCTTTGGTCCATATAATTAACTGCTTAGCTAGTTTAGAAAATAGTAATGTTAATCAGCAAACAGTTTATTGGAGTAAACAACAAAATCTAAAAAAAAAAAATATAGCTTTTTAGAAAAACTAATTTTAATGAGCAAACAATGTGTTGGATTAAACAATACAATCTATTAAAATATAACTATCACAATCAATTTGAGATCATTGTAAGGTGGGCAAGGTGTTTTTTGTGAACACACAGACA
Source organism: Branchipolynoe longqiensis (assembly GCA_030323885.1). NCBI lineage: Eukaryota > Metazoa > Annelida > Polychaeta > Phyllodocida > Polynoidae > Branchipolynoe > Branchipolynoe longqiensis. The sequence continues at coordinate 26,425,331 of CM059197.1, forward strand.
GACAAACAAACACACACACAGACATTCACTTGTATTTATGTAGATGAGCGTCAGGCTAGGTACCTTCAAGTATAATTTACGACACAAACAAGCAGCTCATTGAATCGGTATTTTATTCAATACACAGTAGTCAATGAGTCAGTTACATTTCACAGTTGGGTAGGAATATGATCATCTTGGTCTATCATGAGTAAATGTCAGATGTTAATAGGTCATGCTGAAATGTCAGAGGTTGGTAGGTCATGCCGAAATCAACTCAGGCCCTCAACCCCATCGTCTTAGTGTGTCCGTCGTTTGTAGGGATGGGTGGGCGGCTGAGTTGAGATGTTGAGCTGCTCGTCTGGCTGCCGGAGTGGAAGTGATTTCTGGTGGGTCTCGGAGGCTGAGGGAGGGTGGTCGTGACATCAGAGGTCTCGCGGGGAGTCTCGGGCGCACGAGAAATTCAGTAGGGTATAGTGGTGGGGATTCGAACCCAGGTGGCACTACCGGTGAGACTCCTTGTTCGCGCGCAAATTACCCATGTTGGCGAACCAACATGAACCATTTGTAAAAGTCATCGGTTTGACTCGAATTACATAGATAGCGGACACATATGTTAGATATTATTGGTGGAAGTTATTTACAATCATCGATTAGTATTATTACCTACTGCCTACGCCTAGTGGCGCCCCCTCAGGACTGCCGTACACTTTCGAGGCTTCCCTCCACAGTCACTGCTCAAAACTATATATAAATAATGGGAGCAAGTGACAGTGGTCACGCTGGAAGTTAAGGTCGGGTCCGGTGGTCGCGCCACCAGTCCCCGTATGAGCAAGGGGCAAATACATAAAGAGTACCCATTGGCTAATAATATAATATAATAATATAATATAACATAATATAATATAATAATATAATATAACAATATAATAGACTTCCGCGACTTTATACTCGCATAATGTGTGTACCTCACATATATCAACATGGTTAATGGCCTTATATCTAGGGCAGGCATTTTAACCATATATATGCATATATATATACATGTATATATATATATATATACATATATTCAAGGCTTCCTCTCTCAGTCACTGCTCAAAACGAATTATGCGAGTATAAAGATACCTAAGGGTTAATTATTATTATTATTATTGTTATACTTTGTAAGACCAACACTATACCTGTGGCTCCACCTTCTCCTCCTCGCCTCTACCGGATGTAGACCAGTGTCAGTCGCAGCGGAGTATTTTCCAATATATATATATATATACATCTACATTTCAAGCAAATATGTATGTACATATTAATTCACGCAAAGTGTGAAAAGGACATGTCCATAGGTTTTCCCTGTTGTTCTCAACGGTTGCAGGATATGGTTACGATTGTCATTGGAAGCCGGCTTTTTATTCACTTGCAAGTCGAAAGAGATCCGTCAACGGAACCGGAAATGGGGTTAACCACAAGCCAGGACGGTGTCTCCCGTCGGAAGAGCAAAGGATGGGGTGTCGGAACCAGCGGACTGAACAAGGAACAGTGGGGGAGGAGGAAATGAAATTCAACTTTAGATTTTCTGCCAACTTTACTTCAGACAAATATATTAGGTTCATAATCATGAACTACTTTACCTTACGTTGAGGTAACTTTACTTTCCTACTGTCTTTGAGGGGATGAAGATGGGAAATGTTGAGCCTAGAGAAAGATTCTAGAGAAAGATTCGAACCCACAGTTCTTGCCATCCTGGAACTAGCATGCTAACGATTACGTCATCATGCATAATTTACAAATACGCCACAATGGTCTAGTCATATCCCACCGGACGATGTGGCTGAATGGGTAAGGGCGCGGAAGGTGTGGGGTTCAAATCTCGGCCGAGGTAAACCAATCACTTACAACATATATACCTGTCACTATATGGCCTGCTGCTCAGCAAAAGGGCTGGTTTATCAGGAGTGGCATATCAGGTCACAGTGCAAGTCATCCATTCTTCAAGTGTGGCTCCATTATTAAGTCACATTAGTGCACACTCTCACAGGTCAGAACCTGTACTGATATGGCCTTATACGTTGGTAGGATGTGAAACCCCAAAACAGGTGCACCCTTTAACTTGAAGCATTTAGTACAGATGGCTATTCCTGTGCTATGCTGCAATACTTGAACATCAGTAGAATACAGCCTGTTTTAATTTACTATACGATATGATAGGGTTCATTTGGTCGACACCTCTGACACCTGTCTAGTGGTATCCAGTATTTCAATGTACACCCCAACATTAATTGTGTAATGCCAAGTACACACCTACCGTTTACGATTCGCACACTAAAACTCACGACTCGACCCAATCCGCTTAAAACTGAAAATGGGCCGATTCATTTTTCGAATCGCGAATCGCAATTGTAAGGAAGCAGTTTTAGCCCTAAAAGTGAGTTTTAAGTCGTGAATCGCAATCGGTAGTTGTGCTAGGGGAGTGCACACCTCACAACTTTTGGGGAGTTTTTGATCGTATATGGTAGGTGGGTGCGGAAAAACGGTAGGTGTGTACCTAGCATAAGATTTCACTCTTAAATATCTCCAACGATAAGCCATTAGGATACATAAAAGTTACTTCAAAGTAAGGTCATACATAAATAAATTTAAAAAACTAAATAAAAGAGAGTAGATTATAACAATCAAACTAACAACATATCTAACCAGAAATAGAACACAGACTCAAAACCATCGGCTTATGTACCTTTAAGGCCCATCTTCTCCACGGTTAACATGACTGACTGACCTATATCTGGAAGATGTGATGCAAAGACGGGGAGCAGGCTAATTAATATTGATTAATCAGCAACGTCTTGCAACCTACGAAGCCCCATATTGCCCAGGGGCTAATTTCAATGTACATAATTGCGCCTAAAACAAACAGCCAAAATGTGAGCATTCCTGGCACTTCTCATTTTATTTAATTTATTTTCATAATTTCCCTTTTTAAAGAACATAAAATCTCCATGTTGAACGTCGGATCAGATGACATGGCAAAATGCAGCCATGACAAATGCCAATAAATTGCTCCGGTTTCCGTTGCTTAAGGTTTGACCTATATTGTTGACCTACATTGTTGACCTATTTGTTTTTGCTACATTTGACATATACTTCACAATTCTACCCAAGCTGCATCAGCATGTCAGTAGTGCAAAGCTGCATAGTCCGAGACAATCTTGACATCCTTTAAACCACAACTCCCTAACAATTTATATTTGTCGCTTCCTAACGCTCGGTATTATTAGGGCAGGGCAAGGGCTGGTTGGCTCAGTGTCAGAATTATGTGACTGAGTGGGATATCAGAACATCCTGATATGACCTTCGATGTTGCCAGGATGTAAAACTACAGGAACAAACCAACCAACCCACAATATTAGTTCTTCCCACTGGCATCAGAGGGCGGATTTACGGTGAACGCCGTATGAGGTTCACTAGGTTTCCAGACTATACCAACCAACCAAACAATCAATAAATCACCAATCAATCAAGCAATAAACACGTACACCAAACCCACGGTAATCAGTAGTTGGCTGCTATAACCAGGACTTGGCCTCCCCAATTAGGAGATTGCCGTGGCATTTAGGAGTTGGCCGTTAACAATTAGAACTTGGCAGTTGAAATTAGGAGATTGCCGTGGCATTTAGGAGTTGGCCGTTAACAATTAGAACTTGGCCGTTGCAATTAGCAGATTGCCGTGACCCGCAGAAGTTGACTCCATGCAATTAGGAGTTGGCTGTAGAACCAGCTACCGATTCCTGTCTTCTACTGAATACCCAGAGTTCTGACTGTCCCCGGGAGGGCGTGGCACTGACTAGTGGACCAGCTCTTTCCCAGACAACAGGGCAGCTACACATCTAGCAAGCAATCACATCACCTGGCGTGGGGGTCGAATCGGTAGAGCACAGGCTCCCCGTATGGAAGCTCGGGAGTTCGATTCTCGGTCGGTCAAGTCAACGCAATGACTTATGAAATTGATACTTGTCTCTACCTAGCCTGGCACTCGGCATTAATAGGATAGGACAAGTGTCAGTATAATGTGACTGTGTTGGACATCGAGTCATAATGGTGGTGGCCTGGTCTCCCAGTCGGGCAGAACTATAAAGTCCCCATAAGTATGCATTGTGACAAGTCGGTACCCATCCTGATATGACATTAGATGTTGCTAGGACATAAAACAACAACAAACAAACAAGGTCAAGACTTCCTATATCAGATCAGAGATCTTCGCCGCTACTAAAACAGCCTGCAGTATTGAACTCTTCATAGCGTCATAGGCGGGCTGATTTTCTGTGTATTCTGTTCTCGACAAAACCCTTTCCGAAAACTAATGCATGTCCTTCAGATTTCTGGTCTCACTTTGATCTGCTCGTGGTGTCCCCTATCTGCCCGCCTCCCATCGGACCTCTGACGTCTCACCTTTAGCCTCGCTTTGATGTCATTAATGCCCTGTGCCCAGTGACATCTAGTATTAGGCGTGTCACACACATAGACACACCCACACACGGCTTTACATGTTCCATTATGGTCTGGCACAAACAAAAAGTGAGCCACATTTATGTTCAGTCTTCCTTTTTTTTCCTCTTGTGATATCGCTTGGTGGTGCTGGTGGCACAATATCATAGTACTACTAATAGTAGATCACTGCTATCAAGTCGCCATGAGTTGTGGCCGTGTGCACTCATGACGACTTTATAGTGCTGCCCCGCTGGCAAATCAGGCTGCGGGAACCATGCCCCGATTTCCCACTCAGTCACATTATCCTGATATTGAGTCCTTGCCATATCCTAGTAATGCCGAGTCCCAGTCTAGATGGTGACAAGTATCAATTATGTAAGGCATTGGTTTAACTCGGTTTAGAACTCCCGAGCTTCAGCACGGGAAGTCTGTGCTCTTACCGATTCGAGGACCATGTCCAATTCTACCCCCAGGCCAATCGTCAGCTTGATACTTATGGCTAGTGATTGGTTGATGGAGATTTACGTCCTGGCAACATCTAAGGTAATATCAGGACTCATATCTAGCGTGATGGGCTGCGTCCGACTCCACCTGATAAATAGCAATCTGACATTGAAGCTGCTTCAAACACCTGACACACTAGACCATCTAGGCTCCCTGATGCAATCTCCCTATCCACACTGACCTGTATGTGTGGGTCATTGTCTGAGAAGCCAGCGCAGACTCCTACATTAGCGACAAAGTTCGAGCCTTTTTTTTAAACCTTTGATTTTCCTCGACCGGGAATTGAACCCGCGATCATTTTCCCACAGTGGGTGCTTCAAATGAGGGGACCACCGCGTGAGCAATGCTTGTTCTTTTTGCTTCCTTGGATTTAGATTTTTCTTTTTTTTAGATTGATTTTCTTAAAATGATGAGTCATCCTTGCACAGCATAGATCACTGCCAACAAAAGTGTGGAATGTGTGCAGAACCCTCATACAGATCAATCACCGCTGATCGATCAGGCTAACCTTCATGAGATGCTAATCGGTGCAGTGTCACTGCGGTATGATATATATATATATACCCGTGAGGAATCTGGTCTAAGTGATGGCAGTGCAATCTCTGGTGACTGCCTCACCCAGGGCGATTGAGAAATGATGCGATGGTAAACAGATGTAATTGTGGGTAGAATAAGAGGGACCGTCTGTGCTAGTTCTATGTCCAAGTCGAATGGGTCGGGTTAGGCAGGCTGCAGTGAAGTTATATTGTTATGGAGTTCTACTTTTTTTTTTAAACCACACATAAATCAAACAGAATAGCTCAAATTAGTAGGCATGTCAAGCATAAAATATATTCGATAGTGCTATTATATATTCTATATATTCTATCATGTATATTATTGATTATCTTCGCTTTATTATTTAGTGGTTTGGTTTCGCTGTTGGAGTTTTACATCCTGACAACATCTAAGGTCATATCAGGACAGATACCAACTTGTTACAGTGCACACTCATGGTGAGTTTATAGTGGTGCCCTACAGGGAAAGCAGGTGGCCAGCACCATGACCCGATATCCCACTCACTCATGTTATCCGGACACTGAGCTAACCAGTTCTCGCCTTAGCGTATTAATGCCAAGCACCAGGCGAGGTAGTGACAAGTATCGATTTTGTAAGTCATTGGTTTGACTCGACCGGGAACCAAACTCCCGATGTCCTCCTGCACGTAAGGCCCGCACTCTACCGATTCGAGCACCGCGTCCGGCTGGTGAACTAGAGTACATTATCTTAAATTAAATTCCATTTCATAAACATTTAAATATAGCTAGCGGAATCAATAAATGTGGGGCTGGAAACTGCTACAGTGCTGCACTATATTCCGGGGTGGCTTTCATTGGAAAGTTTAGTTTTTGGTTGTTTGGACTGAAATAGAGGGGAGAGGTGTGAAACGGTTAAGGGTGGTGGCGACAAGTATACATTCACAATACATCGATTTGAATCAGGCAGGGTTCGAATCCCATGACCTTGCATACATGTCTAAGGTTGAGTCTAATATTCTTTGAATAATGCTCAACATGGAGTTATTCGGGCCTCAAACCCCACAATCCTACACAAATAACCGTACATAGTGGCTGAATGGGTAGAGCGCAGGCTTCCAGTGCGGAAGGGCAGAAGTGTGAATTACAGCGGATTCAAACCAATGATTTATAAAAATGATACTTGTTGCTACCTAACCTGATGCTCGGCTTTAATATGACAGGACAAGAACTGGTTAGCACACTATCAGGAATATGTGACTGTGTGGGATATCGCATAATAGTGCCAGTGGCCTGGTCTCCCGGTGGGGCAGCACTATAAAATCACCATCAGTGTGCACTGTCACAAGTCCGTACCCACCCTGAGATCATCTGGGATGTTGCTAGGACATAAAACAACAATAAACAAGCAAATCCTACATAAATTCCTCAGTGTTTTAATTGTTCAATGTGGTCACGGATTCAGGTGAGAAAAAGGTCCTGGACTGGCTGTGATTTGCCTGTGCTTTAATTAGCATATATTTCACGCTTACCCAGCTCATATGCATAACAAAGTAGATTGCATAACAGATATAAACAAAATGTAAGATATTAAACAAATCCAAGGTCCATTGAGGTCGATGGCTCCCTAGTGGCACAGAATGACCTGCATCTCAATGCAATAAGCCCTACCTACTTCAGGTCCGATATAAAACCAACGGCAGAATCCCCTCCCCTTTTACCCTGATTAATAGGATGACAAGGGTAGACAATTACCTTGGAAATTTCCATCATCTCTATATTGCCTTTTTGTTTCTTCTTTTCTTTCTATTGTTGTAAGTATAGTTTTAGTCATATAATGAAGTCTCCTCTTAGTGCTGGGGTACTTGTCCTGGCGTGACAATATTGTTAGTTGCACTCAATATGTGAATATGTGACCGGACATGGTGGCTGAATCAGTAAGAGCACAGGCCTCGCGTATAGAAGGTCAGGAATTTGAATCCTGGCCGAGTCAATTCCAATGGCTTACTAAATGTACACTTGTCGCTACCTACCCTGGTGACTGAGATTACTAGTATAGAGCAAAGACTGGTTAGCTCAGGATCAGGATCAGGATCAGGATCAGGATAACGTCACTGAGTAGGAAATCAGGTCACGGTTTAGGAACGCTGGTCTCCGGGTGGAGCAACATTATAAAGTCTCCATGAGTGGGAAGTGTCACAAGTCGGTACCCATCCTGATATGACCTTAGATGTTGCTAGGATGCAAAACCCAAACAAACAAAGAAAGAAACAAAGGTGTATATGTAGTATGATTTTTGCATCAGGAATAAGCCACACCCATTTATCCTCATTCACCTGTACTCTCTGTGTGTGCATTTTCAAATCAATGAACCCTGCACCGAATACAAAGGGTTTTCTTAGAATTTCTAATTTTGATTGTTTGTTTGTTGTTGTTTTACGTCCTAGCAACATCTAAGGTCATATGAGGACGGGGATTTTGATGTGCAGAGTTTTATTTTTATTATACATTATCATTATTAAACCGCGACAACTGCGTCTAAACAAGGTTTTAATAATACCACCCACATATTTGATTTCAATCCTTCGTGGCTACTCAGTTTAGTAAATATCCGGGAGGGTTTGTTGGTAGTTGGAGTTTTATGTCCTGGCAACATCTAAGGCCATATCAGAACAGGCACCGATTTGTGACAGTGCACACTCATGGTAACTTTACAGTTATAGTGCTGTCCCACATTACCCTGACACTGAGCCAACAAGTCCTTGCCCTGTCCTAATAAAGCCATGCGCCTCGCTACGATGCGACAAGTATCAATTTGTAAGTCATTGGTTTGACTCGACCAGGGTTCAAACCCATGGGGTTGAATCCCACGATCTAGTAAAATGGGAGACAGAAGCTCAACTCATTCGGCCATGCCGTCTGGTCCATGCGGGAGGGTGTACCAGTTCCAGGGTGAATGGTGAGTTACTCTGTGTGTGCCGGTTGGTGGCATGGCCCTAGACCATTTCAGTGCACACCTCAAGTGTTCACATCTCAGTGCACATCTCAGTGCACATCTCAGTGCACATCCGCGCAGTGCTTTACCCTAGCTCAGTGAGCACTTCCGGTTTGGGGATCAGGTGTGGGGGTGGGGGGGGGTATCACTCAGTCAGCGAGGAACTCCAGCGATGGCGGGCCAGAATCGGAGGCACGGTGTGGAAAACGTGCGGATCCCCAGACTTCCGGTTGTGGGTGCGGGGTGGGGGTTGTGGGTGGGTGGGTGGGGGGTGCGTGTGGGTGGGGGGTGTGGGTGGGTGGGTGGGGGGTGAGCTAACACACTGGGAGGTAGGCGTGCAAAGTATCCGAGGTGTGCCAGTCATGGATTGGTCGGATTGTGTGTGTGTATCTAAGGGGGGGGGGGGGAGGGGAGGGGCGGGGCTTTGGGTGACTGACGGCGCAGGGTTATTGACAGCGTATTGACAGACCGGAAGTGGGTAAAGGGCATCGGGCGGAAGTCGCCATGTGGCAACTTGTGTGACTCGCCTGACATGGATTTTGTGGATTCTCTTCCCAAATGCAAGGCACGTCTCCGAGTAAAAGGGCGTCTCCTTCCCCCCCACCCCCACCCCCACCCCGACCTTCTAACCCGCACCCCCACCCCTATCCCCTAGAGGATCCTTTTACATCTGTGTGAGTGAGCGTTTGTTGGAAGGTGGAAAGAGGATTCCGTCCTAGTCAAATGTGAGGCTAGGTACTGACTTGGGACAGTCCACTATAATGTTTCCCCCACTAGGAAACAATACCGCCATGACCCGATATACCACTCAGTATTATATTATCGTGATGCAGTGAGCCAACCATACCGTGCCCTAATCCTAGTAATACCAAATCATAGACCCTCACAGCAGAGCACCAAAGTAGAATGCAAATCCTAGAAATGAGGTCCTACTGCAATATCGTACACATCTCATCCAAGGACCATGTTAGCAAATGAAGAAGTCCTGTGCTAAGATCCAGCAGATGGTTGGACCACACATACATCGTAAAGAGATGCAAACTGCAGTGGTATGGCCATATTTCCCATCATCCCATCTGTCGAAAACCAACTTGGTAGCAGAAGACAAGGCGTGCAAAAGAAGAGGTCGGAAAATAAAAACCTCCAAGTCTTTAAACGATTCCTATCTTTGAGTTTGAAAATAATTTCTTGTCTCTGTTTATTTTATAGCACATATATTTCCTCGGTGCTGTTTATTTCTATGGATTCCTTACCACAACCTGGTGTTCTCTGTGGCGGAGTGGTTAGAGTGTCTGATTTTTTTCTAGGTTGGACTCCTAATCTGAAGGTCAGTGGTTCGATTCCCAGTGCCCCCACCTCTGCCAATTTGGATTTCCACCGCTGTGTATAACTTACAGCGTCATCAAAGGCCAGTTGCTCTCATACCATGTCTATGTGGTGTGGGAGGTTAAAAATCCCTTGGGTCGGTAAAAGTGTAGGCTCGGGCTTTCTATCGACAAACTGTCTAATGGTGACTTATCCATGATAGGCAGTATAAATCTTCAAGAAAGAAAAAAAGAACAAGACAAAAAAACAACCCATACAACTATCTACGGTCAATGTCAGTCGATGATTACGGAATTGTTTTAATTTATTTAATTTTATATTTGTTGCTACATTCGACGAATAACCAAAGGAAACTTTCAAACATGGGCAGTTGTTGCTCTTCCTCATGACAATTCTCCTTGCCTTATCCTACTATTGACAAGTGCCAGGGTAAACAGGGGAAAGTATAATTTTGTTTAGTCATTGCTTTTACTCGGCTTAGGTTTAAACTGCCAACATGGCAAGGGGGCGCTCAACTCATTTGGCAATCCGATCTGGTTTATTGACCTGAAAGCAGACACGTAAGCAAAATGACAGGTGCCTGTCTGTGTACTAACAGGGGACTTCATTCTGAGGAAAGGGCAACTTTAACAGAAAATGATACTGCTCTGGTTTAGCATTGAAAGCTTCGAGTGTGTGGGTTCCCCAAAAGCATTGGTCCACAACTGGTTCATTAAAGGCTGTGATATGTGCTGTCCTATATGTGCATATACAAGACCCCTTGCTGGTTATAGGAAAGAGTAGCCTGTGTGGCGGCAGCAGGTTTCCTCCAAAGAAATATGTCAGAATGACCATATATTGGACGTCCAATAGCCGATGATAAAAATCAATGTGCTCTAGAGGCATTGTTAAATAAAACCAGATTTACTTTGCGCCTTCCCCTGAAGTTACTGTACTGTTATTATTACTCACTCACTGTATGCTCCTAGCTCCTAAATAAACCACTATAGACAACTATTATGGGAAGGAGACAACAGAAAAATATGAAAGGAACAAAGGAACAAAAAGAAAGACACGGGGGAAATAAAGGAAAAATAGTTCTCGATTCCTCAATGCAGTTGGGAATAAATTGCATCGAGTCATGTGATTTCGTCATTACTCGTCGCTGATTGGTCAGTTCATTGGGTGCTGGCCTCCATCAGGCGACCCAATCCTGTTTGTCTCTACGTTTGGCCATCAGCAGGACTTCACAAACTGGGCGCTTTGTTAATATTTCTCACGTGTAGATTTCGCCAACTGACTTCATATGCTTAATTTTATCTTTGTCCCTCTTTGAATAATCACTTGGAGAATTTCCAGTTAGCTTTGTCTTCTGTCTTTGTCTAGTTTAAAAAAATGATCTAATTATGTTTGGGTTGAAAATGGCGGGTTGTTTGGGTTGAAAATGGCGGGTTGTTTGGGTTGAAAATGGCGTCTGCCCAACGCCTACACGTTGGCCAATCCCAGGTGGTTGCCATTCTCGCCAAGTCCTCCTCATGTCGGAACAGGGGGGGGGGGGGGGCACCACTCTTCAGGGAAAGCGGGGTGGGCAGCTACTTTCCTTAGGACTACAAAATATTCAGGCATTCTTTTTACGCGAATTTCCTCTCGTAATTGTGGGGAAAGAAAGTCATAGCTCTCAGATGGTGAAGAGTTGGTGTCGCTTCAATGAGTGCTGCCGCTGCTGGTTGAGCAACACGTGCCACCTCGGCGGGTGAGGGGGGGGGGGGGGAGGACGAGCTGGACAAGCTGCTGGGGGCGGGGCGGAATGCGAGGACGAGGGGTCGAAACTTTTAGGGTAATGCGGGTTGTACTGGGTAAAAGGAGCGCGCTGAACAGGGGAAAGGAGCGGGGGAGGGGTGGCAGGGAGCTGGGGCGAAGCAGGCAGAGCATGAGTGAAGGGGTGGCGGGGCCTTTGTGTGGGGGTAGGCGCCGGTGCCGGTAACCATCTGAACGGGCCAGACGCCACCCTCCCAAGAGCAGACCATGAGTGACTCGGTGGCGGGGCATTTGCCTGGCGGTAGGCACCGGTGCCGATAACTGTCTGAACGGGCCAGACGCCACCAGAGCATGAGTGATTGGTTGGCGGGTCGTTTGCCTGGGGGTAGGCCCCCGTGCCGATAACCGTCTGAATGAGCTAGACGCCACCCTCTCAAGAGCATACAGCCAAGTAATAACTTCAGCGTAATGAGCATTCTCCAGCTGGAGCCTCCTTATTGTTTCTTGGTTGGACTCAGCTGAAGAGCCTGGGGAGGTTCACAGGGCGGGCTGCTCAGGCCGCAGACTGTCGGGTGACAACTGTTGCGAGTCGGGGTCCAGCGACGGGTCTCAGGAAGAGCAGGGGAAAGGAGCGGGGGAGGCGTGACAGGGAGCTGGGGCGAATCAGGCAGAGCATGTGTGAAGGGGTGGCGGGGCGTTTGCCTGGGGGTAGGCGCCGGTGCTGGTAACCGTCTGAACGGGCCAGATGCCACCCTCTCAAGAGCAGAGTATGAGTGACTGGGTGGTGGGGCATTTGCCTGGTGGTAGGCACCGGTGTCGGTAACCACCTGAACGGGCCAGACTCCACCCTCCCAAGAGCAGAGCATGAGTGAAGGGGTGGCGGGGCGTTTCCCTGGGGGTAGGCACCGGTGCCGCTAACCATCTGAATGGGCCAGATGCCACCCTCTCAAGAGCATCCAGCCAAGCAATAACTTCAGCGTAATGAGCATTCTCCCACTGGAGCCTCCTTATTGTTTCTTGGTTGCACTCAGCTGAAGAGCCTGGGGAGGTTCACAGGGCAGGCTGCTCAGGCCACAGACTGTCGGGTGACGACTGTTGCGAGTCTGGGTCCAGCGACGGGTTTCACGAAGAGCGTGCGGCTCTATGCAGTTGGGACCTGCCTTGTTGCTTGCTGCGAGAGTGGAGGCCGCCCGCATCGCTTGGGAGGTGGCATGCCGGCCAGGCGTGCCCTGCGATAGGGTGTAGAGCTAAGCAATTAGAGTCGAGTGGTGGTGATCGATGTTCTCAGCGGAGGACAGGCGGCGCCGTGACGGGATAGCTGTAGGGAGGTTAGCCAAGAAAGACAAAAATAACCTTTGCCTCATGAGCAAATTATCGTTGTTAGCCTCGTGGGCCAACATGCGTGGCCAACATGCGTAACCCATCGTTGGCTTTCTTTTTTATCATTTGTATCTATTGTCCTTCATTTTAATATTGTTAGATATAATTTGCATTCCGATTGAATAAGATATGTATGTTTAGTACCACGGTGCTGGTGTCCGATCCTTATACAACTTTATTTATTCATAATTAGTACGAGTCTTAGTTTATATAGCTAATATATTCTCTAGGAGTTAGTTAGGGCCCAACCTTGGTGTGATGGTCTTTGTGGTCAAGCTGTGGCTATTAGCTGATTAGTGTCATTCAGCAATATTGATCCCAGGCAACTATTGATCATTATAAAAACACACAAAAATGAAGGAGAAGAAATAGAAACAACTACAAAAATCCCAACTAGAGATTCTGAACATGACAATTAAAGAAATCCAAAAATAAATTGAATAAAGTCAAATGGGAAATCTGCACATGATAAGCACTACGCAGCTGCCATTTTCAACCAAAATGAAAGAAGAAGAAATAGAAACAAATTTAAAAACAGATAAAGCAAACTGGAGAATCGCCACATAATATTTCAAAAGAGGGAACATATTACAGATATAAATGAAGTCAGACGGCGAAATCTACATGTGATAGGCATTAAACACCTGTCATTTACAACAACAACGTGTCTGTTTAAGATAGACGAGAAAGCTACCTGGTTTGGTATATTGGATTGACACATAGAGCATGGTGAGAGGAATAGGAGCGGATAGCGAGGAGTCATACAGAGTCTAGAATTGTGTTGCTGTTTTTAAACTGGTCGGACTCGCCGTGTGGTATTTGAGAACACTATTTGAGAATAACTACTTTCAAAGTACATGTAGACATCAGTGACGGACTTTTATAGACACCGGCTCACTGCCCCCCCCCCCCCCCCTCCGTCACACCAATTTGGTCCCGGCGAAAATGTCCGTAGAACATTATAGCGTCTATGGCTGTGTTCACACACACACTTTAAAGCGACTCATATAAATCGACTTGCCTAGTTCGGCGCACATTCGCCGTGTGAATGCGACGCTGCATCAGTTTAGGGCTGAATCGACTTGTATAAATCGGTTCATGGAAACCACATCCCTGAGGTAGTTTATATGAATCGTACAGCTGGTTCCCAGGCTGCGACAGTTTAAAATAGCGGTGCTCGCCGGCTACAGGCTCAGCTGTAACTATACACTGGTGCCCGGCAGTGTTAGGGAACGATTAGGCCAAAATCTATTGAATGCAATCATATTTATCAGAATTACATACTCAAATAATGAAATTTCATTAAATTAACCCTAAATTCCAAGCGATGTTAACGTAGCCACTACATCGGCGTCATTATTCATATTGTCGAATCGACGAATTTACACTAAACAAATAGCAGTGCTCGCCGGCTACAGGCTCACCACTAAGGCTGCTGGTTCCCGGCAGCCGAAACACTTTCAAATTTGGTGTGTGTGAACAGTCCACTAAATCGATTCATCTATTTCGACTTGTCTAAGTCGACATAAAGTTGGGTGTGTGAACACAGCTTAATAGTGGAACGCTGATGCTTGGTCACGTGACCCTCCCCCCCCCCGCCCGACCCATGTCCACCCCTCCGAATATGTTGAGCGTCCATTTCGCGTGTTTGTAGATCGTAGGGTTCGAACCCGTGGTTTCAAACCCTCGTCGAGTCAAACCAATGACTTAAAAATGTTGCTTCCTAGCCAGGTGTTCGGCATTATGAATAGTTGGCTCAGTGTCAGGATAATTTGACTGAGTGAGATATCAGGTCATGGTGCCGGCAGCCTATATATATGTATCTAGGGACCGACCGGACCCAGTAGTGAAATGGTGTGTCTAAATCTCGGCAGAGTCACGACTCTGTCTTTACTTTACCACAACGCTACATGGTGTCAGATGTGAACAAGAACCAGCCGGCATGTCAGGAATGGGACTAAAACCGCCACCTCCCTGTGCTTAGAGGGGAATGTGGCATTGAATTGCCGTACATGGGACGGGGCATATCAGCTATACGCCGGTGCGACAGGAGTAACCGGTAAGATTGAACGAACACAATGTTGCACATTCCTACACGTTGCGGGAGCGAATGCCCAAAACGTTCACCATGCAACGAAATTTGAGAGCAGAGAATGTGACAAGATAAAACCTAGAGTAGAAGCGTTCAAAAATATTGTAACAGCAAGTCAAACAGAATGATTATGCGATACCAATTCTATACATACAACCAGGGCACTGAGAGTATCGACACATAGATTAAGGAATTACGGTATCGAGTTGAACAGTGTGATTTCGGTGACACCAAAGAATCGATGTTATGTGACAGACTAGTTAGCGGTGTGATGGAGGACACATTATGCGATAAACTACTACAGACTGCTGACCTGTCACTCGGCAAGTGTCTGGAATTTTGCCTCTTAAGCGAGCACAATTCGATACGCCTTACAAGTGCAAACAGACATGCTGACGCTGAAGTACACGCCATTGGCCGCCACCAGCCGAGACAGCCAAACCCTCCCGACACGCCCCCGGCAGCGAGGCCTACGTGGAGCAGGCGTGAAACGCAGCCAAGGAATGCCCCCACATGCCCCCAATGCAACCACTGTGGCTACACACATATACAAGATAAATGTCCAGCACAAGGCAAGCAATGCATTACGTGTGGAAAAACAAGACATTTCACCAAAGTTTGCAGAAGCGGGCAACAGCAAACTAGACCAGTAAACGGCATCGATATGGTCTTTCACAATGCGTATGACACCTGGCAGGAGGAAGAAACGGACGAGCAAGAGGAATATACCGGCGACTTCTTCGTCGGATCCATTGCAGAAGAGGCCGACAACCGTCCAGGGCTATGGTTCGAAACATTAAAGACATGCGGCGAATCAGTCACATTCAAACTGGACAGTGGCTCTGTGGCTAATACACTACCCGAAAAGATACTTATGAAACTGCCGAATATGAAGATACAACCACCCAAGTGTAGACTCATCACGTTTTCAGGAGAGGATATGCACCCACGAGGGGAAGTGATGCTGAACATACAAGGACAACTACTCAAGTTCCAGATAATAAATAGTGGATGTGCAATACTAGGGGAGGAGACATGTGAGGACCTGAACTCACTGCACCAGGTTCATTTAATAACCAGAGACAGTAAAACACCTGAGACGCCCGATGAAGCAAGACTCCTGGATAAATACAATGATGTTTTTAAAGGTCTCGGTTGCATTAAGGTTAACGCTACAATACAGATTGACAACAAATCCCCTAAAGCCAGGCAAAAAAATAAGATACCGAAACCATAAAAATCAGTGGGAGAAGGGCATCATTATCGAGAACAACAACCCAAACAAACGAGAGTACAAAATACAAAATCAGAAAAACAAAACAGTGCACAGAAACAGAACACTAATTTTCAGCACACACGAATCAAACGAGAAAGTACGATCACAACTCCATACCCGTCAGAGCACGACACCAACCCTCGATACTAAACAGGGCCATCAAAACATTCCATACATAACATGACACCATAGGATAGTCAGGCCAAGGCATCGAATGGACATCTGAGGGCGTAAACAAAACATTGTGAGTAACGCATAACACCCGCAAACACCAATCAGCATATGTAGGGATACAAACATTAGACATAGATCGTATGACTATGCATATAATATACTTGAAATGTAGTTACAGATGCATGGCCATGATCATTCACTGATCATTCACTGATACATTGTCGATATATGTATGTAGTACCATTGTTCCAATGCATTATTGATCTCATACCAGTATAGTATGACATTCGCGATCATGACTGCATTCATGCAGCAGCATTCAACATTAATAGAAGCAAGACTTACTGGATGAGAGATATAATGAAATGTAAAACACCACAATTACTATGTTCATAGATTAAGACTTTTGTTCAACAACAACAACAACAAAAAAGAAAACAAAAAGAGACAAAAAAAAGAGGTGAATAGAATAATCACAAGACAAGGTCGAAAGATTGTTTATTGGAGACAGACATGTATATTCAAATAAAGAGATTCCACACGATAAGATCGATCATAATTAATACCGACGATGTTAGTAATTAAGCTGTGCACATACAAAACAAAGGAAATAATTGTACAATCAGAAAAGAAACATCTTTCGATAAAAGGAAGATGTAGCTTATGCATATATGTATCTCAGGACTGACCGGACCCAGCGAGGCGGGGGGTCACGTGACGTGGTGTGTAATAAACTGGCACTGGTTGTCTAGATCTTGGAGGAGTCCTTTCTCTGTCTTTACTTTACCACGACGCTACAGCCATGACTGTGCACTGTCACCAATTTGTACCCGTCCTGATATGACCTTAGATGTTGTCAGGTCGCAAAACTCTAACAACCAGCTGAGATTATGCCAAGTCCGGCGGTTGGCGAGAGTGAGAACGAAAGCAGTAAGAGTTGGATCAAGGGAGAGACTCGGTTACGCCTAGGTCACAAATGCTGCGGTCGCCGTACGGTGCTGCGGTCTGCGGTGTGCATTGTAATTTATGCAAATGCTATGGTGGTGTGGTTTGTGGTTTATCTATTCACAAATTGTATGGTCACCGCAAGGCACCTTGGGGTTTGTCTTTAACTTTATGCACATATTTAATATATGCAAATGTAACTTTCTTAATATTGCTCACACAAACATGAATATTGTACCATATTGATATTCATTGATCAAAAAAAGGTGACCATAGGGTGTTGTGGCCTCCTTGGGGCTTGCAGCGCTGTGATTTTGGGAAGTTAAGGTAACTTCGACTTAAAATAACCACAACCCCTTGCAGCGAGCAAAAACTGTAAAGTCACCGTACGGCGACTGGAACCCACGCTGGGGACCCCGTATGGTTTGGCCGATGGGGCGAGTTATGGTCGCCGCAAGCATGCCATAACGCATTTGTGACTGAGGCATTAGGCATGAGAGTGAGCGTACAATGAGAAATGAGAGGCGCGGGCTGGTCAAATGAGTTGAGCACACACCTTCCGTTTTGGTAGTTCATGTGATTCGAACCCCCCGGTTTGAAACTTGGTCAAGTCAAACCGATGACTTAAAAATGTATACATGGCGCAAACTAGTCTGTCGTTCACGATTACTAGGATAGGGCAAGGAGCAGTGGAATGAGGAAGACCAATTGTCCGCAATTGTCCGTGATTGAAAATGCTCCTGCTTAATCAACTAATGTACCAACAGTTTATTTTAATGCAAGAGGGAGAAGCAAGAGCGAGAAGTGAGAGCACACACCAGAAAATGAGAGCACAAACCCAAAAAGTGAGAGCAACAATGAGAGCAGGGAGAGCAAAGGCGAGAGTAAAAGAGAGTTTCTCTAAAGTATCAACATCAACTGCAGCGGCCATCTTGAATTGGCCGAGACAGGTAATGTTCATAAAAATGTATGGCCTCGTTGTGGCGGGTGTAAAAAGAGGCGTCGTGTATACTCCCTCATGCCGCGCCTACTAAAGCCTCGCCCGTATGAAGGCTGCGGTATTTAACCCCTGAGTGTGGCACTACTGCGCAGGCGCGTGTCTCATAACGAGGCGCGCCACAGAATGGGGCGCCAAGTGCACGGTTCCACATTTAGTATACTCAGCAGCTGCCGCGCGTCAGGCTCTTTATTCCTCATGGAGATTGTTGATTGGTTGTTGGAGTTTTACATCCTGGCAACATCTAAGGTCATCAGGATGGGTACCGGCTTGTGGCAGTGCGCACTCATGTTGGCTTTGTAGTGTTGCCCCACTGGGAGACCAGACCGCCAGTACCATGACCTGATATCCCACTCAGTCACATACTCCTCTCATTGAGCCAACCAGTCTTGCCATATGCTAATAATACCGAACACCATGGCTAGGAAGTGACAGGAATACAGTTTTAAGTCATTGGTTTGACTCGACCCGGGTTCGAACCTGTGGGTTCGAATCCAACGATCTACCAAAACGGGAGACTGACGCTCAACGCATTTGACCATCCCATCTGGTCGGCTAAGTTGATAGAAGTAGATATATTGGGGTTTTACATCCTGACAACACATGTGGTGACCAGACAGGAGATGGGTCAGCCAAATTAGTTGAGCACCTGCTCCTTCGCATTTGGCAGGTAGTGGGATGTGAGGATATTGGCTGGGTTAAAGCGATAACATGAACATGTGTACTTGTCGCCAGCTAACTTGGTGGTCGATATTACTAGGACATGGTAACGAGCAGTAAAATGCTAAAATAATGGTTGGCCTTACAAGGATATGGCTAGGAGCAATAGGATGAGGAAGGCTAATCCGCTATGATTGAAATTGTTCATGCCTAATCAACAAATGCACTCAAACAGGCCATATCAGGAAGGCTACCGATGTATGTGTATTTGTTTCCTTATTGAGGCGTTACATCCCAGTTAGATATAAGGGTACATCAGGACGTATACATACAGACTTGTGACAGTGCACACCAGCAAATAATTAAAGTTGCATAGTCCGATGGTTTTTAGTTTCTGACATTTTCTGAGATATATACACTAAGTTGATTGTTATTACATACCTTACTTTAGTTTGAAGTAAATTTTATTTTAAGTGGCTAACTTTTGAGATATTTGAAGTGCAACCATGCTAAATTAATTTTGGCAAGCATGTCAAAACTCTGACCCCATAGGCTTCTGCAGTAACAGGTTCTATTCAATTGCCTCAGTATTCCATTCTGTGTGGTGACAAATGTTTAATAAGTGCACCAGTATCTAAGTTAGATATGTAGAATCAAATTTAGATAAATGTTTTGGTTTTGAAAATTTGATGTTTTCATCAGACTATGCAGCTTTAAGTAAGACATCAGGACAACTAGGGGAAAGATTAAGAACATCAGACAAGAATATTCATCACCAGCCTGCTGTAGTGGGGTTGTGATGCACTGATTTAACCAGACGGCGGCGATAGTATAGCTTCCAACAAACCTCAAGTGTTTGCTAACTTAATGGAAGCTCCGGGGTCGTGCCAAATGTAGTACAACTTTTAGTGGTCATTAATTGACTCTAAAAGTGAAGCATATCACTAGTCGATTTAATCGAGTTATTAATAGCCCCTAAGTTGATGTTGTTCATATGATGGGGAACTTGAGTTATTCATGCGATACTGCGCAATATAACACGACTAAATAAGACACCTATAATCAAACATAGTCGGTTTTATCAATATTCTCATGGGGGTGATGGCAAAAACGAAATATCGCAGCTAGAATGGTACTCGAACTCCCACTTCTTGCCATTCCTGAGCGAGCATATATTTGATCTAGATGATAATATATCATCAAATCATATCGGACCACTAACAGCCCAATATTCATTGTGACTGATTTCCTATCAATCTATTTGTCAATGTGGGTTAGCATGGTGAAATATTGTCAAATTTGGGGTTCGGACATTGGTAATCTCTATCACTTAAAACCCAAACTTAAAGCGGCATATTCCGATGAAAGGTTCACATTTAAAAAAAACTAAATACTTTGATCATAAATAATCTAACTTGGATACTGGTGTACTCATTCAACATGTATATGTTGCAGAGAAGAATCACTGAATTGCTTTAATAGATCATGTTAGTGGTGAAACCTATGGCGTCCAATATTTCAATATGCCTGCCAAAATCAATTTTGCATATGCTCACTTCAAATATCTACAAAGGTAAACCTTGAAGACAGAATTTACTTCAAACGAAAGTAAAGTCGGTCATATACCTCAACCCAACCTAGTTCCTATATATCTCAAGGCAATACATTTATCTAGAAAGTAAGCTAGAAACTCAAAACCATCGGACTATGCCACTTTAATACGCGATCTGCATTTCATGTGATTCAGCTGGTGTGACGCGCCTCCTCCCCCCCACCTCTCCCCCCCCCCCACCCACCCACTATGACTTAAGCCTTATTCACGCATACAACGCTAGGCCGATTTAGATGAGGCAAACTAGATGAGTTGAACTAGCGGCGCATTCACACATACCGAGTTTCGAAAGTGTGTCGCGTTCACACAGGGATGTTAAACCGGCTCAGATCGACCACCAGTATGTAGTTTCAGACTTGGGTTTCAGACATATTTGGTTTCCACAGTACGATACTGATAATTTGTTCTTTCTTTTATTGAATGCAAGTCAAATAATTCTTGTATACTCTGTGTATTAAGTATGTTGGCAATAGTACATTTATTGAAGTTATCCCAAGAAAGAAATTAAAAGTTTACTTATATGATTTTGTGCTATTGTAAAAAAGTGAAAATTTACACATTTACACTATGCACGTAGCCAAACCCTTTTCAACTATTTTGTTTACATTTTTCTTGTAAGTCATTACCTTGTCTGCTTAACAGTAATCAATCAAATATTGTTTTACTATGATGTATATGTTAAAATGAGGTTCTGGGTGTGTCTTTGATTTTCATGTTATGCGAGTGGTATTAATGTATTGCTCAATTGGTATAAGATCTAATTCGAAAAAGTGAAATTCATTTTTGTCAACTCTGACATATGCACAACATGCAAACCTTCATAGGACATTGGATTAGGCTATTACTTGGAAGGTATTTTGCTATTATTTGGAAGGTTTTCACTTTTGGTTTCCATGTCACACTTTAGTGCCCAGTTTTAGAGAATGACCCACATGTGTATGTATATGATGTACATAGATACATACATATTTACATACATACATATGCAAACATGCACAACATAGATAGAAACATACATAGAAACATACACACACATACATGCACACATATGCATACAAACATTCACACATACATACATTCACATATAAATGCATTCACATACACACACACACACATCGACAGTGAGGTGCTTAATTTGCCTAAACTAAACTGCTTGTGTTTACACATGCACCTTAGGCCGACTCAGGCTAAGTCGCCTCATTTAATCAACCTCGCGAAGCCGTTTAAGTGAGGTGAACTAGTTGAGTTGATTCAGTCCTCATTCGCCTCAGCGGCACGTTCACACGCACGTTTTGAGCCAACTTAGATGAGGCGAACTAGTTGAGGTGAATTAAGGTCTGTGTGTGAACAGGGCTTTGGACTCGTCTTCGGGTGGACGGATGAATTTATCTCTCCATCCACCTGATTGGCCAGTGGGCTTTCACAGCTGTTCCACGATAGGCTGTGGCTCAGTGCTGGCAACTCTCTCTTTACTTCTTGGCAAGCCAGAAAAGCATAAACTTGTCCACGCAGACAGGTACAGGGATGAAAGTGGTGTCTGGGATAAAAAGCGGAAATGCGGATATTCTCCCATAGGTTTAGCATTGTCAGGGAATCGCGGACAATTTCCGGAAGTCAGCTTTCATATATATTGGAATACGCTGATAGTTTTGCGCTGTTTGAAGTATGTATTAGTAGTATACACTGATAGTGCTGCAGTGTTTGGAGCATTTATTAGTAATATACGCTGATAGTACTGCGGCATCTGCACCAAATATTAGTATACGCTGATGGTGCTTGCAGGATTTTATAATCCCAGAAATCCACGGAAGTCACAGAGATCTTTCATCCCTGCAGGTAGGGTACTTGCATCAGGGAGCCTATGTAGTACTAGTAGCACTCTATTCCCGGAATGGCAAGAAGTGTGGGTTCGGAAACCTGCTCTAGGTGCAATATTTCCCATTTTCTTCACCCCTATACACTAGTCATGATGCGCTCCAAATAATGACAGAAATGTGGCAGCAAAATCATGATGTTCATATTTGCTTCCAACACTTGGAATCAGCTGCATTGAAGAGTCAAATTGCACAAGAGCCCTATAGACATGGCATAGCTCGGCTTACACAGGTTGTTTTCCGTCCTGGCATCATCTAAGCTCATATCAGGATTGGTAATGACTTGTCACAGCGCTCACTCAGGGCGACTTCATAGTGTTGTCCCAGTGGGAGATAAGGCCACCAGCACCATAACCCAATTTCCCACTCAGTCACATTATCCTGATACTGAGCTAATCATTCCTTGCCCTATCCTAGTAATGCTGAGCGCCAGGCTAGGTAGTGACAAGTATAATTTGTGTAAGTCATTGGTTTGACTCAACCAGAAATCGAACTATCAACCTTTTGCACGGGAAGCCTGCGATGTACCAATTCGGTTCCTTACGCAGGTTATGGGTTATAAATAAAGGTTTCCGTTATATAGCATTCGCTAAGGCTCAACATGCTTCTCATGACAGCTATAATAAATCCTCACATCTAAGCAGTTAGGCCTCTACACAACCCTATGCGTAGTGCTAGTAGTAGTAACATCCTTACAGATCTGGTCACGTGATTTTGCCATGTATTCCTTGCATGGCTATCCGATGTACCATAAGAAATTATTCATATTTCAGAAAGATCAATTATTGCATTTCACTCAGGGTAGGCTATTTGAGCTCAAACATTTACACCCAGTACAGCTGTTCCCCGATGTATCAGGCCTGCCTCTAGTTGCCTGCAGACCCTCATCTGCCTTCAGGTAATGCTGTTCCCTGATTTATCAGGCCTGCCTATAGTTGCCTGCAGACATACATATGCCTTCAGGTAATGTTGTTCCCTGATTTATCAAGCAGACCTACATTTGCCTTCAGCTAATGTTTCCTGAATTATCAGGCATACCTATATTTGCCTCTGGCTAATACTGTTCTCTTATGTATCAGGCAGACCTACATTTGCCTTCAGCTAATGTTCCCTGATTTATCAGGCAGACCTACCTTTGCCTTCAGCTAATTCTGTTCCCTGATTTATCAGGCAGACCTACCTTTACCTCCAGCTAATACTGTTCCCTGATTTATCAGGCAGACCTACATTTGCCTCTGGCTAATACTGTTACCTGATTTATCAGGCAGACCTACCTTTGCCTCCAGCTAATGCTGTTCCCTTATTTATCAGGTGGGAGGGTGTGCCGACACCTTCCCACACGGCGACTTAAACTGCTTACTAAGCAGAACTTCTAGTGCAAGTTATTGGCCAAATCAGGGCAACCGGCTTGACAGTATTTAACACCAACACGCCGCAGCCATTTAATACTGACAAAGTCACTTAGCCCAGACCCGGCAGGTGCCCAATAAGGAACTGAAGCAGTCCTGTGCGCATGAGCGGGCCGGATGGCAGAATCAGGTAGAGCGCGGAGCTGGTCTTCCTGGGTTCAAACCATGCCAGCGTCAAACCAATGACTTAGTCAAAGTGATACTTGTCGCTACCTAGTCTGGTGCCTAGCAGAGATAAGATATGGTAAGGACTGGTTTGCTCAGTGTTGGGACAATGTGACTGAGTGGGATATCAGGTCACGACGCCACTAGCCTCGTCTCCCACTGGGGCTGCACTATAAAATAACCATGAGAGTGCACTTTCCTGAGGCAGTATCTGTCCCGATATGACCATAGCTGTTTCCCGGACGTAAAACTCCAACAAATAATAGCTATGCCCCACATGGATCTGAAGCGGTACTGTGTGTAGCATGAAATGCGCATTCAGAACTAGTATTAAGCCCATCCCGATGATCTCTGCTTGAAAGCTCTGAAGTAGGCCTACTAAAGTTAAATAACAATACACCTTTAAGGATGCTTTAGTCATTAGATATTAAATCTGAACTTAAATATTCGGATTTAAAATCAGGGATTTTAATCCAACAAGACAAATTAATAAGGCCTCCCATCCGAGCGTTCGGCTCCGAGGCAAATTAGTCTACTACACTACCACAAAGTCTATGGGATAGATGGTGAGGCATTGCACTGGGGTTTTCCATCCTAGCAACATATATTGCCATACAAATGAAAACTGCTGTGATAACCCGGTGGCTACATCCCGAGGTAATTATATATATATATACATACATACACACAGAGGCCTAGCTTCCATATGTGCAGGTATGCAGTTGCGTACCACTTAAGATTACAAGTATCTAAACAATTTAAAAGTATGACGTCTTATAGCATTTTATTCTATCACGCTTTATTGTAATAGCATTTTATTCCATCCGTGTACTACTTGGAAATGCTAAGCCAGGCCCCTGAACATATAGATATACTTCCACCCGCACCTATATTTGGTATATTTACATATAATATATATATAGTATAGTTATATGAGTCTTACCTGGGTACAGATGATGGATAACTGTTGTTTTCCTGAGATACAAGCCTCGGCTAGTCGTGGGTCAGGGAGAGGGAAACACACCCGGGTCCAGCAATCTTTTACATACTTAATAGGATAACAAATTATCTTCAAATTCTATGGAAACTATTCTGTTTTTGTTTCGGCACAAGCCACCTTAATACTCGTGGTAGGGTTGAGTGGGCGAGACCTGACCCACGACTATCCGAGGTTCGTACCACGTGAAAACAACAGTTATCCATCATCTGTACCCAGGTAAGATTCATATAACTATACTATTTTACCTTGGTACTACGCCTCTGGCTACTCGTAGTCCAGGGAGAACTTTACGTAATCTCATTTTTTATTTTTTATGTGATTAAGTGGGTTGTCAGGCCGCTTGACTTTTCTAGTTTTTGTTTTAATATTTTACAAACGGTCTAGCCGTCTTCAAGCCGGCATGTGTGAGGATTCTCTTGACTGAGATTCCTAATTGTCTCGCTTTAGAGACCCCGCTCGGTGAGTGGGATGCATAACCTCCCAGTATTAAAGCCCACCTCTTTGAGCACCTCGAGATAGCCTTATGCAGTTTAATAAAGCTTATCAAAAGCTGTCTGGAATTTCTTATTCCACATGACTTGGATAAATAGGCCCTAATGGCTGACATTACACACATCCAACGATCATCCGGAAAACTGTTTACATGTACTGTGGACAGTGGATCCCCTGTACAGTTCAACTTTCCAAATCATCTCCAAATCGAACGTTGCCTCATTCTTGTCTATCTCTAATCCATCCAGAGACAATGCGACAATTGGTTGGCCTCTATGGCCCATCACTAGTAGTAACAGCACCACTAACTTAAAGCCTAGTTCCTTCACTGCTAACTGTCTATTACTAGACCATGACTTGAGGAACTTAAATACTACCGACACATCCCAAAACCTAATATATTTGGGTTTGGGTGGATTTCTCTCATACACCGACCTAATAAACCAGTGCACTACCTGATGCTTTCCTATCGTTTGGCCATCTATCCTCGGTGGAATGATTGAAAGTGCACACCTTGCTGCATTAATTGCACCAAATCCTAAGCCTTCATCTTCTAACATCCTTAGAAATCTTACTTGTTAAAGTGGGCTCGGATGGTTTTTCTCATCATCGTGGTTGTGTTGATCTTCTTTCGGCGAAGTGTCTTGCACTTCTTCACCACCTTGCCACTCAATTTGGCGTATTTCCCAGCCCTCTGGGGTTCTGACTCCAAGTCAGTGGAGGTGGAATCGGAAGACAAATCTGATGAAAAAGACCTGCTCTTCTTCCTCCTCTTTGACTTCTTTTTCTTTGATTTCTTCACCAGCAGCTTTTTCCTCCGCTCTCTCATGAAGTCGTCCCCTTCCGATGACTCAACTTTCTTTGATTTCTTCACCAGCAGCTTTTTCCTCCGCTCTCTCATGAAGTCGTCCCCTTCCGATGACTCAACTTTCTTTTTGTGCTTTCGTTTTCGCACCGGCAGCACCAACTCTTCCTGAGATTCTTCCTCGGAAGAGTCTTGCAGCGAGAAGTCCTCCCAATCAGAGTCATCCAACTGTCCTATCTGCCTCCTCCTGTCAACACATGGCCTAGAGCGCATCAACTACTCCATTTTGAGCTGAACGAAGCGGGCAACACAATCATCTAGGTCAGCAGGGCCCACCTCCGAACCCCCTGCCTCCGCAGAATCTCTCCGTTCTGGCCATCTTTGTACCCTCACCAGCGGTGAAGGGTCATCATCTTCATTCTCCCGACATGGTGCATCAACCTTACTTAGCCATAGAGAAACCATGTAAGAAACCAAAACCCACACGGTTAGGAATCTTTCATGGTGAACATGACACTGGTGTAGTAGTCTGAACATGAGCTCTACTATCACGCGGTAGCAGCGGAGACTACGACGCCACCAACGCAGTACCATTACACTGCGCTAGGTGGCGGCACGGGGAGCCACCGGTCAGACCCCAACTGGGCTGACCTCTACTGCGTGTGGCTGACCCATCCCCCCACACACACCTATAGAGTCGATGTGGGATCTGGCGAGTCAGGGGGCGGGTCAGACAACTACTGACGCTGCGGAGAGCAGATGGTTCAATAAACCAAGGGTGAAGCGTACACTGTATTGAATTTTGGTGTTCTTCCGTCGAACCCTGCGTGAGTGAGAGTCGGAGGGCCGTGGGCCATTACACTGGCAAACAATCGAATGATTAAGCCAAACATGTATAATGGTGCTAAATCCATATTTAAACTGTCTTTAACACAGGTGTGTGCTTAAATTTGTCAGTCGCAGGTAAGTGGTATGGTAACCAACTGAAATCAAACGAGGGTTAGGGACCAGTGTAGTGGTAGCCTCCCACACTCTCTGTCCAATAAACTTCTCCCACCTGTGGTCTTTTGCAGCCAACAAGTTGGAGAAAATACTACGGAACTCGGAGGTACGCCTAAAACATTTTGGGGAATCTCAAGGAAACCCAGGAATAAATCCTAATGATGTAAGTGGCTCCTGCCAAACATATCTCCGTTCGGCAACGGACGGCATTACAAAGAACAATAACGGCATTGGTCTAACAATGTTACGACACATCGTAATTAGTCCTGCAAATCAGTTATCATTCAATAAATAGTTTAACAAACTTGAAGTATGCACATTCTAACATGAACTATACCAATGTATCCATTCAAAAATGATACTAACCTGGTCGGTTTAGTAGTTAATGTAGAAAAACTGCCAGAGCTACTCAACAAACATCCTCCCATTGTGAGTAGATTATGCTAATTGCTTGACCCGGATGTGCTTCCTTCTCCCTGGACTACTAATAGCCAGAGGCGTAGTACCGAGGTAAAATAGTACATATATCTATATAAATATAATAAATATGTAGAAGAAATAGGCGAAATATATATTGTAAATATATTGTAAATATATATATATAGTAGATATATATATTGTAGATATATATATATAATCTATTATGGGAATATAATCTATTATGGGAATATAAACAAGGACACTATCTATTTTCAATTCCCTATGTTTGTTTGTTGTTGTTTTACGTCCTAGCAACATCTAAGGTCATATCAGGACGGGGTTCCCTATGTAATAGTATATTCACTGGATCCTATCTAACTGACCCTGTGTAGTACGGTATGGGCCGTTCTGGCGATATAAATATATATATTCAAATATTTATAAGATGGGCGAGATATCTTTGCAGATGTATATTTTGTTTATATATATATATATATATATATATATATATATATATATATATATATATATATACAGATGAACCTCGATCCAACGGACTAATAGCGGGGAGCAGTTGTCCGTTAAAGCCATATGTCGGTTGCAGCGACAAATTTTGCATGGGCTCTACCCCACGCACATTCACCTTTACTTTACTCTGGGGATCTTTCATATGCCTACGTACATGAATGACCCCCTTCCTATCCTTACTAGAGTCAACATTATACTTTACAGCACATTTTCTAAGCTTGTCCTTAGCCTTACGGATATCACTTGGGAGTTTTAAATGTTCGGACCAGATATTCACTCTAGCGGATTGTGTCCGTTGGATCCGGAATCCATTGCATCAGTGTCCGTTAGATCGAGGTTCATCTGTATATATATCTATAAATAATTAACATATATATATTAGATATAGATAAAGAAAATATGGGCGAGAGTGAAAGGCATTGGATTATGCAAGTCTCATCGACTATGATTAGTATGAAGGTGTCGGGGGGGGGGGGGGGGGTTTAGGGGCAGATTGCTACTGAGCCGGTACACCCGGTGCAGTTACCCAGTAAGGAATAGGATGTGTAATTATTTCAGACAAGGTCTCTCTAGACTGTAGCCAGGACCTGGAACTTGGCGTCTGGGGCAGTGAGATTAATAACCCGATACGTAATCGGTCCGACACAGCGTGCCTTTTTGACAGCTCAGAATGGTTGGAAATGCCCGGCTGTCTCGCCATATGGTCATTATTACATTAGAAACAGCCAGCTGTAATCTATTCTCCCAAAGCTGGAGCTGCACACCCACATTTGTTGTGTTTTATTGTTTTATTTCTTTATTTGTTGTCTTATTTTGTTATTGCAGATGAAATATGTGTGTATAAAGCATTTGTACCAATATTATTGGAAATGGAACTATTCTTGTACCTCTCCAGACCAGACGGGATGGCTGAATGAGTTGAGCATCCGTCTCCTGTTTTGGTAGATGGTGGGTTTGAAAACCCACAGGTCCGAACCATCATCGAGTCAAACCAATGACGTAAAAATGTATACATATCACTTCGGCATTATTAGGATAGGGCAAAGACGGATTGGCTCAGTGTCAGGATAATGTGACTGAGTGGGATATCAGGTCATGGTTCAAACCCATGTGGTCGAATCCCACGATCTACCAAAACGGGAAACGGACGCTCAACTCATTCGGCCACCCCATCTGGCCAATCTGCCAAAGATGTCTGCTATCAATACCTCATTAGCACTTAAACCTTTTTTCCCCCAATTTGTCATAACGCATAGCATTGCGTTTGATTGCCACCAGGGGAGGAGCCTGACATGCCGCCCTCACTTTAGCCCCTTCCATGTGAAACACTCATCTCGAACTGACCATGCCCAGGCTCCGCCCACCAGACCTGTATAAAGTCCATGTTCCGCTACTACACCTTACAAGTGACTTCTTCTGGTGTCACCCCTGCAAGATGTTTTATCACCCACCAACCCTTACTTTTTCTCCTGCCATTGTGCAAATCACTTTCAATTTTACCTCCAGTAGAAAAAACTGCTCTATAGTTGATAGCATATATTTGTATACTCTAATTCTATCTTTTTTTAATTATGTTATATTATACCTGAGAAAACCCAGAAATGTTTCAATAACAGTTGGTTTGTATTAAACAAAGGGAGTGGGACGTAGCTCGGGTAGTAGAGTGTCCACCTGTGAAGGTGTGGGTCACCCGTCAATCCTGCTCAGTGGACCCATTTGCAGTTTGGGCTATTTTCCGTACTAACTAGTAGTCTACAACTGGTTCATTAAGGGGTGTGATGTGTGCTGTCCTGTCTGTGGGAAAGTGTGTATAAAAGAATTATCGCTATTTATTGGAAAAAGTAGCCTATGTGGCGGCAGCGGGTTTCCTCCAAAGAAATATGTCAGAATGACCATATGTTTGATGTCCAATAGCCGATGATGAAAGTAAATGTGATCTAGAAGCGTTGTTAAATAAAACAGGTTTTTTCTATTAAATATAAACCATCCATTATTGAAAAGAATTGTTTTGTGCTGGCGTAATACCAATATTCTCGGACTCAACTTAGCTGGTTTGTAAATAAAGAGGAGTCCATCCCTGCCAACACTGGTGAGCATGTTTACTGTCGTATGGAACTAATTCTGTACAAAGTGCAGGACAGGCCAGACCGGGCACTGTGCGCTTCCTCAATACTTACACAATAAGAAATCTAGTCAGCGTCTGCTATAAATAGAATCAAATGTCGTCTGATCAAATTAAACTCACTAAATGTCATCGGAAAGTCAATACAGATTCGACATTAGTACATGGCAACTAATTCAAAGATTAGCAAAAGCAGACGACATTGGTTCCAGTCATTGTTCTTCTCAGAGAGCAGTCGACTTTTGGCTGGCAGTGGAGAACAATCGCTTTTTAAGGCTGTGATGCGCTATACAGTAAACGTCTTAAAGCTGCACTGGGCGGGGTGCCGAATCGGTAGACCGCGGTCCTCACATGCGGGAGATCGGGAGTTCGATTCCCAGTCAAGTCAAACCAATGACATATACAGTTGATACTTGTGGCTTCCTAGCCTGGTGCTCGCCATTAATAGCGTCGTGGGAGTGATGAAAATGGGAAATATTGTGCCTAGAGCAGGACTCGAACTCACATCTCTTTGCATTCCGGGCCAGTGTGCTAACCATTACACCACCTAGGCTCCCTGATATCACCACACTACCCATGCCTACCTGTCTATGTGGTTACTTGCCTGAGAGGTCAGTGCAGACCACTACACTTGTCCCCCTGGAATTGTAAGTCTTGTAACGCTTACAATTACATACAGCAATGTACTAACACATACATACACAGGGTAGGTTCCACAACCATACAGCGCATAGCTTGTACAGGATCCTGGTCATGGCAACCAGTGTCGTGGGGGTGATGACAATGGGAAATATTGTGCCTAGAGCGGGACTCAAACCCACATATCTTTGCATTCCGGGCCAGTGTGCTAACCATTACACCACCTAGGCTCCCTGATATCACCACACTACCCATGCCTACCTATCTATGTGGTTACTTGCCTGAGAGGTCAGTGCAGCCCACTACACTAGGATAGGGCAAGGACTGGCTAGCTCAGTGTCAGGATGATGTGACTGAGTGCGATATCAGGTCATTGTGTTGGCAGCCTGATTTCGCAGTAGGGCAGCACTATAAAGTCGTCATGAGTGTGCACTGTCACAAGTCGGTACCCGTCCTACTAAGTGATATGACCTTAGATGTTGCCAGGATATAAAGCTCAAACAACCAACCAATCTTAAAGCTGTACTCTGAGAAAAGCGTAACATTTCAATAAACCCCAAAATCACTTGGCTAGATTTAATAAGACATCATATACTACTTAGACAATAGTGCATCTATGTATTTCCGGATAGATGGGAGTAAATACTGAGCCGATTTCATTGAAGACTGGTGTCAGAATTTTGATGCACTCACCAAACATTAAAGGTGAATAGTCCGATGAAGCATCAACATTTCAAAACCAAAACAATTATCTAGATTTAATCAAAGACCCTATAACACTAAGATGGCTCACTCAGCCTGTACTGTGTAATCAAGAGAACAGCCAGCGCACCAGGTGGTGGGTGTGATCATTTTGATAGCGATCATTTTGATAGGTTATGTGAATGGTGTGTGTGCTTGAGCACGTCTGTGCTTGTGTGTGTGCATGTGTCAGGGTGCTGGAAGAAGGATGCTGGGGGAATGTGTGTATGGTGGCAGGGGTGGGTAGGGTGGAGAGGGGGAGGGGCAGTGTGGGGGTCGCGGTGGTAGTGGGAGTTCTATAGGAGTAGCACCCCGCTTACATCAGGGAGGGGATCATGAGGTGTGATTTGAGAGCGCTGACTGAGGTGGGGGAGGAGGGGGAGGGGAGGAGAGGAGTGTGAGGGAGGAAGAGCGAGTGTGGGGGAGGAAGGGGGAAGGGGAGGAGGAGGCAGAGAGGGAGTGCAGGGTAGGAAGAGGGGTGTGGGGGAGGAATGGATGAGGGTGAGGACGAGGCGGAGAGGGAGGGGGAAGGGGTTGGAAGGGGGAAGGGGAGGGAGGAGTGGTGTGAGAGCACTGAGTGAGGTGGGTGAGGAGAGGGAGAGAGAGAGGGAGAGAGGGGGGGGTAGAGGGAGTGTGGTGGGGGAAGGGGGGAGGGGGATGCAGAGGCGGAGAGGAAAGGGGTAAGGGGCAGGAAGGTGGACGAAGGGGCGGGAGGGAGGTGTGGTGTGACAGCACTCGGTAAGGTGGAAGACAAGTGAGATAGGGAGAGGGGGAAGGGGAGGGGAAGGGCGGTGAGGCCGAGGGAGGGTGGGACGGAGGGGGAGAGGAGGGGGATGGAAGGGGAGTGGGAGAAAGAGATGGCTGGGGAGGGAGGGCGAAGGGCGGTGAGGTCAGGAGGAGGGAGGGGGAGAGAGCGGGGAAGGACGGGGGAATGAGGGAGGGCGGGGCAGAGGGAGGTGGGGACCAGGCAGTAGGTGGAACATCAACCAAATCCAAATGACAGACAATCTCTCTTTTTTAATTTTAAACTCAGCCGGGCTGATCAAAGCCACCACAAGATGGCACTGCAAAACTTACAGTACCATGGGAGAGATGGGGAGTGAGCCATCTTAGTGTTATAGGGTTGTTTGGTTTAATTCTACATTCCAAACTTAGACACCTATGCACTTATTCAAGATTTCCTTCTGCATAGAAGGGAATACAGAGTCAATTTAATCAAATTCACTACTGCAGAAGCCTATGGTGTCAAAGTGTTGGTGTGCTTGCCAAAACTAATTTGATATGTTTGCACTTCAAATATCTGAAAGGTTAGCCATTTAAAATGCAAGTCACTTCAAACTAAGGTAAAGTTGATTATAATGACCAATCGAATATATTTTTTTCAGAAAAATTACAGAAACTCTAAATCATCGGACTTTGCAACTTTAATTCTCCATCAGTGCGCTTTTAAATTTTTATATTTTTTATTGAGGCTGTATTTATACTGTCCATAGCATATAAGCCTGGGTACCAATGCTTGTTTTTGTCATGGGGGTGATGAAAATGGGAAATACTGTGCCTAGAGCGGGACTCGAACCCACATCTCTTTGCATTCCGGGCCAGTGTGCTAACCATTACACCACCTAGGCTCCCTGATATCACACACTACCCACGCCTACCTGTCTATGTGGTTACTTGCCTGAGAGGTCAGTGCAGACCACTACACTCGTCCCCCTGGAATTGTAAGTCTTGTAATGCTTACAATTACATACATACAGGCAATGCACTAACATATACATAAACAGGGTAGGTTCAACAACCATACAGCGCAAAGCTTGTACAGGATCCTGATCACAGCAACCAGTGTCGTGGGGGTGATGGAAAATGGGAAATATTGTGCCTAGAGCGGGACTCGAACCCACATCTCTTTGCACTCCGGGCCAGTGTGCTAACCATTACACCACCTAGGCTCCCTGATATCAACACACTCCCCACGCCTACCTGTCTATGTGGTTACTTGCCTGAGAGGTCAGTGCAGACCACTACATTTTCAATGCTGGCCAGTTGTAGTGTTGGGGTTATCTTACCACACAGTGGCTGCTGACAAGGTATTTGATTGCCTGCATTTCAGTAGCAGATAGATAATTGGTTGGTATGGTTAATAGCCAATGTTAGTTTTTTGGGGATTTTCTTGGCATATATGTATTTATTTTTTCTACTCTTATTACTAGACTAGCCTACTCCTATTTACATATCATAGGCTTGTACATATCATAGGCTTGGCGTATCTCCAAAGTTAGCCAATAATAATAGAGGTTACTTGAAACTAAAGGAAGGCAGATCCTAATGCTCAACCTACTATATTTATTTAAAGCTGCATGGTCTGATGAAAACATCAAATTTTCAAAACCAAAACAATTATCTAAATTTGATTCTACATATCCAACTTAGATACTGGTGCACTTATTAATCATGTATTGTCAAATATAAGGGAATACAACCGCAATTTAATAGAACATGTTACTGCAAAAGCCTATGGGGTTATAATTTGGGCAAGCTTGCAAAAATCAATTTAGCACATTTGTACTTCAAATATCTGATAAGTTAGCCATTTAAAATAAAAGTTACTTCAGAATAAGGTAAGGTAGATTATAATGATTAACCTAATATATTTTTCTCAGAAAATAACAGAAACTCAAAGCCATCGGACTATGCAACTTTAAGAGATGGAGGGACTTTAAAACAATGGGATTGTGATTCTTTAAGGCCGATAATGAATGTGTTCTCTGCACGATCTGATTACGTTTGCCTTGCCATTCAAGCTCGACGATAAACATCGGTTCTATTGATCGTTGCCTCCGCTTAAAGTCTCGTAAACAGAAACATCTGGAAACAAATGACTGGCATTATGGAGTTATACCATTCACTCCTCACTCATCCTCTGCTTCTGCTAAATGTCGTCTGCTGTGCAATGCAATAATAAACAGTGCCTCACTACAGCCGGAAGCAGGGTCCGTACACATCTGAAGATATGGAATTAAAGGCTATGTTAAGGCTTTTCAAGGCTGTTTTTGATAGGAATTCAGGACTATTTTCATTTGGATTTGGTCCGAAATTGCCATTCGGAATAACAATTTCGGACTAATTCAGATCAGTGGGGAAAGTTTAATGGAATACACGGATTTTTAAAACTATTTACTGAAAATGGATTAAATTCAAGGCTTTTCAAGGCCTTGAAATAGAGCAAATTAAGTTGAAAACTTGTCAAGACTTTCCCCGTATGGACCCCACGAAAGGTATTTCACTGAAATCCCAGCAGCGTGCAAAAGATTTAAAAAAAGAGAGAACATGCACAGTTACTACAAACTTATGCACACCTCACATTAGGCGATATTTTCGACTGGATCGCGGATCGGATACTTCATTTTTATAGGCTTGAACTAAATTGGAATTGAATTTGATTTATATTTATATGCATGACTTCCTCCCGATGCCAAGCACTCTCCTTGCTTCAACACATCACAAACAAACACTGGACTGCCTCTATGTCGACGATCATTCCTATGCATTAGAATAAAGTTAAGTTTTTTCTGTAACATGACTTTGTTATTCTTTGCGTCACTGCCGGAAATTACCTAATATTATCGCTGGTGGACGAATATAATTTATCGGGGGGTAAACAATTTTTATTCAACTGGATTTAGTATTTCTTCAGCGCTGAGGCAATAGTCTTCTGGCCATGCTTAACTTCGGTCATTTACATTATTTAATTACAAGAACAATTTTAAGATAATAGAATATTGTTATTACGTTCAGCTAATTAAGTGATTGTGGTATATCTGTTTAGGAGCATGCATTCTGTAGAAGTATTTAATGTAGGTGGTGTTTTAGTTAGTGTTCCATACAGGGCTACAGCAGCATAATCTGGGTTTAGCTATAATCCAAATTTAGCTAATAGTACCCCCATCACACAGTTCTTAATACATTCTTGAAAATGTCGCCGAACGGGCTCAGATTGTGCGCGAACAGAGTGAACATAGTAGGAATGTTTTACTAACTTTTTATGAACTGCATGGATGGGCAAGGGCGGAAGGGCGCTCCACAACTTTGAGCATGCTCAAAGTTTTCAGCGGCCCAATTTAGAATGGGGTCGGATGTTTTGAGAACTAGTGTGGTATGAATGGGGGTGTTCCGGTTGTGATGGATCTAGGTTGTAGCAAGCGTTCAGTGTGTGCATTAGCATAGGGCAGTCTGCATTTTGGGAAAATCCTAACGGATGTATGCACAAATTTGGTTTGATAAAATGAGTATGGTGGATATGTGTGGTTTTAACAATAAACAACCATGATTGCATATACGTCAAATGAAGAATCTCGTGGTCAGTGAGTTAACCTGGAGGCAAAGATTGACATGATGTCTTTGTAGTGGGCCGTTTTCTACCATTCGGCTGGGTAGCCGCCCCTTGCCCTCTCTTCTAAACAAATCACCTGATGTGGCAGAAGCTAAATGTTAAGCCGTGTTCACACGGGCAAAATCTAAACTGATTCAGCCAAGGCGAATACTAGGAATCGAATTAGCGGCCCGTTCACATGGGCAGTACTTGGGGCCGGAAATCGATATCTGCGCATGAGCAAGTCCAGTCTGACCAGCACCAGTTTTCGGTTAGGCGACGTCACCATGAGAGAGTGGGTTCGACCTAGATATGTATGTACTGAATCGTATTGGTTTGGAACAGTCAAAACTTCTGCTGGGCAGTGAAACCCTAAAAGTACATGATGAAAAAAATATCTGTGCACAGCTAGCAGTTTCATAGAGCAAATTTACCGGAAAGTTAACACACTCAGGTCTCGACTGTTACGTCCTTAATCTGCCTGAAGTAAGTCGGTTGGATTCACATGGGCAAAATAAATCGATTCACAGAAATCCATTTACGTAATTGACCTCTACAAGTGGTTTACAATATGTGGATCACAGAAATCGATTCAGCCCTAATTCGACTCAGACGCCCGTTCACACACGAAATGTGCGTCGAACTAGGCAAGTCGCTTTCTACGAATCGATTTCCATTGCCCGTGTGAACATGGCTTAAGTGAATGCTCAGCGCTGAGTTTCTCTATGAGAAAACAGGTCGCAGAAAATGTGGCTAAAATAAGAAATGCTGTGTTGGCTGTGTGGGGGAGACCCCTGATTAATGTGATTATAACCACACTTAATTAATCATACAGCTAATGGTTGGTTGGTTATTGGGGTTTTACGTCCTGGCAACATTCATATATTACAGCTAATAGTACAAGACACAGTTGTTATGAGGTGCTAACAATTGGAATGATCTCCAAGCTACTTTGCTGGTCCCGATGAACTGTTAGTATCACGGGTAAGTAAGATGTCCGCTGTGACAGACGATATAGTGCCCCGCCCCATATCATCTAAATCAGACCAAATCAATTCCCCACAAATACAAAACTCCACTTTAAACCCAACCCATTTCATTAACAACGCTCCTAATCGGACATCAGTTATAACGGAATTCCCATCCTTCTTTTCCTAATTCATTCCCTCAATATCAACAAGGGAGTGAGTGGCACTGCTGTGATGAATAATTCGCATTCCAGATGAAAGCTACGGTGAATTTGTTTGTTTTGTGAGGTTTCACCTCCAAGCAACATCTAAGGTCATACCACAGTAGATGCCTCGACTTATGACGATGCGCAGTCATGGCGAGCTGTATAGTGCTGCCCCACTGGGAGACCATACAGGCCGCCATCATCATGACCCGATACCCCACTCAATCGGATTATTCTGATATTCAGTAAACCAATTCTTGCCCTAACCTAATAATGCCATTCACCAGCCTATGTAGCGACAAGTATCAGATTTGTACGTCATTGGTTTGACTCGGCTGGGATTCGAACCCCGACCTACCTTACTAATTGGTTCAGTGAAGTTGAGATTGTTCTCTTTTGCTTGGAGAGCGCTATAGTTTTGATTTATCGAGAACCCTTTGCGGTATTATGAGCTTGGTGTTTAGGGAGTTCATTGTTCGCTGAAGCTGCTTGGAGATTGATGGTGGGAAGAAGGTGTTGGTTATAATTAGGAAAATGACTCATAATAATGTTGCTTCTCTTTGCATATCTTGGAGGAGAGTATGTGTTCACGTACCTAAATTGAACATAATTTGGTGGCTAATTCATATTTATTTATTTCTGTTTGTTTGTTTGAGTTTTACGTCCCAGCAACATCTAAGGTCATATCAGGATGGGTCCTGACTTGTGACAGTGTGCACTCATGGCGACTTTATAGTGTTGCCCCACTGGGAAATCAGGGTGCCAGCACTGTGACGCAATATCCCACTCAGTCATATTATCTTAACACTGAGCTAACCAGTCCTTATCCTATCCTATTAATACTGCGCGCCAAGCTAGGAAGTGACAAGTATCAATTTTGTTAGTCATTGCTTTGACTCCAGCGGGAATCGAACGCCCAATCCAGGTAAAAATGTAAAATTTAAGACCTAAATGCACTGGGATTGGTCCCACTGCTTCACTTGTCACAGCTGGTCCAGAGTATTATTAACAACCCCACCCCAACAACATAATTCATAAACTCACATAACTAACTACATTAGAGTTACACTAGAATTTTCCTAACAAACCAACATTTATATACCACTTGCCTAACTGCAACTGAACATTAAAACTTACTACAAGTTTACCAACTGAATACAGAAGATAACTTCTGCTTACATTCTAAATACTATGTAAATACTCACATTAATCTGACTAATATTGATCTGGTTATATGACACTACTGTACCATATTGTTATGGAACTCTTGGGTTTCAGAGTTTCATTGTGTTACATGGTGCAAATTGTCTATTCAACAGGTATTGTACACCTTATTCTATATACCTTTTGTGTAAATAACCCTGAATTGAAAAATGGCTGGAAGACCAGTGCTTCGGCACTGACAAAAGACTTATTTAGCAGAATAAACATATTT
The DNA here is from genome assembly GCA_030323885.1 of Branchipolynoe longqiensis. Lineage (NCBI taxonomy): Eukaryota > Metazoa > Annelida > Polychaeta > Phyllodocida > Polynoidae > Branchipolynoe > Branchipolynoe longqiensis. The sequence goes on from CM059197.1 coordinate 26,464,180, forward strand.
ACCAACAACAGCAAAAATCTTCCACACCGGAAGCCTATGCTCTACCGATTAAAGCCAGTCTTTGCACAAAGAAGACAACAACTCTGTAATACTAAGCGGGGGGGGGGGGGGGTGCCCTAAATAAACTCATGCCCTCCCAATCCGACTTGAACCTTTTCTGTGCCCGACTGCTACGGATGTTGTGTGTGCAAGCAGTACAACGGCCTGATGGTAATCTGACAATACTCACCGACACCATACTTTTAATAAAAACCGGATACATTCTTTTTCAATTAATATTCTCATCTTAGTCTTCATTCTCGAATTCAACTTTGACAGCTGTATCCGAGGACTGTCATCTTTCTTCAACAAATTTCGGTTCTGTCAACTTGCTTAGCTTTCAAAATACCTGATGCCTCCATACACACAAATCTCGCTAGAATTCCCATGCAAATACATTGAATTAAATATATAAAGTAACACAAAATGAAAAGGAAGATTTTCCTATGAAGTATAATAGGACACATCACTCACAATGCAAATAAAAATACTCATCGAAATGTATCATTTGGAACTAGCAAATCCTAAACTTACCGGCTGGTCGAGGGAAGTATTATTTGTTTTATTAAGTCACGTTCATTCAAATATAAATGTTAATAACATAATTGAATAATGCAGTAACATTTCTGAAAGTATAATTTAAAAGAAAATGAAGGGATCATATTATGCTTATCTGGAAATTTCCTTTCAGTTTGACAATTATATAATTTGTTAATTGTCATTACAAATATTTTTCAGATAAATGAACACCACTGCAGGACTTATTTCTTCCGGGATTGTGTCGGTTATCCGTTAGTAATACATAAATAGGAAGTGGAAGTTAGGGTGGGTGCTCCTCGCCATAAACCCTTCACTACACACCAAATACTTTCAAAAGTCTTTTGGTAGATCGTGGAATTCGAACCCACGGCTTCGAACCCTGGTTGAGTCAAACTAATGACTTAAAGATTGATACTTGTTGCTTTCTAGCCAGACGCTCGGCATTATCAGGATAGGGCAAGGACTGGTTGGCGTTAGTGTCAGGATAATGTGTGGGATATTGGGTCATGGTGATGGCCAGGTCTCCCAGATGGCAGCATTATATATCTGTCATGTGTGCGCACTGTCACAAGTCAGTACCCATCCTGATATGACCTCAGATGTTGCCAGGACGTAATCCTCCAACATACAACCAACCTTTTAAAGTCACTTTGCACCTACAGCCATATCCTTCCTGATAATCAAAACCCTTTCACAATTAGTGCCATGTATTTGTTTCTAATGTCAATTGCAGTGCAATAATTGCCCCAACAAATATTACACATGAGATAAAATCAAACTCCCTGGTGACATAGTGTATGATATTCACCTCCTCCCCCACCTTCCGCCACTTATGCTACAGCTGCCACCTGGCGTGCTGGGTTTCAGCTTCATTCCTTTCTGAGGGACCAGCGGGACTTTGACGATATCCTTTGTCACTGCTTAGTGTATTAACTATTGTCAGTAAATGACTAGGCTAGCTAACAAGTAACATTCTGAGTTGAATCTGTGAATAGACACTCCCATTAGTACCAGACACAAACCTCATTAATAATCGGAGAATATTGACAACGAAAATTCTGTATTATTTTGAACATCTTGTTTACTAGATAAAGGATTCACCCGGTACTCGCAGTACACAGGTGAATACCAACCCTATAAAAAAACGGTCGAAAATGCGGGTCAATGAAATGAGAGCCTAATTTCACAATGTAAGAAGCAACAATTATTCTTTACATATGTCTTATTATTAGCCCGCTACCTTTGAGTTGAAAAAATATAATATAATATCTAGTTTAATAAGATTTAAAAGTGAAATCGATGGCGTTCTCTGGCCGCCATCTTGTCTTTTTGAATTCTCGCCCATTTCACCAAATCTGTGAAATGGGCGAGCCTGTTGGCTTAAGTATCCTTTTGATACTGGAGGCAGACATTCTACTCCCTGTTCCATACTAAAGCTATTTTCGCCTGTATTTAGACTACATTGTCGTTCACCCGTGTACTACAAGTACCGGGTGAATCTTTTATCTACTTGTTTACATGCTCTTAGTCTCATGCGTCACATTATCCTGGCACTGAGCCAACCAGTCCTTGCACTATCCTATTAATGCCAAGCGCCTCACTAAGAAGCAACAAGTATACATTTTTAAGTCATTGGTTCGGATCCCCGATCTCCTAAGACAGGAGATGGACGCTCAATTGATTCGGCCATCTCGTCTGGTCTGGGTAAATATGAAGGTGTATGTGAAGAATATATTTTGCTTGTTAAAGCAAGAATAAATGTGCTCCTTTCGTTTACCCAGCCTTTCGCCACTTTTTCTAACGGTTTAATATTGGTGCAAGTGACTGTCAATGAAAACGACTGGAAAACCGGTCTCATAGCACTGACAAATGCTTCATATCAGATACATGAATATGTACCCCCCTCCACTCACGGAAAAATAACTGGGAAGATTTGGTGATAAGTATTGTTAAGTATACGAAAGCCCGGTACACACCTCCAGTATAAAACCTAAAACTGCCCGTTTCGCGACAGAGTTTGAGTTTTAGTCGGTTTCAGTCTTTAGGTGTGTGACCCCCTATAATACCAGAGCCTTCCGATTCGCGACTTAAAACTCAGTTTTAGGTTTTATACAGAAGGTGTGTACCGGGTTTTATAAGATTAAAAAAATGAATCGGGCACTTGTAGTCGGGAAACGGGACGGGTCAGATTGTAACAGGTACCATCAAGGCAGTCAGTTTTAGCGCGTGAATCATATACAGGAGGTGTGTACCAGGCTTAACGTATTATATGTTGGCTAACATATTAGGATGTTCACTTAAGACTTATATATATTTATATACATTATACGTAGAAATAGCTATATATATTTCCATCTAAAAGTATGCATAATATTTCTATATATGAAAAATACATATACAGTAGAACCTCTCTAACCGAGCACCTCCACAGATCGACCACTCCCCTATATCGACCGCTTTAGTTGGGTCCCTTGAATACCATTGAAATGATATTCTAACTCCCTAAACCGACCACCTCCCTTAATGGACCATTTAAAGTCAGTCCCATGGTCGGTCGATTTAGAGAGGTTTTACTGTATTTATTATATATAATGAATGTATTATATATTATATAAATATATAGAAATATGTATCTATACTCCATGAAATAAATATCTATATATATATTAAAAATACATACCTTTATTATATATAATTGACCGTCCGAGTGTGTCTGGAGGCGATAACGACCAGGCACAGCTGATATACAAGTTTCAAAGCCTATGCCTCGTGGCTCAGGTGTGGCCGAATCTAGAACTACATGTGTGACGCGAAGGGGGTGCCCGCCCGGCAATTTACCCGACTCCTGGGAGGGGGGCACTCCACCAATGCACAACAGGAAATATAGGATGTACATGTTACCCTTGTATTTATACTCATACAATGCGTTATACATCAAATATATCCGAGAATGGGAAAGATCAGTCAGTGGAAAGCCCATTAACGAAAATAGAGAAATATTATCGGTGTATAACATTGTTAATGGAAAGGAATCTATTCAAATTCAACACCCTTGGTATCAATGTGTTTTGTTACGTATTAAATATATTTAATTAGAACTGATTAATTATTTAATTAGAACTCATTGTACTGATAATTTCCTGACGATGAGAGGATCCTACCTTGTCTCATATTCAACGGGTGAAGATGGTGTACCTACCTGAAAGAGCAAAGGAAACAGGATTAAATATGTGTTGATGTATTCAAACCTGATACGATATTGGAGCATATCATAGCTATTGCAATATAAGTGTAAATAACTGAAAACTGCCATTTTACATAGGAGGAAGACAAGCGCCGAAAGGCAGAATAAAAGACAACATACTTGCGGAAGGTCGGGAGTTCGATCCCTGGCCGAGTCAAACCAATCACTTACAAAATTGATATGTATGGCTTAGCATTACTAGGATAGGATACGGACTGGTTAGCTCAGTATCAGGATAATGTGACTAAGTAGGAAATCGGATCATAGTGCAGGCGACCTGATCTCCCAGGCTGGAAGCACTATAATGTCACCATGAGCGTACACTGTCACAAGTAGGTACCCGTCGTGATATGACCTTAGATGTTGCCAGGATGAAAACTCCAACAAAGAAACAGAACTAGATATGAACTAGTCACCAAATTATGTTCAATTCAGGTACGCGTACACATACTCTCCACCGAGATATATGCAAAGAGAAGCAAAATTAATAGGAGTCATTTTTCCTAATTATATTCAATTTATGACCAAGTCCTTGCACACAATAGTTTAGTGACTAAAGCTTATACCCCTAACATACTCTCCCCTTTTTCAGCCCCTCCCCTCCCACATAAACGTTAAATGTCCCACTCCCACATCATCTCTCCCATATTAAAAAAATACCATTAATATAACTCACTTAAAAATGTATATTGAATTTAGGACTAAGTCCTTGTAGCAGAGAATGTGGTAACAACCCCTCCCCCCAACCTTCTTATTTACCCTCAACGCACCCATCAATTTCCCACTAACACACCACATGCCCTAAATTCGCAACGCCTCATAAAAATAAATCATTCACCGAATTATATTTAATTTGGGAGCAAGTCCTTGTGAAGCACAATGTTGCAACAACTCCCCCTCCCCACCATCACAGCACACACCCTGCCTTCTCCTAAACCCTCTACTCATACATACATCCCACACTCACCCACCCTATATTTGCAAAGAAACATCAACATGAATAATTCACTGAATTACCTTCAATTTAGGACCAGGTCCTTGTCAAACAGAATGAGGCGACAAGCCCCCCCCCTCCCCTCCCCTCCCACGACCCACACACACACATACATACATACAGACAAAATCACCTTCCCTCTCACAGCCACCGCTCACAAATAAATCTCTCACACAAATTACACTCTCCTACCTCCTTCACACAACTGTCCCACACCAATCATCTAAGTCATACGTTAGTCAGTACAACCTTCCGCGCCAATAAATGGCGTTAAAGTTGTGCAGTCCGATGGTTTTGAGTTTCCGTTATTTTCCGAGATAACTATATTATGTTGATTGTTATACTCTATCTTTGAAGTAACTTTGTTTTAAAATGACTAACTCGGGAGATATTTGAAGTGTAACCTTGACAAATTAATTTTGACACGGTTGTCCAAATTCTGACCCTATAGGCTTCAGCCGGAACAGACTCTGTTCAAGTGATGCAATATGCCCTTCTAGGTTGCCACAGATATTTAATAAGCTCACACATATCTAAGTTAGATATGTACGTTCAAATATAGATAAGTGTTTAGCTTTCAAAAATGTGATGCTTTTATCAGGACTACACAATTTTAAATGAATGCAACACTAAGCTTTCAGTGGCAGTTGGCAAAAGAAGTAGGACGAACAAGCAACATGGGGGAAGCAACAGGCAACAGTTAACAAGCAGGATAACACAGGAAGCAAACAGCAGGCAACAGACACCATGGGGAAGCAGCAGGCAACAAGCTACAAGCAGTTGAACACAGGAAGCAAACAGCAGGCAACAGAGAACATGGGGGAAGCAGCAGGCAACAAGCTACAAGCAGTTGAACACAGGAACCAAACAGCAGGCAACAGAGAACATGGGGGAAGCAGCAGGCAACAAGCTACAAGCAGTTGAACACAGGAAGCAAACAGCAGGCAACAGAGAACATGGGGGAAGCAGCAGGCAACAAGCTACAAGCAGTTGAACACAGGAAGCAAACAGCAGGCAACAGAGAACATGGGGGAGCAGAAGCACAAGCAAGCAGTTGAACAGAAGCTAACATCAGCACGGAATAGGGGGAAGCAGCAGGCAACAAGCTACAATCAGTTGAACACAGGAAGCAAACAGGCAACAGAGAACATGGGGGAAGCAGCAGGCAACAAGCTACAAGCAGTTGAACACAGGAAGCAAACAACAGGCAACAGAGAACATGGGGGAAGCAGCAGGCAACTAGCTACAAGCAGTTGAACACAGGAAGCAAACAGCAGGCAACAGACAACATGGGGGAAGCAGCAGATAACAAGCAACAAGCAATTGGACGCCGGAAACAAACATCAGGCAACAGACAACATGCGGGAAGCAACAGGCAACAATGAACAAGCAAGAGGAGCCAGAAAGCAAACAGCAGGCAACAGACAACATGGGGGAAGCAGCAGGCAACAAACCACAAACAGGAGAACACAGGAAGCAAACAGCAAACAACATACAACATGGGGGACACAGCAGGCAACAAGCAACATGCAGGGGGACGACGGAAACAAGCAGCAGGCAACAAGCAACAGGAGGCAGCAAACAAGCAGCAGGCTACAAGCAGGGGGGATGCCAGAAGCAATCAGCCGGCAACAGACAACATGGGGTAAGCAGCAGGCAAGAATCAACAAGCAGGAGGACACAGGAAGCAAACAGCAGGCAAGAAGCAATAGGCGGGAATAAGCAGGCAAGAAGCAACAAGCTGGAGGATGCAGGAAGCAAACAGCAGGCAACAAGAAACAAGAAGGGAACATGCAACAAGCAGGACACAGGCGGTAGATACACTAAGCCTAAGCCAGAGAGCCGTCAGGAGACACAGGCGTGCTATATACACCTGATATAGCTCCTGTCTTATCATCTGTACCATTTCACAATACTCCACTGCCCAGTCCCTGATTAGGTCGCCATCTTAAATTGCTTACAGAAAC